>CM032453.1:16913507-17483507 GCA_019049505.1 Pachyrhynchus sulphureomaculatus | reverse complement strand
TTATCTCATTATCTTTAAAAAGCAAAATCTATTTTTAGCAGGAAACTAGGTGTGTTTTTTCTACCTACTTCAACAAAGTTATTTTTAATACAGTTTTCTATATAAAAACGCGCTAGTTTGGAATTTACAGGGGTGTTTGGATATAAAGTATTAGAAGCAGTTCGCGAGGTGTATTCTTTATGATAAAAATGATGATAACAGAGGCAGCATGTTTTTCAAACTTCACAAATATTTAAGCTATGAAGAAGTAAAGAAGACAATAAAAACACTCAAAAATAATAAATCTGCAGGGCCTGGAGGTGTGGTAAATGAAATGATTAAGTACGGGTCTAATGAATTACATCGAATGCTGAGAAACATGTTCCACAGAGCGATAAATGGAGAAAAAATACCAGAGGAATGGTAAAAAGCCTATATGGTATTATTTATATAGAGTCAAAATTATTAAAAATATCATGGAGGAAAATATAAAAGGAAAAATTGGAGAAGACCAAGCAGGCTTTACGGCCGGAAAATCATGTATAGACCACATATACACTATAAAACAAAAAATGGAAAAAAAAACTGGCTAAGAATAGAGAAGTTCATCTAGCCTTCATAGACATAAGAAAGGCCTATGACTCAGTACCAAGATAAAGATTATGGAACGCAATGAAAGAAATAGGCATTGACAAAGAACTAATATACGCAGTAAAAGCTCTTTACGAAAACAACACAGTGAACATAAAAATAGGACATAAAATAGGGAAGAGACTCCAAAAATCAAAAGGCCTATTACAAGGATGCTCTACATCCCCAACACTATTCAAAATATACCTCAAACAACCTTAAAAAAAAATGGAAGCAGAAATGTAGTGGAATGGGAGTCCCAATACGAGAAGATTACTTATATACTCTAAGTTTCGCAGACGACCAAGTAATCATAACGCAAGATGAGGAAGACCTCAGTTATATGGTAAGAAAACTGAAAGAAGAATACACTAAAGCAGGATTAGCAATAAAACTTTGATAAAACGGAATATCTAACAACAAAGGAGGGAAACGTGGAGAATCTAGAAGTCGATAACGAAACAATAATCAAAGGAACCGATAGATTTAAATATTTAGGAACCATGATTTCAAAAAACGTAACATCAGAAGAAGAGATTAAAGCTAGATTAGGACAAACGCGGACATGCATAAGACAATTAAATTCGATCCTCTGGGACAAACACATTACAAAAAGAAACAAAACACGCTTATACAAATCAATAATACAAATCATAATGACATACGGGTCAGAAACATGGACGGTCAAGAAAAGAAATAAATCTAAAATTAACGCGGTAGAGATGGAGTATTGGAGAAGATGTTGTAGAGTGACACGTATGGAGAGAATAATAAATGAAGAAATAAGAAGCAGAATGAACATCAAAGAGAACGCAATAACACTATTGAAGAAAAACGATTAAAATGGTATGGACACATAAGACGGAGCGAAGATAATAAGTGGATAAAGAAAATAACGGAGTGGAGCCCTATAGGGAGAAGGAAAAGAGGAAGACCCAAACGATCGTGGAGAGACGATGTGGACGAGGCTATGGAGGACAGGGGTCTAACAGATGGAGACTGGGAGGTTAGAAACGGATGGAATCAAAGGCTGATAGAAGGAAGACAGAGTTAGCTGTAGAAAATCCTTGATATAGATATATACAAATATTTAAACTGCAAGAAAAAGTCGAAGAATATCGCCCATTTTATAAAAACTAAAATATTTTAGAAAATAATTAGTTTTATGTGATCAGAATTACCAGAAATTACTAGATTGAAGATTACATTACAAGATATGAACATTATGAACGTAGGATCTGAAGAACTCCCAGATATCACAGAGGAGGAAATACAAGCTGCACTGAACCAAATGAAAAACAATAGATGCCCTGAAGAAGATCAGATCACTGTAGAAATGTTGAAAGTTGACGGTAAATGTCTGAAAGACGCATTGAAAGCCCTATGAGGGCAAAAAAAACAACAAAATGGTGTAATTCGGAGGTTATACCCTCTTTAAGAAAGGCGCACTTACGAGGGTTGTGTAAGAAATAAGGTTCCCAACGCTGTAAACTCGCCGCGCGAGATACTAGGCGAAATCTGGCAACATCGCCGTGTGCGCTGATTCCCCCACTCTAGATCCCGCCTTGGTAGAACTCGCTGCGACGTTCGGTGCCGGCCTGACAGCCATCCGCGATGGAACCCCCGATCGCCGTCACCGCCAGGTGCGAAGTTCGTGCGGTAATCCGATTTTTGCACGCTAAAAAGTTACCACCGGTTGATATTCATAGGCAGTTGTGTGAAGTTTATGGGGAAGCTTATATCAGCGTTCAACACGTCCGCAAATGGTGTAGGGAGTTCTCCGAAGGACGCACAGACATCCACGATGAGCAAAGAAGCGGAAGGCCATCGATCTCCGACGAAGTTGTGTCGAAGATTGAGCGAATTCTGCTCGAGGATACGAGGATAACGATTCAGGAACTGGCTGCCCGGGTTCCTGAGGTTTGTGAAAAAACAATCCACACGATTTTGACTGAAAGGTTACGTTATCTCAAAGTGTGTGCGCGGTGGGTCCCGCACATGCTTTCAGAAACCCACAAAGCCGATCGCGTCAAGTGTGCCCAGGAGTTTCTTCGAGAATGCGCCGAGAATACCGAAGATTTCTTAGACTGCATTGTTACCGGGGATGAAACGTGGTGTCATTACGTCACCCCGGAAACAAAACAACAATCGCGACAATGGCGCCATTCCGATCGCCTAAACCTAAGAAGTTCAAGCAGACGCTGTCCGCAGGGAAAGTGATGGTTACGATCTTTTGGGGACCGTAAGGGTGTCCTGCTTGTTGAGTTTATGCCTCGAGGGATCACAATAAATTCGGAAAATTATTGTGAGACCTTGAAAAAACTCAGAAGAGCCATCCAAAATCGCCGGACAGGAAGACTGACAAAAGGCGTTAGACTGCACCACGACAATGCGCGCCCGCACGTCTCTCGCCAAACCAAGGATTTAATCGACAATTTTGGCTGGGATCTCGTTGAACATGCTCCCTACAGCCCCGATCTTGCACCGAGTGACTTCCACTTGTTTCCAAAATTAAAACAACACTTGGTTGGACAACGTTTCGAGACTGATAAAGAAGTGCAGGAAACAGTCACCAAATTCCTCCACGGACTGGCGGCGGACTTCTTTGAAGCGGGATTCCAAAAGTGGATTAGTCGTCAACAAAAATGCGTGGAAAAATCTGAAGATTATGTTGAAAAATAGCTAAGAAATTAAGCTTTCCAATGATGTATTTTTCAGTTCAAATAAAAAATGCCTTACACCTGAAAAAAATGTGGGAACATCATTTTTTACACAACCCTCGTATATAACTCTTCACTAAAATCTTAACCAATCACCTAACAGCAAAACTAGATTTCTATCAACGTGTGGAACACACACGATCGACGTACTGTAATAGAAAACTGTATAGAATATAAGGTACCAATACATTTGGCCTTCATTGATTTGATTGACTGTTGAAATCTGGTCAGTTCTAAAATCCGTAGCGAATGCAAGAATAGATTCCAGATATGTAAAAAAAATAGAGAACATCTGTAAAGAAACATCTATACATATTCAAATTGACTAAACAACTGTCACTAACAACCAAAAACCATTAAAAATAGGAGTGCGACAAAGAGATACTATCTCACCTAAATTATTTACGATGGCCCTTGAAGACGTGTTTAAGAAATTAAATTGGGATGAGAAGGGCATCAACATCGACGGCACTAGACTGAATCATCTTAGGTTTGCAGGTGACATAGTAGTGATAACACCAATAAGCTAGAGGAAATGTTGAACTAGCTGATTGTGGTCTCTGCAAGGGTAGGTCTTATAATGAATTTTAAAAAAACTAAATTTATGAGCCCTGACGATACAAATATACAGATAGGAAATAACTCCATAGAACGCGTCGACGACTATATGTACTTAGGTCACACTTTTAAGATCGGAAAGGAGAACCAGCATGCAGAAATTACCACACGAATAAAGCTGGTATGGGCAGCTTTTGAGAAACTAGGACATACCTTAAAAAGTACTACAATACCCATAAACCCAAAAACTAAAGTCTACAATTCCTGTGTTCTACCGGTCAGCACATATGGACTGGAAACGATGTATCTCACTAAAGCATTTGTTAAAAAGCTTGTGACTTCACAGAGAGCTATGGAGAGAAGCATGCTTGGTATCTTCCTTAGGGACCGAATTCATAACGAGCAGATAAGGAGACGAACCAAAGTCACTAACTGACATCTGAGGCGGCAAAGACGGAGTGACGATGGGCAGGTCATGTGGCCAGATCATCCGGGGACAGATGGGTGTATAGAATTACGGAATGGAGACCCAGAGAAACAGGAAGAAGCGTTGGACGTCCACAGAAACAATGGGTTGATGATATAAGGATAGTAACGGGCAAGCAGTGGTTAAAAGTGGCAAAAGAGAGGCAAGCATGGAAGAGATTAGAAGAGACCTACGTCCAGGAGTAGACAAACTTAGGTTGAGAAGAAAAAGAAGATTACGAGGTATTAATGCAAATTTGTTGCCTTGTAAACACGTTGTTATTGAGAAGGCAAAATTCTAGTAAATGCTCCTCCAGACGACAGTGGAACCTGAGAACATCATCAACACTGTACGAATATCGAAGATGCTGAAAGAGTGCATGTAACCCTACATTGTGATGACGAATATATAAGAAACTCGGTACGATGAAAGTAAATGCATAAGTGATTCTGATTTTTTTATTGTATGTCCTACACTTTATGTCCACCAGGTCAGCAAATTGACTTTAATCATACGATCCTGACAAGCTGATGGAATTTTTAAAGCTTGCCGTCTATAAAAAATTAAATGTTCATATAAACCCTTCAGGTTGGGGCCTTTATTATGGCTACCTATTAGATTATCTTCTGCTGTCTTAATAACTTTTGGTAGATTTAAACGTAGAATGTTACTTTCGCCATTTTATTACTCCATAACGTCGCTAAAGTTTACTGTCAGACCAAGTTGGTCCGCTACGCAGTCATTCTAAGCTGAAAAGGCCTCCTCTTTGAGGATATAAAAGTTTTATTTAAGGAACAGAGTATCAAGGATGGATACTTCGATTCATATGCTTCGGGTGCTAATGTCTAGATCTCACTTTCAAAAGAATAGAGAAGTACCAGTACAGTCAGCATATTGAAAGTAACGACAGAATGGTTTCCTGAGACTACCATACCGTTTTTAGTTCTTTCCTAATACCTGCAGCTAAGCACCGTATCCTGTATGTGATATCGTGCCATGCCTAAATACTTGAGTGCTTCCTCGGCATTTAAATGATGTAGAATATTCCCTTCAGGTACCTACATATTCTCTGAATGTTTGCGATTAAGCTTGATTATGGTACATTTATTCAATCTAAATTCCGCACCAATATTCTGTGTATACTGTTCAATTACTTTAAGTGAATGATTTCAGCCTTGGTCGAAAGCAGTAAAAAATTTCTGTAAAATTATGTTTGTTATTATATAAATAATAAATCTTTATTTATTTAGCTCTCAGCTAGTTGATAACAAACAAACAATATGCAACTTATATGCTAGGTGTTAAGGTCTTAAACATAAAAACAAATCAAATACTTTTTTACATAATAACGCAAGTCGTCATAAAAAAGTGTTTTTTGCAATCACGATTTTCTCACTAATTCTATATTATACTGATGACTATTTCTAATGATATAGCTATGGTAGTTACATATTTTTATTTAAAAATGATCTGAAATAATCTGGCTGCAGATCATTCTCAATCTTATATATTAAAATGTGATTCGTTCTCCTGATAAAATGACGAATATCAAACCAATTTAACGAATCTAACATATATTTAAAGGATGTGTACCTATCACAGTTCAAGAGAATTTGCATTGTTTTATTTTGTAACAGTTGCAATCTTAGCACATCCTCCCCAGTACATGCAATCAGCAATGAACAGACATACGAGAAATGCGGCAATATAATAGTGTTATACACCAGCTGTTTGGCACATGGAGATAGGCACCCTGACACACGTCTAAACCTATTTTCTTCCCTAATTTTTTACACATATAATCTACATGATTACTAAAACATAACTGTTGATCTAAGACTACCCCTAAGTATTTTATTTCATTAACAAACTGAACTATATCATCATTTATAACTAGAGCTAAATTTAAATCGACAATATCTCTGACAATTAATTCTAGAACCAATCACCATACACTTGGTTTTCGAACTGTTTAGCTTTAATCTATTCTCACATAGCCACTCTGATAGTATTCTTAACTCACGGTTCATAATAGCTGTTATCTGTTCAAAATCTCTTCCAGCCACAGAGATCAGTGTGTCGTCCGCAAACAAACTGACGAAAGAGCCGGACAGTCTTACATGCACGTCACTAACAAAAATGATGAACAAGAGTGGACCCAGCACACTCCCCTGCGGCACACCCCAGACACTACTTCTTTTGCCAGAAATTTTGTTTTCAACCTTAGTCTGCTGACACCTATTATTTAAGAAATCTTTTATCCAATCTAATGCCCGCCCTTTCACACCATATAAAGCTAACTTCATGATAAGGATATTCCTGTCTCAAATGCACGCTTCAGATCCACAAAGACACTGAGAGTAATTTTTTACTCACTCAGTTTGGTCCTCCACACAGAGCACACATGTTGCAACGCAGTCTCACAGGAATGTTTGCCTCTGAACCCAAATTGTCCACTGTATAACAGTTCATTACTTTCAAAGTACTCACGTAATTGGTTACAAACTATTGTCTCCAAAATTTTGTCGATCACGGGTAAGAGGTTAATTGGGAGAAAATCTCTGGGGATACTCGGGTTTGACACTTTGAAATAGGCCGTTATTATTTTTATTATTTAATTAATAAAGATTTCCGGTAAAAAACTGAACATGCTTTTTAAAATACTTAATTTAATGACGGCAGTAAATAAAAGTAAAATCACAACAAAGAAAGATTGTTCATTCAAAAGAAAAATGCCAGAAAGGTTTTATTTTTGTTATGCCGTGGGAATTTAAATGACATAAAAGTGAAAATTGTAGTAATTTATGGAGCTTTTTTTAGTAAAAAAACTTTTAAGTAAGTTTTTGTAACATTTTTTTTACCTTGAAGAAAATTATCACACATAATACCCTTCCGGCCTTATAATTTTTACTAATCACATTAATGATTATAATTTGAACAAAAGTTGTGGCTTGTAGCGTTTATCCTATTATGTTTAAAAGCAAAATCTATTTTTAGCAGAAAACTAGGTGTGTTTTTTCTACCTACTTCAAAAAAGTTATTTTTAATACCATTTTCTATATAAAAATGATAGTTGAAACGTAAAAAAATTTCCATCACCAAAGTTAAATATTAGGAAATAAAAAAAAACTTGAAGAGTAATTTATTTCAAGAAGACAGTACCTCCCATAAAGAAAAAAGTAATAATGGTAGGGTGTAAAAGAGGATCTACAAGGTGACGGTTTAAAACTGATGAGTTTTGGGAACCTTATTTACTTCTTTATATACAGTATTAAGAACGATCGACAGAAAATAGCATACCGTGAACAATAGGACCAAGATTTTTTTTACTGCAACCTATTTATGTTCTACTTTTTGATATTTAATATAGCCTTAAAATTATCCAATAAATAACAGCAAAACCCCTGAACTTGAACTAATTATACAGGTACAGAAAAAAAAAATTCTGCTTTTGAAGTTGAACACGTGTTTTCTTAAGTACTTTTTTATGCTGAATCCAAAAATGCTTAAAAAAAGCATTTTACCAACCACATAGTACCCTTGTAAGTGATAAAAGCGAGTTTTTGTTGAAATTGAAAATAAAACTTTATTTTTTGATGTCAAGTTAGGATTAAGAACACTGGAAATAATAGTTTTGTTCAATATTAATAAAAATTAAAAACAATTTTCTAATTTAGACGTTGCACATATTTATTTTAAACAGCGTTTTGCTACGTAAAACCAAATATTTTTAAGTTTTATGATAAATGTGGATTCAGAATATTTAAAGATGTCTGAAATAATAGTTTAATTCCATAATTTTAATGATTATCCAGTTTTACATTACTTATTAAAATGTATTTTTTCAATTTAATTGTTTTCTGGCAATTTTAAATGTGTTTTCTGAAAAAATCTCACGGTGAATATCTTTCATGATTTGTTTTGAATTTAACATTAAAAATACTTACGAAAACACGTATCTCACTTAAAAGACAGAGAATTTTTTTTGTATATCTGTGTTATTGTAAAAATGACGTATGTTGAAAAAGAATCCAAAAATCCGCGATTGTTAGTGTTACGTACGGAACACTTATAAGATTACTTCGGTGTCTGTCCGTATGCCTGTGCCTGTCTGTCTGTCTGTTACACCCCGAGTTTCTCCGAAACTATTTGACATAGAAAGTTGAAATTTGACAGTAATATAGGAATTGATGGCCTCATCAGAGCCGTGTAGATTTGAGAGTTAAATTTAGACTTAAAGGATTAGTTTTTGGGGGTGAAATCGGAAGTGAAAAAATTTTTCTTTTTCAGGATATCGTGTGGGGTGCCAAATGGAAGCTTGTGCAAACACGAATTCAAAAATATATATAACTAGCCGTGCCCGCGGCTCCGTTCGCGTGGACTTGATTCACTATTATCGTCACTCCTTATTCCTTATGTTACCTAACGTAATAAAATATATCCTATAACCTGGCCAGAGCACATATGTACGTTTAAAAAAAAAAGCACGTAAATCGGATAAGTGGTTCTCGAGTGATAAGCGCACTAACGGATAGACAGACAGACAGATAGACAGACAGACAGACAGACAGATAGACAGACAGAGAGACGTTGCATTTTATATATATTATATGGTAGATTATAGATGTAATACTTGCACACACTTTCCTTTGTATTATTTTTAAAAAATTGCCAAAAATCGCTGTCCCCCCTTATCTTGAAAAGTCGTAATCAAAAAATTTTGAAAAAATTCTGGAATATTCTCCACAGGGTGTAGATTGAACGAAAATTATCACGAGTGCATTAGCTTTAATAATTTATGTATGTAATAATGCATGTAAAAAAAAAATTCAAGGTCATCAGGTTTCTAAAGAGGTCAGAAAAAGGCTTTATTGAAAACTCAATTGTGGTGTGTTTTGTGAAGTCACTGATCATTTTATACCTCCGTAACAAAATATTTTATTTTAAAAGCAACGTACACACTGCGCGTACTAACTGCGCAAGTCCGACTTGCACTTGGCCGGTTACTTTTTCGGAGGTGCAAAAATATAGATAAGCCTCGTCAACTTCTTCGGTTTGTTACTTTTTTGCTGCGGAGACTGGCATCACAAAATCTTGTCCGATTTAATAACAATTTGGAGCATGCTCATTTACATTAACGATCTGCTGGAAAAGACCGGAAATCCAATCTACAGCTTTGCAGATGACAGTACGCTTATCTCTTCATTCACTTTGAACGCTCGGACATCGGCTACTCAGGCGAATATCCGCAAACAGCAGGAGGTCGTTCAACTTAACAAAGACCTGGAAGAAATTCTATCTTGGGGTGATAGTAACCAAGTGGAATTTAATGCTACAAAAACCCATGCGGCAGTTTTTTCTAAAAAAGTTAACATTGCTGAACCCGACATAGTCATGTCGGGTCACTCCATTCCCCTAGCATCGTCACTCAATTTGTTGGGCGTTAATTTGGGAAGCAAATATAAAATTAAATTTAATTCAGCATTTATTATTCAGTTTACGTAGTTCTACTTTGTTGTCAGACGTTTCAACTCTTCTGGGTTTTAAGAATAATGTCAGAATGTGCTTTTCTGTCACTGGGGATATGTTTTTAATTTGGAAATCCGATCTTTATATCAATCGGCGAAGGGGCTGTCTAAGAAAGAATGAATAATTTCAGCGCAAAAAAGATTAGCAAAGTCTAATTGGCGAAAATGGATTTTAATGTAGGAAATGTCTTCATTGATTTTTCGTCAAAAGTAGCTAAATAGGATATTAGTCACAAAGAAAAATAAAAATATAAAAAAACTGTTTTCTAAAACTTTTTAAATAAATCTTAACTTCATAAGTAAAGTTTTCTTTTGATTACAGTACACGAACTGCAGGGGAATTCCTAAAGATCTACAGAAGCGATGTGTGTGCCAAAAAATCGATTCGCATTGGTCTTGAATCGCTACAAGTCATCAGTTAACTTACAAAAGCCATGTTAATGATCGTTAATAACATTAAACACTTTGGAGAATATCAGGCTCCGTACTGTCTCCTACTCTCTTTTTCAATTACATTAACGATCTGCTGAAAAAGATCGGGAATCCGATCTATAGCTTTGCAGATGACAGTACGCTTATCTCTTCATTCACTGTGAACGCTCGGCTACTCGGACAAACATCCGCAGACAACAGGAAGTCATTCAACTTAACAAAGACCTGGAAGAAATTCTATCTTGGGATGACAGTCACGAAGTGGAATTTAACGCTACAAAAACCCAGGCGGCAGTATTTTCTAAAAAGTTAACGTTGCTGAACCCGACATAATTATGTCGTCACTCAATTTGTTGGGCGTTAATTTGGGAGCAAATATGTCTTGACATGAACATGTTGCAAGCGTAGCAAAGAGAGCTTCTTGAAAGCTGAGAATATTATTTCGAACTAAAAAGCTTTACACTCCACAACAACTCTTAATTCTGTATAAAGCTCAAATTCGACCAACTAAGGAATACTGCTCCCAAACACACACTGCATTTGTTGGGTTCTGTTCAGAGAAGAGCTGTTCGTCTGATTGGAGACCCGGAACTGACCTGCAGCCTTGATTCGCTGGAACATTAAAGAACGGTTGGCGACTTGAGTCTGTTCTACAAGTATTT
This sequence comes from Pachyrhynchus sulphureomaculatus, assembly GCA_019049505.1. NCBI lineage: Eukaryota > Metazoa > Arthropoda > Insecta > Coleoptera > Curculionidae > Pachyrhynchus > Pachyrhynchus sulphureomaculatus. The sequence goes on along the minus strand of CM032453.1, from coordinate 17,472,532 downwards.
TCATGGAAAGTGGTCGAAGGATGTAGCCCGCTTAATTCCTCCCAGAGCGGTGCATGTTAGAAATACACGTCGCGCTAATATTTCACATCCGTATGAGGTTCAGCTTGTTACTCCGCGTACAACGCTTTTCAAGCAGTCTTTTATATGGAGAACATCATCCCTTTGGAATAATTTGCCCCGGGGCTGTGTTTCCCACCGGGTACAATTTACAGCGATTCAAGAACAACATGAATCGCTTTTTCCGCACACATGCCGCTTCTGGAGCACTTTAGGGATTTCCCTGTAGCACGTGTGCTAGACCTATAAAAAAAAAATTTGGAGCAAGAGATGTCGTTTTCTAACAACAATCACGACACACTAATCGTTACCAAAATGCCATGTAACAGAACGAAACTAACCTAAAATTGCATATATAGGATTGTTTGTTCTATGTTTCTTCACAGGAACCTGTTTAAAACTGCCGGCTCTGCATCATCTGACCAGGTATCTGAGCAGTCGTCTCATTCTCGAACGTGTTAATAGAAAAATGCGCTGTTACTTCTTTATTTTTACGAATTATAACATGAAATTTTAGAATGATATTCTCAAAAATGTATATTTGTGAAAACATTCGCTTTTTCAAATTTTCACCATACTGACTCCCGTAAAGGAATAAAATTGCAACATACCTGTTAACAACTATTATTGTATGGTAATTTTTTAACGTATATAATACAGCCATTAGCAAGGGAGGGAATAAAACTGCCTACACATCTTAAAATACGAGGCTGGTTTGAAAAGTCCGTGCAAAAATAAAAACTACTTATGTGTTTTGGGGTAAACCTTTTTTATTTTTCGACATAGTCTCCTTTTAGGCTTGTACACTTCGTCCAACGATGTTCTAGTTTGTTGATCCCTTCCGAATAATAGGATTTGTCCAAGTCTGTAAAATATCCATTAGTGTCTGCAATCACCTCCTCGTTTGAACAAAATCTTTGTCCTGCCAGCCATTTCTTCAAATTGGGGAACAAATAGTAGTCCGAGGGAGCCAAGTCTGAAGAATAGGGGGGATGTGAAACGAGTTGGAATCCTATTTCCATTAATTTTGCGACCACAACTGCTGAGGTGTGTGCTGGTGCGTTGTCGTGATGGAAAAGGACTTTCTTGTGGGCCAATCGCGGGCGTTTTCCTTGCAGCTCGGTTTTCAAACGGTCCAATAACGATGAATAATATTCACCTGTAATAGTTTTAAACCCTTTTCCAGATAGTCAATGAGGATTATCCCTTGCGAATCCCAAAAGACAGTCGCCATAACCTTTCCGGCCGAAGGAACGGTCTTCGCCTTTTTTGGTGCAGATTCCCCCTTGGTAACCCATTGTTTAGATTGTTGTTTGGTCTCAGGAGTATAGTAATGTTCTCAATGTTTCATCCACAGTAACGAAACGACGCTTAAAGTCCTCCGGATTCTTCTGGAACAGCTGCAAACCATCCTTGCAACACTTCACACGATTCCGTTTTTGGTCAAGCGTGAGCAATTGCGGCACCCATCTTGCGGATAGCTTTCTCATGTCCAAATGTTTATGCAAAATATTATGTACCCGTTCAGTCGAGATGCCTACAGCACTAGCAATCTCACGCACCTTAACTCTTCTGTCATCCATCACCATATCATCGATTTGATCAATGATTTCTGGAGTCGTAACCTCCACAGGCCGTCCAGAATGTTCAGCGTCACTTGTGCCCATATGGCCAGTCCGAAAATTTTGAAACCACTTATAAACTGTTCTAATCGAAGGTGCAGAGTCACCATAATGTTTATCAAGCTTTTCTTGAGTCTCCTGAGGCGTTTCGCCTTTCATAAAATAATGTTTAATCACCACACGAAATTCTTTTTCGTCCATTTCTTGAGAATCACTCGACTTCCTTGATTCACACGAATGCCAAACACAAAGAAATAGACCAATATGGCTGAAACTTGGTGTGCGTTCATTCAAGAGATGCTACTAACTAAACATGACCTCGATACGCGCCGGTGGTGCCATCTCTCGGACTTTGGACGGACTTTTCAAACCAGCCTCGTATTAGTGTAGGCTATTAAAAAGAACGTTAAAAGGAATTAGTTTGTTACAAAAAATACTTTAGATAGTATATTATGCGCTGGTAACATAAAGGTTTAGGTTTACGATGTTAACTATAAAAATTGACGCAATAAAAATTCTATATTACAAAATTTAAAAGCTGCCATTAAGTAGTAATAAATTGTACGCTTAAAATTTTTGTATCAAATAATATACTATTATTGCTCTTGGAAACATTACGTTTTATAGGGCTTATTATTATTATAAAAATTTCATTACTCTGAGGATTTAATAAAAATTCTGTTTAATATATCTTTATTTTATGTCGAAAATATTTAGAAAAAATATTACTCTTTCCAAATAATGTACAGTCTATCAAGTAAGAACGTGATCGCTAGTATTCTTGAAAAAATGGGTTTCGGGATCATTTTTTGCCATCAATGTATTCTTCGGCGTGCTAACAACGGCGCCATTACCTTAGTAAGCTGTTCAAACCGCCTCCTGCATCAATAATCGTCTGGTATCCTCGAGGAATGCTGTCGACGAGATCTGCATACTCTGCAAATTTTTCGAATCTCGCAAGACAACCGAGTCAAAATCCTCAGAGTCCTTACTCTGACCTTTCTCTTTAGAAGGGAACAAACATTTTCAATAGGGTTGGCGTCCGGCTTTTGTGAAGGTTACTCAAGTATCTCATCGTGAGCCCAAGAGAGCCGCTCCGCAACGTTATTTTCGTCCAGAAAAGATTTCTTCAACGTTCTTCCGAATTTGACCTCATGAGCACGAAGATATTGTCGAATGGTCTCATGGGATACATTCAAACCCAATTTTCTTAATTTTTCCGCTTTTCGACGCAGCGTCAATTTCGGGTCCCGTGAAAACAAAGACACGATTCGTTACCAAAATGCCATGTAACAGAACGAAACTAACCTAAAATTGCATATGTAGGATTGTTTGTTCTGTGTTTCTTCACAGGAACCTGTTTAAAACTGCCGGCTCTGCATCATCTGACCAGGTATCTGAGCAGTCGTCTCATTCTCGGACGAGTTAATAAAAAATGCGCTGTTACTTCTTTATTTTCACGAATTATAACATCAAATTTTAGAATGATATTGTCAAATATGTATATTTGTAAAAACATTCGCTTTTTCAAACTTTCACCATACTGACTCCCCTAAAGGAATAAAACTGCAAAATACCTGTTAACAACCATTATTGTATGATAATTTTTTAACGTATATAATACAGCCATTAGCAAGGGAAGGAATAAAACTGCCTACACATCTTAAAATATAAGTGTAGGCTATTAAAAAGAACGTTAAAAGAAATTAGTTTGTTAAAAAAATTACTTTAGATAGTATATTATGCGCTGGTAACATAAAGGTTTAGGTTTACGATGTTAACTATAAAAATTGACGCAATAAAAATTCTATATTACAAAATTTAAAGGCTGCCATTAAGTAGTAATAAACTGTACGCTTAAAATTTTTGTATCAAATAATATACTATTATTGCTCTTGGAAACATTACGTTTTATAGGGCTTATTATTATTATAAATATTTCATTACTCTGAGGATTTAATAAAAATTCTGTTTAATATGTCTTTATTTTATATCGAAAATATTTAGAAAAATTACTACTCTTTCCAAATAATGTACAGTCTATCAAGTAAGAACGTGATCGCTAGTATTCTTGAAAAAAATGGGTTTCGGGGTCATTTTTTTGCCATCAATGTATTCTTCGGTGTGCTAACAACGGCGCCATTACCTTAGTAAGCTGTTCAACCGCCCCCTGCATCAATAATCGCCTGGCATCCTCGAGGAATGCTGTGGACGAGATCTGCATACTCTGCAAATTTTTCAAATCTCGCAAGACAACTGAGTCAAAGTCCTCAGAGTCTTTACTCTGAGCTTTCTCTTTAGAAGGGAACAAACATTTTCAATAGGGTTGGGGTCCGGCTTTTGTGAAGGTTACTCAAGTATCTCATCGTGAACCCAAGCGAGCCGCTCCGCAACGTTATTTTCGTCCAGAAAAGATTTCTTCAACGTGCTTCCGAATTTGACCTCAAGAGCACGAAGATATTGTCGAATGGTCCCATGGGACTCATTCAAACCCGATTTTCTTAATTTTGCCGCTTTTCGACGCAGCGTCAATTTCGGGTCCCGTGAAAACAAAGACACGATTCGTTACCAAAATGCCATGTAACAGAACGAAACTAACCTAAAATTGCATATATAGGATTGTTTGTTCTATGTTTCTTCACAGGAACCTGTTTAAAACTGCCGGCTCTGCATCATCTGACCAGGTATCTGAGCAGTCGTCTCATTCTCGGACGAGTTAATAAAAAATGCGCTGTTACTTCTTTATTTTCACGAATTATAACATCAAATTTTAGAATGATATTGTCAAATATGTATATTTGTAAAAACATTCGCTTTTTCAAACTTTCACCATACTGACTCCCCTAAAGGAATAAAACTGCAAAATACCTGTTAACAACCATTATTGTATGATAATTTTTTAACGTATATAATACAGCCATTAGCAAGGGAAGGAATAAAACTGCCTACACATATTAAAATATTAGTGTAGGCTATTAAAAAGAACGTTAAAAGAAATTAGTTTGTTAAAAAAATTACTTTAAATAGTATATTATGCGCTGGTAACATAAAGGTTTAGGTTTACGATGTTAACTATAAAAATTGACGCAATAAAAATTCTATATTACAAAATTTAAAGGCTGCCATTAAGTAGTAATAAATTATACGCTTAAAATTTTTGTATCAAATAATGTACTATTATTGCTCTTGGAAATATTTAGAAAAATTACTACTCTTTCCAAATAATGTACAGTCTATCAAGTAAGAACGTGATCGCTAGTATTCTTGAAAAAATGGGTTTCGGGATCATTTTTTTCCATCAATGTATTCTTCGATGTGCTAACAACGGCGCCATTACCTTAGTAAGCTGTTCAACCGCCTCCTGAATCAATAATCGCCTGGCATTCTCGAGGAATGCTGTCGACGAGATCTGCATACTCTGCAAATTTTTCGAATCTCGCAAGACAACTGAGTCAAAATCCTCAGAGTCCTTACTCTGACCTTTCTCTTTAGAAGGGAACAAACATTTTCGGGTTGGCGTCCGGCTTTTGTGAAGGCCACTCAAGTATCTCATCGTGGGCCGCTCCGCGACGTTATTTTCGTCCAGAAAAGATTTCTTCAACGTGCTTCCGGATTTGACCTCATGAGCACGAAGATGTTGCCGAATGGTCTCATGGGATATATTCAAACCCGATTTTCTTAATTTTGCCGCTTTTCGTCGTAGCGTCAATTTCGAATCCCGTGAAAACAAAGAGACGATTCGTTTTTCGACTTTCGAAGTGACTTTGCCTTTCGAGCCATGTTTTGGCAAGTATTCAACATTTTTCGTCTCGTTAAAATTATTTACCCACTTCTTCACAAACGACACAACTTTTTAATATATTTAGCGGCCGCGGAATGTGTCATTTTAGGCCCCTTTGAATGGAAACGAAGAAGGACTGCCTCGAACCGTCGGCGTCGCGCAAACAAGTAACTCATTTTGGATTTTACGTGATTTTGAAGAAAGTTCGGAATCAACTGATACTTTAAATGTATCGTAGATAAAGGTTCCCTCTAGATTTTTTGTTGAATCGCTAGAATCGCATCTGCCAAAAATGAATTATCGCGGATACGTTCTTACTTGACAGACTGTAACACTTCTCTGTGTTACCTGATGGGATAACTCATATTTTAAACGCGAGATACGTGTTAAAAAATATGACGTTTCCCCACAGATGAGTATGGTGAAACGAACCAATTTCTTGGCCACTGAAGCTATCAGACTACCACCTCTGCAAATACCAGGTGTACAAGTATTAAATGCGGATTTCAGACAACAGATGGTTCACCAATGCAGTTTGTGCTATAAAGGTTTGGCACTGCGCCATTTTCTTGTGTCATCAACAAGTGTCAGAAGCGCACGAGTGATAAATTGGAAAAGTGTGTGCAGTGTTGCGTTGTTGTGTTCAATATGTCGAAATTTATACCGAACAAAGAGCATTCGCGGACAGCATTAATTCTTTGTTTTCATTTGAAGAAAACTGCTATTGAATCATACCGATTACTTCGAGAAGCTTATGGTGAACATGATCCATGTTCGGGTTTCAAAAGTGGGAACTTCGATGTTGTAGACAAGGAACGTGGAAAACTGCCAAAAAAATACGAAGATGTGGAATTGCAAGCATTATTGGACGAAGATGATTCTCAAACACAAAAACAACTCGCCGAGCAGTTGGGCGTTAGTCAACAAGCTGTTTCCAATCGGCTACGAGAGATGGGAAAAATTCAGAAGACCGGTAGTTGGGTACCACATGAGTTGAACGACAGGCAAATAGAAAAGCGCAAAAACACGTGTGACATTTTGCTCGCTCGGTACAAAAGGAAGTCATTTTTGCATCGTATAGTTACAGGGGATGAAAAGTGGATTTATTTTGAGAATCTCAAGCGCAAAAAATCATGGGTAGACCCAGGCGCACCATCCACATCGACCGCAAGACCGAATTGCTTTGGCAGATAGACGATGCTCTATGTTTAGTGAAACCAGAGGGACGTGGTCTATTATGAGCTGTTAAAACCTGGGGAAACGGTTAATACTAAACGTTACCAACAACAATTGACCGATTTGAACCGTTCGCTGCTTGAAACAAGGCCAGAATACCGAAAGAGGCAACACAAAATCATTTTTCTTCATGACAATGTTCCATCACATACGGGAAAACCAGTTCGCGACACGTTGGAAGCACTCAGCTGGGAAGTTCTACTCCATGCGACTTGCTGACCAGATTTGGCTCCTTCCGATTACCACTTGTTTGCATCGATGGATCACGCACTTGCTGAGCAGCGCTTCGTTTCGTACGAAGATGTGAAAAAATGGCTCGATGAATGGTTCGCAGCAAAAGGGGAAGATTTTTACTGTCGTGGTATTCACAAATTGCCCGAAAGATGGGAAAAATGTATAACAAGCGATGGAGCATACTTTGAATAAAAGCACTTTTTATCATCCTTCCGAATTTAACATGTTTTTCTGGAAAAAAAAATCCGCATTTCATACTTGTACAGCTGATATATGGAGAGTTTTATCGAAAATACTAATGATACGTATCCCCAAATTCACATTAGATTAATTTTAGAGAAATTAGTGAAGATTATATATTTTTTTAAAATCCTTTAAGAGCATATAATGCCCAAATTTATATAAAATTCCAATTATTGCTGATGTACTTGTTCTCATACATTCAATACCTGTAATCAACAGGATTTTCTGTTATAGAAAAAATATACAATGCCATAGTAGTTCCTTGTTTAAAAAAATATATATTACTCTCTACATAATAAAATACTTTTTGATATATGAAAACTCGGAGAAAAAAAATATTTCTGTATCTAAATCCATAACACAAAAGCGATCCTACACATGATCTAATATTACAAAAGAACTCATGTAAAATATGGGAAAATATTACACGTGAGCGCAAAGATATCTTTTTATCTCTTCCTCGTTTTTCTTTGACGTATTGAATAACAATAAACACATCTAATATCTCCTTTTTCACAGTTTTTTATGATCGACAAATGATCAGGTTTGCTTTTAATACGAGAAACCATATGTAAATAAAACCATGGAATACAGGGTGTGTCGGACTCAGTGCGTTAGTAGCATTTTATTGAGACCTCGAAGGTGAATTTCTCGCTTTCAAAAATATTTTGGAGAACACTGTGTTTCCAGATCCTGTCGTAACTGATGGCAACTATATTATATATATATATATATATATATATATATATATATATATATATATATATATATATATATGTATGTGTATATACACAGGGGCATATTTTAAAATTTGGCGCCCTGAGCATTTAAGGTTTGTCTCCCTATAAATTAACAAAAAGAAAGCAAAAATCTTTTAATAATGAAAAAAGGTCATACAAAAAACATCATTTATTAAATATTTACATTTGTTTGCGATGCACAAATTGGTTGACAAATTCATCAATAACACTGTCATAATTAACGGATTGTGTTAAGTCAGCTTCTATATTAAGGATGGATAAACTGTTCAAACGTTCTTCGCTTATCCGGGAACGTAGATAGTTTTTTTATTCTTTTGAGTACGGAAAAAGAATGTTCTGCACTGCAATTTATCACTGCAGTGCACATCCTTTTACTTAATAAATATGTTAAGTTGCCTTAAACTAATTTTGTTTTCATGTGACGTCAAGAAATGTTTTAGAAGAACACATTCTTCTTGTAAATCATCCGCAAGATCAATCGGATATAATTTTCGGAATTTTATGGCATTAACTCTAATTTCCACTTCAGACATTGTATTCAATTTGCATAAGAATGCAAAATTGGCAGTTACTGCATCATACGAAGATTTGCGCCTCCTCAACTCGTCCAACAATTGGTCGCATATTGGAAAGAAGGTATTAACCCTGAAATGGTCACGTCCTTGTAACACCACTTCTCCTCCGCGACACTCATCATCTCGTTTCTGCCTCTTAATAATTCACTTCAAAAGCATCAAAAGATTTCCGTTTATTTTCTACGCAAGTGATGAGTGAGTCGTAACCTGGAAACTACCTCTACGTCTGTGTCGACACCTCGTAGAATTTTGGAAACTATATTAAATTGTTTTAATATAGATCCCCTAAATTCCGATAATACATCCGTTTCTAGGGAATTTAGTTGAGCCAATAGTCCTGTAGCTTCATTTTTACCTAAAGCTTTTCGGTGGGCTGAGTCACTTTTTATAGCTTCAAGAGCCGCTATTATTTGATTCCAATCTTTATTAAGGCTGGCACAGGCAATGTCCCTGGCTGACCATCGCGTATGTGACAAATTTTTCACAGTTAGCTTTTTCAGGCTTAGCCATAAATGATTGCAGTAATTTCGTATTTTCTGTTGATGCTGTAAAAAATACGTAGAGATTTTGCAGCAACCCGAAAAATTTTGTAACTTCTGGGCGACATTCAGCTCCCGATAATTCGACCCAGTTTAACGAATGTGAGGCCCAAGGTACGTACGTTGCATACTGACATTTTTTCTTTGATCTTAGCCTGAAGGCCATTATACTGCCCAGACATATTGCTAGCATTGTCATAAGATTGACCTCTGCAATTGTCAATGTCGATATTCTGTGTTTTGAAGGTGTCCATAATGGATAGCAACATGTTTTCTGCTTTGTGACCAGTGTTTGGCAGTATGCAAAGGAATCGGGGAAAGGTTCCGCATTAAGATTTTCGTTAAAAATATTTCAAATAAAATTATGTTATAAATAACGATCCTAGTTATACATTATTTATTGAAATAAATAAGTAATTTTCAAATAATTTTAATAATAATAAATTTTCTTTTGCTGATATCTCTCCTATCCTAGGGTGTATTACCCATAGAAGTTTCACTTCTTCCGCGGATACACATTGATACACGCACCAGTTTTTTTCAAATTGTAATGATAAACTACAATTTTCTTCTGTCAAGAAAATATTTTTTCAAGTCATGTATATATATATATATATATATATATATATATATATATATATATATATATATATATATATATATATATATACAGTAATACCCCGCTTTACGCGAGGGATACGTTCCGAAAAAAATCGCCTTAACTGAAATTCGCGTATATCGAGGTTTATGATTAAACATAGTCAAAATTTAATACAAAAAAATACAAATCATTTTAATCAATCACTTTAATTCTAAGAACACTTTATGCAATACATACTCTTATTTTTTACGGAAAAAATACATCTATTGTCTTTTGGGTAACGTTTTGTTTACGTTCTTGTAAAATACGTTCATAACATCCAACACTGTTTTTAATTGTTTGACACACGGTCAAGACACGGTCATCATTATTGTCTATACTCTGCAATATGTCCAAACCTGAATAAATTTTTGAAAGTGCATTTTGTATTTCCCCTGAAGATAAAACTTTCTCTTCTACTTGTTCTTCCTCATCGTAGATAGGATTATTCTGTAACTCGATCAGATCTTCATTGCTAATAGGATCGTCGTGCGTTGCTACAAGTTCTACGAGATCTTCTACCGTGACATCTTCAAGTTCAGACCCCTCAATCATTGCAGCAATGTCTTCAAGCACTTGTCTCTGCATCTGGACAATTCTTCTAGGTGCTTCCACTACATCTGGCCAAAGATTACGTCACACCCCATTCATACAACTCATTTTAACTTCCTTCCAAGCCTCTTCTATGTTGTGAATAGACTTCATAATGTTGTATGACTTCCACCACTCTCGCATAGACTGTCTTCCTTCCCCGTCAGTTTCATGAATTAGTTGGCTAAAAGTGCGGCGATGGTAATAAGCTTTGAAGTTTGCTATTGCTCCCTGGTCCATAGGTTGTAATATTGACGTAGTGTTTGGTGGAAGGAACTTTACGTACACTTTTAAGTCTCTGGGCGTATCAAGTGAGGTTGGATGTCCTGGGGCATTGTCTAAGAGTAATATAACTTTAGGTTCAAGCCCATTTCTGTCACAGTATGATTTGACTGATGGGCAAAAACTATTAGAATACCATTCTTGAAAAATTTCCCGTGTAAACCCACGCCTTTCTGTTTGATCGCCACACAACTGGTAGACTTGTCTTGTCTGTGCCTCGCATTGCACGGGGTGTTTCTGAATGGTACACTAGTAAAGGTTTCAGTTTGAAATCACCAGTGGCATTACCACCCAGCAGAAGTGTTAGTCGATCTTTCGCAGCTTTGAAACCACTGGCTTGACGTTCTTCCTTAGAAATGAATGTTCGAGATGGCATTTTTTTTCCAGTAAAGTGCGGTCTCATCAACATTGAAGATGAGACAAGCAGGAATTTTCTCTCGTCTAACGAAGTCTTGAAACTTGTCTGGAAAACTCAGCTGCAGCTTGAATGTCCGCGCTGGCCGCCTCGCCTGTTATGTGGATATTGTGAAGATTAGAACGCTGCTTGAACCGATGGAACCAGCCTCTGCTGGCAGCAAAAGTCGGAGTGGCACTCCCTTCTCCTTCTTTTGTTTTCAGCATCTCATACAAAGATTTTGCTTTTGTGCATATGAGATCTTGACTTAGTGGTGTGTTCTTCTTATTCAAATCTTCGATCCAGACTGACAGTAATTTCTCCATTCTTTCTAAGATAGATGATCTCGAACGAGAAAGTTTTGTTGCACTTATAGGTGTTGAACCTTCGCTGGAGATTTTAATTTTTTCCCGATTTTTATAAATCGTTCTCACAGTCGATTCTGAGAGTCCAAAATCTCTCCCAACAATTGTTGCTTTGCCTCCATTTTCCATTCTTCTTAACACTTTCATCTTCAATTCCAAAGTGACGCTTTTTACGCTCTTTTTTCTTTACAGGCGGCATTTTTAACGTAGGGTTAAATTATGTATGTATGTATCTCCAATAAATATTAAAACAAAACTGCCAGCCGACCGAACTAACATTACGGAACAAATGAACACACGAAACGAACGAGGAAATCCCCATAGAACAAAGTCGAAGGACAGGGAATTCCCAATTCTTCAAAGAGAATATTCAGAGAAAGCGGTGATCCCCCCGCGACCATAGAGAAGTTAATGACTACATGAGCGCGAAATTTGAAATTCGCGTTATAGTGAAACCGCGCGTAACGGGGTCGCGCTAAGCGGGGTATTACTGTATATATATTTATTTATTTTTTATTTATTTTTAATTCTTGGGCTTTGGGTTCGTTTTTTGAATATTTGGTATTTAAAATTAAACTTAAATTGACGTTTCGCCCTTTGGTTTAGGGCATTTTCATTTTTTTCTTTATTTCTACAAAATATACAAAATATAAATAACATTTAGGTACACTAGTACAACACAAATTATTTAACACACACAAGCATAAACTTTTTACATAAATTCTTAGTTCTATCTTTAAAAATTAAAATCACATGGTACATACCTTGAATCTCACATATTTTATTTACTTCTGACATGTCATAGTGGCATTCTTATCAACGTAGATTTTATTTTGTATTATTGATCTGTGTTTTTTTTTGAATATTAAGCAGGTAGTCTTTTTGATAATATATTAAGGACGAGTATACACTTTAAAATATTACCTTATTAAATTCGAATAAACATGGCTAATTCCTTTTATATCACTTTTATCATTAACTGTAAATTTCTTATTTTTTTAAATTTCGATCATTTCTTTTATTGCAAGTTTTCCAATATTAATGTCCCTGTTTAAAATCTTTGTTTCATTAAAGTTGAAATCATGTCCAAGTTCCGTTGTGTGTTTGTGAAGTGCCGTTGTTGCATTTTTTGTATACTTGTGTCCATCGAGTCTGTTTTTTAATAATTAAGTCGTCATACCAATATAATGCATTGGGCAATCTGCACAAGGTACTGAATAAACTATGTTGGATTGGTTCATGGTTGGTACCTGGATTTTTAAGTTTGTAAACAGTGCGCTTAGTTTGTTTTGCGTTTTGTGACAAACAGTTATGTTATATTTTTTTAGAGTGCTTTTTAGTTTTTCTGATAAATCGCGTGTATAAGGTAGTGGGAGAAATTTGTTCTGATTTTGTTCTTTGGTTTCATTTTTTTTGATTTTTTTATTATAGAATTTGTATGTTCTTGTTTTTGTTGTTCGGTTGATGTCTTTTTCTCTAAATCATAACTATATATATATATATATATATATATATATATATATATATATATATATATAGTTGATTAATGCAAAAAAATATTGATTCTTGTATCAAGAAAGTATTGGTTTTATAAAAGTTATTTTTTCTTTCAGTGTAGGTAACGATTATAAAAGGCGGCCAAAGCAGAGCGCGAGGGGTGGAGGGGCGACTTGCGCTGCCCCTAACAGCCTGCCGGCCCTAGGGTAAATACGCCCACTATATATATATATATATATATATATATATATATATATATATATAATATATATATATATATGTATATATAAATATATATATATATATATATATATATATATATATATATATATATATATATATATATATATATGTATATATAAATATATAAATATATATATATATATATATATATATATATATATATATATATATATATATATATATATATATATTCATATATATACATATATATATACATATATATATATATATATATATATATATATATATATATATATATATATATATATATATATATATACATATATATATATATATATATATATATATATATATATATATATATACATATATATATATATATATATATATATATATATATATATATATATATATATATATGTATATATATATATATATATATATATATATGTATGTATATATATATATATATATATATATATATATATATATATATATATATATGTATATATATATATATATATATATATATATATATATATATATATATATATATATATATATATATGTATATATATATATATATATATATATATATATATATATATATATATATATGTATATATATATATATATATATATATATATATATATATATATATGTATATGTATATATATATATATATATATATATATATATATATATATATATATATATATATATTTATATATACATATTTATATATATATATATATATATATATATATTTATATATACATATTTATATATACATATTTATATATACATATATATATATATATATATATATATATATATATATATATACTTAAAAATAAAATCTTAGTTTGGGAACTAACAATTTTCATTAAACCAATATTTCGGTCCTAGATTGGGACCTTCTTCAGGGCAAGAACTGAAAAGGAGAACAAAACATACTCACTGATAGTGTTTGGGACAAATTTAAATTAATGATGTTGTAATTAAATTGATATAATTAATAAAAATTAGTGTAAAACAAGAATAAGATATTAGACATAATAAAGTCAATAAACTCACATGAGTAGTGTGAAGTTGAGTTAGCCTGAATGGCCGTAGGTAACTTATAGATAAAAACGTTGGTTAATCCATAAAATACACACTATAACACTGTAGATAAAATTACAAAAACCAGATTTAAAACATGGATGTGACTGAGAACCTTGGATGTTGAGAACATTGTTAATTATTTCACCTGAGACAACCACCCATGGCCACCGCCATATGGGAAAAAATGACAAAGACGACAGGAGACAGCTGACCGACAGAGATAAGAGGCTTATTAAGAAAACTCAATTAACCAGAAAACGGGGTCGACACCCGGAAGGAACCGATCAAAATTGGGAAGTGCATGTATGGACCTTTAAAGTAAGAAATAGATAGCCAATTGAGCGACCAAGTACCGGTATGGAACCGAGGAAGGATAAATCATAACCTAATTTTAGGTAAAGGGTGAGCGAGAGAGAGAGAGAGAGAGAGAATAATGGGAGCAACAAAGAGGAAGATCGTCTATTATATTAATTATTAATTAATTTCTCGTTGAAATATGATTGGCGGAAGAGATTGTTTGCAGAAACAAATGAAGATTGAAAGTAACAGGAGGTAATGAAGGGGTGACGCTAGACACTGTCAATGGACGGAGGACAGCAATCACTAAGTGCAAAAGATGGCCCAGATAAAGTGAAAGGAATCTGTGGAACCCAGGATTACAGAGACCCATAAACAAAGAGAGGAAGGAAGAAGGAAACCCTGAAAGTTACACAGCTAAGAGAGAGATGACTACTATTACAATTCAGATGGATCATAAAACACTTGAAGACAGGGAATTATCGTGTGGTGTTGATTTATCAAAAGAGAGGAGGAATCTATATATGTTACTGAGACTATCTAGGTCGGTTCTTTTATTGATATTAAGGTGATTCTCCTGGATGTAACACATTTCAAGGAATTCTCTCTTGAAAAGATTTTTAGAGAAATGAAGAATTTTGGTTTCCCTGAAATTAAAGGAATGACCAGTGTCAACAGAATGGGTCGCCAAAGCACATCTGTGTGGATGGCTTCTAGTATCACTTTTATGGAGTGCAATACGACGATTCAAGGATTGGGAAGTCTGGCCAATATAGATTGATGGACAATTGAGGCAGGAAATTGAGTACACTAAGTCTGACATGGAAAGAACTGGCAACGGAGCCTTCAGCTTGCTGAAAGCACGTCTGTTTTTAAAGAAGTAATATTTGGCAATTTTAATGTTAGGAATGACTCGCAAAATATGGACCAATTTGTTGGTAAGACCAGGAATGAACGGTAAAGAAAGCAACGACCAATTTATTTCGACTGGGGGGGTTAGAGGGGGAGGGGAGATATGCGGTAGATGGAGGGGAGGGGGTTTTGGAAGAATTTGGGGGATATGAGTAAATAATAATTAACAATATTCTCAACATCCAATGTTCTCAATCACATCCATGTTTTAAATCTGGTTTTTGTAATTTTATCTACAGTGTTATAGTGTGTATTTTATGGATTAACCAACGTTTTTATGTATAAGTTACCTACGGCCATTCAGGCTAACTCAACTTCACACTACTCATGTCAGTTTTTTGACTTTATTATGACTAATACCTTATTCTTGTTCTACACTAATTTTATTATTTATAACAACTTAATTACAACATCATTAATTTAAATTTGTGCCAAACACTATCAGTGAATATGTTTTGTTCTCCTTTTCAGTTCTTGCCCTGAAGAAGGTCCCAATCTAGGACCAAAATATTGGCTTAATGAAAATTGTGTGATCTCTTATCACGCCCCTTTTTGCCGAGTTTCCCAACTAAGATTTTATTTTTAAGAATTTTGGTAGATACGGCAATCTTTTGCTTTCTTTCGATATATATATATATATATATATATATATATATATATATATATATATATATATATATATATGTATATATATATATATATATATATATATATATATATATATATATAGACTGGTGATAAGTTAGCCAATTACCGTCCAATATCATTACTTTCACAAATATACAAATTGTTTGCCAAAATAACAATTAATAGATTGGAAAATAAGAATTAAATCCATCGGTAGGACAGGCTGGCTTCAGGAAGGGTTTTAGTACTTGTGATCATCTCTTAACTATTAGAAATTTAATAGAGAAAGCACTTAAAGTTGTACCTGATATTTATAGATTATCGAAAGGCTTTTGATAGTATCGAGAGCTGGGCCGTCGAAAGAGCCTTGTATAACAGTAGAATAGGCTATAGGTATACTCAACTGATAAGAACAATTTACAACAAGGCTCAAATGATAGTAAAACAAATCCTATACCTATCAAACACAGAGTAAGACAAGAGGATTCCATGAGCCCAAAACTATTTAGAGCAGCATTAGAAGAAGTTTTCAAGGCACTCGAATGGGAAAAAAGGGGATCAGTATAAATGGACAAAAGTTAAATCATCTGCGTTATGCTGATGATCTAGTGCTAATATCAGATAATTTTGATGACAAACAGGAAATGATTAGTGAACTATAAAACAAATCAGAGACGGTAAGACTACTGCTGAATAGAGATAAGATAAAGGCTATGACAAACGAAGACAGTCCGCGAGACTTGAGAACAGAGGGCAGAACACTTGAATACTTAGAGGAATAAATCTACCTAGGACAAATAATAAAGTGTGGAAAAGCAAATCAAACAGCACAAGTACAGCGAAGAATCAGACTGGCATGTATTGGCAAACAAGGCAACATATTAACCAACAAAAGAATTCCTCTGAAACTAAGAAAGATGGTATTCGATCAGTGCATTCTCACCTACGTGGCCCAAACATGGACATTGACTAAGAAGATGATGGACCAACTGAGTAAAACACAAAGGGCGATGGAATGCCAGATCCTCCATATAAAAGTACAAAACAGAATCGGGAACGAAAGTATAAGACAAAAGACCAAAGTGATGACATAAGAGAAGAGGTAGCAGGTTTGAAATGAAAATGAGCAGGTCACACAATGAGACAACAAGATGAAAGATGGAATAAAAGAATACAAGAATGGAGGCCATGGCAGGGGACAAAGATCCAGAGGGAGCTGTCAAACAAGATGCAAAGATGACGTGGAAAGAACGGCTAGTTAGGATAGATCAGAAAGACGCAGAATCGAGAGGGATGGAAGAAGGAAGGGAGGCCTATGTCCGACACTGGATAGAAGATTATTAGATAGATACATATACATATATATATATATATATATATATATATATATATATATATATATATATACATATATACATATACATACATATATATATATATATATATATATATATATATATATATATATATATATATATATATATATATATATATATATATATGTATATATATATATATATAGTCGAACCTCTATAACTTGAATTTCAAGGGACTGCGAAATTAGCTCGAGTTATAGAAATTCGGACTATATTATTTCTTCCGTCGGACCGTCGAAGAAATATTCATAGAAGCGGAATTTCCATTTAAATTAGATAGATTTTTACTTACTTTGACATTTAATCATCTTCAAAAGCATAGCTTTAGGAAGGGCACATTTCAAAGAGCTTGAAAGTGGCCTGAAATGTAATTTAAGTTTCAAATAGAGTGACCTATCAAGTTACACTTTGAGATCTGTAGAGAGTTTTTAACATTAATCGTTGAATTTATTCCAATTCTAAAAATTTTGTGTTATCAGTTGTGACTAGGTAGGATATTTGATTTCATGCTGTACGATAAATACTTATTTATTACTAATATCAGTTCACAATCGGGATATACATATATATATATATATATATATATATATATATATATATATATATATATATATATATATATATATATATAGTTTATATATATATATATATATATATATATATATATATATATATATATATATATATATATATATATATATATATATATATATATATATAGTTATATATATAATATATATATATATATATATATATATATATATAATATATAAATATATATATACATATATATATATATATATATATATATATATATATATATATATATATATATATATATATATATATATAGTCCCTGGCCAAATTATTAGACGCACTGTATTTTTTTAGTAATTTTATGTTTCTTAAGAGTTTTTATGAAATAATGGTATATTTAAACTACAATATTATTGATTTTTATTTAAAAGAATTGTTGTAGACTACATATTTGTATTTATTTTTAACATATGGCAACACTGTGTTGACAAAGTGATACATGAACGTAAATAAGTACAAACCTGTATCAGTCGCGATCGGAATCGAGTCAGGTACGGACGTGTTTCTGTGGCTTTATGGACTGTGATTGTTTGTTTAACAGTTTTATACTACTCTGTTATTAGTTTATTTTGTATGCAGTGTTTTAAAAAAGTAATTGGACTATTTTCATTATGGGTAGAAAAGGCGATCTTTCACCATGTAAAAAAGCTGAAGTGAAGGCCCTTGTGATTGCGAAAACATTTACAAACCGAGAAATATCACGAAGATTGGAGGTTTCTGAAGCTAGTGTACGACGCATAAAAAAGAAAATTGAGTCAGGGAAGGAATTAAGCCCGAAAAGAAAGAAAAGATGCGGTAGAAAACCAATTTTCACTCCACGGTCAGAGAGATGTTTGAAGAAAATTTGTGTAGAAAAACAGATTTGCTACCACAAAAGTAATAAAATCACAACTCGAGGATGCTAGCGTAAATGCTTCTGAGCGCACTGTTCGAAGAAAATTGAAAGAATTAGATTTTAAGGCCTGTCGCCCCGCCAGGAAGCCCAAGTTAACAGCTGCAATGAAAGCAAAGCGCCTGAAGTGGGCCAAACAATGGCAAGACAAAGATGTGGACTTCTGGAGATCGGTAAGATACAGCAATTTAATCAATAACACAGGGCAACAAAAAAATATTTTTGTTTTGGTGCCTGGGATTTTAGAGCTGATTTTAACTATATTTAGGACGCTAAATCTATACATGCAATCCGTTTTTCTCTATCAGCTCTACTTTTTTAGATACATCAACTTATCTACCAATGTGGTTTTTATTCAGTATATTCATTTATGAGAGTTCTAAAATTATTATATATTCATTAATGTAGGTACAATGGTTTTATTGTCAGTAAATTCCAGATAAATCTATAAATAGTGGAACCATTGCCTATCAGGTACCTGAACTGACCCTTTTAATCACCTAACTCGGGTAAGTCTCGTCAGTTTGTGCGTTCTTACTAATGAGAGTAGATCGAATTCGGCGTGTTATTTTATGTTAAGAAAAGAGTGTTTTTGTGTTATTGAACAGAATTAAAATGAGTTCAGGTTCCAGTTCAAGAAGAAGTTGTGTAAATCAACCTGATGTGTTTTGCTGTATATGCGGAGAATACATGTTTCAACAAAACAGACAAACTATTACTGACTTTGTAAAGCGAGCGTATCTTGGATACTTTGGAGTTAAGCTTGGTGATCAGGACAAAACGTGGGCCCCGCATCTCGTATGTAAAACTTGTACAGAGCATTTACGGCAGTGGACTAACGGGAAAAGAAAATGTCTAAAATTCGGCGTACCAATGGTTTGGAGAGAACCA
This sequence comes from Pachyrhynchus sulphureomaculatus, assembly GCA_019049505.1. Lineage (NCBI taxonomy): Eukaryota > Metazoa > Arthropoda > Insecta > Coleoptera > Curculionidae > Pachyrhynchus > Pachyrhynchus sulphureomaculatus. The sequence continues at coordinate 17,452,811 of CM032453.1, read as the reverse complement.
AAAAACCACTTCAATGATTGTTATTTCTGTTTAGTAAATACTAATGGCATCAATCGAACTAACCGCAGTAAGTGGACTTATCCCAATTTAGACTCGGCAATACGCCCTATCCCGCACTCAGATGAAATACCGATTCCAACATTTCATCAGCTACCACATATCTCTGATGACGAATATTTTCCCTCTGATCGCTCTTCTGATGCTAATAAAAGTTCTGATGCTAATGAAACTAACAGTGACTATGAGGGAACGTCATCAGTTCCTCAACGCTTCAATCAAAATGAATTAAATGATCTCACCAGGGATCTCAATTTATCGAAAAAAGCTTCTGAAGTATTGGCTTCTAGGTTGAACGACAAAAATTTACTGGAACAAGGAACCAAAATTACCTTTTACCGTACAAGAGAAAAAGATCTGCTACCATTCTTTTCTCAAGAAGTCAATCTTGTATTTTGTCACGAAATTAGGGGACTCATGAAAGAAATGGGACTTTCTGAATATATTCCAGATGATTGGCGCCTATTTATTGACAGTTCAAAGCGAAGTTTAAAATGTGTCCTTCTACATAATGGGAATAAATATGGTTCAATACCACTAGCTCACTCAACGAAACTGAAAGAAGAATATAATACCATAGCTTTGGTCTTGCAGAAGACAAAGTATTACGAACATCAATGGATGATTTATGTAGACTTAAAAATGGTAAACTTTCTTCTTGGGCAGCAAAGTGGTTACACGAAATATCCGTGTTTCTTGTGCCTCTGGGATAGTAGGGACAAAACACACCATTGGGTTAGAAAAGATTGGCCTCAGAGAGAAAAACATGGACGTTGGGGAAAAGAATGTCATTAACGACGCTTTGGTTGAAAGAGAGAAAAAATCATACTTCCTCCGTTACATATAAAGTTGGTCTTAATGAAGCAATTTGTAAAGGCTCTTGATAAGAATGGGTCTTGTTTTGCATATATAGGGGTAAAAATGCATCAGTTGAGCACAGAAAAACTCAAAGCAGGGATATTTGACGGCCCACAAATAAGACAATTAATTAAGGATCCTGCCTTCATAAATTCAATGAATCAAGTTGAACGAGAAGCTTGGACATCATTTGTTGCAGTTGTAGAAAATTTTCTAGGCAAACATAAAGCTCAAAAACTATGTTGAAATGGTTAACAAGATGCTTAATAGTTTCAAATCCTTAGGGTGCAATATGAGTATTAAAATACACTATTTACACAGCCACTTAGACCGTTTTCCAGAAAATTTAGGAGACATGAGTGAGGAACAAGGTGAAAGATTTCGCCAAGATATTAAAGTTATGGAGGACCGCTACCAAGGAAGATGGGATATGCACATGATGGCAGATTACTGCTGAAGTTTAAAAAGGGACTGTTTAAAAAAAAACATTCAAGAATGTCGCGGAAAAGAAGCTTTCCAAGTGTTGAGTGACTATTTCATTTCTTCAATGTTTTTTTTTTGTTTGTAAGTACGACATAATATTGTATTTTGTATAACTAAAATAAAAAATTTCGTATCTACTTTTGTTTACTACACATACGAATTTGAGTTACAATAATGTAACTTATATTTCTCTAAAATTGTATATCTTAAAAATTTGAGCTCCTAGGTACAAATTAATACGTTATTTGAATTCAGGACATCAAATTGATATAGAATCAGCTCAAAAAACCTCGACACCAAAACAGCTGTTCCCCTGTGTTATTATTTATTTCCACATAGTCCAGAAAATCAGAAAAATATTCATGATTTTCAAGGATTTTTCTCATCTATGTGACCTGCTTTGTTTTTAATTACCGCTTTACAGAGTTTGGGCATTCTGTCTAGTAGTTTCTTCAGAGTTTCTTCTTAATGTTATTTTAATTCATTCTCCATGTAAACGTTCCCACAAGTGATTTTCTGATGTTGGATTGATTTTTCGAACACACCTGTCCAAATGGTCCCACAGTAATTCGATGGGGTTCAAGTCGGGTGATTGTGGAGGCCAAATCATCACTGCCAGGATGTCATCGGATTTCCACTGGTCCAAAAGTTCTCTAATTTGTTTAGCAGAATGTTTAGGGTCGTTGTCATGCTGAAAAATCAATTTCCCCTGAAAAATATCTCTTCGAGAAGGAAGCATTTGAGTTAGCAAATTTTCTTCTCGGCATCCGCATATTACTCGCGATTTGTGAACTCGAGTGACCATTTTGATGTCTCACATTATCAGATTTTCAACGGAAACTTTTTTCGTTTTTGGCATTTTCACAAAACAATTGAGCTTGTATCAATGACAAAGTACTGTTTGCGAATGGTTAATTTCCAAAAGGGCAATGGTATTTATACAATAGTTTTTATCATAAAATGTCACTAGGAATTTCCATAATCCCTAGAAACTTGAAATGAGTTCTTACTTCAACTGGAATTCTCAGAAATCGCCTCAAAACGATTATCATGCAAAACTTGGAAATTTGTTCTAATTGCTTTTTAATTTGTGATTTCACCAAAAAGGCTTATCTAAACAATTTTATGATGGACACTTGTTAAGAACAATTAAATTTACTTTCTGACAGTAGTGTATATATATATATATATATATATATATATATATATATATATATATATATATATATATATATATATACACATATATATATATATGTATATATATATATATATATATATATATATATATATATATATATATATATATATATATATATATATACATATACATATACATATCTATATATATATATATATATATATATATATATATATATATATATATATATATATATATATACATAGGCTCAAAATTTTCGTTGGAATGTCTACTTTTAAAAGCCGTATGTCCCTCTAAATAATTTAAAATGGCCTCTGCAATATGGCGGCTAAAACGAAAAAATGGCACCATAAATTTTTCAGTATTAAAATCTTAAAATTATTATAAATTAAAATTAGCGAGGAAAACGTGTTTCAGCTATTTTGAAGTCTTTTTAGTGACTTTTAGTTTATATAAATGTAACTCCTGTCAAAACCTGAAACTGCATATTGAGGAAAGATATTTTTAAAAATCCGACTTAAGATCATCAATTCGGATGAAAAATAAACAAGCGGATATCAATAATTTATGAAGTATCAAGATTCAAAGAAACTCTGGTGTAAGCATCATTGGTCAGATTATCATTCAACAAAGAACCACCCGCAAATATTCAGTAAGTGCTCTTTCAAGGTAATAACTCCGATTTAAAAAATTTTAAAAATTATGGTAGTGTTTCCTACTTTTCGTCTTTTTGTCAGGGTACTCTGACTTATGACAGTTCTTTTCTATATCTTCCATGTCCTGAAGGTGATGTACGATTTGGCATCGAAATCTCGATACTAGAATAAAACTACAGTTACTAAAAACTTTAAGACCTTTTTGTTCACTCTGTAATCCTAAGGGCTATCCCCAAGTTAAACACCCCCTTCTGTATATATATATATATATATATATATATATATATATATATATATATATATATATATATATATATATATATATATATACAGGGTTACAGGGAAAGTCGTCCTAGATAATTAAGGAAGTTATAGTTTAGATCGTTTCTGACCGATTTGACTCTATGACATGATGTCCTAAACTTAACCGTTTTCGAGATATTGAAGTTTAAAGATTTTCTAAAAAAAACATGTTTTTTTGCTTTTATATCGATTTTTTTTTATTAGAGGTTCTCGAGTGCGATTTTTTTGGTTATTTTTAGTTATTCTGTATGTCAATTATCAAAAATCATCAAAAAAATTTGAACTAGTTACTAACAGTTTCAAATGGCGGTTTGTTAATGTTTCTAAATTACGAATTTTTACCAAGTGTTTCCTATTTTAAATCAATAACGAGAAAAAAAAATGTATGGAAGTTATTCTGCAAATTATTTTAAAAAATTTTACGTCTTTTTAGCTATCTAAAACGGTATATCTACTGGATCTATTGAAAATTCTAAGAAAATGAGATTTCAATAGGCCCAAATGTAGAGTAACATAATAGAATTTAGATACTACCAATTACCGGTTTACTACCTGCACCTTCAAACAATAAAACGGGTTGGGTAAGCATTTAATCCGGTCGGGGTACTCTCTGTGCGAGTGACATTTTCTGTTCACTAAATATTATTGAATGATTTTTAGTCTGCTCATGCGATTCGTCTGTGGTAGATGTGCTATACCGTGCTTTTCAAAAATATCTGTGTTTCATCTTCTGACTGTGTGAATTGGCTCGTAACTGGATTTTGATCTCTGCTTGTGAATATGGCAACGTATACCAACGAGGAATATGCTGACATCCTAATGTGTTACGGATTTTGCGAAGGAGTGTCGTCGCGTGCACGTGATGAATACATACTGCGATATCCTACTCGTCGTGTACCTGATGTTAGCGTATTTGATGGAACTTATCGAAGACTACGAGAAACTGGTTCCGTACAAAGACGGCGGACTGACATGGGACGACCACGTATCTTTGACGAAGACGAAGAAAACGAAATACGACGTCTCTTTGAGGTGGACCCAACCACATCTAGAAATGTCGCACAACAGCTTGGTATTTCGCAGTAGAAGGTATGGTTTGTAATGAAAACTGTTGGGCAACACCCTTACCCACTATATGCTCGTGCAAGTCATTGAAGAAGGGGATCCGTTACGACGATTAGAATTCTGCAGATTCATGCTCAATACCGATGTCGAAGATGCATCTTTTTTTAAGAAAATACTATGGACTGACGAGTCGAAATTCGACAAAGACGGTCTTACAAACTACCACAATGCCCACTATTGGGCTTCTAAAGAGGAAGGCAACCCAAACAAAAAAATGTGTGGATGGGTATAATTTCAAATTATTTGGTTGGGCCATTCTTCCTGCCAGATAATACGACAATTTTTTGCGGAACGATTTACCTAATTTGATGGAAGACCTACATACCTATTGGTTTGAGACAAAACATGTACTTTCAACACGATGGCTGCCCAGCTGACTACAGAAGAAGTGTTCGTGCATGGCTCAATGACAATTATCCCAACAAATGGATTGGAAGAGGCGGACCCATACCTTGGCCGGCGAAGAGCCCAGACCTAACACCGATGGATTTTTATGTGTGGGGTCACATGAAAAGTCTCGTATACGACCAGATGACTCCTATCGAAAACGTAGATGTCCTAAGACAAAAAATAATTGATGCGGCTGACGAAATGAGGTGGCACCTCACAACCAGCTTTGTGAAAGTAGTTTCAGAAAAAGAATGAGAATTTGTGTTAGAAATAGGGGCGACCATATAGAACATGAATTATAATTAATAGAAAATATTAAATTGCAAGGTTTTTTGTTTTATTTGTGTATTTTTCGTATTTTCACCTAGAACTAAAAATTTACCTTTTGCTACCCGAGCTCGCTGTAGGTGTCATTCTGTGTACAGTTTTCCTATTAAACTCCTAGTATTATACCTTTTTTTGATAGCTAAAAAGACGTAAAAGTTTTTAAAATAATTTGCAGAATAACTTCCATACATTTTTTTTTTCTCTTTATTGATTTAAAGTAGGAAACACTTGGTAAAAATTCGTAATTTAGAAACATTAACAAGCCGCCATTTAAAACTGTTAGTAACTAGTTCAAATTTTTTTAATGATTTTTACACTTGACATACAGACTAACTAAAAATAACCAAAAAAATCGCACTCGAGAACCTCTAATAAAAAAAATCGATATAAAAGCAAAAACATGTTTTTTTTTTAAAAAATCTTTAAACTTTAATATCTCGAAAACGGTTAAGATTAGGACATTATGTCATAGAGTCAAATCGGTCAGAAACGACTTAAACTATAACGTCCTTAATTATCTAGGACGACTTTCCCTGTAACCCTGTATATATATATATATATATATATATATATATATTATATATATATATATATATATATATATATATATATATATATCTATGTATATATATATATATATATATATATATATATATATATATATATATATATATATATATCTATGTATATTATATATATATATATATATATATATATATATATATATATATATATATATATATATATATATTTATATATATATATATATATATATATATATATATATATATATATATATATATATATATATATATATATATCTATGTATATATATATATATATATATATATATATATATATATATATTATATATTTATATATATATATATATATATATATATATATATATATATATATATATATATATATATATATTTATATATATATATATATATATATATATATATATAAATATATATATATATATATATATATATATATATATATATATATATATATCTATGTATATATATATATATATATATATATATATATATATATATATATATATATATATATATATATATTTATATACAATTGAGTAGGAATTTATTGGATTGTTCTTCTGAACTTATTTTAGAAATAATAAAAAAACGAAAGTACTTGATTGTACAGTCTTAGTAGCTGTAGTTCCTGGCAACTGTAGTCATTAAACTAATAGAAAAGAGACACTAATGAATGCCTTAACAATCATAATAAGGCATCACAAATACCAAAATTTTGTTAAGCTGCGACACGAGTAACAGCAACACGTGTTACAATTGTCAACATAAGATTAAGGGAAATTCAATTTTTACTTCTTTATTACCGTCTGATATATTTTATGTCACACGTAAGATAAGTATTATTATATTACTTGTTTAGAAAATGTCAGATACGCATTCTATGTCGCCACGTAATAGAATAGATATACCTGACAAAACCTCTTTTCTGCCGGAATTGAAATGTATTTTGGCCGTAAAAACTCGCTCTTAGCACAAAACAACATAATGTATCCGGTTGTGAATACCACATTCATTCGACGCGCCTGAAAGCTGCCATTAGGGCATCGAATTTTGAGAAGATAATTCGATGAGATGCACTTAGAAGGATAAGCCCGGGAGAGATCTTATTCCAGGCTGAATGCCAATATTTGATCACCGCCAATCCAGTAACTTTATAAACTCCGCCTATTCTAACCGTAAAATTTTGCAACAGAGGTAAAATTTGATAATACGTGCGTATGTAGTTAAGCAATGCACCATTTTATAACTTAAACAGATTTTTGTATTCCCTCACGTTTTATGGGCCCTAGATCACGAAAAACATAGTTCCCCAATTCCGTCTTTCTATCTGTCATTTGTTTCGGTGGTACGATAACTCTTGAACGAAATAATATATCGACCCGGTAAGAAGTAGAAGAAGAAGTAGTTTTTGAGCGAAATCGTATCAAGGATGAGCTGAGTGGAATGGGGGGTCGATAAATTTTATATAGTTTCACTAGTATTATGAGAATATTTCCTGGTTCTTGGTTGGATTTATGAACAAATTTTAAACATACTTAATTACAGCCAAAAATACACTAGTAGTAGAACGAGTGGGAAGCTTACAGTCGAGCACACAGGCCAAAGAGATATTTGGTTAACCTCACTTTAACGTCTAAATAATGTTAGCTAAACGGGAATTACAGTTTAACGTAGAAACATGATCACATGATCGGAAGGTGCTATTTTTTTAGCCCACTGGAGTTACTTACTTGTTCTTACTTCCCGTAGGCCTTGAAGTCGACAGGGCCAAACTTTACTTCCTTTACTGCCTTATGAAGGTGTTCGCATCATTGCGGCGAAGTATGTCAAACCTATAAGGGGTTACAGAGGTGAGGTAGGAGATGACAGAGGTTACTTCGAACAGTTTCAAGTACACGTGTCAAATAAAAAAAAAATACAGCATTTTAAGGTGAATAGGTTTGTTAAAATAGAAAAAAGTGAGCTTCGTGTTCTAATAAAACATTATTTTTTGCGTGGAAAAACCATTATGGAAACTGAAGAAAGATTAAAAAAGTATTATGGGGACTTAGCTCCGTCACATGGAATGGTCCAAATGAGGTTACAAACGAAGAAATGGTCAATAAAATCCATGATATCCTATCAAATAACCGTCGACTAAAGATACGCAAGATAGCCAACATGGTAAACATGTCAAACGAACGTCTTTTTAATATCTTGCGTGAACATTTGGGCATGAGGAAGCTGGGTGCCACATTTGCCTACGATCGATCAAAAACGGAATCGCGTAATCATTTCGAAGCAGTGTTTGGACATATTCAAACGCCATCCAAGTAAACTTTTGCGGAGATATGTTACCGCAGATGAAACATGGATCCATTATTACACTCCAGAAACTAAAGAACAGTCGAAACAATGGATTGCTCCTATCGAAAGAACCGCCCCGAAAAAGAAAAAGCGATTCGGTTGGCTGGAAATGTCATGGCCACAGTTTTCTGGGATTCGCGTGTTATAATCTTCATCGACTACATGGAAAAAAAAACTATCATAGGACAATATTATGTTTCATTACTGAATCGATTTCACGTAGCGTTGATAAAAAAAGCGACCCCATTTAGCAAAGAAAAAAAATTCTTTTCCATCATGACAATGCACCAGCTCACACGGCTGCAATTCCCATGGCCAAAATTGTGGAATTGAAGTACGAATTGCTTCCTCATCCATTTTGTTCTCTAGATTTAGCCGCCTGTAACTTCTTCCTCTTTCTAAATCTGAAAAATTGGCTTGGTGAAAAGAGGTTAGCATCAGACGAGGACATCATCGATGAAACAAATACGTATTTTGAGGACTTGGAAGTTGAAAAAAGTTAGAAACTTGTTGGGTAAAGTGTGTAGACATAAAACTAGATTGTGTTGAAAAATAAATAAAATTCACTTATCTAATGGAAGATTACCTGTAAAATTCTCACCTAATGTGGATATTATTTCCACATATTATTAATTATATTATATCTTGGATATTAACTTTTCATCATATATTATTATTTAATTGGCCATCATTAAACTAAATACATTCAAACCAAACATTTCTTGAAAAGAAGAGTCTCTCATATTATGAAGATTTTCGCTACTCCCAAAAATGATTATTATTCCGGTTACAAATTTCCTCACAAGAAAATTTTGACTCGTCAGTCGAAACTATATTTCTTAAAAAATCTGAAACTTCTTAAATTCGAACTAATAAATTTTCAGAAAGCGCTACTCCTTGTGGACAACCTTCAGGTTTCTGAGCTTGAACTTTGGTAAATTTGTAGTTTTCGTTTATTATATTTATATATATATATATATATATATATATATATATATATATATATATATATATATATATATATATAAATATATATATGTATATATACGAGGCTGGTTTGAAAAGTCCGTGCAAAAATAAAAACTACTTATGTGTTTGGGGTAAACCTTTTTTATTTTTCGACATAGTCTCCTTTTAGGCTTATACACTTCGTCCAATGATGTTCTAGTTTGTTGATCCCTTCCGAATAACAGGATTTGTCCAAGTCTGCAAAATATCCATGTATTTGCAATCACCTCCTCGTTTGAATAAAATCTTTGTCCCGCCAGCCATTTCTTCAAATTGGGGAACAAATAGTAGTCCGAGGGAGCCAAGTCTGGAGAATAGGGGGATGTGAAACGAGTTGGAATCCTATTTCCATTAATTTTGCGACCACAACTGCTGAGGTGTGTGCTGGTGCGTTGTCGTGATGGAAAAGGACTTTCTTGTGGGCCAATCGCGGGCGTTTTTTCTTGCAGCTCGGTTTTCAAACGGTCCAATAACGATGAATAATATTCACCTGTAATAGTTTTACCCTTTTCCAGATAGTCGATGAGGATTATCCCTCCCGAATCTCTCTCCAGATTCTTCTGGAACAGCTGCAAACCATCCTTGCAACACTTTACACGATTCCGTTTTTGGTCAAGCGTGAGCAATCGCGGCACCCATCTTGCGGATAGCTTTCTCATGTCCAAATGTTTATGCAAAATATTATATACCCGTTCAGTCGAGATGCCCATGGCACTAGCAATCTCACGCACCTTAACTCTTCTGTCGTCCATCACCATATCATGGATTTGATCAATGATTTCTGGAGTCGTAACCTCCACAGGCCGTCCAGAACGTTCAGCGTCACTTGTGCCCATATGGCCAGTCCGAAAATTTTGAAACCACTTATAAAACTGTTCTAATCGAAGGTGCAAAGTCACCATAATGTTTATCAAGCTTCTCTTTAGTCTCCTGAGACGTTTTGCCTTTCATAAAGTAATGTTTAATCACCACACGAAATTCTTTTTCGTCCATTTCTTGAAAATCACTCGACTTCCTTGATTCACACGAATGCCAAACACAAAGAAATAGACCAATATGGCTGAAACTTGGTGTGCGTTCATTCAAGAGATGCTACTAACTAAACATGACCTCGATACGCGCCGGTGGTGCCATCTCTCGGACTTTGCACGGACTTTTCAAACCAGCCTCGTATATACATATATATATATATATATATATATATATATATATATATATATATATATATATATATATATAAATTCTATAAAATTTCTTTTTTTTTTGAACCTTCTCGATATATATTTAGTTCTGTGCTTTGTACCAATTTTTAACTTTAATTTATAAATTTGCAAAATGTGTCCTAAAACCTTTTCATATTTTTAGATACTTTGAAAATACCCAAAAAAAATGGGTGAAACGTCAATAAAGACTAAATAAAATAAGTTGTTTTACTAAGTAGAATCAAAATCCCAAGAAACAAAAAAAACACACAAAAATCATATACGTGTATGTGTGTATATAGAAAAACCGACACATACAAACAGATACTTAAATGCCGGCTCACATCATCACCCAGTCCAACTCTTCTCCGTTGCCAAATCCTTAGCTCACGATCAGAAACCCTAACAGACAAGGAACATTTACAACAAGAAACCAAGCTCCTTCGAAACGTTTTACTTTCAAATGGATATAGTCAAAACACAATCCGGCGGGCCCTAAATAAACAACACAAACAGGAAAGAAAGACATATACCACAAAAGCATTTCTCCCATATGTATGTGTATATGCATCGCAGACAAAATAGAAAGACTTCTAGGAAAACACCAAATTGAGACCATTTACACAACCAACCAAAAAATTAAAGATATTCTACCTACACCAAAAGATATTATAGCCTTAGAAGACCAAGGCGTATATGAAATTCCGTGTCAGGACTGCGGTCTTTCATACATAGGCCAAACAAACAGGAAAATTAGTGCCAGAAGAGACGAGCACAAAAACGCCGTAAAACAAAAATCCACCACCTCTTCTCTAGCACAACATGCACACAATACCGGCCACAAAATCGATTTTGACAAAACCAGAACCCTACAAAAAAGTAATAAACCTATCCACTAGGGTAATCAAAGAAGCCATAGAAATAGAAAAGAGGCCCAACAACTTAAATAATCGGGATGATAGCCAACGTTTACCGAACTCTTGGAAACATATTCTATCCCAGTACCAAGTCCAACCAAGAGAAACAATTAATTCAACCATATGTTACTTCACCAACACAAACATTACAAAAGAACCACAGGACCGACAACGCGCCGCCAAAGCCGAGCCTCTATTGGCCAGGTCCGTCCGACCAATAGAAACACCCCCGAGTACATAAAACCGGCGCACTCAGGGCCAGTCTCGACATTCAACGCCAAGACACCGACCAGTGATCAACGCTTTGAAAAAGATGGATGAGATTCCATCGAAACGTCAGCGAAACCGTCCATCAAGGGACTTCAAGCTAACACGGGATACCCGAAAAACCATTACTACATATATATATATATATATATATATATATATATATATATATATATATATATATATATATATAACTAATTTAAAACTATGTAAGCTAATTATACTGTTTTTAAAATTAATACAAAAAATATTTACTGAAATATTTGATTGGATATATGGTACGTACCTAATAAACTCAGTATTTTTCATACGCAGGTCGTTTTGATCGAAATATTTCGAAAAGTACTGATCAAAAAAATTTTGAAAGAATTCTGGAATATTCTCCACGGGATGTAGATTGAACAAAAATTTCATGGTCATCAGTTTTCAGATTGGAAACAAACTTTGTTGAAAACTCATTTGGGGTGTGTTTTTGTGAAGTCACTGATCATTTTATACCACCGTAACAATTTTTTTTTATTTTAAAAGCAATCAACGTACGGAACACTAATTGACCGGTTATTTAATTTTAAATTGTAAAATGTGTCCTGAAAGTTTTTAAAAAATTTTTAGATACTTTGAGAATGCCCACAAAAAATGGGCGAAACGTCAGTAAAGACTAAATAAAATAAAATAAGTTGTTTTAATAAGTAGAACCAAAATCCTAAGAAATAAAAAAAAAAAACATAGAATTATATATATACATATATATATATATATATATATATATATATATTATATATATATATATATATATATATATATATATATATATATATATATATTTATATATATATATATATATATATATATATATATATATATATATATATGTATATATATATATATATATATATATATATATATATATATATATATATATATATATATTGAATTTAGTTTATCTATATAAATATTTAGAAGAAACATATCTGTAGGCTGGTATAAAGTAACAAGCTGAAAGATAAGCAAGTAGCATGTAGTTTATTTACCCTATATTATGATAAAGCTAAATTTAATTTCTTAAAGGCACTCTAATGTAGAAAATCCTTTAAGGCCTTAAGAAAATGTTTATGAAACATCTCATTAGCTAGATATATTCTTGTTGTCTGAGAAAACCCATTATAAGCGTTTAATGTAAATTTACTTGGTAAAAAATACTAAATTAATATGAAATACGTACTTCATTACTTAAAGAATGAATATTCTCGGGTTCCCATTTTGCAAGAAGACGTACTCTAGAGGAAAAACTTCCTAAATATCCCTAACTTATGAAAGACAAAATATAACTCGATTTATTTAAATAAGCACGCAAAGACAAAAGCGGGATCATTTTACAACGTCGAGTTTTGAAAAGTTGCTAATAGCTTTCTCCAAGTTTAATTAACGTATTGTTTGGCTGCTTAGGCCCAACTTTGGCAAGCTTAGGGAAATTCTCGGGGAACTTAGTTAATTATTATTTTATACACTAACATGATTAAAATGGTGCTATACAACGTTTCCGTAGGTAAAGAAACGACCAGTTTTTAATCATCTTACGATATTAATGCGGCCTTAAAACGGTTGAAATTTAAAAGCAGAATAATTTTTACACGAAGTTCACGCTACACTCGAAAAAAGCGCTTGCAGCCGTCCAGAAGAAATTTGTCTCAGGTGCCGCATCGAATACTCTAAAGATGTCTTCGAAACGTTGGGCAACAATACCCTAGAACCATAGCCTACATAAAGGGTGATTCATTTAGAGGTACTTTTTGTGATGGGGATTTAATTGCAGATTGCGCATGCGTCGTGTCAACCTAAGTGGCATTCCTGTTCAGTAGTGTTTGACAATTCATAATGGAAAGACTTAGCCTGGCACAGCGTCTACAAATTGTTCAACTTTATTACGAAAATGGGCGTTCTACGAGGAATGTGTATCGGGCGCTTTAGAGCAACTTATGGTCCACATAATTGGCCTACCGAACGCACAATTCGCTCTACCATCAATAAGTTTGAGACCCAATTTTCATTATTGGATAATGCTCGACCGAATAGACCACATCCAGCACGTAGTGAAGAAAATATAGGGGCGGAAGCGGGGAAATGTATGCGAAGACCGTGAAGTATCGATTCGTCGCCGTTCTCAACAGCTTGGCCTGTCATATTCAACAACTTGGCGTATTTTACGTAAGGATCTTTCTTTAAAAGCATACAAAATTGAACTAGTGCAACAACTGAAGCCGACCGACCTTCCGAATCGTTTCCATTTTAGTCGTTGGGCTCTTGACACGCTTGCAGAATATCCACTGTTTTCGAGAAAAATTGACTTGACTTTTTCCTTTGGGGCTATGTAAAGTCCAAAGTCTACATGGATAAGCCAGCTACAATTGAGGCATTGGAGGCCAGTATTACTCGAGTCATTGGCCAAATACCACTCGAAATACTCACGCGCGTCATTGAAAATTGGAACTTCAGAATGGACGTTGTTAACCGTAGTCACGGACAACATTTGAAAGAAATTATCTTTAAGAAATAATTGTAAAGAATGGTTCTTTTATATGATAATAAAGATTATAAAATAAAATTGTTTTTATTCATTTTTTTTTGTATTTAAAAAAAGTACCTCTAAATGAATCACCCTTTATATATATATATATATATATATATATATATATATATATATATATATATATATATATATATATATATATATATATATACTTAAAAATAAAATCTTAGTTGGGGAACTCGGCAAAAGGGGCATGATAAGAGATCACACAATTTTCATTAAGCCAATTTTTCGGTCCTAGATTGGGACCTTCTTCAGGGCAAGAACTGAAAAGGAGAACAAAACATATTCACTGATAGTGCTTGGGACAAATTTAAATTTAATGATGTTGTAATTAAGTTGTTATAATTAATAAAATTAGTGTAGAGCAAAAATAAGATATTAATAATAATAAAGTCAAAAACTCACATGAGTAGTGTGAAGTTGAGTTAGCCTGAATGGCCGTAGGTAGCTTATACATAAAAACGTTGGTTAATCCATAAAAATACACACTATAACACAGTAGATAAAATTACAAAAAACAGATTTAAAACAGGAATGTGATTGAGAACCTTGGATGTTGAAAGCATTGTTAATTACTTCACCTGAGACAACCACCAGTGGCCACCGCCATATGGGACACAAATGACAAAGCCGACAGGAGACAGCTGACCGACAGAGATAAGGGGCTTATTAAGAAAAACTCAATTAACCAGAAAAGGGTCGACACCCGAAGGAAACCGATCAAAATTAGGAAGTGAATGTATGGACCTTTAACGCAAGAAGGAGATAGCCAATTGAGCGACCAAGAACCGGTATGGACCCAAGGATAGGACATATCATAACCCAATTTTAGGTAAAGGGTGAGCGAGAGAGAGAATAATGGGAGCAACAACGAGGAAGATCGTCTATTATATTAATTATTCTGTTAATTTATAGTTGATATATGACTGGAGGAAGAGATTGTTTGCAGAAATATATGAAGATTGAAAATATCAGGAGGTAATGAAGGGGTGAGGCTAGACACTGTCAATGAAAGGAGGGCAGTAATCAATAAGTGCACAAAATGGCCCAGAACAAGTGGAAGGAATCTGTGGAACCCAGGATCAAGGAGACCCATAAATAAAGAGAAGAAGGAGGAAAGAAAACCCTAGAAGTTACACAGCTAAGAGAGAGATGACTACTATTTCAGTTCAGATGGATCATAACACACTTGAAGACAGGGAATTATAGTGTGGTGTTGATTTATCACAAGAGAGAAAGAAACTATATATGTTACTGAGACGATTTAGGTCGGTTCTTTTATTGACACTAAGGTGATTCTCCTGGATGCAACACATTTCAAGGAATTCTCTCTTGGAAAGATTTTTAGAGAAATGAAGTATTTTGGGTTCCCTGAAATTAAAGGAATGACCATTGTCAACAGAATGGGTCGCCAAAGCACATCTGTGTGGATGGCATCTAGTATCACTTTTATGGAGTGCAATACGATGATTCAAGGATTGAGAAGTCTGGCCAATATAGATTGATGGACAGTTGAGGCAGGAAATTGAGTACACTAAGTCTGACATGGAAAGAACTAGCAACGGGGCCTTCAGCTTGCTGAAAACACGTCTATTTTTAAAGAAATAATATTTGGCAATTTTAATGTTAGAAATGACTCACAAAATATGGACTAATTTGTTGGTAAGGCCAAGAATGTCAAAAGATAGAACTAAAATAATAATATTACGAGATAAAACGGGTGAAATAACTGACAAGGAGGAAGTAACGGATGAAATAAAGGAATTCTACACAAAAACTCTATTTCTTGACAACAACAAATCCAAATCAGCACCAAAAACATATTCTTACCGTTGGTTCAGAAGATTACTGAGGTAAGCCGAAGTGAATTGGGAAATACCTTAAAACAGACGAAGAATAAGAAATCCCCAGGTGAAGATAAAATAACATTTGAAATATTGAAAATCTAAGGAAATGAACTTTTTGAAGCGATACGGATATTGCTCAAGAAATGTACTGAAGAACAAACAATACCTGTACATTGGCAAAACAACGAGGTCACACTTTTATTCAAGAAAGGCGATCACGAAAACCTTGAGAACTATCGCCACATCAACTTGTTATCGCATTTGTACAAGCTTCTTACTAAAGTTGTCGCAAACCTTCTAAAAAATAAGTTCGATGACTACCAACCATTTGTGTTTAACATCATTCTGTTATATTTTCCTCTATCTATCTTGATTAGGTACTAATTTTTAGCAAAACAGTTGGAAGATTGAAATGGTTAACCTAACCTTACATAGTAAACACACAAGCATCTGCGAACACTGCCTTGTGCATAAATAAGTAGAACTCGGGAATTTAATTTAGTTACAACATTCTCGCGATCGGGATTACAATTATTTTGGGAAAGTCCCGAACTGCGTCATTAAGACTAAACCTCTTCGGGAGCTTAATCTTTTGCAACGATCCCGCGTTCGGGACTGTAGACACGTCCTAATTAAAAAATAATAACTTTTACAAAGTTGTTTATGCAATAAAAAACGAAAATTAAAAATGATTTATTTTAAACAGTTGTTTAAAATAATAAGTGAATGATCCAAATAGGATGCTTTCGCAAGGAATTTTTTAATAGAAAAAGCAACCCAATATAATATTAAGCTGCATCTAACTTTCATCGAATATAAGAAAGCTTTCGACTCCTTGGAATATTGGACAATTATGCAGTCCTTAGCTCATGCAGAATAGACTCAAGATATACCGAACTCCTAAAATTCCTATATATATGAAAACGCGACATTAACGGTTAAATTAGATGAAGATCCAAAAACAGAACTCATAAACATAAAGAAAGGTGTTAGGCAGGGCGACACAATTTCACCAAAATTGTTTACCCTGGCCTTGGAGGATGTATTTAAAAGTCTTGAGTAGGAAGAGAAAGGTATTCAAATCGATGGCATATATTTACATCACTTGCGATTCGCAGAAAATGTAGTACTGATTAGGGAAGATCTAGAAGAACTCAAAATCATGATAGAACAACTCAAGCTTCATAGAAAGTTGGACTAGAGATAAACATCAAGAAAACAAAACTTCTGAGTCCATAAAGCACAAAAATTAAGATCAGCACGGAAGAGATGGAGAGAGTGGAGGAGTATATATCCTTGGGATATAAGATTAGATTAGATAAGGACAATCAAACAGCGGAAATACCAAGGCGAATGGATCTCAGCTGGACTGCATTTTAAAAACAGGGATTTATTCAAAAAAAATAGACATATCCCAAGACCTTAAAAGAAAGTGTACGAGAGCTACATACTTCCAATAAGCACGTGTGGGCTGGAAACCATGACCTTTAAAAAAATACTCTTTGTCGACTCCAACGTACTCAACGAACCATGGAAAGACAGATGTTAGGTGTTAGTTTACAGAACAACTTAAAAGCGAGGATATCAGACGAACAACAAGAATTACAGATATCAATGGAAGAGTGTTAAAATTTAAAGTGGCAATGGGCGGGGCACGTGGCTAGAACGAATGATGGTAGGTGGACAACAAAATTACTTAAATGGAGACCTTGGGAGAGCAGATGAAGTGTCGGAAGACCAATGAAAAAATGGACTGATGATATCAGGTTGATAGCAGACAGTAGATGGCTCCATCTTGGATGGGGACAATTGGAAGAAACTTGAATCGGCCTATCTCCTGCAATAGAGAAGCAGTGGTTTATAGAGAATAATATAAATATATATATATATATATATATATATATATATATATATATATATATATATATATATATATATATATATATATATATATATATATATATATATATGTATATATATATATATATATGTGACGTTCCACGTCAACCGTGCCACCCATGAGACCAAAATTTGACGCAAGTAGGTAAATGAGCGGGGGCTTAAAAAACTCGTATTGATGTGTATTTTGGAAATCCGATGGGCCTTTTGAGAAATTCAATATGGCGGATGCAAAATGGCGTCGGTAACGTGTGAAAATTCCAGTTAATCAAATTATATGGAGTATAATAATGAAAAAAAGGTTCCTAATTATGTGAAATTTACCAACAAATATGTTTTTTGGTTCGCTGATTATGAATTCGAAATCCAACTAGGCAAATTATACTCTCGAAATCCAATATGGCGTCTTGAGTGAGCAAAATTAAGTAATTTATAGTAATATTTCTAGTATAATTTAAAAAAGCACCTTTTTTCTTGTCCATCAGTATTGCATCTCACCCTTGGCATAATCGATCGTAAGTGTTTGATCGTCATTATTTTTCCCAATATAGCGGATCAAAATGCCGTCAGCTTGTAAAGAAAAACCTCTGGTAATCGAATGATAAAAGCCACTCTCTCTTAGGCGATGTAAAATCCTTTATTTTCAGGTTATTCTACTAATAACGAGGCTCCAAAAACCTCGGAAACAATGTACAACAGTACGGTAATATTAAAAACACGACAAAGATTACTGAAAATAAACGACTTTTGTCCGAGACTGTAAAGATTGTCTCCATTGTGTGTCTAAAAAGGGTTTAAATCACAATATCTTTCTCGCAGAAATGAACTTGGAAATCAATTACTACAAAAACCTCTCTAATCAGAACCCAGTCTTCGTAAATTCAAAAGGGTTTGGATGTTTCATTTTTGTATTTTAATATGTGTGCACAATAATGGCATCTATAAATACAAAGATTGATTTTCAAACTCCCCAAATTTGATTAAAACTTACTTAACTAAGTTAATTATCTTTTACTTCCTAAGGAATAATTTGCGAACTTTCAATTATTAAGACCAGCGCATCCTAAAGTTCTAAAAATAATAATTAATTGAAAATATATTTAAGAATGTTGGTTCGCTCAAGAATTTAATTAAGTTGTTACTTAATTTCAAATAATTAGCAGAGGAACAGGCTATTACCTTACTTACCTTTGTTATTGTTCTACGTATTATGAAACGTCTTATTAAAATATGTATATTAGCCTTTATTAACAGGGTTGATGAAACTGCTGGGACCCGTAATAGTAACAAGAATCATTACACAATGGTAATAGTAGAGTTTAGCTGACTTACTTATACTACTACTAGCAACCGCCCGGGACTTCGGTCGCGTGGAAGTGTTATTTTCTTCAAATGCTTTTCCCACACAATTTTCCGTAGATATTTCAGAACACGTTTACTAAATAGCAGAAAACTCAAAAGTGGATGAAGTGGATGAAGAGGCTGGCTAAGTGACAGTGAAACAGTAGTTATACCTAAATTAAGAAAGATTAGTAAAATAATATTTGTTGCCTAAATGAATCTCACACTATTAGGTAGTTATTGAACAAGAATACACTAATAACAATAAAAAAATATAAATAAATATTTTTTATTTTTATTGTCATTTAATACCCATTGGGCCTTACACTCCTCAAGGGGTAGAAAGGCATAATGATTAAGTAAGTAAGTAAGTAATACCCATTAATACCAACAAAACATCTACAACGTGCCTACAAAAGAATGAAAGAATCTTAAAACTACGAATAACAAAAACTATAACAATAATACACTTAAAAAACCTTTTGTCTCGTCAAAAATACAACATCAAGGAATAAAAAACGAAACAATAATTTTTACAAATAAAATATTTCGTACCAAATCAACAAATTATATCTAGTTCGGTCACGTAGGAGCCTGTTTGCTGTACCAGGAATCGTGCTTGATCCGAACTAAATGTCCCAAACGAAGAATCATTTCAAAAGCGAGAAAATCAATTATACATCGCAGGACATGAGTCGATAAAATTGAACGATAACACAACGGATGATGCAATACTTCGCCACCGCCCGAACGCATAGGCTGGTCTATTAATCGCCACCTGCCCCCTGTTTGCCGCCTCCCACAGGCAGGGCCGCTCACTCGTAGCCGTTTCTTTCCCTACCGCGTCCCGCCTCGCCCCCCGCACTGCGTTGAACATTTTACCTAGATTATGTGATATAGCCTGACCCTAAAATCACCCTTAACATTAGACATTAAGGTCTACAATTCTTCAATAGACAGCACAGTCCCGCCCCACTCTTACACAGGCCTTTCAAGACAGTTATGTTTTTAAAACTATGCCGCTTTCAAGACAGTTATGTTTCTAAAACTATGCCGCGGCATGTGTAGGTAAAGTAAATCCCAAGATATAAGATCCTGCCTTTTTGATTTTTCAATGGAGCAATAAACGACCCTATTAAGGTGTTGTGCATAGTTGCCAGGTATTACGATAAACGTATTTTTATTTTACCTGCTTTGTATACCGCCCTCACTTGCACCTCCAATCATATTGGATCTATTTTTACCTATATATTTACTACCTGGCAACCCAGTTTGGAGCCCTTTAAGTATTTGATAATATAGGCCTAATGACCACAGGTCCCCATTAAGATTCCAAAGATACTTTTTATTATTTTTATTTTTAGTTTTACTTACAACGTAACGGTTCTATTTTCATTATGTGGCGTCCGTGGGAAAATTGCAATAGTGGCTATCGCAAGATTCATCACTTAAGGCTCAACAAATAGTGACAAATGTTTACGACAGTTTGGTAAAAAGAAATTTGAATAAACAAAGTGCTTTGCGAGAAACCAGTGGGCTAACAAAAACCCCAATGTCTACGATTAAGGTTATTGTAGGAAAACCATCACTCAAGAACAGAAAAAAACGGAAAGATTTTCAAATGCATCATGTAGACGATTGTGGAAAAGACGTCATCAGGAGAAAAATATATTCTATGTATGAAGAGCAGTTGGTGCCGACACTAGACAAAATAAAATTAAGACTGGTGCAGGATGGAAAAAATATACATTGTGGCCGATCAACCCTTCACAGAATTCTCTTAAGAATGGGATTCACGTTCCGAAAATTCAACAAAAAGCAAGTAGTGGTGGAGTCACAAAGATTACGAATCTTGCGACATATTTATTTACAAGAAATTAAAAAGTATCGATCAGAGAATTGGCCAATAATTAACCTTGACGAAACATGGTTCGATACCGATGACACTGTGCAAAAAGGGTGGGTTTCAAATTGTCTACTATCATCTGCAAAAAACATAAAAGATTCTATTATGGACTATCACGAAGACACGACCGCAGAACTTTTTGAAAATTGGTTTCAAATACCCTTTTGCCAAATGTTCCTGAACAGAGTGTTATAGTTATGGATAATGCAAGTTACCATAGTCGCCTACTACATAAGGTTCCTAATGCAGCCAACACTAAATCGGAAATACAGGATATATGTTAAAAAATGACATTTATTTTGACTTTAGTTATAAAAAAGTGATCTTTTGGAAGTTTTGAAAGACTATAAATTGAAAAAGAAATATGTTTGTGATAGTCTGACTGAAAAAATGGGACACATTGTTTTGTGGCTTCCTCCGTATTATTGTGTGTTTAGTCCAATTGAACATATTTGGGATCAAGTTAAATCAAAAATAAGGGTACAAAATGTTTCTCCTACTTTAAGCTGACACGTGGTTGAATTAGTAAAAAAAGTTATAAATGATATACCTTGTGAAAGCTGGAGGAATTCCGTTCAGCACGTTGTTAAAGTTGAAGATTCGTATATTTATGTAAATAACATAAAACTACTGATAATTAACTCAGCTGATGACAGTGATAGTGAAATCGAATTAGGCTTAAGTTAAAATATATTTTTATTTATACAGTATGTCCCCTATTGTAAACTTCATTCATTCAAACTGTATATTTGTATTTCTTATCCATTTGTTTTTACATGCATCTATAAATAAACATCTCCAAAAACGCTTATAATTTTATTTATTTGCATTAATAAATAAAATTTCTGCATCCTATCATAAACAAAAGGTCAGAATTTTTATATTGCCCACTTAAAACGGCAAAAATTAGGATCTTATATTTTGGGACAGGCTATACCTCTATTTTAGTTACGCTTACAAAAAACCACGCGCATAAAATCTAAGTTACTTATCAAAATTGTTTAGGGTCAAGGACAATTCTGATTTACATAAAATGCATGTAACGAGAAACATATTTATTTGGTTAAGAATTTAATTTTAGCTATTGAAACAACTTTCGACGGATTTATGACTTAGTCACATCTATTTTTAGGATCAATGTTCCAATTTTGTGAGCGTTGCAGACGTTTTTGTAGACCCATTTAGGATCTGTCATCCCTCCATACATCATTTTTATATATCTTCTACTGTAAAGGCAGCGTTTGCCAGAAAGTCGCCCGCTTGACCGTTTTTACGTTGACTTGTGTCACTAAAATTGACACTAGTCGGTTTTTTTTTTGGTCACCTCATAAAATATAGCGTATGTTCATCCAAGACGTCCAGGCTACATACTAGTAAAAGATTTTTTAAATCGGACCAGTAGTTTCGGAGATTACCTCGAACAAACAAAGTCACAAATTTTACTTCCTTCTTATATTATTGTAGAAATTCAAAAATTAATCAACCGTGGACCAACTAATTGCCAGATGCTGACTAACATATGGCATTATGGTGAAATGAGCATGTCATATCCAGAAGAAAGCAAATTCACTTGTCATTTCTGGAATCAATATAGTCGATAAAATTAACATTTTGCATGTATCAGTTATGCTAATTGCCCTAAAAATTATCCATCTAACTACCCTTCAATAGAAAAATTTTATTTCAGGGAGAAATAGCTCACGTTCAATGCCAGCCGATAATCCAACCTAATGGAGAACTAGTTGCAGTATTAGAGTTATGGAGAAGATCTTCGGGAGGTTCGTTCTACGAGGAAGACGAAGAAATCGCTTCCAGTTACCTTGTGTGGGGTGGTATTGCCCTACATTATGCTCATTTGTATTTAAATATGAATCAACAGAAGCAGTTAAATGATTTTTTATTGGCTGTAGTAAAGTACGTAGAGATAAAATATTTTAAACTTATTACATAATTAATGAAGCATGAAAAACGATTCTTCTATGATTTCATTGTCTTGATTAAATTTTACTCCAAACGTTTTGGTAGATATGTTCGCTAACGTGCGGACTCATAGATTTATGAATCTTGGTATTGTTGTGTACTGATTCTTCTTCTTCCTTTAGCCGTTTTCTACCCACTGTCGGGTATAGGCCTCTCTCAAATCTTTCCATTTTTCTCTATGTTGTGCTTGTTGATACCAGTTAAGCCCTCCAATTCTCTTCAGATCGTCGCTCCATCTCTGCTGGGGTCTTCCGATGCTTCGTTTTTAACCCCATGGTCTCCACCTAGTGATCCTGCCACTCCACTTATACGTCGCTCTCGCCACATAGCCAGCCCAGCTCCATTTCAGAGATGTTATCCCTTTGGTGATATCATCCACTTTTATTTGTTGTCTAATTCATTTGTAAGTTTTCTTGTCCTTCAAAGTAACATTTAACATCCTCCTTTCCATTGCTCGTTGGTGAAAGTATTTCTATTGTTCTTTTAGCTAAAACCCATGTCTCGACTCCATACGTAGTAGCTGGTAAGATACATTGATTATAAATTTGGGTTTTTGATCTTCGAGGAATGTTCATATTCAGTACATATTTCAATTTTCCATATGCTACCCATCCCATACGTATCCTTCTTTCTATTTCAAGCTGCTGGTTTTCCTTTCCTATCGTTATTATTTGTCCCAGATAGAAATACATGTGTACTTTTTTTATTGTTGAATGTTCAATCACTATATTTTCATCATTGGTATCTTCGTTGCTGTACTTTGTCTCGGCGAAGTTTATGTCCACTTTCTTTGCTTAGTGGTGGAGATCTATAATCATCTGGATCATTTCATTCTTGTTTTTTGCTATAATTACAATGTCATCTGCGAATCTCAGGTTGTTTAGCCGATCGCCAGCTATCAGAAGGCCATTTTCGTTCCAATTCAGTTCTTTGAATACATTTTCTAAAATCACTATAAACAACTTATGAGATATTACATCGCCCTGCCTTACTCCTCTGTTCACTGGGACCTTGCTCGTCAGTTCTTGGTTTACCATAACTTTGAGTGTTGGTAGTTCATATACTCTGGCTATCAATTCGCTGTATCTGTGGTCTATACGAGCATTTCTGTGCTGTGTACTGATACTTTTTAATTTTAATTATATTTTATTTTAGATCGATTTTTCAAGATATGGTCAGTATGGATATGTTGGTGATGAAAATTATGAATTTTGCACAAAGATTAGTAAACGCTGACAGAGCATCATTATTTTTGGTGGACAATAAAAATAAAGGTTAGTTTGTAACTACAACAATTATTTTTTTAAATTTTCTAATATAAGGAATTACGAAATTACTGATTTTAAGGACCAAGGACTGCCCCATATATTTTGTTTTTAGTCTTTTTATTACGTAAATATACATATACCAGGTGTACAAGTATAAAATACGGATTTTTTTTCTAAAAAAACATGTTAAATTCGGAAGAATGATAAAAAGTGCTTTATTCAAAGTATGCTCCATCGCTTGTTATAAATTTTTCCCATCTTTCGGGCAATTTGTAAATACCACGCCAGTAAAAATCTTCCCCTTTGGCTGGGAACCATTCATCGAGCCATTTTTTCACAACTTCATACGACTAAGTTGGGAATGTGGAATCTTTGGCACAATGATACTACTCAGTATATATCACCACTACACCACCACCATGGTGTAGTGGTGATATATACTGAGTAGTATCTTCATACGAACCAAAGCGCGGCTCAGCAAGTGCGTGACTCATCGATGCAAACAAGTGGTAATCGGAAGGAGCCAAGTCTGGTGAGTAAGCCGCATGGGGTAGAACTTCCCTGCTGAGTGCTTCCAACGTGTCGCGAACTGGTTTTGCCGTATGTGATGGAACATTGTCATGAAGAAAAATTACTTTGTGTGGCCTCTTTCGGTATTCTGGCCTTTTTTTAAGCAGCGAACGGTTCAAATCGATCAATTGTTGTTGGTAACGTTTAGTATTAACCGTTTCCCCAGGTTTTAACAGCTCATAATATACCACGCCCCTTTGGTCTGGATCTACCCATGATTTCTTGCGCTTGGGATTCTCAAAATAAATCCACTTTTCATCTCCTGTAACTGTACGATGCAAAAACGACTTCCTTTTGTACCGAGCGAGCAAAATGTCACACGTGTTTTTGCGCTTTTCCATTTGCCTGTCGTTCAACTCATGTGGTACCCATCTGCCGGTCTTCTGAATCTTTCCCATCTCTCGTAGCCGATTGGAAACAGCTAACTTGACTTGACTAACGCCCAATTGCTCGACGAGTTGTTTTTGTGTTTGCGAATCATCTTCGTCCAACAATGCTTGCAAATCTTTGTATTTTTTGGCGGTTTTCCACGTTCCTCCAACATCGAAGTCACCACTTTTGAAACACCGAAACCATCGTTCACACGTATCTTGCGATGGAGCATGTTCACCATAAGCTTCTCAAAGTAATCGGTATGATTCAACAGCAGTTTTCTTCAAATGAAAACAAAAAATTAATGCTGTCCGCGAATGTTCTTTGTTCGGTATAAATTTCGACATATTGAACACAACAACACAACACTATGCACACACTTTTCCAATTTATCACTCGTGCGCGTCTGACACTTGTTGATGACACAACAAAATGGCGCAGTGTCAAGCCTTTATAGCACAAACTGCATTGGTGCACCATTTGTTTGTCTGAAATCCGCATTTCATACTTGTACACCTGGTATAGCCCATTTCTTTATTCCGTCGACCGGCATTTATTATTTTGTCTTTATTATAGTACCTAAATTAAACAACGATAAGCACAAAAACACTGATTCATTTAAGAAACAAAAGAATGAACGAATAATACAAAAGAATCTATTGATGTTCACACATTCAAAGATAACAACGTAAAACAGCAAGTTAATAAAGCAGAACCTTAAGATAACAATGCTAAACGTTGGAAATGGGCCTAACTCAATATCAAAACGCAGATAAATATTAAATAAATAATACTTTATTTGTGATATTTAAATGTGCAAAATAAAATTACAAAATACTTAAAAACGTATAATAAACGTATCTAATTAATAGTAATTAAAATGCATACAAAAGTAACCTATAATAAATAACTATTGAAAAATAGCAGAAGAAGCTATAAAAAATTATCAATAAAACGTATTTAATTTTTTCTTTGACCAACTTTTTCGCTGTTATTTTTCAATGTACAAAAAGCACCAATTATTCCAAAATAAATTTTGAATGTTCACTTTTCTTACCCTATAATTCTTATAAAACATCGTTTTTTAAAACGAATCGAACATACTCAACATTAAATAAAACGTAATGTCAGAAACATAAACATATCTTCTGTACATTATTATCCATATCCAGCGTTTCTCTGGATGTCATCGTACATAGGCGCCGTATATTTATTTTCTGACTACTAATCTATTTTACAAATCTAACCTACAACTGTAGTGTACTAAAATAAACCAACCTGAATTATTCTATATATTTGTTTAGTCATAAAATTAAGTAGATAATACGCCGCATAGGTGACCACCACCTCTACTTTAAGACGTCGCAAACGTGGTCAGAGAGGCGGAGCTTGAGACATATTAATAAAAATAGTGGGGGATAGTGCATGAGATCAATCACCTACTCTATTGAGGAGCTTCTTCCATTGTTCTTCAAAAGTCAACATGCTCACCTGGTAGAACTGTAACTGCCAAAAGTTCACCCTAGTAACATACGCTGGCCTAATGATTTATTTGTTCTTCAAACTACATTACAAGATACTATTTTAATATTTAAAAGAAGATCTACAGAAATATAAAGAGAAAAATGCAAAAACGAGGAGGAAGAAAAGAACGAGAGATGGGAAAAATCGTGCGAACATGTAGAACAGTATATAGCAGGAACTAGAAGTACAGAGTCATGGAGAATAATTAAAGCATTAAGGACTAACAATAGAGAGAAGACGTATATAGAGTACATCCCAGAAAGCGAGTGGGAAGAATATTATAAGAAGCTGCTAACAGAAGACAGACAAGAATTCCAAGAAGAGAACCCTGAAGAAGAACAGAATAAGGAAATAAAAGAGATAGAACTAAGCTATGAAGAAGTAAAGAAGACAATAAAAACACTCAAAAATAATAAATCTGCAGGGCCTGGGGGTGTGTGGTAAATGAAATGATTAAGTACTGGTCTAATAAATTACATCGAATGCTGAGAAACATGTTCCACAGAGCGATAAATGGAGAAAAAATACCAGAGGAATGGTCAAAAGCTTATATAGTATCTGTATTTAAAAAGGGAGACCGCAGAAAATGCACAAACTATAGAGGCCTAAGCATAATATCGAGTACGGGACGTTTGTATGGAAAAATTATTAAAAATATCATGGAGGAAAATATAAAAGGAAAAATTGGAGAAGACCAAGCAGGCTTTACGGTCGGAAAATCATGTATAGACCACATATACAGTATAAAACAAACAATGGAAAAAAAAATTGGCAAAGAATAGAGAAGTTCATCTAGCCTTCATAGACATAAGAAAGGCCTATAACTCAGTACCAAGACAAAGATTATGGAACGCAATGAAAGAAATAGGCATTGACAAAGAACTAATATACGCAGTAAAAGCTCTCTACGAAAACAACACAGTGAACATAAAAATAGGACATAAAATAGGGAAGAGACTCCAAACATCAAAAGGCCTATTACAAGTATGCTCTACATCCCCAACACTATTCAAAATATACCTCGAACAAACATTAAAAAAATGGAAGCAAAAATGTAGTGGAATGGGAGTCCCAATACGAGAAGATTACTTATATACTCTAAGTTTCGCAGACGACCAAGTAATCATAGCGCAAGATGAGGAAGACCTCAGTTATATGGTAAGAAAACTGAAAGAAGAATACACTAAAGCAGGATTAGCAATAAACTTTGATAAAACGGAATATCTAACAACAAAGGAGGGAAACGTGGAAAATCTAGAAGTAGATAACGAAACAATAATCAAAGGAACCGATAGATTTAAATATTTAGGAACTATCATTTCAAAAAGCGCAACATCAGAAGAAGAGATTAAAGCTAGATTAGGACAAACGCTGACATGCATAAGACAATTAAATTCGATCCTGTGGGACAAGCACATTACAAAGAGAAACAAAATACGCATATAAAAATCAATAATACAAAGCATAATGACATACGGGTCAGAAACATGGACGATCAACAAAAGAAATAAATCTAAAATTAACGCGATAGAGATGGAGTATTGGCGAAGATGTTGTAGAGTGACACGTATGGAGAGAATAACAAATGAAGAAATAAGAAGCAGAATGAACATCAAAGAGAACGCAATAAATACCATTGGAGAAAAACGATTAAAATGGTATGGACACATAAGACGAAGGGAAGATAATAGGTGGATAAAGAAAATAACGGAGTGGAGCCCTATAGGGAGAAGAAAAAGAGGAAGACCCAGACGATCGTGGAGAGACGATGTGGACGAGGCTATGGAGGACAGGGGTCTAACAGATGGAGACTGGGAAGATAGAAAAGGATGGAATCAAAGGCTGAGAGAAGGAAGACAGCGTCAGCTGTAGAAAATCCTTGATATATATATATATATATATATATATATATATATATATATATATATATATATATAAAATAAGAAGTGGCACATTTTTCTAAAGGGATAGTGCCCAGATTAAGTGTATTCATTCACTCAATCACCTCAAAGTATCCCTTTCATATATCTTAAAACAACATACAAACGTTACGAAATGTATGTTGAGACGTCCCTGACCAACACACGACGGAAATATGAATGACGCGAAGATAGTTAAAAAGAAAAATGAAAATTATATGTCAGACAAAGAATAGGGTATTAAACGTACTAGAATATAAATGAAGAAACGAGGGGATCATTTATTTTGTTGTCATATTTGTTAACTTTAAATAAAAAGAAAGGAAGTCCTTAATGTAAGTGGCAGGAAAAACTGTCCAAAAGTGATGTATACAGATAAAATGACATAGCGTAACATTTCACTCGTCCTGTGGGAATAATATTAAACAAAACACACCATATATTACCGCGTTTGATAATTTTAGCGTGTTCTTTTTTAATTTTACTCTTTACCGTAGGCATTTCGAAAATTGACAGCCATTTACTTCATTTAAATTGCAATATTCTAGTTGGTTTTAAAATCATTTTTAAGATGTCAATAAATTATTTGAGTCAATATCTCAAAATTTTTAAACGTATATTCATAATTTTTTTTGCATAAAAGGTCTTTTATATAAAAAGTGACGGTTATACTATGCTTATTACTTCTCTTGCTGAAGAGAAGTATTGTATTTGTGAGAAAATCACCCTCCGAGATTTTTGCATTTCTTTCTTGCTTCAAGGTTTCTAGATCAGGAAAAGTATTATCTCCCCTTTTGGTCAACCTGTTGCTTTGTTGGCACATTACTCTCGAACGAAACGTAATATCGATTTGAAATTCAGTTCATATATATCTGTTGAAATAGAAATGCACCTTATAGTTTCTGGGGAATATCGATTCAAGGTGTGACTGAGAATCCATCGCTTTCGGTAATGGCTTTTATTGTACGACCATGAAATTATCGTGCAAAATTGTGTTTCTTTTTAAAAAAAAAAATTTAAACATTTTTCTTTAGTCTTCAGGTTTTGGGTCGTCCTTCTGTAAACCTCGCCATTAATTCTGGGCCATTTCTATATTTTCAATAAGCATTGTTTTTGAAAGTCCCAAAAAAACGGTCGCTAACAACTTTTCGGCTAGTTTTTGCCTTCTTTGGAGGTGGCGAGCCCTTACCAACACATTGCATCAACTATTGCTTCGGGGAAGAATCCCAGTAGAGCCACTATCTCACTGCCTATAAAAATTTCCGAAACAGACTTCTCACCGTTCTCTAATACGACCAAATGGCCTTAAAACAAATTTTCGTCACTAGTTTCTACAGTGGTGTAAGGAATTTAGGAACCCATCTTATAAACACGTTTTTCATTTCTAAATTTTCGTTCGAAATTTTTAAAACTGTAGTTTTGGATACTCTAGCTTCTTTAACAATCAGTGTGATCATCTATTTGGCAGCCCTCAGATCCTCAACAGGGCGTCCTTTTCAGTTTTTTCTTCAACTAGTCTTCCTCATCTAGTCTGTTTTAAATCTTGGCTCCAACCAAACTGTTTAAAACCAAGATTCCATCGATCCCATAGGAGCAAATCGTCTGCAAACTTGAAAGCTTCCTCTGTTCCTGCCTCAACAAGTCTCTCTGACCTGAGATCATTCTGGATTTGAGTCTCGGCATCATCAAAACATCATCATTGCCCTACACCTGGCATGTTCTTTCACGAATCACTTTTGGTCCATTTCCTCCTTTAGTAAAAAACTCAATGATTGCTTGATGTTCTAAATTGCTTTCATTCATTTTTCGGAAGAAAAAAAAATCATAAAAACTTCAAAATGCAACGAATTCGTACAAAATTTCGTGAAAATACAGTAATTGTAAAACCAAGCAATTTTTCTGTTTGACGTCATTACTACAAAGTAAATGATTTTCATTATTCTTAGGCTTTTAACAGAAATTTTAATGTTAGTTTTTTATAAGAAATAGCTGAAATAGTTGTGGTAGTGGTAGTAACACTACTGATTCAGAGAATAAGTTGGCAAAACGGATATTACCATACGTACATATTTTACTTACTAATAGCTCAATTACTTAAATTTATTCTTAAATACGTTCACTATCAACGCCGGTATGCTCACGGCTTCGAAAAGACTAAAAATCGAATATATAGCTTTGCCGATGATAGCAGTTTGTTTCTTTATTTGCTTCGAATACTCAAACATCAACTACTAATGCAAATATCCGGAGACGACAGGAAATCGTTACTTAACGAAGATCTGAAAGCAATTCTATTTTGGAGCAACAGTAACCAAGCCGAATTTAACGCTGTAAAAACTTTAGGCTGCTGTTTTTTTCAAAAAGTTAACGTTGCGGAGCCCTACATGATTATTTTGGGATACTTAATTCCTTTGGCATATCACTCAACTTGCTGGATATTAATTTGAGAGCAAATATATCTTGGCAGGAAGATGAATATGCATAAGAAAGAAAGATTCTCGATTGCTGAGAATATTGTTTCATACCAGAAAGCTTTAAACTTTAAGACAATTTTTAATCCTATCATCATCATTATAGTCGGATGTAAGCCTCCCCAACTTGTCTCCAATAAGCTCTGTTGTTTGCTTTTTGTATCCAATCTTGTCCCGCTAATCATTTTATGTCGTCCGTCCATCTTGTCTGCAATCTACGTCTGCATCTTTTATGTTCTATAGGCCTCCATTCAACAATACGGCGTGTCCATCTGTTATCCTTGCGATATGCCCCGCCCAATTACACCTTAATATACACATTCGTTGTATTACACCTGTCACTTTTGATCTTCTTCGTCTCTCGACGTTAAGAGTACGATCTTGAAGTCTAATATTTAGCATTCTCTCCGGCATTGCTCTTTCGGTTACTTGGAGTTTATTTATTATACTCATATTTAAAGCCCACGTTTCAATGCCATATACCAGGGGTCGGCAATCTTTTAACTAAGGGGTACCAGTTTTCATCCATACAACATTTTGCGTGCCGACATAGGTACTTACTACAACTAAAATTAACAAAAATTAACTTAAATTAACTTAAAATATTGCTTTTAGAAGGTTTAATTACAAAAAAAATTTAACATTTACCAAATAATTTTATTATACTAGTCCTAGGACCTAGTGATATTATATTGTTCTCATAAGCTGTAAGCATGGCAAACGCTACTTTCTTAAGACAAATAAATTTCTCTGGCAAACTGAGTATCTCGTTTGAATAGTTCTGGCAGTCACCTTCTAATACCATTCTTAATTCTACAAATTTCGTATTCCATAACTCGGAGCTTTTAAATTCAATGTATTGAAGATCAAAATCATTAATGTCCATCCATGAGAAAAGAGATATGTCAAAGCAACTGCTGGAAAAATCCATTAAATCTAGTTTGATTAAAAAAGCGAATATAGGACGATTATCAAAATCCTGACCCCTCTCGATAAACTCCTCTTTTAAATTAGTCATATATTTAAGAATTTCGTCTATTAGTGCACCCTCGTCGACACTGGATATATAAGTTTTTAAATTTGGAAAATATTTATATGTGTTTGTAGTAATATCGCTGATAAATAAATCTATTTTTAATTTGAATGTTTTCCAGGATTCGTATAAATCCAGAACTGTTTTTCCTGAACCTTGTAACTTTAAGTTGAGTTCACTGAGATGGTTTGTAATATCAGTAAGAAACATTAACATACAGATCCAGTTCTTATCTTCTAGTTCAGGATAAGCATCCACTTGATTTTTTTTCCAACAAGAACGATTTAATTTCACCCAGACACTGCACAAATCTAGAGAGCACTTTACCACGGCTGAGCCAGCGCACATTATTGTGCAATGGTATATCTGAATATGCACTTTCTAATTCCTGCAGAAACGCCTTGAATTGTCTATGGATCAGTGAAGAACAACCGATAATGTAGTTAACTATTTTAACCACCCTATCCATCACGGATTTTAAACTTCCAGGGGAGATTTTAGCGCAGAAACTCTCTTGGTGAATTATGCAATGAAAATTCAAAACCGATCGACCCATGCGTTCAACAAGAAGGGAAACAAATCCTTTATGTCTCCCAATCATAGGAGGAGCGCCATCTGTCGTTACGCAAAAAATTTTTATTTAAATCAATGTTCCGCTTTTCAAAATGTTTAACAAATTCTGAAAATATATCCTCTCCTCTTGTAGTTCCCTGCAATGGGAGCAGACAAATCAGCTCTTCATACACACTGCCATCATCGAAGTATCGCGCAACGATTGCCAGATGGGCAATGTCATTAATATTGACACTTTCATCCAATGCTACACTAAATACAAAACTCCGTTTCATAACGTCTCTCTGCTGTTTGTGGACATTTTGTGTCATTTCGGTAATTAGTCTCTCGATGGTCCGCGCTGATGCCGGTATATCCCTAATCCTGGCCAATATTGTATCCTTATTGGGCAAGTCGTCGAATAAAATCTCGCCAGTACTCAAAAACGTTTGCTTCATAAATTCTCCGTCCTACCCTTTTGTGCCAACGATTGTGCAATTTTGAAACTGCATTCAGTTACCTGATTTTTTCCTTGGAAAACTTTGCTAAAGAATGTTGACTGTTTCTCGTATTGTTTACTTGCTCTTTGTATTGCCTCCCTGTTATCAGCGTTATCTTTAAATGACGATTCGTGTTTTATCTGGAAATGTCGTTGAATACTAGATGTCCGAAAAACTACGCTTTCCCGACATAGGACACAAATGGCCCGATCGTTTTGTTGTACAAAACCGTAATTTGTCCATGAAATTTGAAATGATCGAACGTCTACCTTCTGTTTCTTCGCGACCATAACGCAACGTAATTTTAATTTTTAAACTTTTCGACGACTATTGACTGGAACGGATGTTACTTCTATACTAAATGATCCAAACGTGTAGCCGTTTGCTATATATAGAAAAATAATGTTTCCAGAAAATTCCAATAATTACGTTTATTAAATTTCTTAGAACAAAAATTATTATCTACAACTCGCCCATTGCAATCAAAGGGCCGCCTAGAAGTTAAATCTAACAAAAATTAAAGTTCGGCAATATAAAAAGAGTTGCGGCGCGCGTCGGAACGATTGAAGTCAAGTCAAACAAAAAACCGCCTTATAGCGGCTCTTTTGATCTGAATTGAGGACGTTTATTTGTGTTTTTGCCTAGGCTTATATGTTGAGGCTTGCCGTCTTTAATACTTGCCGAAATTAAAGCCAAACCAATGCATTCAGTGAAATTATAAATTACAAAATATATATTTTGTAGTTTTTGGTAATAATACCTAGTGACCTATATAATATATCGTTTTTGTTTGTATCGTTAAAGTATACTGTCTTCGATTATTTACTTAATTTCGAAACATGTCACAGATTTCAGAATTAATGTGTAAACTTTGAATAGGTACGCGTGCCGTTCAAAATTGCTTGGCGTGTCAGAGATGGCACGCGTGCCATAGGTTGCCGACCCCTGCCATCTACTAATACCGGCAGTACATTTTTATCGAACATTCTCGCTTCTATTGTATTTGGGATGTCCAATTTAAATTTAGATTGTGACCTTCCGAACGCAGGCCAAGCTAACGAGACGATGCTAGAAATACACGTCGCGTTTCTACATCACATCTACATGAAATTCACTCGTACATGTCACTCCTCATGCTCATTTCAAGAATTCTTTTATATGAAGACCTCATCCCTGCTCAGGACTGTGTTTCCCACCACCCACCGTCGGTTCAAGACCACCGCGAATCACTTTTTCTGCATACGTGTCGCTCCTGTAGGGCTTTACAGATTTCCTTGCAACAAGTGTGCTATATTTAATGAAAAGAAATAAAATAAAGACTTTTTTTATGTTCTTGCCCACAGTAGTTAAGGTAGGTCCTTTTATGCTAGTCCAGCCGAGATTTTTTAACGACAAAAACAAGCATAATCACAACATATTAAATTTTTTTTAGAACTTTATGCAACAATATTCGACGTAGGAATTGACGAAAATGATAAATTTTACACAGCCGATGGAGAGGACTTAATCAAAGTGCATACATCAAAGGAAATACGTTTTCCATTAGGAACAGGAATAGCTGGCCAGGTTGCTATAACTGGAGAGACACTTAATATTAGAGATGCGTACGGCGATAATAGATTTAACAGGACTGTTGATCAGCTGACAGGTAAATATATCCTTTGATGTAGTTTAATATGAACATGTTATTACCGATGCGTTATAAGTAAGCGCATCTTACACGAATCACTATAGAACTTATTTTTTAATTTCTAAAAATGTTTGTCGTCAAATTAAAACAAGGATTTATGTTAAAAGAATTATATTTAATTTATAAGGTTAGTAAAAGTACATACATACATCAAAGATTTCCATTTATAAAGATATACACACAATAGCAGACAGAGAAATAGGTAACAGAAATATTATGGTAGAAGGTTGAAGGGAACGGTCGACCCGCTGACAGATCCCTATATCCACTGATTTATCTTGTAAATAAATAAATAACAGCTAAAAGGAAAGATTGAAATAGGTAAGACGAGTGGGCTTTTAGATTTTACATCTCCAGATTAGAAATGCATATTTTAAAAAGGGTTTTGGAAAAATGAAATAAATTGAAAAGTACGGACGACAAAGGTAGCGGATTATTCCTTTTGAAAGGTCACCAAAAGGATGAAATGACCACGATTACTTTTCCGTAAGAGTGATTATTCGTGAGATAAAGGCTCTAAAGGATCGCGAGTATTGCGCTACTCCTTGTATGTAGTCTCTTCCGCATCACCTTAGAGGTTAAGTACCACGGAGTTGTCATAAGTATCCCGTTAGAAATTGAGGCCCTTTTCAGTAAGGAATGTGACGTTGGCACGCAGGTCGTTCGTTCTTTTGTTTGGGCATGAACAGGTATAAGTGCGTTAACTTCTCTATGGGGATGAGAGGGTAATTGCCAAAATTTACGTCAGTTTTGAACAACAATTCGAAGTATACGGACGTAGTCGTAATTTTATAGAGTTTGAATATTGTGAATATCATACAGAAATGGAAGATTAACATATTATTTCATTTACGATAAATAAATAAATAAATAAAACACTGGGATGGACACTGAACAATAATATTTTAGAACCAATAACAATCCTACTCCAGCCCGCCCCTGATATACTACTAAAAACGATTATTGTTATTGTACTCACGGTTGTAGTTGGAAATGTGGATGTCGTAAAGCACGATAAAAATGCTCGATAATTTGTAGCCACTGTTATGGTCAAGCACGCTTAAATACTGCTTCTAAAAACGATAATGAAGAGGAAATTAACGATGATGTGGATCCATCATCTCTTCTAGACCAAATTTTAGAGACTGAAGAGTCAGATTTGGAAAACGATGTAGATCTATCGTCCTTATTAGAACAATGTTTAAGGACTGTGGAATCGGATTTAGAAGATGACCATCAACCTAAATATCAACATCAATGACCTTAGATTAGGCCTACTGCGGCTACCACGTAGTTAAAAAAAAAAACCATCTGGTATTCAACTTAAGTAATGCGGAAGAGAGAACATAATAACAGCTAGAAATACATATTTTAAAAAAGGTTTTGGAAAAATGAAATAAATTGAAAAGTACGGACGACAAAGTAGCGGATTATTCCCTTTGAAAGGTCACCAAAAGGATGAAATGACCACGATTACTTTTCCGTAAGAGTGATTATTCGTGAGATAAAGGCTCTAAAGGATCGCGAGTATTGCGCTACTCCTTGTATGTAGTCTCTTCCGCATCACCTTAGAGGTTAAGTACCACGGAGTTGTCATAAGTATCCCGTTAGAAATTGAGGCCCTTTTCAGTAAGGAATGTGACGTTGGCACGCAGGTCGTTCGTTCTTTTGTTTGGGCATGAACAGGTATAAGTGCGTTAACTTCTCTATGGGGATGAGAGGGTAATTGCCAAAATTTACGTCAGTTTTGAACAACAATTCGAAGTATACGGACGTAGTCGTAATTTTATAGCGTTTGAATATTGTGAGTATCATACAGAAATGGAAGATTATTATTTCATTTACGATAAATAAATAAATAAAACACTGGGATGGACATTGAACAATAATATTTTAGAACCAATAACAATCCTACTCCAGCCCGCCCCTGATATACTACTAAAAACGATTATTGTTATTGTAGTCGCTGTTGTGGTTGGAAATGTGGACGTCGTAAAGCACGATAAAAATGCTCAATAATTTGTAGCCACTGTTATGGTCAAGCACGCTTAAATACTGCTTCTAAAAACGATAATGAAGAGGACATTAACGATGATGTGGATCCACCATCTCTTCTAGAACAAATTTTAGAGACTGAAGAGTCAGATTTGGAAAACGATGTAGATCTATCGTCCTTATTAGAACAATGTTTAAGGACTGTGGAATCGGATTTAGAAGATGACCATCAACCTAAATATCAACATCAATGACCTTAGATTAGGCCTACTGCGGCTACCACGTAGTTAAAAAAAAAACCATCTGGTATTCAACTTAAGTGATGCGGAAGAGAGAACATAATAACAGCTAGAAATACATATTTTAAAAAAGGTTTTGGAAAAATGAAATAAATTGAAAAGTACGGACGACAAAGTAACGGATTATTCCCTTTGGAAGGTCACCAAAAGGATGAAACGACCACGATTACACAAACCACCAATTCGAACCTTAGAAAGAACCTGAGCGAAAGATAATTAACAAAAAGCCGAAGCGTTTGCTAATTACCTGGAGCAAACCTTCCAACCAAGTAAAAGCCAAGATGAACCACAGCTACTCGAACAAGCAGGTGATGAAGCGGATATTGCTTTTGTAACTCCAAAGGAAGTTACCAAAAAGATCAAGACAAACATAAATCCAAAAAAGGCTCCAGGATATGATCTCATAACCGGAGAAATACTGAAAAAAACTTCCAAAAAAAGCTATTATAAAACTAACACATCTGATAAACGCAGCCTTCCGTCTGAAGCATGTGCCAGATGCTTGGATGATGGCCAAAGTGATATTGATCCCCAAACAGGGCAAACCTCCAAATGAAGTGACCTCATATAGGCCGATATCATTGCTTCCGATGATATCGAAACTGTTTGAAAAGTTACTTCTGAAGCGACTAAAGCCAATTATTGAAAGTAAAAACCTAATTCCCTCCCATCAGTTTGGATTTCGGAAAAAGCATGCAACAACTGATCAGATATATAGAATAACAGATATCATTGAGAAATCCTGCCAGGAAAAAAAATTTTGTTCAGCTATATTCTGAGATATAGCCCAAGCCTTTGACAAGGTATGGCATGTAAGACTAATGAATAAATTAAAAAACATTCTGCCAAAACAATTCACCCAAATACTAGAATCCTACATAACTGGACGAATGTTCCAGGTCAAACAAGAAGAGGCGTATTCCATAAACGCAGGAGTACCCCAGGGTAGTGTCCTGGGACCAATACTCTATCTGCTGTTCACCTGGGATATTCCACAGGAAGAAGATACAATAACTACCACCTTTGCTAATGACACAGCCATTCTCACGGCAGGTTATAACAGTGAAGACACGACAGCCAAACTGCAAAAAGCATGATGTAACAGAATAAATGAATGGGTTAGAATGTGGACATTGCGAATCAATGAGAACAAGTCAGTACATATTGACTTTGCTTACAAGAGGAATGTACAGATCCCGGTAACAATAAACAATATCAACATCCCATACAGTAACACAGCGAAATACCTGGGAATGGACTGGACATCCGATTATGATGGAAAGAGCATATAAAGAAGAAAAGGGAGGAGCTCGACCTCAAATATAAAAAATGTACTGGCTGCTTGACAGGAAACCTCAGCTTCCTATGCATAATAAGTTGCTGTTATACAATCAAGTTCTAAAACCTCTCTGGACATATGTTATCCAGCTCTGGAGGTGTGCAGCCAAAAGCAACAT
This sequence comes from Pachyrhynchus sulphureomaculatus, assembly GCA_019049505.1. NCBI lineage: Eukaryota > Metazoa > Arthropoda > Insecta > Coleoptera > Curculionidae > Pachyrhynchus > Pachyrhynchus sulphureomaculatus. The sequence continues at coordinate 17,413,931 of CM032453.1, read as the reverse complement.
ACGCAAAATTCAGGTATTTCAAAACAAGGTACTGTGGTGTATCGTGAACGCTCCACGGTATTATCGCAGTGATCATCTTCACAGAGACCTAAACATATCAACGGTTAGAGAAGAAATCAAGAGATTTGCAGAAAGGCACGAGGAGAGGCTCCACAATCATGTAAATACAGACGTATTGCAGCTTCTAGACAATACCGACTTGACCAGAAGGCTCAAGAGGATCAAACCATTTGAACTGTGTAGTGCACAGTGACAGTGAAAAAGCAGAGCATAGTGACTTTGCGGATCACGCGTTAACAAAAGCGTTGAGACAAATGAACTAAGATGCACCAGTGGGGACTTCTTAGATAAGTACCTAGTCTTAAAATTGTAGAATAAAATTAGAGGTTAATCGACAACGATTAGTAACAACAAAAAAAAATGTTTGTCGTCAAATTAAAACAAGGATTTATGTTAAAAGAATTACATCTAGTTTATAAGGTTAGTGAAAGTACATACATACATCAAAGATTTCCATTTATAAACACAAGTAGCGGACAGAGAAAGAGGTAACCGAAATATTATGTTAGAAGGTTGAAGAGAACGGTCGGCCCGCTGACAAATCCCTATATCCCCCCCCCCCCCAATGTCGGGACACTTTGAGCTTCTGACACCATAAAACACTAAAAACATCCCAAACAACAGTAGACAAATAAAAGAAGCATCGGGCGAACGACCGAGTAACGGTCGAGGACGTCGCGGGAAATGGCAGCTCGACCAAAACGATGAAGACCGGGCAACTGACAATGGACCTGCCAAAAGTGTTGTGCCGGCGAGTAAACCGACACCCACCAAGGCGGGAAAGTCAAGGCAACGCATGAGTTATACTACAGGAACAAACGAACACACCATGCGTTGCTTTGATAAAAGCACAAGTCCTGACAAAGAAACCACTGAGAAGGGAATCACTCGCCGCCTAGACCCACCACCATCAATCCCAAACGCAACCGACGAAGTATTTAATCAAAAACTCCCGCAACGACAAAGAAATCCCAACAGCACAAAACCAAAATTTAAACGGCAAATAAGAATAGAAAACCAAATCAACAACATCAGGAGATATCTAGGACACCTTACCCAGTTTATCAACGGGAACGTGTCCAAACGAGTCACGCAGAGTATAAACAAGATCAGGTCCGGGTCTCCCAACAGAACACTGCCAGAAATCCTGGATACTCTGAAACAAAAATTATCCGTATATGCCGCAAGACTTCGTAGATACAAAGAACCAAATGAGAGGAAAGATACCAACAACCTCTTCCGAAGAAGCCAAACACAGTTCTACCGGAAAACTATGCACAGCAAACAGACAGCGGTGACCGAACCATCAAACAAACAAGAACTCGCAGATCATTGCAAAAGTATCTGGTCAGAACCCAAACTACCCAATAATAACACCCCCTGGATCAAAGCCAAAGAAGGCAAAGATAAACATGTGACAGAACAGGAAAATTCCACATTAACTACTGTGGGACCAAAGAGCATGATGAGGCACCTGGATGCAAGAAGTTCCGGAGGTAGAATGGCCCCCCGTTCGGATCTCCGGGTAGGGGCTGGTTCGGAGGCGTCGACTTGCAGACATCATAATTTTAAGATAGATTTTTGCAACATACGAGGTATAAACTCGAACATAAATTCAGTGCATCAACACCTGCAATCAGATAAACCTCATGTACTCGCTCTATGTGAAACCAAGGTCAGTCCATCGACCAGCACGGTCAACTATCTTTATCCTGGGTACGACTTCTATTCCCGATTTAGGCGTAACTTTGGAATCTGTCTTTTTGTCAGAAGCGACCTCTCTTGTCAACGAGAAGAAGCTCTGGAGCTCCCAAACTTTGATGTTATGTGGTTAAAAATAACGACTCAACAAACCACAAGGTTCATCTGTATCCTCTATCGACCACCAAGTGATACCAATTTTCGAACACTTTTCGCTTCTCTTGCAGACACCATCGATCATTTACAAAGTAACTATCCAAGTGCCGAAATTGCCATCCTGGGCGACTTTAATGTCCACAATATCAACTGGCTCAAATATTCAAATACTACCGACGAACAAGGTCGTGAAGCTGAATCATTCTCAATCAGTTATGGCTTAACTCAGCTTATTGACGAACCAACACGGATCCCTGATCGAGACGGGGAGTTCGCCAGTCTTCTTGATCTGTTTTTAACCACCAATCCGGAGATTTACACGGTCACCGTAAATCCGCCGTTAGGTTCTTCCGACCATAAACTGCTTTCGACATCGAGTATCCTGCCAATCAGTGACAGAGAGGCGCCTAGGCCGCGCAAGATTTGGCACTACAAAATCTGCTAAATGGGAAGATCTCATGGAATTCTTTCGAACTTTCCCTTGGATGGACGTTTGTTTTCGATCCGATAACCCATCTGACTGCGCCAGGGAGGTCTCCGATGTTATTTTGGCTGGTATGGAAGCTTACATCCCTTTTTCGAAGAAATGCTCCTCCAACGGCAAGCCTTGGTTCGACCGAAAATGCAAAGAAGCTGTTGCTTCTAAACATATTGCCTACCGACAATGGCGTGAAAATCCTAACACCTTAAATCGAAACATCTTTGTTCATGCACGGAACAGATGCAAGGGAATTATCGACGAAACCAAGGAGGCACACAATCAACGAATTAGAAACAAACTTCTCGCTTGTCCCAACAATTCCAGGTCCTTTTGGGCAGTCGCTAAGGCAGTTAGTCAAAACTTTACCAAATCCACGATACCACCACTCACACGGCCAGATAATTCCATTGCAACCACACCTGTTGAGAGAGCGAACTTGTTGGCTGAACTCTTTGCTTCACATTCTACTGTCGATTTCCAAGGAAAAACACCACCTACTATTCCCATATTGCAGTCAAGGATGCTCGATGTTGTCTTCAGACAGCGCATCATAAAGCGTATTTTAATGAAGCTAGACACCAAGAAGGCTTCTGGCGCTGACGGAATACCTGCCATAGTTCTCAAAAACTGTGCAAGGGAACTAACACCAGTTTTCTGTAGACTTTTTAACCTATCCTACAGAAAGGGAATATTTCCGTCCTGCTGGAAGTGTGCCACGGTTCAGCCGATACCTAAAAAAGGTAAGAAGTCCTTGCCAAATAACTACCGACCAGTTGCACTGCTTTCAATAATATCGAAAGTCATGGAAAAGGTTATCAATGAGCATCTTCTAAAATATCTTGAACGATTCAATATTATTAGCGATCACCAATATGGTTTTCGTAAACATAGATCAACAGAAGATCTTCTGACTTATGTAACACATGTTTGGAACAACGCAATTGAACACTTTGGAGAATCTCGAGCGGTTGCTCTTGACATATCCAAGGCATTCGACCGTGTTTGGCACGATGGACTGTTGGCTAAGTTGCGCTCTTATGGTATGTCTGAAAGGTTCTGTTTGTGGCTCTCATGTTTCCTCAGAGAGCGTTCTTTACGAGTGGCGGTCGACGGATTTCTTTCTAACACCCTCACTATCAACGCCGGTGTGCCCCAGGGCTCCATACTGTCTCCTACTCTCTTTCTCATTTACATTAACGATCTGCTGGAAAAGACCGGGAATCCAATCTATAGCTTTGCAGATGACAGTACGCTTGTCTCTTCATTCACCTTGAACGCTCGGACATCGGCTGCTCAGGCGAATATCCGCAGACAGCAGGAGGTCGTTCAACTTAACAAAGACCTGGAAGAAATTCTATCTTGGGGTGACAGTAACCAAGTGGAATTTAACGCTACAAAAACCCAAGCGGCAGTTTTTTCTAAAAAAAGTTAACGTTGCTGAACCCGACATAGTTATGTCGGGGCACTCCATTCCCCTAGCATCGTCGCTCAATTTGTTGGGCGTTAGTTTGGGAGCAAATATGTCTTGGCATGAACATGTTGCAGACATAGCAAGGAGAGCTTCTCAAAAATTGGGAATATTATTTAGAACCAGAAAGCTTTACACCCCACAGCAACTGTTAATTCTTTACACCCAAATTCGACCAACTATGGAATACTGCTCCCACGTTTGGGGCTCCGCTCCCAAACATACACTGCATTTGTTGGATTCTGTTCAGAGAAGAGCGGTCCGTCTGATTGGGGACCCGGAATTGACCGGCGGCCTTGATTCGCTGGAACATCGAAGAACGGTTGGCGACTTGAGTCTGTTCTACAAGTATTTTCATGGAAAGTGTTCGAAGGATGTAGCCCGCTTAATTCCTCCCAAAGCGGTGCATGTTAGAAATACACGTCGCGCTGGTGCTTCGCATCCGTATGAGGTTCAGCTTGTTACTCCGCGTACGACGCTTTTCAAGCAATCTTTTATATGGAGAACATCATCCCTTTGGAATAATTTGCCCAGCGCTGTGTTTCCCACCGAGTACAATTTACAGCGATTCAAGAACAACGTGACTCGCTTTTTCCGCACTCGTGCCGCTCCTGGAGCGTTTTAGGGACTTCCCTGCAGCACGTGTGCTAGACCAATAAAAAAAAAAAAAAAAATCCACCGATTTATCTTGTAAATAAATAAGGAACAGCTAAAAGGAAAGATTGAAATAGGTAAGACGAGTGGGCTTTTAGATTTTACATCTCCAGATTAGAATACATATTTTAAAAAGGGTTTTGGAAAAATGTAATAAATTGAAAAGTATTCGCGTCAATCTGTCTTAAACAAACTGAAATGTATTCTTAGCAACTGGATTTTAAATGTTACAAAGTTCTACCACTACACCACAAACTTATGCACAGCACTGATTGACAGATGATATGGTTACTTAAATGCGCGTTAAGGTCATAAATAAAGTTTTTGATGTAGTGGCAATAACTACTTCATATCGTTGTGCCAAAGATTCCAAAATCCCTGCGTAGTTATAAAAAACCTCTTTAAAACTATCAAAACTGGAATACTAAAGTTACCAACAAATCAAAGTTAAATTTCTGAACGCATCAAGTTATATTCTGAAACGTACCCTCTTTAAAAAACCCATTATATTGCCGAATACCGGTATCCAGTTTTAAAATGGAAATATTGTTAATTTTAACAAAACCCTGTATCGAATATTGTATAAAAACATCTTTTTGTTTTGTTTCTTATGAATATTATCTTAAAAGAGGAAAAACCACAATTTCAAATATTTTTTCATTAATAAGACAACCTACGGAGATATTACTTATCTTCATTTCCTCAAAATATTATTCTACCATCTAAACCAGAGGTTCCCAAACTTTTTTTCTCGTAGACCACTTTCAAAATTTTACTGGTTTCGGTGGACCCCCTGCTGCTACATTTCTACCATATTCCCAAGACTCGTCAAAAAATGTGAAGATTAGATCTAACGATGAAAATTTGCGTCGTGGCTGAGTTCCAACCCTAAATTCGGAGTGGTAAAAATAAAAAGAAAAATAATATATTTTTCTTGTGTTCTATTTATTAAAATAATATGATTACAGACTTAACAGAATTAAAATTAAACAGTAATAACCGTACCGTAACTTCACCAATGCAAATCAACAATTAAAAAAAATAGTCATAATTTTAATGGGAGGGATGTACTTGATGGATTGACAGCAAATTATCAATATTTGGCTTCAGTTTTGTAAGGAATAACCGCAAATCTTCCCGTTCTGTGATGTTCAATCTGCTCCTTTTTTTTGTTAATAGGTTTGTAGTGACACTAAAACTTTTTTCGACAAGGTATGACAAGGGAAACGCTATCAAAAGTATTCTCGCAATTTCCCACAGCCCAGGATATTTTTCGGGTATTTCTGCCTGCAGCCAAAATGTTTGATAGCCTTTTTTAAATTTCACCTTCAGCTCCTCATTGGTGCTAAGGTCGAGTAGCACCTCTTGTAATACCACATTCGCCACTTCCGTTTCATTAAATGGATTTATGATCCATGGTGGTATTTCCAACGTCAGAATATCTTCAAATCTATTTTTGAAGTCATCATGCAGGACATTTAAATATTGAACGTATGTCTGAAATATCCTGATCAAGACATTCTGCCTGTGACAAGTTTGGAAACTGGGAGAATTCGCGCCGACTAATATTTTGCTTCATAAATTTCAATTTTCCAAGAAAAGCCGAAATTACATCCTTTGTTTTTATTAAATTTAGGCTGTCCCCTTGTAACTGCAAGTTAATGTCATTAAATTTTTTGAACAAATCTGTCAAATACGCGATGTCTGCTTTCAATTTGATCAGGTTTTCTTTTAAATCTGAATCTTTACTTTCCAGAAAGTCTAAAACTGATTCAAAAAGTGAGTAAAATCTTGTTAAACATGCACCTTTCGACAACCAGCGTACTTCAGTATGTAAGAGCAATCGTTGGAAGTCTTTATCATTTTCGTCGCACAATTGTGGAAATAAACGGGTATTCAACGCATTGCTTCTTATTTTGTTAACTGCTTTAATCACAAATTGAAGCGATTGGTGCAATCTATCACTCAAATTTTTCGCTACCAGGTGTTGTCGGTGGATGACACAGTGAATTGCAGTTACTCCGGGTAAAATTCTTTTAAGATGGCTTATAAACCCACGATATCGCCCGAAGATGGCAGGAGCTCCATCTGCTGCCACCGAAATAATGTTTGTAAATGGAATCGATTTTTCCTTAAAAAAATCACTCAGGACATTAAATATTGATTCGCCTTTAGTGTCCGTCTCCAAAGTTTTCGCGAATAGCAGCTCTTCATGGATTTCTTCGTCCATAACAAATCGAACATATGCCAATAATAATGCTTCATTACCAGGTAAAGTTGACTCATCCAGTTGAATAGAAAAATGAGTTGTTTGCAGATAATTATACAAGAAGCTTTCAATATCAGAGCTCAGTTCATCAATACGTCTTTGTTCAGTGTTGTTACTCAAAGGAATTCTTTTGAGTACGTCAGATGGAGGTTTGTGCAGAACAGTTTTTAAAACCTCTTCAACAGCGGGTAAAATTAACTGTTCTCCAATGGTGTGCGCTTTTCCAGATTTCGCTATAAGCAATGAGATATTGTAAGATGCCCGCAAGCCATCATCGTTACTTTGAGACGTTGAAGCGAACATACTGTGCACGGTGGGTCTCTTTTCATATTTTTCCTTCAATGTTTGAAAATATTTTAAATCTTTACCTATTTTATCAGGATGACACCTTCTTAGATGATCTTGGAGCTTCGATGGTTTCATAGAGTCATTGCTCAAAACTTTGTTGCATAAAAGGCATATGGGCAATAGTTTGTCTGCCTTTGATGGAAGAAAACCAAATTTCAAATAATCAACACTGTACTGTCGACATTTCTTCTTAGATTCAGCCATGTTTCGTATCAGTTACTTACCTGTAAAGAAAAAAATGTTTGTTTTAGAAATCATAAGGCGACTTTAACAGGATATGGCTATTTTAACAGAATAAAATAGGATTAATTAATTATTGCAAAGAAAAAACCAAAATGCCGGCGGCAAAACTGATTTTAATTATTAAAAGCAATAAACTGCTAAGACCCATATAGAGGTTTTCATAAAACGGCTGAACCTATTTTAATGTAATATAAAATATTTTCCCTACAATCACATCTACCAAAAATGAATTGATTGAATACTTGACCGACTATACTGCTATAAGAATAATTGAAATGAAACTAAATCACAACTGTCAACTGGTTACCTCGATAAACGATCTTATCATCAATCATGATATTGCTTCTTGTATTTACAAGGGAATTGAGATAAAAATTATAGAAAAATCAACTTTATAACATGTAGTAAAGCTATTCTTTATGTTAATTCCTTTTTAGTGTTCCGTACGGAACACTTACAAGATCACTTCGGTGTCTGTCTGTCCGTCTGTCACACCCGATTTTCTCCGAAACTATTTGACGTAGAAAGTTGAAATTTGGTACTAATATAGAAATTGATGGCCTCATCAGAGCCGTGTAGTTTTGAAAGTTAAATTTTGACTTAAGGGGTTAGTTTTGGGAGGTGAAATCGGAAGTGAAAAAAATTTTTTTTACTAGGTCATCGAGTAGGGTGTCAAATGAAAGCTTGTAAAAACAACATAATGTCGTACATGCGCACACTTTTTTTTGTATTATTTTAAAAAAATCGCGAAAAATCTCTGTCTCCCCCTCTATCTCGAAAGGTACTGATCCAAAAATTTTGAAAAAATTCTGGAATATTCTCCACGAGGTGTAAATTGAACGAAGATTATCACGAGTGCGTTACCTTTAATAATGTATCTGGTGTATAAAAAAATAAAAAATTCAAGGTCATCAGTTTTCAGTAAAGATCGGAAACAAGCTTTGTAGAAAAACTTATTTTAGGTGTATTTTGTGAAGACACTGATCATTTTATACCTCCGTGCCAAAAATGTTTGTTTCAAAAGCAATCAACCTACGGAACACTAATTGCGCAAGTTCAACTTGCACTTGACCGGTTTTTTTAATATTGTTGTGTGTGTTTTTCACATAAAAATTTATTCTATTTGATTTTTCAGGTTACACAACTCAAACAATCCTCTGTATGCCTATTTACATCAGAGGTAACATAATAGGCGTAGTTCAAATGGTTAATAAACATTTGGGAGTTTTTACAAAAGATGATGAAGCGGCTTTTGAAACTTTTGCTATCTATTGCGGACTGGCCTTGCATCATGCTAAATTATATGACAAGATTAGAAAGAGTGAGCAGAAGTATAAGGTTGCTTTGGAAGTAAGTATGAATTGAAAATAAACAATTTTGTTTAAATAAATCTAAACTTGTGAACGATCCAGCATGCTAAGCGCCACATGTGTACTTTTTTCTTCTTCTTCGGGTACCATGACCGTTCAACGATGGTGGGTTATCATGTTGGCTACCATGTTGATGATGATAGTTGTATGGACACATCACACATTTCCAGCATTTCAGCGGTGAACTGCTGATAGAATTCATCTAGCATGTAAAATTTCCCATTAGTGTACTTCTGAATGTACTCCTAAAATTGAATATCCATGACCACAATCGTTAATAGATACGAGGCTGGTTTGAAAAGTCCGGGCAAAAATAAAAACTACTTATGTGTTTGGGGTAAACCTTTTTTATTTTTCGACATAGTCTCCTTTTAGGCTTATACACTTCGTCCAACGATGTTCTAGTTTGTTGATCCCTTCCGAATAATAGGATTTGTCCAAGTCTGCAAAATATCCATTAGTGTCTGCAATCACCTCCTCGTTTGAATACAATCTTTGTCCCGCCAGCCATTTCTTCAAATTGGGGAACAAATAGTAGTCCGAGGGAGCCAAGTCTGGAGAATAGGGAGGATGTGAAACGAGTTGGAATCCTATTTCCATTAATTTTGCGACCACAACTGCTGAGATGTGTGCTGGTGTGTTGTCATGATGGAAAAGGACTTTCTTGTGGGCCAATCGCGGGCGTTTTTCTTGCAGCTCGGTTTTCAAACGGTCCAATAACGATGAATAATATTCACCTGTAATAGTTTTACCCCTTTTCCAGATAGTCGATGAGGATTATCCCTTGCGAATCCCAAAAGACAGTCGCCATAACCTTTCCGGCCGAAGGAACGGTCTTCGCCTTTTTTGGTGCAGATTCCCCCTTGGTAACCCATTGTTTAGATTATTGTTTGGTCTCAGGAGTATAGTAATGTATCCATGTTTCATCCACAGTGACGAAACGACGCTTAAAGTCCTCCGGATTCTTCTGGAACAGTTGCAAACCATCCTTGCAACACTTCACACGATTCCGTTTTTGGTCAAGCGTGAGCAATCGCGGCACCCATCTTGCGGATAGCTTTCTCATGTCCAAATGTTTATGCAAAATATTATTTACCCGTTCAGTCGGGATGCCCACAGCACTAGCAATCTCACGCACCTTAACTCTTCTGACATCCATCACCATATCATGGATTTGATCAATGATTTCTGGAGTCGTAACCTCCACAGGCCGTCCAGAACGTTCAGCGTCACTTGTGCCCATATGGCCAGTCCGAAAATTTTGAAACCACTTATAAACTGTTCTAATCGAAGGTGCAGAGTCACCATAATGTTTATCAAGCTTCTCTTTAGTCTCCTGAGGCGTTTTGCCTTTCATAAAGTAATGTTTAATCACCACACGAAATTCTTTTCGTCCATTTCTTGAAAATCACTCGACTTCCTTGATTCACACGAATGCCAAACACAAAGAAATAGACCAATATGGCTGAAACTTGGTGTGCGTTCATTCAAGAGATGCTACTAACTAAACATGACCTCGATACGCGCCGGTGGTGCCATCTCTCGGACTTTTCAAACCAGCCTCGTACAATGATCACTCAGAAATACGCATTTTTCTCATTTTTACTTTGTTTACACATTTCCAATAGCTTTTCACAAATTCACAAAACGATCACAAACAAATTTATGAGTTATACTATATGACCTATATTTTTCCTAATTTTTTTCATGCTTTGGCAAGTTTTGAATAGCAAGTTTTTAACGACCTATATATATCATAAATCTATCTCCAATCTATGTACGTTATTCGAAATTTATGGTAAACCAGACGAAATCGATATTATTCAAATGGTCATTCGGTTTAGTCGTAAAGAATCCATAGAATCCTATCTATTCAAATGAAACCTATTTCCCTGTCAATCATTGTCCGAATGGCATTTTTGATAGAGCTACTCTTTTTTATCCTACTACTTACAGTCGGACAATTTTTTATTATTTTCTTATCGGTTTATGTAGTACTCTAATAATATTATTAACTTTTTAGGTTTTAAGTTACCATAACACGTGTACCGAAGAAGAATTTCGGACAGCAATAGATCAAGGAATAGCCGAACATATAGCTGGAGTGGATGATTACTATTTCAATCCGTTCCAGATAGAAGATTTCGAAAAAGCTAAATATTCTATTTACATGTTTATTGACTTGTTTGGATTAACTAAGTTTGATAAGAATAATTTAATAAGGTAAGCTTTTGAAAACTGGCATCTGGTCTTAGTAAATGAGTAAGTAAATAGTTCATGTTCTATACAATTTTGAAAATATCGTCATAACCTTACTTGATTACATTTAAAGATCAGTAATATTTTAATGTAAAGTCGCTTTTGACCACCCGAGGGCATCTGAATTCGGAGGGCCAAAATAATGGAGGACTGCTCTTTATTACAGATGAAAATAGACAATCCACAAAGGACACTTTACGATATTTACCTAAAAGTTCTAATATCAGAAAGGGGGTTGAATCGACGGAATCGGTTTTCCGTAGATAAAATTGACCTAATTCACAGAAAGAGTAAGCAGAAGCAGGTGTGTACTGAATTGAAACGGAAATAGAACTAACAGTGTCCATAGGTAGATCTACGCTCCAGCAGAAATCTATGCCATATTCTTGGTGAAACAAAACCTAACGTGTATACCGTGGGTTAAACAACCCGCGTGAGTATCTGATTATACGGAAATTCGTGTAAATGAGATAACTAATACACTGGCTAAACAGGGAGCTATAATGATTCCCACAGGGTCTGAACCCTCTTTAGGAATCCCGTAGATTATAAGCGGTACGACGATTACAAGCATCAATGATGAAACGATAGCAAAGTCTCACAAGAAGAGCAAACCCTGAGAATACAATATCCTTAATGAAAGGATTTGCGAGTTGGTGACGGAAATCCTCACTCGGTGCGAGACAAAAAAAAATTGAACAGACTGCTTTTAGAAGTAAGAATTGGCTCTTTATTTTATGATGTCTTGTCAACACTCAGCTGGAATCTCAAATCATTTTAGAGCAAAAGTTGAGGTTGCTGACCTTTTCAAAGGATATCTTCTACAAGCCTAAAACAAGATAAATCCCCAAATGCAACGAAGTACAGTTGGGCTATTATGGTCGTTCAAATATTAGTTTTTGTTGTATAGAAAATTTATTATTCTCATAGGCTAAAGTCAGCCTTCAAATGCTTGATCTACTTAGTTTTTTTTATTACTATTTGTTCTAGGCAGTATTATTAAGATCCTACAACATTTTTTAGATTCGTGTTAACAGTAAAAAAGAATTATAGAAGAGTACCATATCATAATTGGACTCATGGATTTTCTGTAGCTAACAGCATGTATTGCATACTGAAAAGATCTGAAGGATGTTTTAAACAGAACGAGGTAGAGGTTCCATAATATTAAATAATGTATATTTACAAGGTGTGGCTACAAAATAACCGGAACGAATTTATAAAACTTTTTATTTTTGAACTCTAATCCTCTTCAATGTACACTCCTTCTCGATACCTATACCATTCCAAACGAATTTCCGAAGTTGCAAGCAATGCTGCAGGTCGTATTCTGCAGGTCGTCTTCTGACAGGTTCATCATGACACTGATGCGTTGTCTTGGTGCAGCATCCAAGACCAAGTCTTTCACATTTCACGTCTTTTCCTTCTCACACGTTCACGAGAGGTTATTTATACTAAATTTGATTTACAATTTAACCTTCAGTTAATGTGAACAATCCCACGGATGTCAAAAATCACGATCATGGTTTATTTGAATTTTAATTTGCTCATCCGTGCTTCTTGCCTCGATGAGTTTGGGCTTTTCCAATGCACGAATTGACGCTTAGTTTCAGGGTCATACGTGAAAAACCATGATTCATCACATGTTATTACCAACTGTACAAACTTAAGAGTCAGATTCAATGTTTTCCAGGGTGTCAGAGCAAATGGTCATTCGAGCTTGCTTTTGATCGGCAGAAAAGATTTTCGGTACCAACTCTGAACATACTTTGGTCATGTTAAAACTGTCATGTAAAATTTGTCGAATATCTTCTTCGTCAATATTTGTTAACTCACTGACAGTTCTAATTCTCCGTCGATTTTCTTTAATGATATTACCGACTTTTCCAATATTATCTTTGCAGTTCATGGACGCCCAACGCTGGTATCGTCTGTAACGTCTTTTCTACCATCTTTGAATCCTATTACCCTCTCGAAAACTTGTGTTCGTTATAAGCAACCATCACTATACATTCCTTGCAGTAAACTTCATATTTCTGTAACAGACTTCCACAGTTTAACAAGGAATTCTATGTTAATTCATTGCAGCCGAACTTGAAACTGCACGCTCATCAAAATGGCGGAATAAGTAGAGGAAGTATTCAAACCCAACGCCCCACATTACCAACCGCGCGGCACCAATATTATTGACGTAAGAAAATCAGTCCGATTATTTTGTAGCCAAACTTCGTACATACATTTGTCCTTTATTAAATACTTATAGAAGACTCTTGAAACCAGGTTACCAATTACATTTTTAATCATTAATTAGTAGAAAATTTTACATTAATATATATATATATATATATATATATATATATATATATATATATATATATATATATATATATATATTTATATATATATATATATATATATATATATATATATATATATATATATATATATATATATATATATATATATATATATATATATATATATATATATATATATATATATATATATAAATACATATTATTTATTTTAGTGTTTAGCATTATTTATTGGTGCTCTTTGCCACGATTTGGATCATCGAGGCAAAAATAACAAGTTTATGAGTGACATTGAATCACCCCTTGCAGCCATTTATTCTACATCTACCATGGAACATCACCATTTTAATCAAACAGTAACAATTTTGCAACAGGTAAGTTTCATTTTATATTTGTTTGCTTCAAATTCTAAACCAAAGTATATAAAAGACTATTGTATGAAGTTATGTTTAATTTACCTTATATACCACAAAGTTTTAGTTACTAGAAATTGTAAACACATATCGTTTACTACTCAGTATATATATCACCACTACACCAAACACTTTATTTTTGCGCTCGACGCGGGTTTCGCTAACTATTCCACATTCCCAACATAATACAGATCGTTTACACTCATAAGCCTTATAAAACAAGGAAACGTGTCGTGCCATAGTGAAGAGAGGAGCTTTTGGTCTTAAAAATTAGAGCGATTTGTTATAAAGATATGAGCAGAGAGTTCTGCTGGTTTTGCATTACTTTTCCGCACGTATCTGGACCTTAGATGTTAAGTCGATAAAGACCCCACCAGAAAAAAAGGTATCATATATATCATAGATGTGTGATTAACCTGATGGCTTTAGAGAGAGAAGGAACATATTGTCTCAAGGATTTTGATAGTAATATTTCACATCGCGAAAAGAGAAGATGGTGGGTGTAATATGCCAATATTGGTATGTCAGGACAGCAGAATTTTTCTATCGCTGCATTAAATACAGCAGTCCACTGCCATATTTCTCAACTTCTACTCTCCACATTCAAATGTCTATAATCAAGTACTATGCTTCATTTATTATAAAGAATAATATAATTAAATAAACACTTTACATGAACCACCGTACCTTCTTACCCATTAGTTTTCTTTGGATTTCAGGAAGGTCACAACATTTTCTGCAAACTATCCAGTACCGATTACAAACAGGTCCTAGGTCTACTGAAACATTGCATCCTAGCTACAGATTTAGCTGTTTTCTTCCCAAACAGAGCTAAACTATCAAAAATTGTGGAAGAAAGATCATTTTCTTGGAGCAATATTGAGCACAGATTGTTGCTGCAAGCGATTTCGATGACTGGAAGTGATCTAAGCGCTAGTGCTAAACCTTGGGCGATACAGGTTGAAACTGTAAAAGTTATATTTGAGGAATTTTATCAGCAAGGCGATGCCGAGAGGTGAGTTTGTAATTAGACGTTAGTTCGGGTTGTTCTAAGCTTTACCACATAGATATAGCCTCTTAAAGTTAAAAAATGTCAAGTTCTGTTGAAGGTTTTTTAAATCGACTATCGACTTATATATATATATATATATATATATATATATATATATATATATATATATATATATATATATATATACTAGCCGTGCCTGCGGCTCCGCTTGCGTGGACTTGATTTACTTCTATCGTCACTGCTTATTCCTTATGTTACCTAACGTAATAAAATATCTGTCATTATTTCCCCTTATCTCCCATTATTTCTCCTTATCTCTCATTTTTCTACATAATTTTCATTATCTAGGTTTATCTCTGCTCATCTCCATTATTTCTCCTTATCTCCCATTATTTCTACCGTTATCTCACCTTATCTCCCATTATCTCATCTTATCTCCCATTATCTAGGCTTATCTCGACTTATCTCGCAATATTTCTCCTTATCTCCCATTATTTCTCCTTACCTCCCATTATCTCACCATAACTCACATCCAGACTTGTCTCTGCTTATCTCCCATTATTTCTCCTATCTCTCATTATTTATACTTATCTCCCATTATCTAGGCTTATATCGAATTATATAGAACATATGTATAAATTTATAAAAACACGTAAATCGGATAAGTGGTCCTCAAGTGATAAGCGCACGGACAGACAGACAGACGTTGCATTTTATATATTATATTCTTTGCAACATGATATTGTTCCCTATTTAATGGTTTAGGCAGTGTATTGCAAGAGAACGCGCTAACGGTAACCTTTTTTCCGACTTGATTCACTATTATCGTCACTGCTTATTCTTTATGTTACCTAACGCAATAAAATATAGCCTATAAACCTGGCCAGAGAATATATGTATGTTTAAAAAAAAAAGCACGTAACGCACTAACGGACAGACAGACAGACAGAGAGACGTTGCATTTTATATATATTATAGATAGATCGATAACCTGGCCTGAGAACATATGTATGTTTTAAAAAAAAAGCACGTAAATCGGATAAGTGGTTCTCCAGTGATAAGCGCACTAACGGACAGACAGAGAGACGCTGCATTTTATATATTATAGATATAGATTATTATTATTATATAACCTGGCCAAAGAATATATGTATGAATTTAAAAAAAAGACACGTAAATCGGATAAATGGTTCTCGCGTGATAAACGCACTAATGGACAGACAGACAGGCAGAGAGACATTGCATTTTATATATATTATAGCTTATAGATATTCTCTGCTATATAATATTGGCATATTTAATGGTTTAGGCTGTGTATTGCAAGGAAACGCGCTAGCGGGAAACTTTTTTCCGACTTCATTCACTATTATCGTCACTGCTCATTCCTTATGCTACCTATCGTAATAAAATATAGCCTATAACCTGGCCAGAGGATATATGCATGTTTAAAAACAAAAATACGTAAATCAGATAAGTGGTTCTCCAGTGATAAGCGCACTAATGGACAGACAGACAGAGAGACGACGCATTTTATATATATTATAGATTTAATAGGAAAATATTGAACATCTTTTTTTCCTGAAATACCTTGGCAGTTCGGGCAATATTGTTTTTATTTTTATTAAAAAATTGTGTTTTAGGGAATCGGGACGACATCCTATACCAATGA
Organism: Pachyrhynchus sulphureomaculatus; assembly: GCA_019049505.1. NCBI lineage: Eukaryota > Metazoa > Arthropoda > Insecta > Coleoptera > Curculionidae > Pachyrhynchus > Pachyrhynchus sulphureomaculatus. The sequence goes on along the minus strand of CM032453.1, from coordinate 17,397,513 downwards.
TGGACAGAGAACAACCGGATCAGCAACCATCGAGTCAAGTAGGATTTTTGACCGGAATCTGTTTGCCCTGTTACAACCTTTTAAACGAACTTATACTGAGTGTAAACCTCTCTTAGAGATGTGTGAAAATAATTTACAACAGTGGCAAAAGATTGACGAAGACATCAAGAAGAAGAAAGAATTAAACTAGAATTGGAACGTAGACAATTTGCGACCATTACTCCCGTATGCACCGAATCAAAACGACAAATGAAAACTTTGATTGGTTGAAACCTCTCCATCGCCTGATATGTTAAATTATTTGAAGTCTAGTCAATCCATCGGTGTATCTTATCATTAGACCAAGAAATAAAATAGTTGATTATGATTTTAACTGACAGTTAAACAATACATACTATGGGGCAGTTCGAAAGAGTCTAACAAGACCACAAAAAGGGAGCAAATGTTAACTTTAAACTACACTTTCTTTTATTAAATCAGCGAGTTCGAAGTACTCCACTGCAATGTGTAGTTTAACTAATACCAGTATTACTTATACTGCAAGAAAAATATTCTGCATAAATTTAAAATGAATACAATTAAATTTAAATTGTAGCCTTAGTATGGTTATATAACAATATCGTACTAACAAACATAAATGTAACAAGGACCAAATTTAAAATCATAAATGTAATTCATTCTTATAAGTAGTGTTGTCGCCATTGTGATGAAATTTAATGTCTCCCTCTCAAATTAACCTTTGAGTTCGTCTTTTTTCGAGTCACATCGACTCAGTGGGAGACGAGCGACTGCAAAAGGAAGATACTGTATAATTAGAATTTTTTTTTGGTTACGCATCAAATTAACAATTTCCATCTCAGGAGAAAATTTAGCCTTTTCAGTGATTAACCAGATAGGACAATATAAATTAGTATTACCGAAATTTAGTTTCCTTAATTATTTTTAAGAGGATAAATGTTAAAAGAAAAAAATATCTCTTGTAAGAGTTAGGTTTTTCTGATCTAAAGGCATATTTTTTTTTTATTTTATCGAAAGGCTGATTCGTTTAGGATGTCCTTGAAAAACGAAACAGGGTAAAAAATGTAGAGAGAAAGAATTTTGTTGCATTTATTATATTATAACAAAAATCGTGTTCAGTCTTATTCGAAGTTATCCGGTGCCTTTATCACATGGCAACACAACTTCTCAATAAAATTTGTTATAGCTTTCAAATCTTTATAGGAAACACTTCACTCAGTAGTAGATGGTACTATTATGGACTATTCGCTCAGTATGTCAGTCTCCACTAGTCACGAAAGATAAGTCGCATTTAAAAAAAAAAAACGCAAAATTTCAGGAGAAAAGTTACCAATGAACACATTCTTTTCCCTTAATCACGTCGAGGTTTGTTTTTACTTTTCATATATTTTTCAATGGACGACGATTGCCCCCACATAATGCCTCAATTAGGGAGGTTCAATCCTTGGATCCCTTCTTCACATATCATACACAAGCGAACCGAATGCTACAGTTATTTTTAAATATCTTTATTGTTCTTAAAAATGGGTTCCCTTCCAACCACTTGTTTCTAAACGTAGACGAAACAGAATTAATTAAATTTACCTGTCAGTGTAGTTCAACTTAAACTACATATCATAATGATACGTGATCTTTTGAAACGGTAAACACAGCTACATTTCTAGGAATTAAAGTAGACCGTAAATTAAAACTAATGATGATCTAATAGCCAATGAAATATCTTTACAACGAGGAATTAGACGAGGCGACATTATCTCATCGAAGCTTGTCTCACTGGCTTTGGAGGACGTCTTTAAACAACTGGATTGGGAGAATAGAGAAGTAAATGCAGATGGAAGATATTTGAGCCTCCTCCGCTTTGCGGACGATGTGGTTCTGATCGGTAACAGCGTACAGGAGCTACAGGAAATAGTCCAAGAGCTGAGGGTAGCTGGACTGACTATGAATTTAGCCAGAACTAAAATCCTGACACCCGATAAAACACCAATCTACATTGGAGGCAACAAAATAGAGAGAGTGAAAGAATACCTCTACCGAGATCGTGGAATAAGACTGCATAAGGAAAACTAGAAGGCCAAATTGAACAGGAGGATTAGAATGACATAAGCATCCACTGGAAGACTAAATCACCTCCTGAAAAGTTCTGATATCCTGATCAATTTGAAAATTAAAGTTTTTAACATGTGTAATCTCCCAGTAATGACGTATGGGTTGAAAACCGCAACACTAACAGTGAAAACAGTCAATAAACTTCGAACTACCCAGCGAGTATTAGAACGAATCATGTTAAGAGTAACTCTTAGAGACCACTTGCGAAACGAGAAGTTACATCTATGAACAAAGGTAGATGATGTAATAGAACGTGTGGTACCTCTAAAATGAACATGGGTAGAAACGTTGCTAGACAGGAGATGGATGGGAAATGGACGAAACACATAATACCGTGGAGACCTAGAAGACACAGTAGAAGCTTGGGACCACCAAAAAGATGGAACGATGACATAAAACAATAGGTCGGTAGAGACTGGCGCCAGATAGCCAAGGATAGAATGGACTGGAAAAGACGAGAGGAGGCCTACGTCCAGGAATGGATGGCAAACGGCTGCTGAAAGAAGAGGAAGAGTAAATTATACTAGCGTCATCGTACCGATAAATTAACACGCTTGCCTCCAGTATAAAAACTGAGACAACTATTCGCGTTTTCTAATTAACGGGGACCACCATTTTACAACACTATACGCAAAAAAGCGCAGAAAATATATTTATAGTGACCAAAATTTGACGGGATTAACAGTACAAATTAAAAAAAGACAATTTATCCGGAAAATTCTGGTTGCCGAAAATATTCCTGCGCTCATTTGTTTACAATGTTGTAAAATGGAATTTTTATTAATTACAAATAATAAGACTTGTTTAAAAGACTGCTAATTTCAAAGGCTTACTGCACCTCAAAGGAATATTTCCAGGACCCCCTACAGCGATAATGTCAAAAATATTTTTAATTTTCTTTTGTTTGTCAATCCGTGGACATATACAGACATTTTATTTCACTAAAAAAAAAATAAGGTAGCTCTGGGGATGGAAAGAGGTAAAAAACAAATCTAATTGCGATTATGAACGAGAAATGTCTCCATTATTTATCTTTTTCACGAACTGTTCCTTTCGAATACTTTTAGTTAGAACACCCAGTATGTATTTGTTTCGGTTTTTAATCTAATAGCTGCGACGCCGCACATTGGGGCGACGGCGTAAAAAATCGGATATTGGATGAAAAAATTAAAGATGTATTTTTCGAATATTGACGATTTTTTCCTTTAATATATATCATAATCCATACATAAATATATTTATAACTAATTTATTCCTTCTGCCTTCCTTAAAATTATCCATTGAATTGTGACATTTTCGTCAATGTTGGAATTACTGTAATTCGAGAAATTACATTCTAAATTCTCTGTGGACAACATAACTACGAATATGAGTTAAACGCTTACTAGAACTTGTTTATTAGGTTTCAAACAACAAATTAATCTTAGTGTAACGTCATTAGAGTGCTACAATATATTAATAAACATTTGACATATTCGACACAAAAAATTATTCTTACTTCAATATTCAAAGTTTTTGGAATGAGGTGGAATGAGATGGCGCTTTCACCATCTGATAGGGTAAAGTCTCTAGTTTCCGGAGATATCCTATTTTTTATCCCCCTTCGTCCCCCTTTGGTAAAAAAATGGACATTAAAGTTCCCCCGACTTGATCTAACGTTTTCCACTCAGCCATTCTCTCGGGCAATATTCCAATGAAATGAAAAAATGACGATATACTCCTCATTTCTTATGAAGTATACACTTCTAAAAAAAGGGCAATTAAACTCTTGTTGTCTCTTTTCGGCAACGCGGCTTGACTACTTTGAAATTCACAATGCGAGTGTTTGCTTACATCGCTCGCCATAGTGAGACAAATGCGACATTTTTCGGTCATTTGCTCGTAACTTCGACATTCGCACTCATGTAATCGAAAAATTTTTCAATTTGTTGTCTAGTATTTTGAAATAATCATCTTTACGCTTTATCGCGCACGCGATAACAGTATATAGTATGATTTTTATTTTATATACTGAACATATATTAATGGTATATTATGCGTATTAAGTTTGAAGTTCCAATAACAAATAGGGAAGTTATAAGCAAATGACCGAAAAATAATACATTCGCTCCATTGTGCGCCGTCGCATTCACATGTAGTTTATATATTTCCTCGTTGAAAAATTTAAGGTGTATGCTCTGTTTGTAGGATATAGGGTGGTGCTGGGTGTAGAGATTTTTATGTCTGCAGGCCTAAACTGAGCGAACATTTTGCCATTCTATACAATGTATTGTTATATATTATTTTGTACATTAACTATTTAAATTTCTCTACTCTAAAGTTTATTTTTGTACCCTTCTAGTCTTATCTTGTGATCTTTATGTACCTGCTATTGTAATCTAATTCTAAATATATCTCTTTAACCTATTCTGTACACTAGACATATTTTAGAATAGACCTAGCAATTAGTAGTAATAATGTATAGTTTACTATTATTAGATACATAAGTAAGATAACAAAACATCAAAAAATACATAAAATATTTTAAAAACTATAAGTAAAATTGACGTCCAGTAAAACTTTTAGCACTACTTGTATATTTCTATTAAATTTTTGTATAAGAAAAAATAAAAAGAACAGCCGATAAAAAAAAGTATGGCCAAATATATTCATAAAATTCAAGATTAAAGTTAACTGAACAGTTACTTTGAGGACAAGAGGAACTTCAAAGCGGGGAACTCTTAACCATTAAAAACTTTTTACGGTGAAGGTTTCTTTATTAAGTATTCTGAACTGCGAACAATGTTTCTTGTTCCTTTTTAGTGTTCCGTACGGAAACCTTATAAGATGACTTCGGTGTCTGTCTGTCACACCCGATTTTCTCCCGAAACTATTTGTCATAGAAAGTTGAAATTTCGTAATAATGTAAGAACTGATGGCCTCATCAGAGCCATGTAGTTTTGAAACTTAAATTTCGACTTAAGGAGTTTAGTTTTTGGGGGGTGAAATCGGAAGTGAAAAAAAAAAATTACTAGGTCATCCAGTGTGATGTCAAATGAAAACTTGTGAAAACATGAGTAAAATATATATATATATATATATATATATATATATATATATATATATATATATATATATATATATATATATATATATACATATATACATATATATATATATATATATATATATATATATATATATATATATATATATATATATATATATATATATATATATATATATATATATATATATATATATATATATATATATATATATATATATATATATATATATATATATATACATATATATATATATATATATATATATATATATATATATATATATATATATATATATATATATATATATATATATATATATATATATATATATATATATATATATATATATATATATATATATATATATATATATATATATATATATATATATATATATATATATATATATATATATATATATATATATATATATATATATATATATATAAATATATATATATATATATATATATATATATATATATATATATATATATATATATATATATATATATATATATATATATATATATATATGTATATATATATATATATATATATATATATATATATATATATATATATATAGTATATATATATATATATATATATATATATATATATATATATATATGTATATATATATGTATATATATATATATATATATATATATATATATATATATATATATATATATATATATATATATACAGTCGACACTCTATATAGTGAAAGACCAAAATGTTGACCGAAATTTCACTATAGAAAGTTTTTCACTGTATAAAGAAAAAATCCGTATATATTGCTATGTATGTATTTTATATTGGTAATCATTTACTTGTATTTTATAAGGTACAAGCAACAAAAAAAAATTGCAAAATTGAATTATTAGAAAAGATTTTATTAAACATTTGAAAGTTTAAATAGTCCATAGCATGTACAGGGCTAAATACATACATAAAGTCCGTACGTTATATCTTTACCCGTGCTTCAGGCCATATAACAGACGACTATTATATTATTTGTCTCTTTTCACCAATAAATCGTAGGTATTGGTAAAAAGAGACAAAAAATATAATAGTCGTCTGGGATATTGCCTGAAAACTATGACGCACGTGTAAAGATATAACGTACGGACTTTATGTATGTATGTACTACATACGAAATAAAAAGAATAATACAAAATCTGTTAATACATATGTACATATTACGTACATACGTACTAGGAAAAATAATCAGTTATTTTCTTTTGAACATTACTTTTGAAAAATAATTGTTGCTCAACAAAATTCTCGCATTTATTCAAATGCATAAAGATTTGATCAGGTGCACCTTCCTGGCCCCTGAGAATAGTTCGCACAATGTCAAATGCATTTCTTATTTCATTTTCACTAAATTTAGCAGGACATTCCCCGGTTTCAGTTTCTTCTTCATGATCTTCTATACTTTTTATATCGTCAATTATGTCTTGGTCAGTTGGGAGATCTGTCGTGCCAACATCATTGTCGATTTCTAAGAAATCTTCAAGTAAAAAATCTGCGTCGACGGTAGCAGTTTTTTGTAGAATACCCCATTGCCTTTTTAAGGTAGCGAGATCCATTTCGTCTTCTTCTTCCCATTCGTCAATTTTTTCAGTAAAACCTGCTTTAGAAAAGCAGTTTTTGATAGTTTTCTGAGAAACATTTTCACTCCATACTTTAGCGACTTCGGTTATACACTCTTTAAGGGTAATCAATTTTTGGACTGGAAGGTTGTTATCAATCGCATTAACAATTTTGTGAACAATTCTGTTTCGGTAATGATGTTTAATGTTTTTTATAATACCCTGGTCCATAGGTTGCAATTTGGAGGTCATGTTTGGTGGAAAAAAAGATCAATTCAATATTCCTTAATTTTTTACTTACAGTAACTGGATGTGCAGGACAATTGTCTATAAACATCATAATTTTTCGCTTTTGGCTTTTCATTTTCGTGTCCAGTTCTTTGATCCATCTTTCGAAAATCTCAGAAGTCATCCATGCCTTTTTATTATTGGTCTAATCTACCTCCAGAGATTTAACTCCTTTTAAACAACGGGGATTTTTGCTTTTACCTATGAGCAGTAATTTCAGTTTTTCTGAGCCATCCATGTTTGCTCCAACCATAAGTGTCACCTTTTCTTTACTTGTTTTAACACCAAAACATTTATCACTTTTAAAAGCAAAAGTTTTATTTGGCAAACATTTAAAAAACAAACCGGTTTTATCACAATTGAAAACGTTTTTTGGCTCGTACTTTTTCAATGCACTTTTTAAAACAGTTTCAGTCCAAATATCACAGTCCTCCTGACTAACGCTTGCACTCTCGCCAGACACCGTCTTGAAAACAATTGAATTGCGAGTCTTCCAGGCACTCAACCACCCTTCACTAGCTTGAAAATTAACGCAGTTAAATTCTTTAGCAAATTATAGAGCCTTTTGCTTTATTAAATTTCCCGATATTGGTACGTTTTGATGCGTACGGGCCACTTGAAACCATCGTAAAACTGCTTCATTTACATCCTCGTAAGTACTCACCCGTACTCGTTTTTGACTGCTTGGAACACTAGGTTTCTTGATGATACTGTCGCGACTTTTTATTATCAGAGAGACGCAACTTGGAGAAACACCAAATTTTGCAGCAACATCAATTTTTTTGCAGCCTGATTCTTAAACAAAAAGAAACTGAACCTGAATTTGCGAATTACTAGGCCTCGACTATAAAATGGGTTTTCCCCGGGTTTCTATAAAATGGGTTATTCCCCGGGTTTCTCGCAGAAATCTACCTGATTTATATAACCATTAGGCGTTATAAACGCGTTAAGAACATTTTCAAAAGAATGCGTCATAAAAATGAAATTCATACTAATGTTAGATAAAAATGGGAAACCCGAAATGGCCAAGATCTCAATAAAGGCATAAAAATTTATACATAAAATTCCGGTAAAAATTTTATTATATAGAGTGTTACTATTTTACAGATTCACTATAGGCAGGGCTTTTTACATGAAATTTCATTAAAATATTCTAGGTCTTGAAAAAATTGCACTATAAAGAGTTTTTCACTATATAGAGTTTCACTATAAACAGTGTCGACTATATATATATATATATATATATATATATATATATATATATATATATATATATATATATATATAATGTAATACTTGCGCACACTTTTCTCCATATTATTTTTAAAAAATCGCCTTATCTCGAAAAGTACTGATCAAAAAATTTTGAAAAAAATTCTGGAATATTCGGTGTGTAGATTGAACGAAAATTATCACGAGTGCATTATCTTTAATAATTTATCTGGTATAAAAAAAAAAAACAAAATTTCAAGATCATCAGTTTTCTGTAAAGATTGGAAACAAACTTTTGTGGAAAACTCATTTGGGGTGTGTTTTGTGAAGTCACTGGTCATTTTATACCACCGAAACAAAATTTTTTATTTTAAAAGCAATCAACGTACGGAACACTAATTGTGCAAGTTCAACTTGCACTTGATCGGTTATTTTGTATTAAATCTGGTCCGACTCCACATGTTAGGTCTAACAAAATACAAATGTGATTTGCTAAATATACAAAATACTACAAAACGGTTGAAATTTTTATTTTTTAACTATTTAGTTAAGGAAACATATATTAGTGCAGTAAAAAAAGCATTTGAAATTGCACAGTCTATATACAGCAATATTATGATTTTATCCTCTCAATATTATATGGCGTTTTCTCGCTTTGGAAGTATATCCAAGATGTTAATTAAAAGAGATTGTGCCGAATATGTAAAGAGTATAGAGATTAGTCGAAAATAATAAAAAATTTTGGAATCTTATTAGCGCTAAAAAGAAAAACCGGTCAAGTACAAGTTGAACTTGCACAATTAGTGTTCCGTACGTTGATTGTTTTTGACACCACACTCGATGACCTAGTAAAAAAAAATTTTTTTCACTTCCGATTTCACCCCTCAAAACGAACCCTTTAAGTCAAAATTTATGTTACGGTGGTATAAAATGATCGATCACTTGACAAAAACACACTCCAAATGAGTTTTCAACAAAGTTTGTTTCCAATTTTTACTGAAATCGGATGACCTTGAAATTTTTGTTTTTTTTATATACCATATAAATTATTAAAGGTAATGCACTCGTGATAATTTTCGTTCAATCTACACCCCGTGGAGAATATTTCAGAATTTTTTCGAAATTTTTTGATAAGTACTTTTCGAGATAAGGCCCGGGACAGCGGACAGTATAATATTACATATATATTTTTTTACTCGTGTTTTCACAAGCTTTCATTTGACACCACACTCGATGACCTAGTAAAAAAATTTTATTTTCACATCCGACTTCACCCCCCAAAACTAACCCCTTAAGTCAAAATTTAATTCTCAAAACTACATGGCTCTGATGAGGCCATCAATTCCTATATTGTTACCAAATTTCACCTTTCTATGTCAAATAGTTTCGGAGAAAATCGGGTGTGACAGACAGACAGACAGACAGACAGACACCGAAGTGATCTTATAAGTGTTCCGTACGGAACACTAAAAATCGGACTGTTATACTTCATACTCTCGACCTTGAAGGCAAACCAGCTAAGAATGAAACAGAGATTTGTCTTTTAGCTAACTTTTTCAGAATGTTTTTGTGCCTAATAATAACAGTGTGCCGAACACATGCTTTGAAAGAGAGAATTATCAGATTTAGGTTGACTATAGTGCAATTTTTAAGTTAGTTGACGACTTGGACCCTAAAAAGAGTGCTGGAGCTGACAACCAACTATGCATTTAATCTTCAATTTGTCTCTGAGGTCAGGAATATTTTTAGAAAAAATTTCACATATAACTCCCATATTTAGGAGTAGACAGACAGATAATATATATATATATATATATATATATATATATATATATATATATATATATATATATATATATATATATATACATATATATTATATATATATATATATATATATATATATATATATATATATATATATATATATATATATATATATATATATATATATAAAGAGTAGAACCATAGGAGTCAGGTTATCAATAGGCAGAACTCTAAAACGTTGTATAGAGGCAATCTTGCCCATACAAACTGGGAGAAAGAATAACTACTTAGTTAAATCTAGGTGTTTGTGTCTTTTTAACTTGTTAGATCCAACTTGTTGGGTTCAACAGGTTGAGCCCAACTTGTTGACGAACATATGTATGTTATATATTTGTTCCTCATTTATAGGTGGACAACGGTTATAATTTAAAAAAAAAAGCGATTAGTATTGAAATACATATTATATACAAGTAATAAATAATTATTTCCACTTGTAACATCATTGTGAATCATGTACACTAGAAATAAATAAAATTAATCACTCGTCTGTGTTTTATTGACGATTTTTATGAAAATGGTTTCATTCGACATTTTGCAGCCTCCATTAGACTGTAGCTGACAGTTCTAGAGAAACACAAGGAGAGACAGGTTTATTTCTGTAAGGCAGGGATGCTCAAACTTGAACTACTGGCGATCTACCTCAATATTGTTAGACTACGATCGATCGACTCTGAGAGGGTGCAAGTAAGTCTGATGTAGGATTGTCGTCTAGCTAGGGTGTATCGTGGTATAGATATTAGTTTTCCGCACAATATGCATTTTTTTAGTCAAGGTAAGTGTAGGTCTGCTCTAAAATGTCAATGAAAAAACTCATAATTATTCAAAATTGCGAGTTTACTGGTTCTTACAAAACAAACGAGTTCTAGTGTCTAAAGAGTGACTTTGGATGTTGAAGCGTGGTACTGCATGTCCTCAGCATACTTTTCATAAGATGGTACGTAATTACCGAGTGCTAATCGAAAGCATGATGACATATGTTCGTCAGTTAGTCGAATGCGATATTTTGACTTAATTATCTTCATTTCAGAAAATGCAGACTCGCACAAGTAAGTTGACTCAAACATTGCCGTCAGTTGAAGGGCGATTTACCTTAGATTCGGATATTTATCTTCAGGTATAAAACACCAGAATTTTGTATCAGATGCTGTGGCTTTGAGATGTATATCTGATATAATCTGCACTAACTCATTTTCAACAGAACATGAGTCCATGTTAAACCGACTTGCTATTTTAGTAGCTAATTCCTCAATGTTTTTACATGAAAAAGGATAACTCATAAATGATGCGATATTTGCCAATTTACTGAAATCATAAAAACGTATTTCGAATTGGCCCAAAATATTTGATAATTCTGCCTCATAAATATCATAATTCAACTGAGGAATCCTTGCTTTCAAAGACGGAAAATTTTTCAGATCCTTTCTTTTCAGTTGATAAGTTGCAATTTACTTTTGAATGCGTTTATTGCGCTAATCATCTCAATAATAGTTTTTCCTATACCTCGAAGCTCCGAATTAATGGTGTTTTAAATGCATTGTGATGTCTGTCAAAAATGCCAAATCAGTCAGCCATTTTCCGTTTTTCAGCATCTGAGTGTCATCACCTCTTTCGTCCAGAAAAGCTGTTATTTCGGGCAATAATTCTTGAAACCTTTCTAGGAATTTTCCGCGACTCAACCACCTGAAGTCCGTGTGAAGAATTAAATTAGTGTGTTCAGCTGACTCACTATCTTCCAACTGCAATTTAAAGAGCCGTCGTTGCAAGCTACGTGCACGAATAGAATTCACAATTTTTATCGCAATGCCCATAATCTCCTCCATGTTTAGAACTTTTGAATACAAAACTTGTTGATGTATAATGCAATGGAAGGAGAAAAATGAAGGGAAATCATCATTAGCTCGACACAATGCCACAAAACCGTTTTTGTTTCCAGTCATTGCTGGTGCTCCATCGGTTGTAATGCACACTAGTTTATATATTGGTAGCTTGTAATTTGTTATAAAATTGAAGAAAACGTCATATATATCTTCGCCACGGGTCTTTCCTTTCAGAGGAATCATTGTCAAAAACTCTTCCTTAGCCGACATGTCATTGACTACCATTCGAATAAAAATACACAGCTGGGAAGTGTCTGTCATATCGGTGGATTCGTCGAACTGTAAAGAAAAGTATGTACATTCCATGATATCATGTTTTAGTTTATCTGCCATGTCCTGACTCATGACTTCAACACGCCTTGTGACAGTCGGACGAGATAACTGAAGTTCTCTAATAGCAGACATAATCTCTGTTTTATTTTTTAAAATCTCCAAATAAAGTCTCACCCGCTTCAATAAATGCTTCCTTCACAACCAATCCATCATCAAATGGTTTCTTGTGTTTCGCCAATATATGAGATATTTTAAATGACGCGATCGTTGCACTTTTAATTGTTTGGCTGGTCTTGTGAACATGGTTTGTTCTTTTTTCAAACAAGTTATCAAATCAGGTACTTTTCTTTTTCTTAATTCACTCTGTGACGGAAAATCCTTTTCATAGTTTTTATGAACCGTTTTATGATGCCTCTCTAAGTTCCCACGCTTAGGTATTGCAACTGACGCACGGCAAATGAGACAAATGCACTTATCCTTTACCATACAAAAGAAAAATTCTTCCTCCCAATCGTTATTAAAATGATAAGTTTTACTTTTCTTCGCCGCACTCATTTTGGACTATTTATTAATAAACTTTGTATCGATGTATCGCCTTCAAGTTACAACTTAGACTGACTCCTATTCCTGCAGGCGCAACATTTATATCGGCGCGAACGAAGTCTCGAATGTTCCCGTCAAACACGCCGCCCGAAGTTTCTAGAAAAATCGGCGGGAATCAAAAACGCGGCTTTTCTTTGACAAGTACCGCGCGTTCCTTTGATAAAGCCGCCTTTTGCCACTAGCAGGGGGTTATTACGATAAAAGAAAGTGATGATGGGGTTTTTCTGGCCTAATTGTGGATCGAATAAATTTTAGTAGTTTATTCATTACATTTTGTTTTAGTTACCTAAAACAAAATCTGTGAATAGTTCTATATTGGAATTTTTTTCTCGAGATCGACTCAAAAAGCACTCGCGATCGACCGTTTGAGCACCCCTGCTGTAAGGTATATTTACATATTTAGTAAGTTACGTTTGAATAAAATAAATAAATATACTGAAGTACGGTGTAAATTTGAAAAAAAATGGTAAAATGATTTACCCAATGCCCAGTTCTAAAATAAACACTAAATTTTACTATCTCACGCTAAAAAATAACGTAATACCGGCCACTTTATGGTAAATAAAAAAATTAGAAATTTATCTTATTTAAATAACCAAAAGAATATTTAATTATTAAAAAATTACAATCATCTCCTTTAATATCACATCGAATGCTCTCTGCCAACGAAATACGTGCGTACGTTAAAAAATTAAATTCTTTTTTAATGGCACTAGCTTCGCTTCCAGGCGAAAATAGGGCGCTAGCTATATGTGAGTATTACATATATAGTTATACCCATAGGCATAGAGGATGGACTGAGCGTTCCATATCCCGCTGTGAAAGTAAATATGGACGCAAAAGAGTGAGAGAGACAAAGCGAATGAGCAGCCAGTAACTATCTCTTTCTAGAATGGCACTAAGCTACAGCGCTCTTGAAAATATTTCTAAGTGTTCTATTTGAACTGAAATCGGTTGGTTTTTTTTCGCCTTGAATTCCGTCTCGGGGTACTGTGCCTTGTTTATTACAGGCCTACAGAAAAGAGACAGGTATTGGCGGCATAGTCAAATGGTCAATTTTGTGAGGTTAATGCTGAGTCCATGCTCTATGTTCAATGGTTATTCCTAAGCCGTCGTCAACACGTACAGTGTCGCTTGGCGTTTTGTTTTTAAAATGCTTTAGTGTTAGGTGCTTTATAATTTACATTTTTACTCCACACTCCACAACTGTTAATTCTTTACAAAGCTCAAATTCGACCAAATATGGAATACTGCTCCCATGTTTGGGGCTCCGCTACCACACATACACTGTATTTGTTGGATTCTATTCAGAGAAGAGCTGTTCGTCTGATTGGAGACCCGGAACTGACCCCTTGATTCGCTGGAACATCAAAGAACGGTTGGCGACTTGAGCCTATTCTACAAGTATTTTCATGGAAAGTGTTCGAAGGATGTGGCCCGCTTAATTCCTTCCAGAGCGGTGCATGTTAGAAGTACACGTCGCGCTAATACTTCACATCCGTATGAGGTTCAGCTTGTTACTCCTAGTACAACGCTTTTCAAGCAGTTTTTTATATGGAGAACATCATCCCTTTGGAATAACTTGCCCAGGACTGTGTTTCCTACTATTTACAGCGATTCAAGAACAACGTGAATCGCTTTGTCCGCACACGTGTCGCTCCTGTAACGCTTTAGGGACTTCCCTGCAGTACGTGTGCTAGACCCATAAAAAAAAAAAACAAAAAAAAACATTGTGTCAGCTTTACATGTATCAAAATTAATTAATTTCTAGTTTGTAAATTTCCCTGGTATATAAAATATCTTTTGTAAAATGTACGTCGTAGGTCAAAACTTAAAACAATCTGACCCCAAACAAAAAACACATCTGTTATTAAATTATGCTGTCAAAAGGATAACCTAAACATAAACGGAGTATTGTAAATTCGATTGAGAAAAATTGAATTGATCCAACCTATGTCGGGACATTCTATTATCATTGCATCTCTCTCGACTACCTTCCTTCTATCCTAGACTACGTCTGCACGAAAGCGTGAAGTGATCTGGAGTAACCTGATTGATGTCAATCGATAGGGTAATCGTTGACCAATTTTCTTTGGACAATGTCAACAATTTTCTATAGAAAAATATAATGACCACGGCTTTTCAGCAGCAAGTTTTTGCGTTAGATGCAAGGCATAACGCGCATAGAGCGCCAGAGAGCCCAAATTTCCGTAAGTCTATTTAAATTTTAAAACAAGACAGGGACGTTTTTTAATAACATTTTCTTTTATAGGTACTCTCTACATAAGAAGACGAAGTCAACTTTTGAGAGAAACAAATAATAGGACCTCTGACCAATGGAAACAGTACCTTAAATTTAGATCAATGCTTTTACAGCAACGTTATGGAAATCCAAAATTGGATTCCTCATCATCTACAAATTTATCCCGGACAGTCAGTAAGGTAAGGTTCTTTCCCATTGTTACTTGTTCTATTATTGGACAGGCTTAAATTTAGCTATTTTAAGACAAGTATTGGTTTATTTTAGACCAGTGTGATAACTGAATCTCAACCACCGATCTTAACCCCTAAAGGTGATGTGGTTCCCACAAAAGAGGCTGAAGCATCTCGAGCTATAGTGGGAGGAAATACCATAGCTGAAAATTATGCATTTAGTGGGGTCCATCATATATTTGATCAAGTAAGAATCACATACTGAACTAATATGTTTTTAAGTTATTTATTAAAAAAAAAATTATATAATTTTAGCATTCCAAAGCAGTGACAATGGTAAAATTTGCAAATAATGACAAATCGAGACTATGTTGCACCTCTCTTGATGGTAATTTATCAGTCTGTGATGTTACAAGTGAACCACCACGTGTTTTAGCTATTTTAAAAGGACATAAGCAAGCCATACCAGGTAAAAATTTATATTATGGATTAATATGACTATTCTGTTGGCATGCTAGAGTTTATATTCACTCTTTATCACAATTCATGGCAAATAAGTCAGTACAACAGACTAAAGATGATGCCTATTGTGTCCATTATTTTCAGTATAGGGTTTCCCAATTTTTTTATGATGCTGTCATTGTTACGAGGGTCATTCAATAAGAAAAGAGACAATTGGTCTCACCTTAAACCTATTCAACAAAACTGCTCCATACTTCTAGGAGTGCAAGTTGGCAACCTTGTGAAAATGTTTTAATCAGCTGTTCAATCCTGTGATGTAAACATAACCTCAAAATACCCACTTTACCATGGCGAGTCCATTGGAAGACTGCGCTTTAGAAGAGCAGCATTCTGTCATCAAATTTTTACTACCAGAAGGTGTTAAGCCAAGTGAAATACAGTTGCATGAACCGTGTGAATGTTTACAAGTAGATAAAATGTTTCAAAACTGGCCGAACAAGCAGAAGTGTGGCTTTACTATGCTTATGAAATGTTTCATCCATTTTATAATTAAGATGTGTGGGGTTTAAGCGTGTTAAGCATATTAGATTTTGAAAATTCAAGATATCCATTAAGGGGTTTTTAGCCACAAGACATCACGCCAGCCAAGCAGATTGGTGTGTGTGTAACAAGCAGCAAAGTGGACGTCCAGTTGAAGTTTCCAGTTCCTCATTGGATTGATGGACTTATTCTCGATAACAGAAGAATTACTGTCGAAATGATAACTCAGGAGGTTGGGATAAGCATTGAAACTGTTCACAATGTTCTTCAGAACCATTTACAATGCCCGCCCCATATTGCCCAGCTTATCCAAGAAAAGCTTTAAGAACTGGGTTTAGAGATCATCCCACATACAGCCCAGACTTGGCTCCATGTGATTTTTATCTATTTGGACCGCCCAGAGATGCCTTAGGTGGAAAGAGGTTCACCGACAATGAAGAAGTAAAGGAAAAAGTGCAAGAGTGAAAAAATTCTTTGCCATAAGAATCAAGAAACTAGCATAAAGGTGGGACAAGTGTACTAACATTGGGGAAATTATGTCAAAAAGTAGGCCAAATGTTGTAGCAATCCAATAAACCGTTTTTGAGTTAGAGCTATTTTTCTCGTTACTTATTGAATGACCCTCGTATTTTGAGTGAAACCTCCACAACTATTTAATAAATCATATGATGCTAGATCCTCATATTTGACCGAATTACTTCTTGTACCTTCTTGATTTCTTCTCTAAAGTTCCAACAGCTTCAGCCTTCCACCACTGGCACCATAAATCGGGTCCCTTTGGACGTCGTCAGTCACAATTTACCTGCTGAGCTCATGTTTTACTCTTACCCAGCCATTTTTAATCACGTGCTAAAATTTTAACACAATATGCGGTACACTTAGAGGTATCAAATTATGCAATAAACGGAAAATCCAAAAAAAAATCGATAAAATGTAAAATTTTGATGTTTTTTTTTTTTAGGCTTTGACTGGTCAGCAAATAATGACCTAATTGCTAGTGTGTCTCTCGATGCCACAATCAGACTATGGAAAGTCAACGATTTTACTTGTCTAAGAACATTGAAAGAACCAAATAATGCACAAATTTTGTGCTGTATGTTTCAGCCGAATAATAACAATTTAATTTTAGTTGGAAATAACAGGGGCGAATTACGAATTGTTAACGTTTCTACAGGATTATTTTTAAAGAATGTCTGCAAGATCGGTGGGAGTATTTTAAGTTTGACTTCAGATACAAGCGGAAAAATTTTGTGGGCAGGTATGTACTATACTTTTTTTCAAATTGTAACATAACTGATGTAAATAGTGTAAAAATTGTCCATTTGGAGGAGGGGTTGAGAATTTATTGATCGGGATAAAGCCGAGATTCCTAACAAAGTAATTTTTTTTCATGCACTGGAACTCTTGAACAGTTTAAAAAAAAAGTTGAAGGATATTCTGTATACTTTTAGGAAATGACCATGGAGAAATAGTTTCTATATTTTGTGAATTAAATGGAGGACTGTGCAAAACAAAAAAGTTAACTGTAGATCCCAATTGTTATATAACCAACTTAAGTTATAGAGCGTGGATTAGTAGGGAAGCAAGAGACCCATTATTGTTGGTTAATGCTACAGATAATTCTATGTGTTTGTTCAGGTAAAAAATTGTTGAATTTTTGAATCTATTAGTACTTATGTCATTTTTAGTAAATCGAGCCAGTGTGCCTATCTAGATCAACATTTTTCAGAGTGGTTTTAGTTTTTTTTTTTTTGAAAAACCGACAATTAAAAGTGTATTATTTCTTCTATTACAGTGTTGTTGATAGTGAAGGGGGCTTACAAATTAAAAGAAAGTTTCAGAATAGGCACAAAAGGCATATGGTTAGATCAACATTTTGTCCAATCATGTCTTTTAGGCAAGGAGCCTGTGTTGGTAAGTTATACTTATCAAAAAATCATTTAATTATATTTGTAATTGGGAATACTACGAGATACGGCTAATTTAGACGGCGGTTCATATCAGACTGTTTTAAAATTTATATCACGGGATTGGTGATATAAAATCGCTTATTTTATGTGCCCAAGGATCCGTTTGTTTACATCAGAAAATGATCCAACATTGACAGTAGATTCGAGGAAGTGCAACTGGAAATGTAGAGTTATGATTTGGTTGAATGAAAAGTGTTGTTAAATTTCTGCGATTTATTTGGATTGGATATGATTGCCATTAAAATGCTAATGATGCAGTAGTTGTCCAGTCCCCATCAACGTCGATTATTGCCTGGCATCTTTGGGGCATATTTTCGACAAGATTTTCCGCGTATTCTTGGCTCTTCACAGGGTATTTCACAGTGCGCTAAACCAGTCGGTTAGTGGAAATTGACCAGGGTATGGTGGGGTGATAACATAAGAGCAGAGCGGAAAAGAACATGTTCGATATTACTTCTCAGTATATATCACCACTACACCAAACACTTTATTTTTGCACTCGACGCGCGTTTCGCTAACCATGTTAGCTTCATCAGGAGCGATGATTGACTCTCAAGTCTCAGTCAATCATCGCTCCTGATGAAGCTAACATGGTTAGCGAAACGCGCGTCGAGTGCAAAAATAAAGTGTTTGGTGTAGTGGTGATATATACTGAGAAGTATCATTGTGCCAAAGATTCCACATTCCCAACTTATGTTCGATATTATCCAAGCTTAGTTAAACTGAGTTTAAAACACTTTCCAGTAACCTAACTAATGTTCTTGTTGAACAGAGACATAAGAGTATTGCATTTTCTTGGTGATTATAACAGGTTTTTTCAACAATACTAATACATAACATTAAGAGACACATTACATGTTGAAAATTTACAATTTTGTTTCATTTTCAGTAACCGGAAGTGAAGACGGCAGCATATATTTCGTTGACGTTGAAAAAATAGGGAACAAGGCAGTGATGAATACACTTCAAGGTCACTCTAGCACGGTTTTGAGTATTAGTTTTAATTATGATGAATCTCTACTGGCTACTAGTGATCTGGAAGGTCTCGTGATTATATGGAAGAGAGCCAGTAAACACTAGATACTATTTTTATAAGTATTTAAAGAATCTATGTATTAGCAAATTACAGTTCTGGCATTTTATACGCCTTTATTATAGATGTTTCAGTATTAATTACAAAGGGGTTAATCATTTCAGAGAATAGTGACACATTTTAATATTTTAGTTGATCTTTTTGTTTTTTTTCGTTAATACTTTAAATTATTTTCCTTGATAAAATAATGTTTTTGTCTGTGAATCTTTATTAGACATTTTGATAGGAAACTTCCACAGGTTTTAGTACCTTTCAGTACAATTCTTGTGGATTTCTCTTGTGTCGATTGGCAAAGTGGTCAGCATCACTTTGTCACGAAATAGTTTCGTGTTACATTATGAAGAAGTCAGTTCTCCAAATAAGCTATGAAGAAACGGGCAGGATAATCAGCATTTATTTGTCATTAGATACAGGAGAATTTCAGAAAAATTATGCCTTTATTAGAAATATTTCTAATTAATGCTTACTAATTTCAAAAAACTCGAGCTATATTTTACAGTTTTTAGGTTTTATAACATAAACTATGCAATTTTAACTACTTTTTAAAATTTAAATCGGTTTTAAACTTGGTTCTTAGAGTAGAGCCTGAAAAAGAATCCCTGCCTGACCTGCATTATACTTTAGAAATATATGTTTAATGCGTAGCAGTAATAAATTGTTAATTAACGGATTTTTACATATTTTTTACATTTGATGAGCAAGCAATAAAATTTATTTTTAAACAATTTTTGTTTTTGGTTTATTCCATACTGACCAAAAAATATCTGTAATCACTAATTTTAAATTATCTCTGTAACAGTGTTGTTGCGAGTTTCTGATACGTCACTTTCTTTCAAACTAGCGATGTAAAGGGACTTGTTCACCTCCGTTTGTTAATATGATAATCGTTTATTACTGCTTTATTAGATCTAAAGAAATTGTGATATGTGTGATAGTAATTGAGGCACTGGCACTTGTTAGTTTATTTTTTAATGGAATATTATTTGTAAGGCTGAATCTATACAATTTTAAATAAAAACAGTATATGTACAAACGTTATTTGCTTTATTTTTACTTTCCTTGCTAGAATTATTGTATTCATGAAAAAACATTCTGATATTTTTGCGTTTTTTTCACGTTTCGGGGTTTGCTAAATTCATGGGAAACAACTTCCGATTTCCGTCGGTTTGTCTGTTGGCACGATAACACTCGAACGAAATAAGATATTGATTTCAAATATGGGGCATATATATGTATATATATATATATATATATATATATATATATATATATATATATATATATATATATATATATATATATAATTATATATATATATATATATATATATATATATATATATATATATAATTATATATATATATATATATATATATATATATATATATATATATATATATATATATATATATATATATATATATATATATATATATATATATATATATATATATATATATTATTATATATATATATATATATATATATATATATATATATATATATATATATATATATATATATATATACAGTGGCGAACAAAATATGGAAACATTTAAATTCCCATTGCTAGTCTTAACATTTAAACTGTTTACAATTTTTATTTATTAATCGTGTACATGCTAACAAACATTTTGAAGATTAAAACAGTTATTAGAAATGTGCTTAGTTTGTAACGTAACAAAATTATGCACAAACAAAACTATGGAATCATTTTTGTTATAAAATAAAAATTCAACTAAGACGACTAAGATGTCGAAAATATTTACTATTTAGTGGGATATCTTTTTGCGTCAATCACTGCTTGACATATTCTGCCCATAGAGTCAATAAGCCTTGCACAAAAATTGGGTAGTATTTTTTCTCATTCTTGTTTTAATGCGATCCAAAGTTCGTCCCGGTTCTTTATATTTCTTTTCCTAATTTGTTTATTCAGATAGTGCCAAAGATTCTCTATCGGGTTCATATCAGGTGATTGTGAAGGCCAGCGCATCACCCGAATCCTTTGTTCAGAAAACCAATTATTGGCCAAGCGAGATGTGTGTTTTGGGTCATTGTCTTATTGAAAAATCCGACAGTGGCAAATCTCCTTCATAAGGAATCAAATTATTTTCCAATATCGCAAGATACATTTGAACATCCATTCTGCCATTTATCTTTGCCAATGGCCCCGTACCAGACCGTCGAAAACAACCCCATTCCATGATATTTCCACCGCCATGTTTGACAATGGGTACAAGGTACTTCGGGTCATATCTTAGACCAACTGGTCTTCTTACATAACCAGTAGCATCACTTCCAAAGAGATTGAACCTACTTTCGTCACTAAAGATTACTAGAGACCACTGATTTTGAGTCCAGTCTTTATGTTCCTTAGCAAATTTCAATTTCTCTTTTCTGTGACGCTTTGTAAGGAGTGGCTTTTTAACAGCATGCCTACCATGAAGATTTTCAGATAATAGACGACGCCTAATAGTCATGTCTGACACCAATACACCTTGATATTCCTGCCTTAGTTCTTTATTAATATCAACAGCAGTTTTATTGGGATCATTTTTGGTTTTTGGAATTATAATTTAGTCTACTCTCTTACTTGTTTTTCGAGGTCTACCACTTTTAAATGCCGTATCAACAGCGCCCGTTCTCGAGAACTTCTTAACAACTTTGCTGACAGTGTCCCTAAGCATGTTTAAAGATTTTGCTATTTCAATTTGCTTATTTCCACTTTGATACAGAGAAATAATTTTATGTTTCAAATCTGAACTGTAATATTTGCACTTCGGCACTTTGGCAAAAACCGCACTCTTAAATAATGCTACTAAATTACTTCGTATCAACAATAACGTACTCTTAAAACAGAATGATAAAATTATTTCAATGCTTTCGATAAGGACAAAACGCGTTTCTTAAAAACCTTATCTACCAGAGAAGCTAAACAAAGTTTTTATAGTCAGTAATAAAATTTTATAAAGAAATTGTTAACAAAACAAGACTAGGAAGACAAGGATAGAATTTTATATTTTTGATTAAGAAAATGTTTCCATACTTTTGTTCGCCACTGTATATACATATATATATATATATATATATATATATATATATATATATATATATATATATATATATATATATATATATACAGAGTGGACCATTATCGTGAAATATGTTGATGGTATACAGGGAAAATAAAAAATAGTTAGTTATAATGGAGAGTAAAGTGTATTTAAATTTAAATACCGAGCAAAATATTAATTGAAAATATTAATAGGAACTAAAAAATTATGCTCACGTTTAGATTTGTGGCCTTCCTAGTTAAAAATTCGAGAAAACTCCAGTAAACACGTCAGTAATTGTTGGATTATTTATTAAATAAAAGAAAAGGGAATCACTACAAATTTTAGGCCGAAAATAAATGAACATATCTTCGAAAATACCTAACAACTGTCAATAAACTTCAAAGCTAATGCTAGTTTTTATTTGCAATAATTAGAAATCCCAGTAAAATTGAGTGTTGAAGATAAAATTGAAATTGTTCTCATAGCTAGAGATAATTATAAAACTTTCAGAGAAGCAGCAGAAATCTTTAATAATAGACACCCTGATAAAACTGTACACTTCACAACTGTGGGATATCTAATAAATAAATTCAAGATTTATGAAAGTGAAAATAAATTTAAATAACTGGTCAAATGCAAGTTGAACTTGCGCAATTCGTGTTCCGTACGTTGATTGCGTTTCAAATAAAAAAATGTTGTAACGGAAGTATAAAATGATCAGTGACTTCACAAATGAATTTTCAACAAAGTTTATTTCCAATCTACTGAAAATTGATGACCTTGAAATTTCTGTTTTTTTATATACCAGATAAATTATTACAGGTAATCCACTCGTGATAATTTTCGGTCAATCTACACCCCGTGGAGAATATTCTAGAATTTTTTCAAAATTTTTTGATAAGTACTTTTCGAGATAAGGCGGGTGGACAGCGATTTTCGCGATTTTTTAAAAATAATACAAAGAACAGTGCGCGCAAGTATTACGTTATATATATATTTTTTTACTCGTGTTTTCACAAGCTTTCATTTGACACCACACTCGATTACCTATTAAAAAAAATTTTTTTTCACTTCCGATTTTTCCCCCAAAACTAACCCCTTAAGTCAAAATTTTACTTTCAAAACTACATGGCTCTGACGAGGCCATCAATTCCTATATTAATACTAAATTTCAACTTTCTATGACAAATAGTTTCGGAGAAAATCGTGTGTGACAGACGGACAGACAGACACCGAAGTGATCTTATAAGTGTTCCGTACGGAACACTAAAAAAATGAAGATAATCAAAATCAAGTAATGCTGTCGGTAGCAGAAAAGCCAAAAGATTCACTTCGGAAAAGATCAGCTTTATTGAATGTGAGTAAAATTACAGTTGCAAGAATTTTAAGATCAAATAAATTTAAACCATACAAACCTCAATTTACCCATACTTTAGAAGCCGGAGATTTTGAACGGAGATTTGAATTTTGTGCTTGGTTTCAAGGATACTTGGAAGATAACAGGTTTATGGCAAGAGAAATACTTTTCTCTGACGAAGCGACATTTACGTCTAATGGGACAGTAAGCTCTCAAAACTATCGCTGGTGGAACGATGTTAATCCTAACTTCAGTATCCAAACTCAAGATCAATACTCGTTTAAATTCAATGGTGTGGAATTTTTAAAGAGAAAATAGTCGGACTATTCTTTTTTCGAAATAATATGAAGCTGAACGTTACCTAGAATTTTTAAATAATGAGTTCCCTGAGTTTCTTAATCGCCTACCAAAAATTAGAAGACAACGTATATGGCACCAGCATGATGGTGCATCATGTCACAGTATGAGAAATGTTTGAGATTATCTCCTCCCCATGTTTCGCGGTAGAGTAATAGGAAGGTATGTGCAGTTTACTTGGCCCCAAGGTCTCCGGACATCACCCATCTGGAATTTTTTTTATGGCGCTACTTAAAAGAAAAGGTTTATCTTAAAAGGCCGTTTCAAGATGTTGATCATCTTGAGAGAGTCATTAGGGAAACATGTGAAGTTGTAACTCCTGACGTAATTAGAGATATAATAAAAGATTTTTAGAAAGGGACGGTGGATACATGCATTTGTGCAATAGATTTAATTAATCCATATGTTTAGTTGGTTGTACATAGTAATTAAGTAATGTTGCAATTTCAAAATAAAATGATATTAGCACAAATGTATTATGGATGTAATTATTGCCAAGCAGATAAAAAGGTTATCAAATTTTTAACAAAAATATGATGCAATCAAAATCAGTGCACTAGTTTTTAATTAATTTCGTTTTCTTTTATTCAATAAATAATCTGACAATTACTGACATGTTTACTGGTGTTTTTTTGAATTTTTAACTAGGCCACACGTGAGCATAATTTTTTAGTTCCTATTAACATTCTCCATTAATATTTTTCTCTGTATTTAAATTTAAACACACTTTACTCTCCATTTTAAATCATTATTTTTTATTTTTCCTGTATACCATCAAATATTTTAAACCTTCGATGCTTAATTATGGATTTCCATGTGATGCAGAACTTTTTATCAAAAATTATTTTTTTTGTAATATGTAAGATAAACTTTTTCTTCATTTGTATAAAACTTTTTGGGACACACTGTATATATATATATATATATATATATATATATATATATATATATATATATATATATATATATATATATATATATATATACAGGGTGGACCATTTATCGTGAAAAATATTATTTCAAAAATTTCGTCTTTTACAAAAAAATATTTTGAACAACAGTTGTTCAACTTTGAAGGGGAAATAAAATGGCAGCATCAATTTTTCATTTAGTGAACGGCATCAGTCATTTTAAGGTCAACTCAATTTTTTTAAATGGAATTCCAAATTTTTTTACAAATTCTTGTTCTATGACGAAAAACATTTTTTCCTTGCCCTCAATTTTTTAAAATTATTAGGGTCAATAAATAAAAAAGATTGATTCCCAATAATTTTCAACTCAACTCATAATAATTTAGGAGAAACATATTAAAAGACAAAAAAGGTTTGTTTATTGTAATAAAGCTCTGGTAATTATTTCAAAATTTTTAATTAACATTTTTATAAACGTTAATATACGTTGACAAAAACATTTTTCACCTAAATTACTACGAATTGTGTCAAAAATCATTGAAAATATATCTTGTTTTTATTTATTGACCTTAATAACTTAAAAAATTAAAGTCAAGGAAAAAATATTTCGAATAAAAAATGCGTTTTTTTTTGTTTCTCATAGAACAAGAATCTATCTAGTGTATATATATATATGTATATAACACATGGGCTGAAAAGTCCCGGGCCTAACAAAGAAAACACGGTTTTTTTGGTTCAAAATTAGCTTTATTCATCAACGTAATCTCCATCAAGAGCAACGTAATCATTCCAGCGCCGCTCTAACATTTCAATACCACTTTTGTAGACCGATTTATCTTTTGCCTCAAAATAGGCCTCAGTTTCAGCGATAACCTCTTCATTCGTGCGAAATTTCTTACCGGCGAGCATTTTTTTTCAGGTCTGCGAACAGCCAGTAGTCGCTGGGAGCCAAATCTGGCGAATACGGTGGATGTGGGAACAATTCGAAGTTCAATTCATGTAGTTTTGCCATTGTTTTGATTGACTTGTGACACGGTGCGTTGTCTTGATGAAACAAAATTTTTTTCTTTGCCATATGCGGTCGTTTCTTTGCAATTTCGGCCTTCAAACGCTCCAATAACGCTATATAATATTCACTGTTGATGGTATTTCCTTTCTCAAGATAGTCGATGAATATTACACCACGCACATCCCAAAATACCGAGGCCGATTGTTGTGCTTTCGGGCGCTTTGGACGAGGTTCACCAGTTGCTGTCCACTCAGATGACGATCGTTTTGATTCCGGAGTGAAGTGATGGATCCATGTTTCATCCATTGTCACATATCGACGCAAAAATTCCGGTTTGTTACGTTTAAACATGCCCAAACACTGCTCAGAATCATCAACACGTTCTTGTTTTTGATCAACAGTGAGCAAACGCGGCACCCACTTTGAACAGAGCTTTCTCATAGTCAAATGCTCATGCAATATAAAGCCAACACGTTCTTTTGATATCTTTACGATGTCAGCTAACTCACGCAACTTCACTTTTCGATCATTCAAAACGATTTTATGGATTTTTTTGATGTTTTCTGGTGTTACCGCCTCATTTGGACGTCCACTGCGTTCTGCATCATCGGTGTCTCTACGACCACGTTTGAAGTCAGCAAACCAACGTTTTATTGTTGTTTCTGATGGAGCGGAGTCCCCGTAACACTTTTCAAGCCATTGCTTCGCTTGAACGGTATTTTTTCCCATCAAGAAGCAGTGTAAAATTAAAACACGAAATTGTTTTTGATCCATTGTTTTGAAAATAACAAAAGTAGCGTCACTCTTAGCACAATAACTCACAAACTAATGAATAGAATATCATGAAATTTTAACAGCTGTCTTTTGAAGGTTAGTATTAACTGAAAAAAAGGTGACTGCAATAAAACTAGCGCCATCTATGTGTTAGGCCCGGGACTTTTCAGCCCATGTGTTATATATATATATATATATATATATATATATATATATATATATATATATATATATATATATATATATATATATACTTAGAATTTGGTAAAATTCCAAATTATTACCCCTGTCTGACACCTACGATATAACTTAACTTTTTGTCAAGAATATTTTATGAACAAACAGGATTTTTAAGTCAAAAAAATCATATCGACAACAAATTAAGTCATATCTAAAGAAAATTAAGTATCTAGGAGAGTAACATCGTCTGGAGCGAGACCACGCCACATACAGGTATTTGAACGATCTACGCGGCCCAAAAGTCAAAAAATCAAAAACCAAAATATTGCCAGGTAATCGACTACCAGAGACAGAGGACCCTTCTAAGAACAAAAGACAACCGCTTAAAACCCCACCCGTGCAGTCTTACCTGTTTTATGTCGGTCGGAATTCGATCCTGTTACCTCGTGTACGTTATCAGTTCTTGGCGGTCTTAAAAATCATAATTGTGAAAGTGGAATTTTATGTCTATAAGTTCTAAAGTAGTGGAAAAAGTGATGGATTCTCAAAGTATAGGTATGTAACTGTTATTTCATAAAACTTTTATCATTTACTCGTACTTATTTGTGAGTCAACGGTAAAGAAAGATCTTTTCCACGAGTATTATTTTGTAAAAAAAAAAATGTTTTACTATCGTTTTCATACTTCCCTGTTAGATCCGGCTATAATTTTGATAATATTCTAAAGTTGGCAGTTTCAGTAAATAATAAATCAAAAAAACTGGCCCCGGATAAGTCCGGATAAGATACATTTTGGGACTTTGAAAATTATGGTCAAAATCGTGAGAAAAAATAGATTTTGATTTTATCAATTTTAACTTAACGATTCTTTGTTGTAGGTTCACTTGGTACATCGGGAATGAAGGTTGTGACCCGGAAATACTTGTTTGACCGCATGATGAAGGAAAATTTACCTTATTTGGAAGACAAACTAAATTACTGGAAAGAACAACTTTTGTCAACTGAATGATGTACACAAGAGCAAATACAAACCTTAAAAAGGAATTTTTCTCATTTTAAATCTGAAGTTAAACGTAGATGGATCAAAGCCCATAATAAGGAAGACATATTTGTTCAATACAATTGAATTGAATTCATGGTAGAAGGAACCTTTGAAATTCCAGTGGTTGACAGTCTGCAAAATCGATCTGGTCGACCAAGCAAACCTTTTGAACAATTGAACGAGAGAAGTAAAAGAAGAAAGACGGAGGAGCTTCGCTCTACCTTTGAAGAGCATGTCGCGCAAGTTGAGTTGAGAAAAATGGGAAAGCGACATGCTTCAAATGTACTCAAAGAAATTATCACTACACCAACTCGGGCAACGAAATATAAAAAGGTGTATTATCGCACAAAATCATCAAAAAATAACAGTAGCTCTTTGACTGTCAAGGAAGCAATCCAAATGTACATCTAACAAGAGAACAGTTATAACAAACATATTTTTCCGTGTTATAGCCTCCTAACATACAAAAGGAAAAAAAAGGTGTTACCCGCCACCAGAAGCGTGCAAGATAACTAGCACTAGTGCGGAAGCTCAATTACAGCCCTTGGTGGATCTTACTGTTACACGATTGTCCGACTACCTGGAAGAGGTATTGTAAACATTAAATGAACAAACACAGAATACCCTAACGATGATTCATAAATGGTGTTGCCACGGATCACAACAATCCCAATACAAACAAAAGTTTGACAGTGATGCGGATTCAGATAGCAATATATTTCAAAGTTGCTTCGTGCCTCTAAAATTAGTGTGTGGAAAAAATAATGAAAAAAAACCGTGTGGGAAAATCCGACTCCGTCTTCTCCGCGTTTTTGTCGGCCAATAAGATTTCGTTTGATCAAAGAGAGTACTGATGTCACAGAACAAGAAATTAACTACGTGAATAAATCAGTTGATTCTCTCATTCCTACCGAGGTTGATTTGGATGAGAAAAAGTTTATAGTCAAACACAAATTTATCATGACAATGGTGGATGGAAAAGTGTGTAATGCCGCCACTGGAACCACAGCAACAAGCCGGTGCTATATTTGTGGTGCAACCTCAAAGGATTTTAACCGATTGGATATAACAAAAGAAGTTAATCCCGAGGCAGTAC
Source organism: Pachyrhynchus sulphureomaculatus (assembly GCA_019049505.1). Taxonomy (NCBI): domain Eukaryota; kingdom Metazoa; phylum Arthropoda; class Insecta; order Coleoptera; family Curculionidae; genus Pachyrhynchus; species Pachyrhynchus sulphureomaculatus. The sequence continues at coordinate 17,368,373 of CM032453.1, read as the reverse complement.
AATTCGGTCTCTCAGTATTACATGCCAGGATAAGATTATTTGAGAGTGTCCTACATCTGGCTTATAAACTGCCAGTAAAAAAATATAGAGAAAGAAAAACAGAGGCTGAAAAGGAATTCGATAAAGAGAGGAAACTTGAAATCCAGACCCGGTTTCGCAATGAAACCGGGTTATTGGTCGATATGCCAAAGGCAAATTTTGGAAACACCAATGATGGGAACACCAGTCGAAGATTTTTTGAAGACACAAAATTGGCAGCAGAAATAACGGGCCTTAGCTATGACCTGTTATATAGGTTAAAAGTCATTTTGGAGACAATCTCAAGCGGACATAAAGTCGACCCAGAAACTTATGACAAGTATGCATCAGAAACTGCTCGTCTATATGTGGTCCTCTACCTGTGGCATCCCATGACACCCACGATGCAGAAGATACTTGTTCATGGCGCAGAGATAATAACAAATGCTTTATTACCAATTGGGCAGCTGTCTGAAGAAGCCTCAGAGGCAAGGAACAAGCACTTTCGGTCTTACCGACAAGATTTTGCCCGAAAGTTTTCACGGGAAAGCTGCAACAGGGACATTTTTAATCGTTTACTTTTAAGTTCCGATCCTTTGTTTAGCAGTATGAGGCAAATAAAGAGGATAAAGTCACATTTATTCCTACCAGAGACGCTAGAAATGCTTCTGCCTGCAGAGCCAAACCCACTGTGTTCTTCTGGAAGTGAAGATGAAAATACGTTTGTGGACGACAAAATATGATTGTTTATAGTGTATTTTTAACCCTCGACGCAAAAGAGGAGTGTTATAAGTTTAAATTTTACATTTATTTTGTAAATAAATGTTTTCATTTAAAATATATTTTTTTTGTAAAATTAAGTTTCGTTTTTTTTATTTTTTATTACAAATTAAGTAATTTTATGCAAAGTAACTGATTAATTTAACTTGGTAATATAATTTAGCATACAATAGAACCGAAAAATAATTTTGGCCGCGTAGATCGTTCAAATACCCCTATGTGCCACGTTGCTCGCTAAGGAGGAAGCTGGATAAATTATCTCTAGAAGGAGAGTCTATTAAAAGAAAAAGAAAAAAAGAAGTTAAAAGAATCATTAATATAATAATAATAGTTAATATTTACCCCAAGCACATTTCTGTTTCAATCAAATATGGATAATAAGTATTTAAAATGATGGTTATTTTTTCTTTTTGCCAAGTTAAACAAGTAAGAGTAAAAAAACTGCCTAGAAATATGATCATTGTACCCAAAACATATTTTTTTATATCGTATTCCGATATATATTCCTCATATGATTGATTCTAAACCAAATTTAGGATGTTTCCTATCTCTAATAAAAAAAAAACTAACCTTATGAAGCCACTGAGAAACACAGTGTTTACGTAATGCAGATGCGGATTCCCACACGTTATTAACAAACACTAAAAGTAAGTAAAAAAAAACTGTTAAGTACACAACACAAAAAGTAACTAAATCACGGCGTTATTACACCTGAATTACGTACGGTATTACAAATTCACGGAGATAAAATGCAGGATACGAATTTAGACCGCACATACACTATTCATGATGAAAAAATCAACTGGCCAGTAATAACGAGATTTAGGCAGTGGCACCAACCACAGATAAAGGCGAGAAGTTTGCCTACGTCCGTATCGGATATGGCACTTCAAAAAGAAGAATTCAGGAAGTGGTTAAAGTATCGATGGAACAAAACAAAACTTGCATTTAAATGTTCGCTTCTATTATCATGTAAAAAAAAATCGTTATATTAACCAAAATAAAAAATCGCAAATTATAAAAATGATTTAAAAATGCACTAGACCTAACTAATAATAATAGCTGAAAACTCAGGCTAATCAGTGTACTAAATAATAATGATTTTTAGCCACAAACACAACTACCTTCTTTGTAAAACAAAAAGATGTTCCATCTTTGTCTGCATAGTGAACTATCTAAGCATGAATATTAGATACAAGAACATTGAAAAGATGCATAGATAGTTCAATGCGTCAGTAAATAGGCTTGCGTTTAAAATCACACACTCACAGATTTGTTACCTAAATTCGGTATGAATTCATGAAAAAGTGATGACGTCAATCATTGGCTAAATACTACGAAACATGGAGAGTGAAATATATTTCAAGCTTATAATTGTCAAATCAAAAAAATCATTTTCCAAATTGGCCTAGAGAAATTAGTTATACTTTTTAATAATAAGCTAAAAATTATTCTAATTATTTGAATCAAATATATTTTCTTTATTCAACTTCCTCATTTGTTAAATATGTTTGAAAAATTATTATAATAAATTTATTTAACTTTACAGTTACATCATACTTAAGCTGTTTAAATATGACTGGCAAATAAAGAAAATTATTTACAAGTCTGTTTCAACACATAACCTAAATGTCACTGTATTTGTAAAGCACTTGTATCTGCATACCAGTTTACTTTATAGTTTTAACGTAAAAACATATTTCTATCTTTTTATGTTAAACCAAAAATTATGGCGTCATGAATCCGAATAAGAACCCGCGTCGTGACTCTATAACCGCGAAGAGAGTTGACAACTTTATGAATTTTGTCGGTCATCAATAAAGTTTTTTCAGCAATTTAAAGTTTCTCAAGAATTAATAGCTAGTAATTTTATTACGTTGCATGCTTAAAAAAGAGTACTGAACTTAGTATGCTTATTTTATGCAGAACGTGTTTTCATTTTCCTTTTTCCGGAAATTACATTATGTTTTATCTGCTACCGGATTTACAACTAAGTTATACCAGGTGTACAAGTATGAAATGCGGATTTCAGACAACAGATGGTGCACCAATGCAGGTTGTGCTATAAAGATTTAACACTGCGCAATTTTGTGGTGTCATCCACAAGTGTCAGATGCGCACGAGTGATAAATTGGAAAACTGTGTGCATAGTGTTGTGTTGGTGTGTTCAATATGTCGAAATTTATACCGAACAAAGAGCATTCGCGGACAGCATTAATTTTTTGTTTTCATTTGAAGAAAACTGCTGTTGAATCATATCGATTACTTCGAGAAGCTTATGGTGAATATGCTCCATCGCAAGATACGTGTGAACGATGGTTTCGGCGTTTCAAAAGTGGTGACTTCGATGTTGCAAACAAGGACGTGGAAAACCGCCAAAAAAATACGAAGATGTGGAATTGCAAGCATTGTTGGATGAAGATGATTCGCAAACACAAAAACAACTGGCCAAGCAATTGGGCGTTAATCAAGAAGCTGTTTCTAATCGGCTACGACAAATGGGAAAGATTCAGAAGACCGGTAGATGGGTACCACACGAGTTGATCGACAGGCAAATGAAAAAGCGCAAAAACACGTGTGACATTTTGCTCGCTCGGTACAAAAGGAAGTCGTTTTTGCATCTTATAGTTACAGCGGATGAAAATTGGATTTATTTTGAGAATCCCAAGCGCAAAAAATCATGGGTAAACCCAGGCGCACCATCCACATCGACCGCAAGACCGAATCGCTTTGGCAGAAAGATGATGCTCTGTTTTTGGTGGGACCAGAGGGGAGTGACCTATTATGAGCTGTTAAAACCTGGGGAAAGGGTTAATACTAAACGTTACCAACAATTGACCGATTTGAACCGTTCGCTGCTTGAAAAAAGGCCAGAATACCGAAAGAGGCAACACAAAGTGATTTTTCTTCATGACAATGCTCCATCATACACGACAAAACCAGTTCGCGACACATTGGAAGCACTGAGCTGGGAAGTTCTACCCCATGCGGCTTACTCGCCAGACTTGGCTCCTTCCGATTACCACTTGTTTGCATCGATGGATCACGCACTTGCTAAGCAGCGCTTTGGTTCGTACGAAGATGTGAAAAAATGGCTCGATGAATGGTTCGCAGCAAAAGGGGAAGATTTTTACAGGTGTGGTATTCACAAATTGCCCGAAAGATGGAAGAAATGTATAACAAGCGATGGAGCATACTTTGAATAAAGCACTTTTTATCATTCTTCCGAATTTAACATGTTTTTTTTTAGAAAAAAAAATCAGCATTTCATACTTGTACACCTGGTAAAAATGATTTTTTTATATGGTATGATACCATTAATGAAACTTAAAAATTTAACCATTTTTTTAACGGAAATTTAGCAACTCGTGGTGTTACCAAAAATTTTGGCTTTAAGTCAAAAGTTATTTGTTTTCGGCTCTTTTGTGTATTCATTTCTTGAGTTAAAAACACTAAACAAAAAATTTAGTTTATTTCTACAGTATCAGAAGCGTTTTTAAATTGAATTAGGTAAAGTTCTATTCATTAATTATAGCATGAAATAATAATACTACTCAGTATATATCACCACTACACCAAACACTTTATTTTTGCACTCTTTTTTTTTTAATTTTTGCACTCGACGCGCGTTTCGCTAACCATGTTAGCTTCATCAGGAGCGATGATTGACTAAAGCTAAACTACCAAATCTACCCTATTTATACTTAGCCTAACCCTTGAATTACTCAAGTGGAACTAATGACATAGGCAAGGCTATCAGTTCCGGTCAAGTAACCAGTAGAGGGGACTATAAGGAATAAGCCCTCTGTCTTTGTTTAAACTACTTTTACATTTTATGATTTCCATACTTTCGTATGCGTTCAACAATCTCCTATCAGATACATTTTTTTATTAATCTTAGATTATCTAATGTTACAGTATGATCAGCTTCAAGAGCATGTTCGGCAATGCTAGACTTTTCTGTTCTGTTGTATTTTAAGTGTGCTAAATGTTCTTTAAATCGTGTTCTAATTGACCTTTTAGTTTGCCCAACATACTTTTTGTCACAATCATTACAACTAATTTCATAAATTCCACTTTTCTCACAATTAGGAATCTTATCTTTGGGATTTCCTAAGATATTCCTCAGATTGTCTGATGACTTATAGACTAAGGTGAGGCCTACCTTATTAAATACCTTATTGAGTCCCTTGCTATATTTCGGATTATATGGTATGGAGACATACTTGGTGTTATTTTCTTCGCGTGTAAAAAAGGTGGAATTCTGAATATTAAACCTAAACTTATGCCTATTTATTAGCTTATTTACTAAGTCATCGTCATAACCATTAACTCTAGTTATATTTCTAATACGATTCCTTTCTTTATCTCTATCAGAGGGAAAGTGACCAAACGATGAACTAAAAAATGTAATGAGGCTAATTTATGTTGTTTGCAATGAAATGAATCATTAGGAATATATCTATCTGTTACTGTGTCCTTCCTATAGATATAAAATTCTAATCTATTATTATTTTTAATAATTAAAATATCTAGAAAAGGCAATTGTCCTTTGTTCTCAACTTCGTAAGTGAATTTAATGGAATCATACCGGCTATTTAATTTGGAAACAAAATCATCAATATTTGCTTTCTTTGTATCAAAAATCGCGAAAATATCATCCACATACCTATACCATACACTTGGGAAATATTCGAATCCTTGACTGGCTTCGATTTCAAACTTACTCATGAATAAATTGGCTATGAAAGGTGACAAGCAATTACCCATAGCTGTTCCTTCTTTCTGAACATAAAATTGATTGTTATATTGGAAATAATTTTGTTCCATACAGAGTGCAAAAATAAAGTGTTTGGTGTAGTGGTGATATATACTGAGTAGTATCATTGTGCCAAAGATTCCACATTCCTAACTTAGATGAAATAATAATAAAAAATATAGTAAGCACAGCAATATTCCAACAGTACAGATTATTATCAGGATACCAGTATCTTGTTACTAATGTGAAATCATTCGCATACCTGCTGCTGAAAATCATCCCCACGTCATTCCCTAGATTTTTACTTATAAAATAAAAATATTTTTGTTTTTTTTTATTCTAGGTTCATCCCTTCGTGAAAAATCTTTCCGGTAGTGCAAAAAAAGGAAGTTTTTGTTCACCGAGGACTACAGCCGCGATTTTGTATTAAAAAATTCTGAAAAAATCATGATAAATTTTTTTAATCGCAAGTCGATATCTTGTATAATTTTTCGTAAAAAAATGTTAAAGTTGACCTCTACTGTGGTGTTCACCCCTCATGAAAAGCATTACTATTGAGCGAAGCTCCAAAGCATATTACATATATACTATAAGGAATGTGATTATATCACACAAAAGTCTCCAAATAGAAAAAAAAACACTCTTTTCAATAAAACGTTTATTGATAACTTACTATGACTAATTTTTTTTTTATAATACAAGGACTCCTACTTCCTACTAATACAATTAATAATCAATTACCAATCACATTACGTAATCCGATACGGACATAAATATATCTACAACAATAAAAATTATCTACAAAAAGTTAGAAATTAAAAACATCTTAAGAAATCTAGCAACACCTAAAAGTGCAATCAAAAACGATTTTAAATTTTGACAGTTGTCGAATATAAACATATTGACATTTTTCCAACAGGTTAAGTTTTTTACTTCTTGGAATCGATTCACGACTGCGACTCAATAGCAAATCGAATAATATATATATATATATATATATATATATATATATATATATATATATATATATATATATATATATACACATATATACATATTTATCTTCGAGTTTAGCCCGTGAAGATCTTCTGGATATAGGCCTCTTCCAAAAACTTCCATATCAATCTTCCACTTCTCTTTATCTCCCTGGTCTCCACTGCATTAGCGCTTTGGTCCGTAAATGGACCAAATTTATATATATATATATATATATATATATATATATATATATATATATATTATATATATATATATATATTATATATGCAAAAGTTTCGGCCAGTGACATTTCGTACTCTAATTTATTTAAAAAAAAGACTAATGATTTTTAATCATCATGAGATATAGGAAACAAAATAATATAGTAAAAGAATATTGTGAATATATTTATTATTATTATTCTTATATTTATATGTGGAAAAGTTTCCGGCCACATAATATACATTGACGCAGTAGGGCGTTCAAAGACGTATTTATGAATAATAGCGCGTTTAATGTTCACATTTAGTTCATAAAAGGTCGTGGGAGCATAAACATGGCTCGGCATATGCAAATCCAAATTCGTGAGAGAGTAATAAAATTTTCAAAAGAAAGAGTCTTCTCGTGAGATTGCTTCATTATTATCGATAGATAAATCAACCGTAAACGATATTATTGTAAAATATCGTTGTGGATATGGATCGTCCGCGTAGTAGAGGACAAAGAAAAAGTCTAAAAAAGTAGATCGTATCATTAAACGCAAATCAACTGCGGATGTCAAGAAAACTGCTGACGAAATGGCACGCGAGCTAAAGGGTGAAGACCCAGCTAATGTTAGTCGTAGTACTATGACACGAAGACTACATGATGTGGGACTTTTTGGGCGTATAGGTATTAAAAAACTATTAATAAGTAAAAAGAATAAGAAGGCCCCATTACAATTTGCCAAAGATCACCTAAATTGGACAATCAATGATTGGAAAAAAGTAACTTTCTCAGACAAATCTAAATTTAATCTTTTTGGAAGCGATGGTAGACAACATGTACGACGTCCTATTGGTACGAGAAATGATGTTCGGTACCAAATTCCTACTGTAAAACACGGTGGAGGAAGTGTGATGGTTTGGGGAATTTCCGCTTCATATGCTGAAGAAACATTGCCGCAGAATTGGGTATTTCAGCAGGATAATGACCCCAAACATACATCCAAGTTGTTAGAACAGTGGTTCTCTGCTCCAAATGTGAGAGTTTTAAGCTGGCCATCTCAATCACCGGACTTGAACCCAATAGAACACTTATGGGAAACGCTAGATCGTCAAGTTCGAAAGCGTACATATTCAATTAAAGCCGCATTATTCAAATCATTGAAGGAAGAATGGGATAAAATTTCACCTGCTTGTATTAATCGATTAATTGAGGCCATGCCACATCGTTGTGCGGCTGTTATCGCTGCAAAGGGTATGGCTATAAAATATTAACATAAAAATATAATTTAAGTCTATTATAGAGCATATGGACTAATAATTTTTCTCCTAGTACAAAGTGGCCATAAACTTTTGCACATATAAATATAAGAATAATAATAATAAATTTATTCACAAACATAAATAATATTCTTTTACTATATTATTTTGTTTCCTATATCTTATACTCACATCTCATAATGATTAAAAATCATTAGTCTTTTTTTTAATAAATTAGAGTATGAAATGTCACTGGCCGGAAACTTTTGCACGCCACTGTATGTGTATATATATATATATATATATATATATATATATATATATATATATATATATATATATATATATATATATATTACCAGGGACGTTAAATAACCAACGAGACAAACAGTAATAGTGGGAAAACTACTAAATATTTTTAAATGAAATTTTCCGAGGGTCAAGTTGGCAACCTTGGCGACAGATTTCATCAGCTGTTTGAAAAAAAAAAAGTAAACATAACCTAATTTGTCCATTTCAAAATGTCAACTCTGCTCGAAACGTGTAAGCAGCGTTCCGAAATTTACTCGAGAAAACGTGTATAACTGAATTGAACAGTAACTCAGGCGGTGTCACCGATTTTCATTGACGCGCAAGTACAAGATGTAACAATAATAGGGAAAAATATGCGCGACATCTCTTGAATAACTCGACAAGGCATATTTTAGCGGTAGCCAGTCGGCTTCGTTTTCTTCCAAGTGTTTTGTCTTTCTGTAGCGATAACTAAATTTTCTGTTTCGAAATCTTGATAGGATATTGCCTGTTTCAATCAACTGCAGACTGTGCTTAGAAGAGGCAGATATTCATTTAATTATGTAACTTACAAGCTTCAAGATCCAATAATTCAATTCATGACGCTAATAGGGTTTAATATAAGGTGTACTCGGTGCATTTGCAGTATCTTAAAATTCATTTTCAAATTCGAACTATCTTACCAATCCTAGAAGAAGCAAAAATTCCATGCGATACTGTTATTCACATAACCTCAAAATACGGTCTCGCAATCGACGTCGTTTGACAAGCAGCATTTGAGGCACTGCATTTCGAATGCAAAAAAATGCATCTGAAGCTGCACAAATGATTTGTTCAATTTGGGAGAAGGTGCTGTGATATACTAAAATATGGTGCTAGCGATTTCAAGATGGTGAGTTCGATCTGCTAGATCGTGCACAATATGCGACAAAAACGACGCGAGATTTTATCTTATTTTTGGAATCAGAAGTCCTCACGCAACGTGTTCTCCGGATATGGCAACATTCCACGATTCCCAATTCACACTGGAAGCAAAAGCAGAACCGAATTCATCGACTCGAAACCACCATCTTCTTCTCGGAGAGCCTGCTAAAAAATGGACGAAAAGTATGGAGAATAGTGGAGAATACTTTTTTAATCGAACTGTAAAGAACATTTGTTGGTACAACATTTTGTTGGCGCAAGAAAGTACTGAATTCTTTTGTACGAAATTAATCAACAAACACAGTGGCCAACGCCTTATTAAACCTATTAATATTAAAAATGCCTAATTATTACTATGAATATTAAAAAACTAAAATGACTTATTTGTCTCGATCTTTGCACCTGTGTAAACTGTCAAATTTTAACATCCTTTTTGTTTGAATTAAAATACGTGTACACATTAATATTATATATTGGCAACATTTTAATATTACGGAAACAATACTGGGTCCCAATATAAAAATTAGACATTTCCAGGTCTAGCGCAAATTATGTTCCTTTCAATCTACGATAATCTGCCGATCTATGATCACCCCCACACTACCTAGTTATCTGGACGTTAGGTTTCGGTTTGTACTAGTTCCAAAACTAATCTTTACTGAATTATTTAAGGGGGGCAATACATATAGGCAGGTGAAAATAAGTCAAATTTATTTGAAATTTCTATATGTGAACGTTTTTATGTAACATTAATTAAATTTTAGGGATGATTTGTTATTATTTAAGACTAAAATTACCATATTTTTTTTTTTTAATATTGAAAAATAGCAAAGTTAAGCCACTGTCTTCGAACCAAGTTGTACGGCGAGTGGTAAAATGACATCGCCTTTTGCTTCTACGTGTTGACACCCAAGCTTTTTTTAAATTTATTATTAACATTCATACGGTATGCGTGAACCTCAAAAAAAAAAAACTTGAGTTATTGATTAAGCCAATTTCAAAAATATAGTTTTGAGAAAAATGCATTTTAAGTTTCATTTGTTCGATTTCGTTGAAAATTTGCACCCCACAACCGACATATTTTTAACAACAATTAAAAACAAAGTATCCTTGTAAACCAACTATTTTTTATTATTATATTACTATACTGTTTTGCCCTTTAGCTATGCCTATGAGTTTAGTACACAGCCATAGTTTAACAATAACCAATTCTCAATAAAAGATATACTATGTACACTTACTAATAGCTCAGTAAAACAACTACTTTCTACTATTAATTATTTTCTTTGTAATTTCTTGATGACGCCGAGAAGTCGCCAAACTCTCAAAATCATTAGGATGATAGGTAAATATTTGTTAGCTAAAGTTAAGCGTACGCCTGTGGTAAATTTTAGAGAGTAAATGTATAAAATAATAGGCAGTCAGCTAGAGAAGATATTATTACATTACTATTATTCTTAGTTAATTAACAAACGACATAAAAGGTATTATTATTAACACTAAGATCAAGTATTACATATTGTTGGTATGAGCATTGATATTATTATATTCATATCAGGCTAATAAGTATTATAAAAATTTACTTAATAAAAAGTTTTATCACGTGTTATTTTTGATCGACTTACAAACCAGTAAAGCAACCGTCGGTTACAACAGTAATTTTTACGGTAAAATAACTCAAAAATTTCATGAAAATAATAAACTTTTCTTTTAAAAGCATTCCATTTCAGCAATTTTTAATTTTTTTCGTTTGAGGTTCACGCACACAACGGTAATAATAAATTAAGAAAAAACTCGCTTGTGTCAATAAAGAGAAGCTTGAGATAACACCATTGTACTACTCGCCGTACAACCTTTTTTTTATCGTTCACTTCCCCGCCTGTGTAAAGATTTTACACTTTTTCATATCCTAAGGATATCGGCGTAATACCCGTCAACCTTGTTCAAGTACCGAAATATACATTTTCGTATTTCACAGCATTTTTTAGACAACGCGGTAGTGCTTCTACAAAACTTATTGCATTTCTGCAAACAACTACTACCTATGTACGTGGTCAAGCCAAATGTACTTAAATAAATTAATAAATAAATATATTGTGACCTGTCGGGATTGCAACCCGAGACCTTCAGCACCGCAAGCACGTACTACGCCACGAAGCCACAGGCCGCTACTATCGGAACCTGGTCGGAAGACTGGCATTTTTCAATATTTAAAAAAATAATATGTTCATTTTAGTCTTAAGTAACAACAAATCATACTTAAAAATTCATCAGTGTTACATAAAACCTAAAAAAAAATCATAAAAATTGACTTATTTTCACCCGCCCAAATGTAATGCTCCCCTTTAAAACAATACGTTTTCAGGGTGTCCAACCAAAATTCAAAAAAAAAATTCCCCGAATTCCTTACAAGTACAGAAAACATTATAAAAATATCAGTTAAAATTCCGTACAAATCAGTGATTCTCGAGATCGTTTCTTTTGTATTTTTTTTTACTGTATAAAATAAACCAAAACCAATCTAAAATATATTTTAAAATATTTCTTACTACTCTAAGATATTCTGAACAGATCAAAACTTAAAAAAGAAAATATCACATGGGTCTTTTCAATCACACATCCTATCCTATCCTATCCAATCGTATAATAGTGGCTAGCTATACAGGTTACATCAACATAAAATAGAGAGATTTTGCAACGCTTATTTTAGTAGGCCACTGTCTTTATCTTTATTTGAAGCATGCGTCCACCGTCTGGAGCTTGCGCAGTAGTAAAGGGACGAAATTAAATATAAGAACTCGGCTTTAATCGTTATTTGAATCAAGCGCCCACCATTTGGAGCTTGCGCAGTATTGAAACACAATAAGAGACGCCTTTATTAAGGATAACGATTTCCCTTATTTAGGAACTTATAAGAGAGGTTATTGGAAGTTCGTTATTCTTCTCGCTATTATGATAGAGCCTTTTTATTCTACTTAGGTATACAAATCACTAAGAAAATACAGTAAAATTGAAACGATGATCTATTACACAACTCTACAATTTTTTTTTTTTGTTTTTGTCCTAAAATTTATTTTATGATTTTTCTATTCATTATGCTCCAAAATAAAGAAAAAGTACCCACATTCGATATAAAGTTTGCTTTTGTAGTAGTTATGATAATAATACATTTTTTTGAGTTATCGTAGAAATATTAAATAGTTCTGGTATATTTAAAATTACCGCGAAAAAATAAACGGGTCTTAACTTTCACACAGTGTCTACAGATGTCACTTAGGTAATAAACAACAATTGACTGTTTTGTAGAAGACTTAAATAAGTTAAATTGTCGTCGAGAAAGTGTAAATATGATGCTGATGCTGGGCTCCACATGTTGCTTGTAGTAATTGCAAAAGATGTTTAGAAGGTAAACAGTTTTTAGTAAAAAAAAAATATAAATATGTTTATTTTTATCTTTATTTATTTCAGGTTGGTATCGAGGTGAGAAACGGAGTATGAAATTCGCAGTACCGAGAATTTGGCGAGAGCCAAGAGACCACGTCAATGACTGTTATTATTGCGTAGTAAATCCAGCTAAAAGACATAGAGGCAAAAATGCGAAACCCATCGAATATCCTGACTTTGCTTCATCTTCTGCTCCAATCTCACATAGCCCACAACCTCCAGTACCTGAACCTCCTAAAAAATTGTCTCAGTCAGAGATGAAGAATTTGTACTGTCACAGGAACCACCGAAACCCCATTTTCTTACCTCAGAAGACTTTAATAACTTAATAAGAGATTTGAATTTGCCGAAGAGTAAGGCAGAGCTTTTGGGTTCTCGTTTGAAGCAATGGAATTTGCTTATTGATGGCAAAATAACAGATCAACAAAGTCGGCATGAGACATTTGCTACGTTCTTCACCAAAGAAGATGGACTTTGTTATTGTAACGATATAAGAGGTTTGTTTGAAGCAATTGGGATGCCCTGTGTTCCCAGTGAACGGCGTTTATTTATGGACAACTCGACGAAAAGCTTGAAAGCCGTTTTTATTATATAACGGACATAAATTTCCATCTCTTCTAGTCGCTTATTCTATATATCTAAAAGAAAACTATGAAAGTGTTAAAATTTTACTCGAAGCTTTAAAATATCAAGAGTATAAGTGGCAGTTCATTGGAGATTTTAAGATGGTAGGATTTTTAATGGGACTACAGGGTGGATATACAAAATATCCGTGTTATCTCTGTTTGTGGGATAGTAGAGCGGATGCTCAACACTATCTTCAACGATCATGGCCACTAAGAACGGAATTTTGTGTTGGAAAACAAAACGTTAAATGTGAACCTGTTGCTGAACATGAAAATGTATTAATGCCGCCTTTACACATCAAGTTAGGGCTTATTAAACAATTCGTAAAAAAGCTAGATGAAAAATCTGAAGCTTTTACATTTTTAAAAAACTTTTTTCCAAAGTTGTCAGAAGCAAAGGTTAAAGCTGGAATTTTTGTCAGTCCACAAATTAAAAAAAATTTTGCCTGTGAAGAATTTCCAAAATTACTTACTAGTGCTCAAAAAAAAGTTGGAATAGTTTTAAAGCAGTAGTCTCTGGATTTTTAAGGAATAACAAAATTGAAAATTACCAAGAGCTAGTTGAAAAACATGTTAGAAAACTTTAAAACCATGGGTTACAGAATGTCTCTAAAAGCACATATGCTGCGTGCTCATTTAGATAAATTTGAAAACAACATGGGGGCGTACTCAGAAGAACAAGGAGAACGTTTTCATCAAGATATTATGAACTTCTAAAAACGTTATCAGGGCCAAAACAACGAAACTATGACGGGGGACTACATTTGGGGTTTAGTGAGAGAAAGTACTTATGAAGATAAAAGAAAAAGTAATAGGGTTCACTTTTAAACTTTTTTCCACTATTTTGTAATTTGATATGATAGTAAAAGTTGATAAGAATCATATATAAATATATTTGTTTCGATTTATCAATAAATAAAAATTTAAACTATGGATTTTCTAAAATACAGTTCAACCGTTCTCCTGGATACAAAAGCAAATTTTTTCAGGCCATATATATTTTTTTCGTCTAACTGTCGATAAATCTATCGAAATTTCATACCCCCTTATCAAAGTCAATATTCATGTTGACCTGTGTTATTGCAAATAACACTGACAACAGTTAATCAGTGTTCAGATTATGTTGGGATTTTGTAAATCTTTGTCACAATGGCATTATATTTGTAGCGCTAATTTCAAATGAAATTTTATTTATCGCACATTCATATTACCTTGAAATATTGAAGAAAGTGATAGAAACCTGTTATAATCTAAAATCTTGTGTTGATCCATCTAATAATAACCGATGTGCTTAACCAAGGAATTAATGAAAAAAATGTTTTCGGGTGTAATGCGAAAGCTTAAAGTCCAAAAAAAAAATTCCTTTGCAGTTAACGACATCGGATTTGAACAGGTTTAATAAAAAGAACATTTTTACCATGTGTTGTAAGAGACGATCAATTTTTTTATTTATTGTAATATTTCAATGTTCTCGGGAGGAATGCGCATTCTTTAACTTCAAAAAAAAATTTCCGTAGCAGTTAGCGACATCGGATTTGAACAGGATTATACAAAAGAACATTCTTTACCACGTGGTGTAATAGAAAATCGGCTGTAAAGTTTGGTTTTTTAATAGAAACGTTTCAATTTTATATATATATATATATATATATATATATATATATATATATATATATATATATATATATATATATATATATTTAAGGGTCTGTTACAGCTGACACTGTCTCCCTTCTCTCAACCTCGCGTTCCATTCTCTTCGATCTTCCCAGTCTCCTTCCTGTAACCCTCTGTTTTCCATTGCCTCATCGACGTCATCCCGCCATGAGCGCCTAGGTCTTCCCTCTTTCTTCTTCCAATTTGACTCCATTCTGTGATTTTTTAATCCACCTTCTGTCGTCCCTTCTCCTTACGTGACCATACTATTTCAATCATTTTTCTTCTATGGCATGTACTGCGTCTTTTGTTATTTCCATTCGCGCTCTTATTTCCTCGTTCCTAATCCTATCAGTCCGGGTCACCCTACAACACCTCCAACATTCCATCTCTACCGCGTTTATTTTTGATTTATATTTCTTGTTAATGGTCCATGTTTCTGACCCGTATGTCATCATACTTTCAATGATTGTTCTGTATATTCTGGCTTTGTTTGCTTTCGTTATATGCTTATCACGTAATATTGAGTTTAACTGTCTGATGCAAGTTCTCGTTTGTCCCAGTCTCGATTTCATTTCTTCTTCGGATGTTGCTTCTCTTGTTATTATGGTGCCCAGGTATTTAAATTTTCCAGTTCTTTAATTGTTACGTTCTCTTCAATTTCTAGATATTCTATTTCTCCTGTGTTAGTTGTTAGGTATTCCGTCTTATTAAAGTTTATGTCTAGCCCAGCTTTGTCATACTCTTCCTTCAGTCTCCTCAACATATAGCTGAGATCTTCTTCGTCCTGTGCCATGACGACTTGGTCATCTGCGAAACTCAATTTTTTATTTATTGTAATATTTCAATGTTCTCGGGTGTAATGCGAAGGCTTTAAGTCCAAAAAAAAAAAATTACTTAGCAGTTAGCGGCATCGGGTTTAAGAAAATGAATACTAACCTAACCTCGCAATTCCTTCGCGTTAATAGCGCGCATCCTTGAGATAACGATTAGGACAAAGGCATGTAAAAAATAAGCGTTTCAAAATCTCTCTAATGACTCAATTCAAGCTTAAATATTTCCTTCGAAGACAGATCACACAAGCTCCCGGGATATAATTAATTTTTATGCTGTGCATTCGCGTTCTAAGTTAAAAGTTTGGCGTTTCCTTGCTAGTGTGACGTATTTTTGTAAGGAACAGTTAACCTCTTACTTTGCCAGGATTACTAACAACAAATACTAAATTTAACCGACATAATAACTAAGCTTCATTTTCAAATTGATAACAGGCTTACAGAGTGCTGTAAATTTGGTGTTTAAAAATAAGACCATAAAAAGAGTAAAACAAATAGAGAATGAAATGATTCAAAAAAGTACCTACAGAAATATTATGAACACCAACACATACCCACCAAGAGACTAAGGTTTTTCAACAGTGGCAAGACTCGAACCTGGCATCTCAACCTTTCCGATCTTGCACTCGATCAACATACTAATAGCAGTCACAGTACCAGGTTTTAATCTACATCTGCACGATATCTTTAAATGTGCAAGTTCAACGAAATGTGTTAAACAATTCTCTATTTGTCACTACTTTAAATGTTCATTAGTGAGTAATAAATGTGCAACACCCTGTATACCTAGCGCTCGACGTTCGTCATACGTTTCGCCATCGAATACACATATGCTAGTTTGGTTAAAAAAATATTAGTAAGAATATTAAATGATTCGTTACATGTTTCGGACTTTCCTTGCGTTACAATATGTTAAAAATTACATTTTAAAAAAACGCAGTTGTTAATAGGGATGGGATTTTTTACGATATGTCGATAATTATGGATAGTTATCAGTAACTATTGAGATATTGACAATTATCGAAACTTTTGTCGCCATATCGACAGTTTTTTATACAGTCGAGGTCATAAAAAATGCGTCACTGAGTTAAACTCTCTTCCAAAATCTTGATATTTTTTTCTGCATTCATGTTTCACTGTTTTTAATGTGCAGAATTCGCGAAATCTTTCATGTGCACGACGTCTTACATAGAAAGACCATCATCAGAATTAAAGATGTAAAGTTTGTTTTCATTTTAAAACATCACTTTTCTCCAGTTTTCTAATGTCCACTGTTCATACTGTTTCGTCCAATTCAGGTGTAATTCCTTGATTTTTTTTATTGGGAAATGGTTTTTTGGCTGGATTATTTGCCCATAACACAGGAATATAAAAAAAAATTCTCTGTCTTTTAAGTGTAAGTTTTTTTTTATGCTGAATTCAAAAAAATCATTAAAAATGACATCTACGGTGAGGTTTTTCAGAAAACACACTTAAAGTTGCCAGAAAACTATTATATTGAAAAAAATACATTTTAATAAACAATGTAAAACTGTATAATCATTAAAATTATGGAATAAAACTATTATTTTGGACATCTTTAAATGTTTGGAATCTACATTTATCATAAAAACTTAAAAATATTAGGTTTTAGTGTTCATGTGTAAAAAAAATCCACGCATGAACCACCTTTAACTAAGCTACGTAGCAAAATGCTGTTAAAAATAAATATGTGCAACCGTTAAATTAAAAAATTGTTTTTAATATTTATTAATATTGAACAAAACTATTATTTCATTGCATTTATTTACTTAAAAAAGTATTTTACCAACCATATAATACCCTTGTAAGTGTTAAAAGAGAGTTTTTTGTTGAAACTGAACATAAAACTTTATTTTGTGATGTCAAGTTTGGATTAAGAATTTCAAAAACCACTGGAAATAGTCATTTTATTGAGTACTAATGAAAATTAAAAACAATTTTTTAATTTAGCGGTTGCACATATTTATTTTAGACAGCATTTTCCTACGTAGCTTAGTTTGTGTTTTTTGTTCAACATAAACACTACAACCTAATATTTTTAAGTTTTTATGATAAATGTAGATTCAAAACATTTAAAGATGTCCGAAATAATAGTTTTATTCCATAATTTCAATGGTTATACAGTTTTAAATTATTTATTAAAATGTATTTTTTGCAATTTAGTTGTTTTCTGGCAACTTTAAGTGTGTGTGTTTTCTGAAAAAAACCTCACCGATGTCCTTTTTTATGATTTTTGGATTCAGCATAAAAAAATACTTAAGAAAACACGTGTCTCACTTAAAAGATTTTTTTTTTGTATACCTGTGTAATCCTTTCTCCTGACTTTTTTTTCCTCCCAGTACCTTTTTTTTCCGCTTTGTGCTACCCCGAGAAAGATTTTTCTTTAAAACCCTTACCACAGTAGAATGGTGGTGCTTGAAATTTTTTCTGTCCAAGAAAGTTGTTCAAAATTCGACATGATGAGGAATAATAAATTGTACTAGCCGTTTCAGTGGTTAAAACTAAACCGAGAGTCATTGTTTCAGTTTTCTCCAATTCTAATAAGTAAGGACACCCAAATATGCAAAGCGCATATATTGCATATTTTGCATATTATATGCGTTTTTCTAAATATTTGCATAAATGCTTTAAAAATAGCATATATGTGCATATTTAAGGAATTTATAATAATGTAGGTTTTTGGAAGGCGTTTTCATTCATTTTTCGGAATAAGGGTCAATGTTTAGGCCACCGCCGCCGCGCCGGTGGTTTTCCCCAAATAAATTTTATTATTTTATGGTCAGTAAAAACTAGTCAGTAAACCCCAGACGGCCATCAGAGCATACTTGTGTTATTAATTTATTAGATTTCATTTTTGGTTGTGCTTTTAAAGTGGTTACGTCGATTTGTGCTTTTTATCTTGTGAGTCGTATTTTACTACAGTGAAAAGCCCAAAGCCAGTAGTGTGTCAGTGTGCATTAAACCATACAAAGAACTAAGAATAGATATGGGAAAAATCTAATGTTCTGCATGTGTTAAAATTGTAAGTATAATTTTTGAATACCTATTGAATATACAGGGTATTTTATTTTCGTTTAATATTTAAACATAACGAAATTTTTGTCAGGAATTTGCCGTTGATGCTATTTTCAATGTATTTCTATTTAACGAAACCACGATATAGAAATACATAAGTAAACGTATGTATTTCTAGGTAATCTAATAAAAAAGGTAAAAAGCAGAATTTTAATTTTTGCCTGCCCTAAGCACCTAGTTTTCTGTTTAACGAAATTTCTATTTAACGAATTTTTTCCTTGGGATTTTAATTAAATTTTCTTTTTTTTAATGCAGATACCATAGATAAAAATTTCAAATAGAGCAACACGTGAAAACTGCTTGCCAAATTGAGTAAGACAAAACCTGGAGATAGGCCACAACACACATTAATGCAATTTTTCCAACCAACGTACAAACTTACATTTTTCAAGTCTATTTCGATTTTTTTTACTGCATATTTACAACATGTATGTGTATATTTTCAGAAAATTATTTGCATATTTATGCGCATATTTTAAAAGTTTTTCACTTGCGTATTTGGGTTTCCTTACTAATAAGTAAACAAAAACAATACCGTTCAATTATACCAACGTTTAAGATTAAAACATAAAAAATGCAATGATCTGATGCAATTTCTATAACCGCGACTATATATCGGTAGTTATTGATAGGCATCACTTATTTCTATCCTTCGGCCATCATTTTAAAAGGTGATACAATCCTCATGGAAGTCCTCCCCATTCCGTCATCAACTTTTGATTATCTACATATCGGAGGTTATCGCTAGTTACCGATATATCGATAATTATCGAAGTTAGAATTATCGATAGATGGATTGCCATAGATTATCGATAGGCGAAAACTATTATCGCCCATCCCTAGTTAGCATTGGTAAAAAACAACAATGTGCACAAAACAAACAAAAAAAAATTAAGTCCCTCCAAAAAATTCTCAACGCAATTCGGCTCCACCCTATACCTCTTTATTCCTTAATGCAGACGACTCTATACATCTATCGGTATTAGAAGAATATGGCCATAATATATATATATATATATATATATATATATATATATATATATATATATATATATATATATATATATATATATATATACAAATATATAGCTAACTATATCTCTAGCTAAAACTGCAAATCTAGACCTATAAAATAGTCGGCGCCATTAATACATTTCACATTTAACCTCGACCCTAGCAACAGTTGTTATTCGCAACCTTCCTCTCCCCCACAATATAACCAACTTTTTCGATCATCCCTTAAAGCCTCTGTTAACCCTTCTTAAAAATTCCATAACCTAACTTAGCCTCAAGTTTTGCTCGTTCACCACATTATTCACTTTCCTTTCTA
This sequence comes from Pachyrhynchus sulphureomaculatus, assembly GCA_019049505.1. Taxonomy (NCBI): domain Eukaryota; kingdom Metazoa; phylum Arthropoda; class Insecta; order Coleoptera; family Curculionidae; genus Pachyrhynchus; species Pachyrhynchus sulphureomaculatus. The sequence goes on along the minus strand of CM032453.1, from coordinate 17,348,175 downwards.
ACGTACTCGACTCGATACCACTGTCCTCATCTGCACTATCAAGCAGACTAGCCTCGCCTTTAACGTATTTTTCTTTTTTGTTACTAAAATCGTTGGAAGGTTCTTCGAAGTCTTTTTTCAGCGGTTCATAGGTGACATCGCCGTTCTTATCCGATTCCTCAGTTTCAATTGGGATAATATTTATTGGTTTGTATGGTAACACGTCGAAACAGACGTTTCGAGTGTGATTTTGGTTATCTTCGTTGGGTGTGTCGACCTGTTGAACTAGAAATCGACTTTTTCCGAAGGTGGAAAATGTCGGTTTCTCTCTTATTACGATCGGTTCCTGTACGGGTTCCATCGTGAAAGATCTGCTCGACGTAAAAGCACTCGGACTCGGCGGTAAATCTAATTTTAGACGGTTTCTTGTATGGCGAAGGCCTCCTAAAACATCTGTGGGTCCTAAAATATTTTTGCTTTAATTACTCGTTTACTTCTGATTTAATTTCTATACCTTTATTAACTTCTCGTTCCTTATTCTTCTTAATAACTTCGGCAGCCAATTTTCTCAACGGCAACACTTGTCCAGGGCAACTATTTTGATAATTTCCGGAAAACTCCGTCGGGTCACTTACGCTTCCCGGGGTGGAATCTTCTAGACCGCTATCGGGAGTCGAATTTTCTATCCAGTTGGAATTGCCTGGGAAAAATTGAGAACACAATACGGAGTTTATGTCGAACGGGCGCGAGGAACTCGATACCATGAAATCGTCGTCTGGGTTACTTGAAGTACCTAAAGGGTGGAAATTTTAATAATATTGGCAATAAATTTGATTGATTTGTCGTTAACATTAACTTGTTTTTAATTATAAAAAAGTACTTTTACGTTAACTTATATAACCTGCTCGTTCGAACGAAAAGATATACCGGCGCTTTTTTTATACGCTTTACTACACAGGGTGAAAAGTCCTGAGCCTTTCCGAGAGATGGCAGCACAAACAAAAAACCGTATGATTTTCAGTTTGTGACAACTCACAGAAGATTCGTGTAAAATTTACATGACATTTTGTTTATTAGTTTGTGAATTACAGCTGAGAGTAACGCTACTTTTGATTTCTGTGTTGATTAATCATTACGTTTTGATGGGAAAAAATACAGCCAGAATCCAAAAATGGCTTGAGCAACTATATGTCGATAGTTTAGTGAACTTAAAAGTAGTCGAACAGGATGCATCACGTTCCGGACGACCAAATGAGGCAGCCGCTCCAAAAACACAACAAAATCCATTATATGACGTAAAGTGAAAGGAAGCGAGATAGCTGACATCATGAAGATATTAACAAAACGCGTGAGGCATATTTTGCATAAATATTCGCACATATAGCCAGTGGGTGCCGTGCATTCTCATAATTGATCAAGAACAACAACGTATTGAAGATTCAAAACGCTGTGTGGTACTGTTTCGGCGTAATCCAAACGAAGTTTTACATCGATTCGTAACAATGAATGAAACATGGATCCACCACTAGACCCCCGAGTCTAACAGTCAATTTGCAGAGTGGCTGGAAGCGCATGAGAGCCGACCGAAGTGTCCAAAAACACAAACATCAGCTGGACAGGTTTTGGTAAGTATTTTTTGGGAGGCACATGAAATAATACTGATCGACTGTTTTGAGAAGGAGAGAACATTCACAGGAGATTATTACGTTGGTTTATGGTACCATTTAAATGGTGAAATAAAGAGGTAATCTGGCCCCTAGCAATTATTACCCCTTTCCAAATTTGAAAAAAGGACTCTAGAGAAACAGATTTGGGTCAAATGAAGAAGTCAAATCGAAAACTGAGGCTTATTTTAGACAGCTTGACAAATCGTACTATATGAGAGGTATCCAAATGCTGGAAGATCTCTGGGATAAGTGCACCTCTCTTAAGGATGTGATGTTGAACAATAAAATCGATTTTTAGTCAAAATATTTTTCCTTTAAGTCTCAGGATTTTTCACCTCATGTAATAATAATGGCACAGGTTGTATATACCCATGTATAACCAGCTATTAAATGTAATAAGTATAAGTCGTAACACTCGTATGGTATCCAAAGCGATTTATAATACAAAACCGTTGGTCATTTAATTTTCTTGTGGAGATGCCATAGACGCAAAATAAAATAATTTTTTGCATATCGTCAGGAACTGCTGAACATCGGCCAGCGTTGCAAGTAGTCCAACGTTTTCTACCTGTTCTTTCCGCACTCCCTGAAATTTTAAATGAGTGATTTAGCAGGAAATGATTGTATAAAAGGCATACATAGTCCATATGTAAAACGTATTTGATTATTACATTCCAAATTTTAAAACGCACGTATTTCTCTAGCGTCTCCACATATCGCTTTGAAATTGTTGGGCGCCCTCTGCTATCTTCAAAGACTAAAAGGCTAATTGTTCCACAGATCAAAACTCTGACCCAAGCGATCAAGGGAGAGTGTGTAGGCTCTTGATGATTTAGTTTTGGATTTTTTCGGGCTCCAATAGCAACAATTATGTTTATTGACGTAACCGCCAAGATAGGAATGTGTCTCATCCGAGAAGGTGATCTTGATTGAGGTTGAAAAGTATTCAACATTTAATTAATGAATTAAGCCTCTGAGTACTATCAGCTGATTTCAATTCGTACACCAGTTATATGTTGAAGAGGTGGAGACGGAACTCTTTAGAAAGGATGCGTTATAAAACGAATTCCTGGGCACAACTTCGTATTTTAATTTTATATCTTATTAACTAAACATATATACATATACATATACATACATATATATATATATATATATATATATATATATATATATATATATATATATATATATATATATATATATATATATATACATATATACATATATATACGGTGTGACAATTTAAGTCTGCATCATATGGGATACAAAGTATAGTAAGTCATTTTTACACGTGACGTCACCTGTCAAAAATGACATTTTCTTAAAAATTTTTGAAAAAAAAAAAACGTATAATTTGGCCAAATTTTAAAAAAAGTTATTAGACAAAATGGTTTATTTTTTGGATTCTAGATCTATTTGTCAACGGCCTACTACAATTTTGAATTTTTGGCAGTTTTTTGACACTTCGGCAATTGTTTTTCATCTTGATTTATTGCAACCTTATTTAAATCATTTAATTTGTCAAGAACTAGGCACCTATAATATATTTAAGAACAAAATGAAGTCGTGTCCATAATTTTTTTTTATAGAATATTAAAATTCACACATTATGATGAATCATATTTGATGCAAAGTTTGATTAGCTTTTGTTTTTAAATAGAAAAATGTTTCTCGCTTACGTATTTTGATAGTGAACACACTTAAACGTTTGTAAATTAACACAAATCTTACATTTTGATCTTTTTAGTAATGCATTTAAATCTTTAACAATATAATGTTTCTTACTATAAACGCCAAATTAACAACTTGCTGCTTTATCCTATTTGTTTTTTTTTATACTTCAGCTAAAACCACTTTTTAGATCAATAATACATTTTAGATTCTAATTAGCAACCGTAATAAAAATATTACACATATTCTAGTTATTAATTTGACAGTTACGCGTTAATAATACCACTTACTATACTTTATTTCTGATATTATTTGAAGCAGAAATGGATGCAATAATGAGATCTGGGTTAAAGTGATTATTTAAAAAAAATCCCATATGATGCGGACTTAAATTGTCACTGTGTATATATATATATATATATATATATATATATATATATATATATATATATATATATATATATATATATATATATATATATATACATATATATATATATATATATATATATAAAGTATAAAATTAAAATACGAAGTAAAATAAATATTAGAATCGAATAAGGTCAATTATATCCCTACACCTTACAAACTCAGACAATATGCTAATATATTAACTGAGTGGAACTAACCTAAATTGTTATCAATGTCTAAACTAAATCGTATTTTTCAATATTTGTTTTAAAACTTATTTTTTAACATCAAATTTCATGGGTATGATCCCTTGTTAAAATATATTAGTCCCTTACGGAATAAAAACTAAGCAATGATAGCTACCGACATTTGAAAAACCACATAAATAAATACAAATCTATTGTAAAAATTTAAAATCCTTTATTGATTACCTCAGCTACCTGTTGGAAGTTTTTACGCAAGTTCCTTAGAATTAATTAATTTTTGTCAATTTTCGACTGTGCACACGTATTTTATTTATTTTTCTTTTTCAATAACCCTATCCGAAAGGGGATTTTACGTACAATAATTAAAAGCTTCACATTTAGTAAGATTTTAGCAGTACATTTAGTGCGATCTTAGCACTAAAGCAGCAACAAGCAGGTATGGCTTGGCTTACATTCCTTTTTCGAAGAAATGCCCTTCCAACGGCAAGCCTTGGTTTGACCGACAATGCAACGAAGCTGTTGCTTCTAAACATCTTTCCTATCGACAATGGTGTGAAAATCCTAACGCCGTAAATCGTAACACCTTTGTTCGACGAATTAGAAACAAACTTCCCGCTGCCCCAAGGATTCGAGGTCCTTTTGGTCAGTCGCTAAGGCAGTTAGTCAAAATTTCACCACTACCACCATTCACACGGCCAGATAATTCTATTGCAACAACACCTGTTGAAAAAGTGAACTTGTTAGTTCTGCTTCACATTCTTCTGTTGATTTCCAAGGAAAAACACCCCATAGTGCAGTCAAGGATACCCGACATTGTCTTCAGACAGCGTATCATAAAACTTATTTTAACGAAGCTAGACACCAAAAAAGTTTTTGGCGCTGACGGAATATCTGCCATAGTTCTCAAAAACTGTGCGAGGGAACTGACACCAGTTTTCTGTAGACTTTTCAACCCATCTTACAGAAAGGGAATGTTTCCTTCCTGCTGGAAATGTGCCACAGTTCAGCCGATACCTAAATAAGGCAAGAATACCTTGACAAATAACTACCGACCAGTGGCACTGCTTTCAATAATATCGAAAGTCATGGACAAGGCATCAACATCTTCTAAAATATCTTGAAGGATTCAACATTATTAGCGACCACCAATATGGCTTTCGTAAACACAGATCAACAGGAGATCTTCTGACGTATGTAACACATCTATGGAACAACGCAACTGAATCTCGAGCAGTTGCTCTTGATTTATTCAGGGCATTCGACCGTGTTAGGCACGATGGAATGTTGGCTAAGCTACACTCTTCTAGTATGTCTAAAAAGTTCTGCTTGTGGCTCTGTTTCCTCAGAGAGCGTTCTTTACGAGTGACTGTCGACGGATTTCTTTCTAACATCTTCACTATCAACGCCGGTGTGCCCGAAGGCTCCATACTGTCTCCTACTCTCTTTCTCATTTACATTAACAATCTGCTGGACAAGACCGAGAATCCAATCTACAGCTTTGTAGATGACAGTACGCTTATCTCTCGATTCACTTTGAACGCTCGGACATCGGCTACTCATGCGATTATCCGCAGACAGCAGGAAGTCATTCAACTTAACAAAGACCTGGAAGAAATTCTATCTTGGGGTGACAGTAACCAAGTGGAATTTAACGGTACAAAAACCCAGGCGACAGTTTTTTCTAAAAAAGTTAACGTTGCTGACATCGTTATTTCGGGGCACTCCATTCCTCTAACATCGTCACTCAATTTTTTGAGCGTTAAATTGGGAGCAAGTATGGTATAAACATGTTGCAAGCATAGCAAAGAGAGCTTCTCAAAAGTTGAGAATATTATTTCGAACCAGAAAGCTTTACTCTTCACAAAAACTGTTAATTCTTTACAAAGTTCAAATTCGACCAACTGTTGCCATGTTTGGGGCTCTGTTCTCAAACATACATTGCATTTGTTGGATTCTATTCAGAGAAGAGCTGTTCGTCTGATTGGAGACCCGGAACTGATCGGCGGCCTTGATTCGTTGAAACGTCGAAGAACGGTTGGCGACTTGAGTCTGTTCTACAAGTATTTTCATGGAAAGTGTTCGAAGGATATAGTCTGCTTAATTTCTCCCAGAGCGGTGCATCTTAGAAATACACGTCGCGCTAATACTGCTTGCTCGTACAAGCAGTCTTTATATCGAGAACATTATTCCTTTGGAATAATTTGCCCAGGACTGTGTTTCCCATCGAGTACAATTTACAGCGATTCCAGACCAACGTGAATCGCTTTTTCCACACACATGTCGCTCCTGTAGCGTTTTAGGGATTTCCCTGCACTACGTGTGCTAGACCCATATAAAAAAAACATTCAAAGGCGCTACTGAGTACCAGACAGAGAAGTCCTATCAATTCTCTACATAAGGAAAATTATAATGGGCGGCAAATCGCAAAAACCTCCACCGTCGAGAGAAAACAAGTAATGGGAACAAATTAAAACAGAAAAAAACCCGTAGGTATTTTTTACCGACTACTGACATTTTATTATTTATTAGGTAGCTAACTGAGCAACCCGGTGATCTTTCAGATATCGATAGCACTCTACAAAGCATCATTTTATATTAGTGGCTTACTTGGGCCGTCACCCTGTTCATCAATAAGGCTGGTAATGTAATACAAGCTACGTCTACTGTTGTTAATTTTGGGTTTGAAGGTGAACGTGCTCGGGTTTAGGTCACTATCACCGGTGGGCGGGGGCAAATAGGTTTCGGCGTCAAATTCCCAGTCTGGAATCGATCAGTATTTGACCAAATCGTATTTTGGCAGATAAGAATTGACATATTTCACTGACAGGATGATGCAACTTGGATATTTACATGGTATTTATGGTTAAGTAGATTTGATGAGAGGGAATGATCACAGGAAGTGGTAGACACTGATAGTAGTGTTTTGAGTAAAACAAACAGTGTGGAATGACCAGTATTTGATTAAATGATGTTTGATAGACATACAGGTAGAATGACACATCTAGATTATCTACTACGATGAACTAGTGAAAGTGAAATGAGCATATCAAAGCATGTAGACACATATACGATAATGATAACTAAAAGTAGATTATAAGAGCATAGATTCGGATAATCTATTATAGTTAAGTGTTAGAGTAGGATAGCAATAGAGTATTACAAATAGCTCTTAGTAGAGTAGCTGGTATATACTGAATATACTACATGGGGTGAAACGTTCCGAGACTTTCCGAGATGTGGCAGCACAAACAAAAAACTACATAATTTTCAGTTAGTGTCAACTCTCAAAAGATTCGTGTAAAATTTTAACCTGTGACGCTGTTTTTGATTTTTGCAAAACTATGGAACAAAAAGAATTTCGTGTGCTGATTCATCATTGCCTTTTGATGGAAAAAAATACAGCCAGAACCCAAGAATGGCTTAAGAAGTGTAATGGCACATCTGCCAAAAGCAACTATATGTCGATCGTTTAGTGAAATTAAATGCGGTCGTACGAGCGCCGATGATGTACCCCGTTCCGGACGTTCAAATGAGGCAGACATTCCAAAAAACACAAAAAATCCACCATATTGTTCTGAATGAACGGAAAGTAAAGCTGAGAGCTGACATCGTGTAAATATCAACACAACGCGTGAGGCATATTTTGCATGAATATTTGCATATAAAAACGCTATGTGCCCGAACTCTCTTTTGATCAAAAACAGCAACGTGTCGAAGATTCAGAACGCTGTTTGGAAATGTTTCGGCGTAATTCAAAGGAGTTTTTGCGTCGATTCGCAACAATGGACGAAACATGGATTCACCACTACACCTCTGAGTCCAACAGGCAGTCCGCAGACTGGTTGGAACTGCATGAAAGCCAGTGGAAACTTCGACCATTTGAATAGTGAAATCAAGAAAAAATGTCGATTCAGCAGAGAAAAAGTAAAGATAATGGACCAGCTCAAAACTCCATAAAATCGATGGTGTAATTGGACCAATTGGGTTATGAACTGCTTCCTCTTCCGCCGTATTCGCCAGATCTGGCGCCCAGCGATTTTACCTCTTTCCAAATTTGAAAAGGTGGCTCCAGGGAAAGAGATTTGGCTCAAACGAAGAAGTCGAATGGGAAACTAAGGCTTTTTTTAGAAAGCTAGACAAATCGTCCTATATGAAAGGTATCCAAAGGTTGGAACATGGTTGAAATAATTGTATTGTATCGCTCTTGAAGAAAACTATGTTGAAGGATAAAATCGGGACTTTTCACCTCATGTAGTACAATGCGAGGTTAAACTAATGATTATCATGCAATGAAGCAGTAAAACTCAACCGTGATGCCGTACGATACAAGAAAATATTGAAGAATTACGGCAAATCTGAAAATAAACAGGAGTTATTAAGGCGGGCGCCCGTTTCAATTCACCGTCACCATTTAAAATCCCACTCCGGCGGATGAATCACGGAACTTCCCCGATCAAAAGAAACGTTTGGTACCGCCTTATTTCCGTCCGTGTATATTCGGGAACGCTCTAAACGATTCGATTGATTAGTTTTTGGGTTTAGAGCGCCTCAAATTTTCGATGGTGTTCACCTCAAATCAAGTAATTAATATTGTCTATGTAAGGTCGTTAAGTTGAAAGATACTCGTAAGATCATAGTTGACGGAAATAATGCAAAACCTCAATTCAGAATTGTTGCCATAATTCTCCAACAGTTTCCATGTGAAATTTGCACGTCGTTATTTGAAAAATTCAAGAACTTTTGCTGAAGAATAAACAATATCACCAGACTGTTTACTGAAAATATTCCTGAATTTTCCTGCCACATCCCACACATAAACTTAAACTTTCAATCTGTGAATCCTACCCGAAAATGCGGAATAATCAGTCTGTGGTTTCCACAAATCGTGGCTCTGTAGAACTGGACTTTCGGGTTCTTTTGGATATTCGTACACGCAATGGTACTTTTGTTTCTTGAACCAAACACCTTTTGCCTTTTTCTGCAAATAAATAAAATATTTAGAAAGATATATAATTCCTCCAAATTGAGGTAAAACTCCACTCCAACTGGAATGTTATATTTATTAGTGACTGACCTCTTCAGATCTTTCCAGACTTTTCTCTGGCGACCGTAGCGCTGATTTGGTGGGTGTCGCATATTTATCCCATGCGGAGGGAACAAATTCCGGAGTTTCTCCTTCGTCGTCGCTGCTGCTTGCGCTGACGTCGCTGTCGCTTATTTCTTCGGCTATCTCCTCCATTGGTTTAATATCATCGATCTAGAAAATGTATAATTAGAAAAATTAATAATTATCATTATTTTAATAATATAAAAAATAATAAAAGGAGTAGGCTCGTAAACATCTAATAAAAAGAGAAAATTAATAAATGGTGAATGAATATCTAAAAAAGGGTTGTCCACTTACGATGGATGAGCCTAATAAAGTTTCATATTTAATCAGATCTTAATAGTTCTACTCAAGCATTCTTGGGCAAGGGTTGTGATTTCTGAATTTATTGTGCTTCAAAGCGTCCGCGGGATTGTTTATTCGGAAACTTCATTTTTAAAGCAGCCGCATGTCGAACAGCGAAGTGCTAGAATAGGCGACTAATCACACAAAAAAAAACTAAGTATATCAAATAAAGACGTATATTACTAGTATTTCACTAAATCTACTATACCTTTACTCACACGGTCAGGTAGTACTATTGTAACCATACCAATAGAGAAAGCCAACTTTTTACTTCATATTCTACTGTCGAGTTCTAAGGAAAAACGTCATCAACTTTTCCCATAGTGCAGTTAACGATACTCGATATTGCCTTCAGATGTCGTGTCATGAAAGGTATTTTAATGACGCTTGACACCGAAAAAGCTTCCGGCTCTGATACAATACCTGCCATAGTACTAAAAAATGAGCAAGCGAACTGTGCGAGGGAACTGATACCAGTTTTCCGTAGACTTTTCAACCTTCTTACAGGAAGAGAATGTTTTCTTCCTGCTGGAAATACGCTACAGTTCAGCCAATGTTCAAAAAAACCAAGAAGACCTTGCCAAACAACCCAGTCGCACTGCCTTAAATAATATCGAAAAATATGGATTCAATATGGCTTTCGTAAGCAAAGATTACTTATGTAACACAAATTTGGAACAACGCACTTGACCATTTTAGCGAATTTCTAGCAGTTGAACTTGATATATCCAAGGTATTTCACCGTGTTTGGCATGGCGGATTGTTAGGAAAGCTAGGCTCTTATGATTTGTTTATAATTCTCGTGTTTCCTCAGAGAGCGTAGTTTACTAGTTGCAGTCGACTAATTTCTTTCTAATATCTTCACTATCAACGCCTGTGGCCCCAAAACTTAATACTGCCTAATACTGTCTTTTTCATTTACATTAACGATTTGCTAGAAAGGACTAGGAATCCAATTTACAGTCTTGCAGATGACAGTACGCTTATTTCTTCAAATATCCGCAGACAGTAGGAAGTTGTACAACTTAACAAAGACCTGGAAGAAATCTTGTCTTGGGATAACAGTAATTTGCTGTCAGTAAATATGTCTTGGCATGAACATATTGCAAGCATAGCAAAGAGAGCTTCTCAAAAGCTGGGAATATTATTTTGAACTAAAAGGGTTTGCACTCCACAACAACTGTTAATTCTGTACAAAGCTCAAATTTGGCCAACGATCGAACACTGCTCCCATATTTGGGCTCTCCTCCTCAATATTTACTACATTTTTTGGTTTCTATGCAGGAGATTTGGTTGACTGCATGACTCACAATTCAGCAACCTTGATTCCTCGGAACATCGAAGAACAGTTGGCGATTTGAGTCTATTTTACGAGTATACTCGTTTAAAGTACTCAATGAATGTAGCCCGCTTACTCTTTCCCACAGCAGTATATACTAGGAACACACGTCGCAAAGTTTAGCTTGTTACTCTTCATACAATCCTTTTCAAGCAGTCCCTCATAAACTCCTGGACAAAATTAACGCAACAATCTGAAAATTAATTGATCTTTTTCTTATGTTAGTTTTAAAGTTTATCGAGTATTTGAATAGTAGGCTATGCATATTTTGTTTCGTTGTTCATAACAGAAATCAAAACAATTCGTTTAGATTTACAGTTTTAAAGAATTTTTTAGAAGATAAACAATTCTCTGTAATAATGCGATAGATTTTCTTTAAAAGTAAGCTTATAAATTGTCCCCTTTTCCAAAGTAATACGTTTTTGTGGTAGACTGTTTTATTTTTGACCCCGAAGAATTAGAAAAATGAATCGAACAAGGAATTTAACTGAACACGAGGGTAGTGCGAGCCTCAGTTTTATTGGACGAGGGATATTGTCAGAGTTATGTTGCCAATTTGTTAGGCAAACATCGTTCCACAATAAGTCGTATGGTAAGACGCTTGAATGAAGTAGGAACTTATTCTAGAAGGCTAGGGCAAGGGTGAAAACGATGCAATAGCGACCTAGATGAACGTTTTATAAGACAATATGCTTTAAGAAACAGGACTGTCACTAGTTCTATAATAAGAAACGAACTCGAAGCTGTTCGCAATATCACAATTTCTTCTAAAACAGTTAGAAGACGGTTAAATGAAGCTGGATTAAACAGTAGGAGACCAGCCACTGCGCCCTTGCTTACTAGAGAGAACAGAGTTGCCAGATTATGTTTTGCTCGAAATCACGGAAACTGGTCTGTGGATGATTGGAAACAAGTTTTCTTCACAGATGAAACAACATCCATATGGTCGTGAGCGAGTATGGCGAAGACCATGAGAGAGGTTTGCTCCTTGCAATATCTCTGCAAGGATTCCATTCGGCGGTGGCTCTGTTATGTTCTGGGGTGGCATCTGCTTTGATGCTCGCACAGAGTTAGTTCCTGTCCGTACGAGAACCATGAATGCTGACTACTATCTTGAGAATATTGTAATAGAACATGTGATGCCTTTCGGTCATTTTGTGGGGCCCAATTTCCTGTTTATCCAAGACAACGCTCGACCTCACGTGGCTAGGGAGGTACTCGATTATCTTAATCAAGTTGATATACCGATTATGCCATGGCCACCAAAAAGCCCGGATCTGAATCCGATAGAACATGTATGGGATCACCTTAAGAAAAATGTGAAACGTCATATACCTGCACCTAGAACCCTGAGGGAACTTGAAAATGCAGTTATCACAGAATGGGAGCAATTTCCTCAAGATTTTATCCAAAATTTAATTAGAAGCATGCCTAGGCGCATAAACGCTGTCATCCGAAGTAGAGGAGGCAATACACGCTACTAGTGTCCCAGTTACACCATTAATTTTGCTACTAGTGTCCCAGTTTATTTTTTTCATTATTACATAATTTTAACGATTTTGTTATTAGGTCTTAAGAATAATTTTAATTCGAATCTTATAGAGAAATTTTTTAGCTAATTCACTTTTAAAGTATCCGAATAAGTTTTTTCTAACTTTTAGTGTAACCAATGTTCATAAAAAATTATTAAAATTAATTCATTATAGAGATTTGTATGATTTCATATATTGTTGCGTTAATTTTGTCCAGGAGTGTATGAAGAATTATATTCTTTTCGAACAATTTATCGTGGACTGTGTTTCTCACCGAGTACAATTTACAGCAGTTTAAGACCAACATGAAACAATTTTTCCTCACACGAGTCGCTTCTGTAGCGCTTTAGGGAATTCCCTGCAGCGTGTGTGCTATATCAATAAAAAGAACACTACATCCTTCAGAAAACAAGTAACAGGAAGAAATAGAGACAGAAAAAGGTTTGGTCAGACTAAAGCTACAATACAATATGAAGATCAGTTGATCGCAGTGATAACTAAACGAAATCGAAACGTAACTCGTTGAAAGTATGCCCCGAAGATGCCAGGCGATCATCGACGCTGATGGGGACTGGACGAAATAGTGAATCATTTAGCATTTCAAGAGGTAACACCACTGTAGAACTCACAAAAAATCGATTTTTTTTATTGGTTTAAAACATACTTTAAACCTTTAAGAATACAGAGAAGAAGGTTTTATAGCTGCACGATTTTTTTTGTGTGAAATTTCGGGCACTTTTTGAAGCGTATCGAAGCGCTCCGAAATGGCTTCCCATGAAGCGCGGTATGTCTGCTTGAATAATGTAGGACACAATTTACCTTTCTATTTCTAACTTCTCTAATATACTAATTGATATCGTTTGAAGTAGTTTATGTTCAGTTAAAATTTTCTTTGTTCGAAAGTACGTTAGTATAAACCTCGGAGGGAGGGGTCAATTAACTGCCAAATTAATTGATGAATTAACAATTTATTATGGCTTGGCAATACGGCGGAATCCAAACTCTGTTGACAACATTCGAAAAGACATATGGGCGACTTTATATCACAAGATGTCAACCGACGAAAAGCCGCATCACAAGAAGTGTGCTCGGAGTCTTGGTGTGACTGGAAGAAGGTGCAAACACCAGATTCGTTAGGCTCCTTCCATCATAAACCACCACTTTCCGATACAGTTTTTCGTGCCATAAAACTTATTTATGAAGAGCTGAGCCCTGACGAGTTGCTTACACGTTGCTTCGGAGGATATATACAAAAAACGCAATGAAAGTTTTAATAATGCTGTTTGGAGTCTAGCTCCTAAGACGTACTCAAGTGGGAAAAAAGTACTTATGTTTATGCTATTGCTTTCAATGATGATCTAACAAGTATTTTAAAAAGAATGCCAGTATTAGGGTTAACTAGTGGCTGCCAGTCCTATAATTTTTGCCCCGAAGCCGATGCTACTCGAATTAAGCGCGCCGAGGAGTCACTGACCGCTGGGACAAAAGGGGCGCGCGCCGAACTAAAATCGATAAGAAATGAAAATGAAGGGGAAAATTTAAGCTATGAAGGACAGCTTTATAGAGCTGGGATTGCAGATTAATGGCAAAAAATTTAAGACACTCAAAATTTTCATTTTTTGATATAAATAATGTGACTTAAAACTTTGAACACGTTTTTCTCGAAATACGATTTTTCAAAACGACACGCAGCATAACTCGAACAATTCTCATTATATTCACTCCAGATTTTAAACATATCTTTAAGAAAACATTTCAAAGAGAAATACGTACGGGATTTTCGATAAGTTGATCATACCCTTTTTTATTAAGAAACAACTACCATTTTTTTGGGTTGAAAATTGAACTTTTTCTTTGAATGCTTGTCATTTTCACTGAAATTAACATATTCAAAATCCTCTACGAATTTCTCTAGCTCTCATGATGTAGATAAAGAGATATTTTTTTTTATTTTTCAAGATTCAATTTTACGGCAGTTATACTGCGTGACGTGGAGTCTCTTCATTTCAAGATATCTTATGACAACAGCTCTAGTGCCACCATTTTATAATATTTTTGAATAAAAAAAGTTTTTTTCCAAACTTAAAAATATGCTTTGAGTATTTTTATTCAATTACTTTCCCTTCCACATGAAAAAAAATCGAAAAAACGCTTGATTTCCGCTGGCCACTGTGATATTACCCCTTACTGGCAATTATTTGCTGTCGAATGATGAAAAAAAAATTTTTTAAATAAAAACATTTTTAATGAACAGTGTGCGACACGTTTATACTTGATTGACTGCCAACAGGACATGAGTAAACTGTTTTTAAGATGTAAGGCGGTGTACGTTCAATAACATGACAGAAAATAATTATGTTTTTATTTATTTAGAGTAAAATATAAATATTTTATCGAAAATAGACTGTAAAAAAATGTAAACAATATAAAATAAGTTATGTAATCGGATTTAAAGTGCATTTTCTATATAAATATTTAAATAAATCATTATTACCGTTTTCTGTGAACTATAAACGCACAGCTTCTTGGAAATATGATTTTTTACTAATTAGAAAAAAGTTAACTAAATAACGTTTTAATGAAATCGAGATAAAATAGTAAAAAGTTTATTTGTCAAGATAAACAACACCATAAGACTTTCTAGTGGTACTTTATGATAAGATTTTTCTTTAATTAAAAATTTCCAATTCTAGATAATTTATTGTAAACAATTTTGATACACAGTGTTGACTATTTACTATTAAATTTTTGCATTTTATAAAAAAATCCAAAATATTACTTTACGAACGAACTTAAGGGTGGAAAAATTACATCGATCTCTTTGTGTTAACCAAATGTCTATTTATTTACGAACACATACAAGTCGGTTATGGTAAATACCCATATAGTGCAATAAAAAAAAAGGTCAAAATAATGAAGAGATAGGCATAGTTTAGATACAGCAATATTATGATTTTATCGTCTCTGGGGTATCACCAGCAGTATTGTCCTGAGTTTTGGACCTTGAAAAACTGGTGCTCTTTTACTTATAAACAATTTAAGTTTTCAAAAAAGTTTTTGAGCTTAAAATGTGAATAACTCCAGTTATATCAGTCGCATTGACACTTGTTGGTTTTAAGTCGTTCAAGTGCGTGCAAAATTGCAAAAAAAACAGGCAGAAAAGTGTTTTTTTTTTTTTTCCTTTTATTGTACAGGTCGACTAACTGAACTTGAAACTTTCAGAAAATATGCCTTTTGTTATAGCAAAAATACCCTGAAATCTTAGTACAAAAATATTAAATCCAGTGAGTTGAATTTGTTATTTAAAATTTGAATTGCCCGTCATTTTATGCCATTTGATCCAAAATGGATCATTTTTTTCAAAATTTAGGTCTCGACGCCAGCTTTACGATGGCATTAAAAAAAATTTCTTTTTCAGTCGTTTTAATCCTTTTTAGTGTTTCGTACGGAACATTTATAAGATCACTTCGGTGTCTGTTCGTTCGTCCGTCCGCCCGTCTGTCACACCCGATTTTCTCCGAAACTATTTGAGATATTAATGGCCTCATCAGAGCCGGGTAGTCTTGAAAATTAAATTTTGACTTAAGAGGTTAGTTTTGGGGGTGAAATCGAAAGAGAAATTTTTTTACGAATAAGTTGCAGTGGCAATGGTATTGTTTGGGATCTATATATAATCAATAATCTAGTAGATAACACAAATATCATAATAATTTTGCCATCATGGCGCCATATCTGAAGCAAGCAGAGAACGTTTAGAAGGACCCTCGTAATAATACTCGAACAGGTTTTTCTTTTAGGACATTAAAAACGAAAAATGGAGCAGTTATCGGGTTTCGAGCTTGGGTAGTAAACAACAACATATTAATAATAGAAAGAAGTATGTTTGTTACTGAGTAACATCAAGAATACGTTTATATCGTTATTAATTAGTGGACGTGTTACTAATGTATTTACAAAGTGTCACTACTTACGGCATCGTGCGGGGCAGCTCTAAGGGCCTTGAGAGACTCTTCATGCTCCCCCTCCTACATGGGAATTACACAAAAACACATTACATACACAACGTATTTACAAAGGAGATGAATTACAATATGCAGACGATTTTTTTTCTTGTTACTCATGATTTAAAAAGTCAAACTTCTCGCACTCATTTAAGTGCGAAGAGTTTCACTTTAAAGCAATGAGTTATTTTTCGCACTAGTGCGAAAAGGAAATTACTTTTTTTCTTTTGAATGTTAATTAAGTTTTCATAACTTCTGCACAGTATACAATATATGTTCAAAAATTAAGTACGTTCGTTATTGCTCTATTTATTAGAATAACGCACACAAGAAACACAATATGTTCTAGAGTTTTCCCAAAACAAATTCACAATATTATTAACAACGCTCGATGCACTGTCAGATCATTGATGATCGATATTTGATTCCACAACACTGATATTATAAAAACGAAACAGTGAAAATATTCTTCAGAATATTTCAGTATTTAGGTATTTCGTATGAGCGCAACATTTGTTCGGAGCTCAGCTCATATATATATTATATATATATATATATATATATATATATATATATATATATATATATATATATATATATATATATATATATATATTAATAAAACACGTAGGCTGAAAAGTTTTTGGTCAGACACACAGATGTCGCCCTTTTTAAAAGTTATAGTGGTTTTAGTCACGCTACTTTTGATATTTTCAAAACAATGGAAAAAATCGAATTTGGTATGTTAATTTGACGGGAAAAAATACCGTTCCAGCAAAGCAATGATGGTTGGTGTTACGGCGACTCTGCCCCTAGAAAATCACTTATCATTTACTGGTATGCTGAATTTATACGCGGTCGTAGAGATACATATGATGCTGAACGCTCTGGACGCCCAAATGAGGTGGTTACACCGGAAAACATAAAAAAAATCCACAAAATTGGTTTGGACAACCATAAAGTGAAGCTTAAAGATATCAAAAGAACGTGTTGGTCATATTTTGCTTGAACATTTTGGCATGAGAAAGCTCTGTTCGGCCAAAAACACAACAGTCGGCTCGGAAGGTTTTGGCCTCTGTATTTTGGGATGCGCACGGACTAATTTTCTTCGACTATGCTGAGAAGGGAAAAATCATCAATAGCGAATATTATATAAAGTTATTGGTGCGTTTGAAGGCAGAAATCCCAAACAAACGGCCGCAAATGAACAAAAAAAAAACAGTGCTCTTTCTTCAAGACAATGCACCGTGTCACAAGTCAATGGTTATGATAGCCAGATTGCATGAATTGAAGTTCGAATTGCATCCTCATCCACCGTATTCTCCAGATTTGGCTCCCAGCGACTATTATCTATTCAGAGACCTGAAAAAAATGCTCACAGAAAAGAAATTTGGTTCCAATGAAGAAGTTATCGTCGAAACTGAGGCCTATTTTATAACCTATATATATATATATATATATATATATATATATATATATATATATATATATATATATATATATATATATATATATATATATATATATATATATATATATATATATATATATATATATATATATATATATATATATACATATATATATAACCGCCTGCGACTTCGTTGGCATGGAAGCGTTATTTTTTTTACTTTTTTCAATTTAAGCAGCTATATTAATGACTAGGTCTATTAAGCAAAGAATTTGCACTAAATTATGTCTTAAAAACGACAAATTACTTATAATGATACGTGAAAAATGATAGAAAAGTGTTATGCTGATGAAAATTTAGCAAGATTAAAAATTTATCATTTAAAGAAGTTGAAAAATCAGCTGAAATAGAATTCCGCCGCGGAGGACAATCCACTGCAAACACAGAAGTTTGGGATACTAAAACAGGTGGTAAAAACGACAATCAATAGATGTTCATATCGGCAACCTCAGGATCTGTGGTTCGCAACATCTGATCAGATATGCGAGGGATGTACAGTACAACCCCGATTATCCGAATTGCGATTATCTGAAATCCGGCTTATCCGAAACAATCTGTTAAAAAGCAAATTGTATTCCCATTAAACGAAAAAATCCCCATTATTCGTAACAGAAGATGAGTGGTTTCCTTAACGCGTCGGGGACTCCCCGACGTCTAGAATTTCACCGCTGTCTATGTTTTGGTTAGTCGACGAGTGTTATAAGTTACTCATTATGTCTATTATTATCGCAGAGGTAATAGTTTCGTTTTAATAGATATTTTACAAAATGGAACGTCATAATAATAAGCGTAAACGTGTTGTTATTACCTTAAAAGAGAAACTTGAAGCAATTCAACGTTTAGACAATGGTGAACTTCTTAAAAATATAGCGAAGGATTTAGCCGTGTACCACTTCAGTGAAGAGTCGAGAAAAAATCGCGAAAAAGTTGAAAAATGGTGTAGTGTTTTGTCATCACCCACACAGGCACGAAAAAGTATGAAAAGCGGTGAATACTAAAAAGTGGATGATTCTTTATTTTTGTGGTTTACACAGAATCGAGAACGTGGAATACCAATTTCAGGAACAATTTTAAAACATAAGGCAGTGAATTTAAGCGAAGAGTTGCCGGTTATTGAAGCGCCTGTAACTTTCTGCAAGTGATGGATGGCTAGACAGGTTGAAAAAAAGACATGGTGTACGTCAACTGAAAGTTTATGGAGAAAGATTGTCGGCAAAAAAATTTACAGAGAATTTTGAGCAGCTGATGAAAGAACATGGTTTACAACCAGACCAAATCTATAATTGTGATGAAACAGGCTTGAACTACAAAATGTTGCCGTCAAATACCTTAGCTTCAAAAACGGAAGCTGGAGCACCTGGTTACAAATGTAGCAAAGAACGTATTACTGTTCTTGCATGCAGTAATGTTTCTGGAAGACACAAACTCCCATTATTATGTATGTAACCTTTAAGAATATTCGTCGCAATGCTTTTCCTGTTTTGTATAAAAATCAAAACAATGCCTGGATAAACGCGACTCTATTTAAAGACTGGTTTTTTGGAGATTTTGTTCCCAAAGTGAAACTTTTTTTAAAAGAACAAGGATATCCTAGAAAATGTATTCTGTTACTAGATAACCCCCCCCCCCCCCCATTCACCCAAGTGGGGAGCAACTTGAAGTGGGGAAATAAAAGCAATGTTTTTGCCTCCTGCTGTAACTTCTCTCATTCAACCTACGGATCAGGGTATACTGGGAAATTTAAAACGCAATGACAGGCGTTTGTTATTGGAGCATATTTTAGAAAAAGCAGATGAAGGTGGCAATCTTACCGATTCTCTAAAAAAGAAAAATTTGAAAAATGTTATATATTGGATAGCTTCAGCCTGGAATCAAGTCAAGAGTAGTACTCTGGAAAAATCTTGGTCAAAATTGATTCCACAAGAGGAGAGACATTACTCAGAGGCAGAAACGGAAGATAATGAAAGTTTACATCAAATTATTACAAGAATATGAGGATGTGAAAGTGTTACGGAAACCGATGTTTGTGAATGGTTAAACAGTGATAGTATGGAAGATGAAATGACTGACCAATAATTAATTAAAAGTGTATGCAAAAATGCTAATAAAATAGACAGTGATGACGATGATGATAACAACGAAGTAGAAGCCAGTGACAATATTCCAGTAAAAATGTCACATTCAGAAGGACTAGAGGCCCTAGAAAAAGCGTTAACTTATGTAGAACAACAAGAAAATGCAACCGCTGCGGACGTTTTGCTTATCAAACGTTGGAGAGACATTGCAGCTAAAAACAGAACTAACGCAAAACGAGTGCAGTTAAAAATTGCCTCATTTTTAAGACATTAAAGTTAAGCATGAAAATACATAAAATAAGTAAACTAATTGTTTTATTCTTTGTTTTAATAAATACCTATGTACGTAATAGCATATCGTATAAATGCTTTTAAGTCAATTTGCAATGTTGTATTCATTCTAAATTTCTATTTTATAAAAAAATTCGGATTAACCGAAATTTCGATTATCTGAAATCACTTTGGTCCATATTATTTCGGATAATCGAGATTCTACCGTAATTGACAGTCCTTCAAAGAAACTAACAAATGACGTCCTTCCTCTAACAAAGGTCCAAATCAAACTACTACATGGGGTGAAAGGTTTCGAGACTTTCCAAGAGATGGCGGCAATGCGTCGAAGATTCAGAACGCTGTTTAGTACTGTTCTGGCGTAATCCAAAGGAGTTTTTGCGACGATTCGTAACAATGGACGAAACATGCATGCATTATTGCACGCCTGAGTCTAACATTCAGTCCGCAGAGTGTCTGGAACGCATGAAAACCGACCGAAGCGTCCAAAAACACAAACATCAGCTGGAAAATTTTTGGAAAGTATTTTCGGAGATGCGCATGAAATAATACTGATCGACGATCTTGAGAAAGGGCAAACAAGCACCGCAAACTATTACGTTGGTTTATTGGACCATTTGAATGGTGAAATCAAGAAAAAGGGCGCATTTAGAGAAGGAAAGTGTCTCACCAACATAATGCAGCAGCTCACAACTCTATAAAATCATTGCTTCCTCATCCGCCGTATTCACCAGATCTGGTCCCTAGCGATTATTACCTCTTACCAAATTTGAATGGGTGGTTCCAGAGAAAGAGATTTGCCTGAAATCAAGAAGTCGAATAGGAAAGTGAGGCTTATTTTAGAGATCTCGACAAATCGTACTATATCCAAGCATTGGAACATCGGTGGATTTTTGGCAAAACATTGGCTTTTCGTCAAAAGTCTCGGAATTGATCACCCCATGTTAAAATAAGTGTTTTAAGATTGAAAGAAGCGCTGACATAAGTGTGTTGGAGCGGAAGAAAATTACTTTGAAGCGGATTAAATAAAATTGTATGAATAAATTAATAATTTGAGTCTTATTCAATCAGTTCCTCAATTTTTGAACACAGGGTAAGTACAACATAAAACCAGTTAATAACTAAGGCAAAAAACATATAGAGGATATTATAGTACAAAACAAAAATCATAATTTACTCAAAAAATTACAACCTACCTTCCAAATAAACTCTCCGCTAGAACTCGATCTCGTATCGGATCCGCTATCCCAATCCTGATCGTCGACATCGTTACTTTCACTAAAAGACGTTGACATTAACTGGCTGTCAATAGGTCCGTTAAATCTTATATCTGTCAAAACTCCAAATATATCACTATCTTCCTTAGTAGCGCCATCTATTATTAGACTATCGTGATGCTTGACACTGTTAACATATTCACGAGATTGCGCGTCGAATGGAGAGAAATCGTTGTTGTGTTTGGTGTTTTCTATGTTTTCAATGTTGACGTAGTCTGCCTCGTTTATGGTGTCGTTTAGATTATCTACGTTTTGATAAGTAACTTGGTCGTCAACATTTCGGATAGGATCGTCTAAGGTATTTTCGTAGGCCGGTAAATCAGCAGGAGTGTCCTTATTTTGATTTACATTATCATACACCGGGACTATTGGTATTTCTTTGGCACTTGTAACGATATTTTCATAGCGAGGCTCAACATCTATTTGAGGTAATTCAGTGTTTTCTACACCATCTACTACCATTTGTTGACTTACAGGTGTATTAGAACACTCCAAAGTACTAGTATTGGTCTCTGTGGCTTCGCTATTTTTTGGACTCTCCTCTACACTGTCAGGTACATTTTTTATATTTTCGGGCAAAAGAGAGTTTCGAGAAATTGCGTTAAATGTTAATAGTGAGGCAGGTAGTGATTTCCAAGGTTTGTCTTCGGGGGATGGTAGTGGTGCCACCTGTCAAGAAAGAAAGTGAAATCTAGTTTGCATTAACAGAAAATTTTAAGCGAAGTCTAATGATGAAGAAAGCAGTGTTCTATTTTAAGTAATTTTTAAGGTACTATAAGAATATACTCATACGAGGCTGGTTTAAAAAGTCCGTGCAAAAATAAAAACTACTTATGTGTTTGGGGTAAATCTTTTTTATTTTTCGACATAGTCTCCTTTTAGGCTTATACACTTCGTCCAACGATGTTCTAGTTTGTTGATCCCTTCCGAATAATAGGATTTGTCCAAGTCTGCAAAATATCCATTAGTGTCTGCAATCACCTCCTCGTTTGAATAAAATCTTTGTCCCGCCAGCCATTTCTTCAAATTGGGGAACAAATAGTAGTCCGAAGGAGCCAAGTCTGGAGAACAGGGGGGATGTGAAACGAGTTGGAATCCTATTTCCATTAATTTTGCGACCACAAGTGCTGAGGTGTGTGCTGGTGCGTTGTCGTGATGGAAAAGGACTTTCTTGTGGGCCAATCGCGGGCGTTTTTCTTGCAGCTCGGTTTTCAAACGGTCCAATAACGATGAATAATATTCACCTGTAATAGTTTTACCCTTTTCCAGATAGTCGATGAGGATTATCCCTTGCGAATCCCAAAAGACAGTCGCCATAACCTTTCCGGCCGAAGGAACGGTCTTCGCCTTTTTTGGTGCAGATTCCCCCTTGGTAACCCATTGTTTAGATTGTTGTTTGGCCTCAGGAGTATAGTAATGTATCCATGTTTCATCCACAGTGACGAAACGACGCTTAAAGTCCTCCGGATTCTTCTGGAACAGCTGCAAACCATCCTTGCAACACTTCACACGATTCCATTTTTGGTCAAGCGTGAGCAATCGCGGCACCCATCTTGCGGATAGCTTTCTCATGTCCAAATGTTTATGCAAAATATTATGTACCCGTTCAGTCGAGATGCCCACAGTACTAGCAATCTCACGCACCTTAACTCTTCTGTCATCCATCAACATATCATGGATTTGATCAATGATTTCTGGAGTCGTAACCTCCACAGGCCGTCCAGAACGTTCAGCGTCACTTGTGCCCATATGGCCAGTTCAAAAATTTTGAAACCACTTATAAACTGTTCTAATCGAAGGTGCAGAGTCACCATAATGTTTATCAAGCTTCTCTTTAGTCTCCTGAGGCGTTTTGCCTTTCATAAAGTAATGTTAAATCACCACACGAAATTCTTTTTCGTCCATTTCTTGAAAATTACTCGACTTCCTTGATTCACACGAATGCCAAACACAAAGAAATAGACCAATATGGCTGAAACTTGGTGTGCGTTCATTCAAGAGATGCTACTAACTAAACATGACCTCGATACGCGCCGGTGGTGCCATCTCTCGGACTTTGCACGGACTCTTCAAACCAGCCTCGTATATTACGAGGTAATAGGTATATACAATTTTCAATATAAGGTATAAAAGTTGGAAGGGTATTCCAATATATATACAGTGGCGAACAAAAGTATGTAAACATTTAAATTCTCATCTCTAGTCTTAACATTTAAACGGTTTACAATTACAATATTCATTTATTCATCGTGTACATGCTAACAAACATTTCGAAGACTAAAACAGTTATTGTTTATTAGAAATGTGCTTAGTTTTTAACGTAACAAAATTATGCACAAACAAAGGTACGGAAACATTTTTGTTATAAAATAAAAATTCCACTAAGACGACTAAGATGTCGAAAATATTTAATATTTAATGGGATATTCTTTTACGTCAATCACTGCTTGACATCTTCTGCCCATAGAGTCAATACGCCTAGCACAAAATCGGGAAGTATTTTTTCCCATTCTTGTTTTAATGCTATCCAAAGTTCGTCCCAGTTTTTATATTTTTTTTCCTAATTTGTTTATCCAGATAGTGCCAAAGCTTCTCTATCGGGTTCAAATCAGGTGATTGTGAAGGCCAGCGCATCACCCGAATCCTTTGTTCAGAAAACCAATTCTTGGCCAAGCGAGATATGTGTTTTGGGTCATTTTCTTGTTAAAAAATCCAAGACAGTGGCAAATCTTCTTCATAAGGAATAAAATTAATTTTCCAATATCTCACGATACATTTGAGCATCGATTCTGCCATTTATCTACCAATGGTCTCGTACCAGACCGTCAAAAACAACCCCATACCATGATATTTCTACCACCTTGTTTGACAGTAGGTACAAGGTACTTTGGGTCATATTTTAGACCAACTGGTCTTCTTACCAGGTGTACGAGTATGAAATGCGGATTTTTTTCTAAAAAAAACATGTTAAATTCGAAAGAATGATAAAAAGTGCTTTATTCGAAGTATGCTCCATCGCTTGTTATACATTTTTCCCATCTTCCCCTTTTGCTGCGAACCATTCATCGAGCCATTTTTTCACATAATCGTACGAACCAAAGCGCTGCTCAGCAAGTGCGTGACCCATCGATGCAAACAAGTGGTAATCGGAAGGAGCCAAGCCTGGTGAGTAAGCCGCATGGGGTAGAACTTCCCAGCTGAGTGCTTCCAACGTGTCGCGAACTGGTTTTGCCGTATGTGATGGAGCATTGTCATGAAGAAAAATGACTTTGTGTTGCCTCTTTCAAGCAGCGAACGGTTCAAATCGGTAAATTGTTGTTGGTAACGTTTAGTATTAACCATTTCCACAGGTTTTAACAGCTCATAATAGACCACGCCCCTCTGGTCCCACCAAAACACAGAGCATCGTCTTTCTGCCAAAGCGATTCGGTCTTGCGGTCGATGTGGATGGTGCGCCTGGGTCTCCCCATGATTTTTTGGGATTCTCAAAATAAATCCACTTTTCATCCCCTGTAACTATACGATGCAAAAAAAACTTCCTTTTGTACCGAGCGAGCAAAATGTCACACGTGTTTTTGCGCTTTTCCATTGGCCTGTCGTTCAACTCATGTGATACCCATCTACCGGTCTTCTGAATCTTTCCCATCTCTTGTAGCCGATTGAAAACAGCTTGTCGACTAACGCCCAATTGCTCGGCGAGTTGTTTTTGTGTTTGCGAATCATCTTCGTCCAACATTGTTTGCAATTCCACATCTTCGTATTTTTTTTGGCGGTTTTCCACGTTCCTTGTCTGCAACATCGAAGTCACCACTTTTAAAACGCCGAAACCTTCGTTCGCACGTATCTTGCCATGGAGCATGTTCACCATAAGCTTCTTGAAGTAATCGGTATGATTTAACAGCAGTTTTCTTCAAATGAAAAATGCTGTTCGCGAATGCTCTTTGTTCGGTATAAATTTCGACATATTGAACACAACACTATGCACATACTTCTCCAATTTATCACTTGTGCGCGGCTGACACTTGTTGATGACACAATAAAATGGCGCAGTGTCAAATCTTTAAGCACAAACTGCACTGGTGCGCCATCTTTGTATGAAATCCGCATTTCATACTTGTACACCTGGTACATAACCAGTAGAATCACTTCCAAAGAGATTGAACCTACTTTCGTCACTAAAGATTACTAGAGACCACTGATTTTGAGTCCAGTCTTTATTTTCCTTAGCAACTTTCGATCTCTCTTTTCTGTGATGCTTTGTAAGGAGTGGCATTTTAACAGCACGCCTACCATGAAGATTTTCAGATAACAGACGACGCCTAATAGTCATATCTGACACCAATACACTTTGATATTCCTGCCTTAGTTCTTTATTAACAGCAGTTTTCTTGGCAAAACAATGACCCAAACACACATCTCGCTTGGCCAAGAATTGGTTTTCTGAACAAAGGATTTACAATCACCTGATTTGAACCCGATAAAGAATCTTTGGCACTATCCGGATAAACAAATTAGGAAAAGAAATATAAAAAACTGGGACGAACTTTGGATCGCATTAAAACAAGAATGGGAAAAAATACCTCCCGATTTTTGTGCTAGGCTTAGTGACTCTATGGGCAGAAGATGTCAAGCAGTGATTGACGCAAAAGAAATTTTTATTTTATAACAAAAATGTTTCCATACTTTTGTTTGTGCCTAATTTTGTTCCGTTAAAAACTAAGCACATTTCTAATAAACAATAACTGTTTTGTCTTCAAAATGTTTGTTAGCATGTACACGATTAATAAATAAATACTGTAATTGTAAACTGTTTAAATGTTAAGACTAGAGATGGGATTTTAAATGTTTCCATACAACTTATTACAATAAATATGTGCACATTGTACAGTAGAAAAACAAAGAGATTTTTAATTTGTTTTTAAATGAAACACCCCTCTCTATTTTTCAACATCATATAGATCACTTCTCGTTAATGTCAAATATACAATGTGTGATATCCAATTTTGTTTCTGCAAACGTTTCGATCAATTTATAATCATTTTCAAGCCTTTAGAATGATACAAAATATAAATAATTACGAGGCTGGTTTGAAAAGTCCGTGCAAAGTCCGAGAGATGATACCACCGGCGCGTATCGAGGTCATGTTTAGTTAGTAGCATCTCTTGAATGAACGCACACCAAGTTTCAGCCATATTGGTCTATTTCTTTGTGTTTGTCATTCGTGTGAATCAAGGAAGTCGCGTGATTTTCAAGAAATGGAAGAAAAAGAATTTCGTGTGGTGATTAAACATTACTTTATGAAAGGCAAAACGCCTCAAGAGACTAAAGAGAAGCCTGATAAACATTATGGTGACTCTGCACCTTTGATTAGAACAGTTCATAAGTGGTTTCAAAATTTTCGGACTGGCCATATGGGCACAAGTGACGCTGAACGTTCTGGACGGCCTGTGGAGGTTACGACTCCAGAAATCATTGATCAAATCCATGATATGGTGATGGATGACAGAAGAGTTAAGGTGCGTGAGATTGCTAGTGCTGTGGGCATCTCGACTGAACGGGTACATAATATTTTGCATAAACATTTGGACATGAGAAAGCTATCCGCAAGACGGGTGCCGCGATTGCTCACACTTGACCAAAAACGGAATCGTGTGAAGTGTTGCAAGGATGGTTTGCAGCTGTTCGAAAAGAATCCGGAGGACTTTAAGCGTCGTTTCGTCACTGTGGATGAAATATGGATACATTACTATACTCCTGAGACCAAACAACAATCTAAACAATGGGTTACCAAGGGGGAATCTGAACCAAAAAAGGCGAAGACCGTTCCTTCGGCCGGAAAGGTTATGGCAACTGTCTTTTGGGATTCGCAAGGGATAATCTTCATCGACTATCTGGAAAAGGGTAAAACTATTACAGGTGAATATTATTCATCGTTATTGGACCGTTTGAAAACCGAGCTGCAAGAAAAACGCCCGCGATTGGCCCACAAGAAAGTCCTTTTCCATCACAACGCACCAGCACACACCTCAGCAGTTGTCGTCGCAAAATTAATGGAAATAGGATTCCAACTCGTTTCACATCACCCCTATTCTCCAGACTTGGTTCCCTCGGACTACTATTTGTTCCCCAATTTGAAGAAATGGCTGGCGGGACAAAGATTTTATTCAAACGAGGAGGTGATTGAAGACACTAATGGATATTTTGCAGACTTAGACAAATCCTATTATTCGGAAGGGATCAACAAACTAGAACATCGTTGGACGAAGTGTATAAGCCTAAAAGGAGACTATGTCGAAAAATAAAAAAGGTTTACCCCAAACATATGTAGTTTTTATTTTTGCACGGACTTTTCAAACCAGCCTCGTATATATATATATATATATATATATATATATATATATATATATATATATATATATATATATATATATATATAAAAAACTTATTACAATAAATATGTGCACATTGTACAGTCGAAAAACAAAGAGATTATTAATTTGTTTTTAAATGAAACACCCCTCTCTATTTTTCAACATCATATAGATCTCGTTAATGTCAAATATACAATGTGTGATATCCAATTTTGTTTCTGCGAACGTTTCGATCAATTTATAATCATTTTCAAGCCTTTAGAATGATACAAAATATAAATGATTATGTGTCCTGCAGATTTTTTCTTTACGCATAATTGTAACTGTGTTTTATGGTTTCCTATAAGGAACTGGTCAAAACCTAGGCCATTTTCATCTCAAAGTCCACCAGAACACCTTAGGGGTTATATACAGTTAGAATTTGCAAAAAATCGATTTTTTTTAAATTTCATTTTCGTAATGTATATATATTTAAGTACACGCACAGAAAATTTTAAGTCAATCCGACGATTATTCTGGAAGTTACACGAATATTTGTAAAGACATCAGAGCGCTTGAAAAGAGGAAGCCGGAGCGGCAGTGCTTACCCAGAACGCTCTCTCCTTAATTTACCAGCCTATTGTAAATGTCCCTTCTATTGTATTCAGGTACATAAAGTGAAAGTGTATTAGGGTTCTTTTTATACCTGCGAGGTAAATTTACATTTTTCTCTCCCCAAAATGGTTCTAAAACTGTGGAAATTGCTGCATACATTGCTGCAATGAAGGTATAACATCCCTGTTGTATTACATGAATGCAATGGGGATTTCACTTGGGCCCAACGCGCATTCTTATGCAGAAAAAGAAGATGCACAGCGCGTGACGATCTCCGAACAAAGAGCGCATGAGAGCACACGAGAGGGAAGAATGGCCCGCAGACAACACCAACTGGAATTACTAGAAGCTGCCGAAGGAGCGGAGGGTTTATTATATGGCCCTGGAATAGACGACTCGATGTAAGTTGAAAAGAAAAAAAAAATTACTCTATGTAAAGTGCTTTTCAAGCTTTAAACGCATTTTTCTCAAAACCATGTTTTTATAGTCGGTGACCAAGATTTCTTGGAAACTGCTGAACCGATCAGTCTCAAATTTTAACACAAGCTTCTTAAGTATATTTTTTAGTAATTAATCGAAGGTTTTTTCTCACCGATAAATATATTTTTTTTATAAACAATTTAAGGCCAAAATTTTGGCCAAAAATTTTTTTTTTTTCATTTTAAATGATCTTGAGAAGACGCTATTTTCGCAAAAAATTTTATTTTGCTTATTCCTTCGATTAATAACTAGTTTTTCATACATTACTTTAACGATATCCGTTTTTTTTTTTCATTTTAAATGATCCAGTCCAGAGATATCGTGGTCACCGCAAGACGCCTTTTTTTGAGAGGAGCTCCTGGAGATCAGCTATAGCAGCCTTCAAAATTATTATTTTTTAAGTCAAAATTTAATTTTCACAATTAAAAAATGTTGAAATACAGTTTAAAAGTTACCAGAATATGTGTAAAAATTTTTACATTAATAAATTTAAAAGTTTTCTCAGGAAAAATCCCTTTTTTTAGCCCTCCTGACTGTATATAACCCCTTATGTAAACACCTAATTCTTGGAGAGACAAGGCATCAGTTGAGGAACTGCATCAAGTGGCTAGGGCTAACAGAGGACAAGAAATTCGTCAGAAAGAAACACGTCACGGCAGCCATGATTGAAGCTCGTAGCCTTCAGGCGCAACCGTATCTCCTTTCGAATGGAACCAGCAAGCTGTCGTTCAAGAACATGCTGGCAATCTACAAGAACATTATTAGATGAGAGCTAATGTTCTCGCCGGACATGTTTCAACGTGTGTAAAGCACCCAGAGTCGCTCTTAAAGGACTAGAGAACAAAGTGTTGAGAATGACGATCAACCACCATCGTTCGTCAAAAAGAGAGTTGATCGGAGAGGAATCGGACGTTGCGACGGTATGCACGAGAATGACAAATCAAGTTCTTGAACAAAGCGGAATAGTATGAGACCGTACCATTAATAAGGCTTCAAGACGACCCCTAACAAGAGAAAAAGGTAGTTGAAATTGAGTGACTTTCTAAAAGAAGTTTAGAATATTGGTCAATGGTAACAACTATCTTTACCCTCACTGCAGTTATCCTCTTAGATAAAACAGAAACGGTTACTGAAATAGTAACAAGAGGATTCAGCCCAAAGAAGCCTTGAAAATGATCATAAATTGATCGAAATAGTCGTAGAAGGAAAACCGTTTTGTTTTTAATCCTTAATGCACTCCATTCCTAACCCATCCACCCTACCAAAAAGTAACTATTAAATCTTAAACCGACATTAACTTTGACTTAAAAAAAGCACAAACTCACCTGCTTACTAACGAAAGGAAGCAAACTTTCAACAGACGAGGTATGATTCCTCTCGCTATCCAGAAATCCACTCACAGACGTCTGATTCATTTCTGAACACTCTACTTTTGACTCGCTACCAGTGTCGAATTGTTCAGCTTGTAAAGTGGATTCACTGGAATCCTTTGAAAGACTATCCAACTTAGACTCGTTCACGGTATCCAAAAGATCGGACTGGATTGGTGGAATTCGATCATTATCGTCTATATTTTCTTCGTTCTTTCTTTCTTCAACTATATCATCCCCGCAAAGTGAATCAACCTCCGCTTTATCACCGTTCTCTAGCGTCCTGTCATCACTAATATTTTCACAACTCTTAAATTCTTCACTTTCTTCATCATTCGTGCACTCTAGGACCTCCTCCTTTTGTAGCCGATCGTTGTCTTTTTCTATTCCATTAGTATTATTGTCTTTCTCGTTAATACATGCGAAGTCTTCCAAGTTAAAAAGCGTATCGTTTGAACAGTAGGAGCTCTGACTTTGCGTGTGTCTATGATTGGGAAGTCCGAGCGGACTTTCGTTCGTTTCGGAGGAGAGCTGCGGTGCGTCTCCTTGTTCGCAGTGGTCTGACCACTCGCTGTCGGAGTTGCTCGATCTATAAGTGGGAGGAATCAAATTAATATCAGTAGTTTTACCAAAAATAATTGCGAAGCAATTGATTAAAAAGTATTGTTGATTACAAACTCACCAGTATTATGTATCGACCGTCAAATCCGTCGAAAGACAGTTACTGTACTGGAACTAAATTATTTTTGCACTATAATTAACATTTTCGCAGGGTCTTTTAAAAAATGTGTGCCAAAGCAGCTGGGTACCCAGTTTTTGGGTAGACTGGGTACCCGTTACACCACATTAAGGTTTAAAAAGCTTTATGAAATCGTAAAATATTGAAATAGATCTGGAGAAAGACATTCGTCAAGTTATGAAATCCGCTGTAGGGTCATCTTTTGAATTGCAAAAAAAAATTTTGGATGGAATGAAAAAACTAGAGACATGCTGGATTAACTCTATTACTGTAGCAGCATTGTCAGTCTTTCTTTATTGCTAGGTAGATAATTTTAAAAAAAAACACCCTGGTAAACAGCAAAAATGTTATTGTAATAAAAATATTAGTAAAAATTTGGAACCGTTAGCAGGATTAAACGAAAAATAAAAGCCACCATTACCTTAAAACTAATATATTCAATCATTCAATGCAAAATTAGACCTCTACATTCAATATTAGCAAATAATATACAAAATACATAAAGTAGATAATGTACACTTACGTAAATAAATGTAAAAAAATTAATATAATACAAAAGCAAAGCTAAACACCACAACTTAAAATAAAATAAGGGAAAATGTGACCCTAGATGTTAAAATTGTTCAAACTAAAAATGGTATGTGTAAAGAAAGAAACTTGGCAAAATTGGCAACTTGGTTATTGGGGTATACAGCCTTCTAAAGTTTGGAGTTGCTTGCTATTAAGCCTAGGGAGTGAATGAAATGAAAATAGGATCAAAAAATATGTATCACCACATACCCTGCACTTTAATAAGTATTCTGAACGCCGATTCATATGATTTTTTCGTTGCAATGTTAAATGCATTTCCGAAGTGTTTCCGACTCTTTGACAAAATCCTGCATCTACCCCCATATATTCGTATATATATATATATATATATATATATATATATATATATATATATATATATATATATATATATATATATATATATATATATATATATATATATATATATATATATATATATATATATATATATATATATATATACAGTCCAACTTCCAACAACGACCCGTCTGACTAACGATCACCTCAGTTAAGGGATTTTGGGAATCCCCGAAGGAAATCCTATAGTTATGCAGTGAACATCAGTATAGAAAAGGAGGCGAGGCAGACCCCGAAATACTTGAATTGGACTTGGAAGTGAAGAGAGTTAAGTCAGAAAGAAACCTTAATAAGGGAGAATGGAACAATTAAAAGACTTAGAAATTGGGTACCGGAAGGAGAAGTCAAAAACAAAAATTTCTCAATTGCCATTTGCCAGCCTAAAAACTCAAAATTTTTCAAAAAAGCTTTGTAGCATCTTTCTAGTAATAGAAAAAACTATCTATTACTAGAAAGCTACAAAGCTTTTTGAAAATTTTAAGTTTTTAGGCTGGCACATGGCAATTGAGAATTTTTTGTTTTTGACTTTTTTTGTAAATTTAACCAAAAATGAAATAGAATAATATATTATATATAATAAAAAATATTGTCTGACGAACACAACATAACTTTCATATATGCACAGAATATGGGTGGGCGCTAAAATTGTTCCAAAGAACCTCACGACTAAGCCGAAGAGGTATCGGAGGGATGTAGGTATAGTTCTTCTACAGCGCTCCGAGAATGAGCCAGGGTTCTTCAGCATTCTAGTAAAAGTCTTCCAATACTGCTACGAATAATGGAAACGGAATTCAATTTCATCGCTTTGTAGCGGCAGGATTTATAACTATTCAGAGGATAACACAGCATAATGCGTGATCGATTGGCATCAAGTTATCATTTAAAAAAAAAATAGAAATGTTTACAAAATTTAACATTATTGGATATAATTATATGAAGAGACAATGACTACTGGCACAGTATGATTTGTTAAGGGTGATACATAATTTTTAAGCGAAAAGCGGTAGTATATAACACGAAATTAAACTTACTTAGGGCTATTTCTGCCTGAAGTAGTTTCCTCGTCTTCATCATCTTCGAAACTAGCTTCGGGAATAGGGGAGAGCGGCGTATTATATACATTATACCTGAGAAAGACCTCGTTTCTTTCGGCTTGGTTCCATTCTTCGTCTTCTTTGAGTTTTTCTTGAGAAACACCCTAAAATATTAATACAAATGGTAGTTACAAATAGAAATGGAGTAAATTTAACGTAAATACTATAAAATTTAATAGGGAGCAATTTTTCAAAGCGCCGTGGCGACAATAAATCAATTATTGAAACGTATAACAATGTCCATCGTTTTTAAAATTCGCCATTTAGCGGGTTTTCGGACAGTTTAGAAATACACCAAGCTTGTCCAGTTGCAGGTTGGCGTATGGTTTTGGGATGAGGTAAGGGAAAAATATATGGGAAGTGAAACAGAATCAAGGGTTAGGACATGATTTTCTTGGGGTGGAAGAGAAACCAAGAGCTCGCGTCAGCAGGGTCGCTATTTCCCTCAGGTAGGTCTATCCTTTATCGGGCTCATAAAGGAGTATCTACCAGCTACATGAAGTGAAAATAGGCAGGGACAATCAAACATGCGAAATCGAGAGAAGAATAACTCTAGTTTGGGCGGCATATGGAGCTCTAAGGGATGTTTTCAAGAGCGACGTACCAATATGTATAAAGCGTAAAGTGTTTAATCAATGCGTGCTCCCAGTTATGACTTATGGAGCAGAAACATCAACGCTTACAAAAAATCAGCCTATAAACTAAGAATAACCCAAAGACATATGGAAAGGTCAATGCTGGGAGTCACGCTAAGAGATAAGATCAGAAATGAAGAGCTGAGAGGTAGGACAGGTGTAACAGATGTTGTAAACCATATCATCAAAATGAAGTGGAGTTGGACAGGGCACGTGGCCAGACTAAAGGAAGCTAGGTGGACCCGTAAACTCCTAGAATGGAGACCTAGAACAGACACACGCCGCAGAGGCAGACCACCAACACGCTGGACGGACGACATAAAGAGAATCTCTACAAACTGACTGTAGTCTGCGCAAGACAGAGAGAGGTGGAAAAGCTTAGGGGAGGCCTATATCCTGCAGTGGATGTAGAGCAGCTGGTTGATGATGATGATAACAATGTCCAGTACAGTTCAAGAGACTTATAGCCTGACCACCTTACATTTACGTGTGACTGGATCTACAGTTTACCGTAGAACCTGTTCCATATGATAGGCAGAAAATACTAACAGCGCATTTGCTCCAATTTTGCACGTGTAAGAGAGTGTGGGCCGAGTGTTGTAGTGAAGAACAATCAGATTTCGTATGGTCGGAAGGTCTCGTCTCGTGCTCTGATAAATAAGGTAGCTGCAGTATTTTACATTCACGATTCGACGTTTGTGCAAAAAATCAATGAGTAAAACGCCACGCATGCCGAAAAACAGTCGCAACAATCTTATCAGCTGACAGTCGAGTCTTGGCTTTTACTGGGGCTACCTTACCGGACCATCGCCACTACCTATCGGTTTGTTTTGATGCAGGCTTACTATATAATGATGCACCCACGTTTTATCACAGGTTACGATGGAATTCAAAAAAGCGTCACCTCAGCTTTTCAGCTTCTGTTCTGTATTTAACAGGCGAGCGACCAAACGGACAGACACTTTACGGAACTCTATATTTTCTGTCATGATGGTTTGAGAGCTTCCATAACTTATTCCCACCTCAGCGGACACCGTTAAATACCGATCGTCTTCAATAAGGTCTCAAATGTTTTCCTCCGTATTGCTCGTTCATGAATGAAGATCCAGGTAATAAACTTTTTGTACCAACATACGAGACCTTGATAGTGTTTCCTCCTCGAATGGGCCCCAAATATCTGGAAAATTTCGGAGGTTTCCTTCTCCTCACGGGCGAAAAATTTGATAATGATGCGCTGCGCAACGGACGAGTGATTCTTTTGCTCAAAACATCGTGACCCATACTATCGAATCAGTCCGACGAATCTAACTGTCTGCTTTTCTCAGCCCTGACATCCTCACTTACCACGCTTGAAAGCGGGCGCTTGTTTCCAACAAGATTCTCAGCTCAGGAAAAGTCTACTTTATGTTGATTTACCCAAGGAGTCTCGATATGAATTTGTTTAAAAATCATATTGAAGCGGAAATAGTTTATGAAAAACACTTAATTATTATAGCTGCTTAGTAAAAATCATTATTGATCTAATTTTTACCTGTGCATGAGGAAGCTTCTCCAATAACTCGTTTCTTATAGCTGCCATGATTTCATCATCCATGCCGAATCCAACATAGCTACCTAAATTAATAATTTTTAAAAAAGCCACATTAAACTCATATATAATACGACCGTTAATTAGCAAATTTAAAAACAAGTCTCACCTTTACTAGTGCTTGGTTGAGGCTCAATGTCGCCAGACAATTTGTCATTCTGAGACTGTGGGTGCAAAAACCACCCCCCACCGGCTTCCCAGCTACGCCCTGCTTGATTTTCTGAATAAAAAAAGAATTAAGTTACACAACCTGATTTTACCGAAAAGGAAAAGTAATACCTTTAGTTGCGTTTTTGCTATTCTCCTCCTTATCAAAGACAAACGTACCATCCTTGACGAAAGTTCCATCTTTTGCTACGGACGTATCCGCTTTTTCATCCTCTACGACGAATGTTCCATTCTCTTTAACAAAAGTACGATCTGTAGCATCTTTTACAAACGTACCGTCGTTCCTATTTTCTTTGACAAACGTTTCATTCGAAGCTATAACTGGCCCTTCTTCATCCTTAATCACATCTCGTTTATCATCTTCGACAAATAACATACTTTGAGGTTCCGAAGTAAAACTATCGAAGAGATTCTCATTACTACCCCGACTGGACTCGAAAGACTTTCCCAAAAAGTTATCCCAAGTTTCTAAAGAATAATTCAACTTATTAGTTTGATTCTCTGGACTTTTCGATTCGAACGGCACAAAATTAGAGGAAAACGCCATAGCTTCCGATTCATTTTCTTGAGGAGGAACACCGAACAGGTTCAAGCTAGAGTAGGCATCTTGGTGCGGTAAAGAAAGCCCCTGTTTTTTACCAAAAGGCGTACTCGTAAACACCGTAGTGTGAGTAAGGGAATTGGGCATAGCCTCTTCTTGAGAGTCGCTTACGTCGAAAGTCACTTTTTGTTTGTGGTCTTTTCGTGTTTGATCAGACTTGTCTTGATCAGCCGTAGCGTCAAAAGCTTCTTGCGGAATTAAATCATTAGTATTGCATTCTTCAACGCAGGTTTCAGGCGAATTTTGAGTTTTTTTTGCGCGATATCTTGTCGGCGCAGAAAGGAGTTGTAGTTTCTTCATTAACTCTTTCCGTTTCAACCATGTTACGATTAAAGGTTGTATCTTCTTGATTAGGTGCCATATCATCTATGGTATGTTCTAACATATTATTAATAGCATTAATAGACACTAAGTTTTCCGACAGTCGTTTTTGGTCTATTAAATCTACAGTTTCATTATCGATATCGTCTTTATCTGCATGGACATTCTCGTTCATAATATTCTGAAATACGTCAGTTAGACAGCTCTCTGTAGCAGGCGTAATTGCATTTTTAGAAGAGACAATCGAGGAATAATTCCTTTCCTCAATTAAAAAATTTTCCACTTGAAGCCACCTTTTATTTTCATTTGCTTGCAATAAATTAGACCCTAAATAATTTCCGGCTGCAACTCAGCTCTTTCTAGCATATCATAAAGCAACTGGTTATTTGTAGCACTCTCCCGATTTTCAACGACTACAAGATTTTTAATTTCTGAAGAGGTATCATTGCCATCAACTTGCGGTTGCATATAGTCACTAGGAAACTCTATTTCAGTATCATCCCCAGAACTGTCTCTTCTCGTTCGCTTTTCCATAAAATCAACTAAAATCTCATCTAACTGAGGATTATAATCATCTTCAGTATTTTGACTCGACGCATCATCATCTTCAAATTGATTCTGTAGTTTCAAATTAGTCTCGTACAATTCAACCAAGTTGAATGGTTTCTCAGATTCTGACCGGACCAACTTCGAATTTCCCGACTCCAACAAGCTGGGACCCTCGATAAATTGTTCCTTAATTTCCGATACAAAAGTTTCCGTAAATACTTGTTCTTTTGGTGAATTAAGTGAGCTAGATTTACTGGTTTCCTGATCTTTTATAGATGGTACATCTATTACTTGTGATCCAGAGTTTTCAGCATCTAAATCTAAATTTTCTCTAAAATTATCACTATTTTCTACATCTTTATCTTGGCTACAGAGATCAGGTACGGATTGAGATTCATTAGAATTGATTTGTTCTTCACTATCTGGAAGCACTTCTTCGCTGCCAATAAGTCCATCGTTCTTATAAAGGATATTTTTCATTAGATTATCATCGTTTTTAATAATATCAGATAGTTTTGGAACAGCAACACCTGAAAGAGATTCTTCCTTTTGTACTGATACAACTTTGTTTTCTAAACTACTAGAAATAATCTCAATTTTACCGTCTTTATTTTGATTTAAAATACTATAATTCGCTTGTACTATTTCATTATTAATAAAGTCTGCGCACAATTCCTTCAGATTTTCAATTTCTTCATACTCCGGCAGTGTTTCCTTCTCGTTACTTGTTTGAAGATAATTAGATTCTAGCAAATCTACGCTAGCATTGTTTTGGTCTTGATCTAAACTAGCTATTATATCTGGTAAATTTTTTCCAGTTTCTACTATTTTACTAACTAAATTTTCAATTAGAATATTTTTGGAATCGCCAGTGGAATCTTCAGTCTCAATAACATCACCCCCTTTGCCGTCTCGTTTTTCTTCAGTCTTACCACATTCATCTCCTTCTAGTATGGTGCATTTTCTATTGGTCTCCTCGTGAATTTGAATTTCTTCAAGATCTTCCAAACTTTTCACACTTTCTACGTCACTCTTGTCAAATAACTCGCAATTTTTCAAGCGTTCCTCAATTTCACTCTTTATAACCGTATTTCTATCTTCGAGTAGGTGTTCTCCGTCTACACTACCAAAATCACTATTCCTCTCGCTGTTATGTAAAGTTGCATAACCCAAATCGCTTTTATTCTCACTATCCTGTCTGCTAAATCTCCCAGTTTCATCTCCGATGTTAATAAGCTCGCTCAGTTTCGAGCCGCTCACTCCCAATGAAGTATATTTGTCTATAGTCACGTTAAACACGTTGAAAATTTGATCTACAGGTTTGATTTCAGTGGGGCTGTTAAACTCGTGAAGCAGGCTCAAATTCGAGTTGTTTTGACTGCTATTATCAGGTACAAAAAGTAAACTATCTCTTCGTTCTACTTGCAACTTCTTTAATTCCTCTTGGAAAGTGTTTTCTATGTTGAGTAGGTTGCCCTCGCTGCTAAAATTCAAACTGGTAGTTTCTAGATTCGATTTTTTGCTATTTCTGTTAGCTCTATAATCTAGGCTAGGCATCGGCGTTTCAGATTCCGATTCCGAGTAATCTACATGCGTTAAAACCATCAAATCCGCCACAGATCTCGACTTTTGCCTAACTTTTTCGCTATACGCTCCGCGTTCGACTTTTCTTCTCCAATTTTCTTCCTCTGTCTCACTCCCACTACTCCCTTGCTGCTTAAAAATCATGCTATCTGTTAAACTATCGTTCTGATTTGGAGATTCTGGTAGTAACTTATCACCGTTATTCCTAGAAGGGGCAGTAGGGCCTAACTTAAATTCCAAGTTAGTTTTAAGATGTAAATCAGGCCTAAAACTTTGTTCTGAACCGGTAGAAACGTTTTCGAAGTCTAAAGTGGTATCTAGGTCTTTAATAGCTTCTAATAGGCCTTTAATATAAGTAGGATCTCTCGTTTCTGATGCAACATTTTCCAACCACGACTCCATCGGTTGAGCTATGTTTAAGTTATCCAAAGATCCATGTAAATTATTTAAACTTGGCGACATCGGTTTGGATATACCAGGTTCATCTCCTTCTATATCAATAGTGGTAAAGTTATTGTCAGTTTTGACAATCGTGTTCGGTTTGAAGGACTCCCATCTACTGTCGAAATCGTCCGTTGCATTGAGGGCAGAGTTTTGCGTGTTCTTGTGGACTTGTAGAAGATCGGAGAGCATCATATCGATTTGAGCAACTTTAGGCCTCGATTCAGTGTTGGTCCAACACATTTGTATTAGTCGGAAGCTACAAAAAATAGATTAATCAATGTCTCGATTATATTACAGTGCTGAAAACTTAACTTTTCAATTTAAAAATTTACTCACATGTAATCAGTATACAGCTCCGGTTTACTAGGCCTTTCCAATCTAAGCGCTTCCGATCCGAACACTCTTGATATTACTTCATCATCGTCTAATCCTCCGTAGGGTTGCGCCCCATTTTCGTGGATCTCCCACATGCACACTCCCAAAGCCCAAACGTTAGCCTCAGGAGTAAGTTTCTTTGGCTGAATAGTTGTAGGGGTACAATCTAGAGATTCGGGTGACCTCCAACGGACTGGTATGAGGGGCTCGCCTCCTTTGTAGTAATCTTCTGGGTATTTTGAGGGACTTAGGCCGTAATCGCCGATTTTAAGAGTTAGCGAATCTGTTAGAAGGCAGTTTCGTGCAGCGAGATCACTAAAAAATAAGGTATATTTACCGAGTGGCAATGAATTTACTGTTCATGGTGCCATTTCAAAAAAGGTTTCAGATAAAATATTGAAACTGAAATAAACTCCTGGACAAAATTAACGCAACAATTATTAATTTATCTTTTTCTTATGTCAATTTTAAAGTTTATCGAGTATTTGAATAGTAGGCTATGCATATTTTGTTTCGTTGTTCATGACAGAAATCAAAACAATTCGTTTAGATTTACAGTTTTAAAGAATTTTTTAGAAGATAAACAATTTTCTGTAATAATGCGATAGATTTTCTTTAAAAGTAAGCTTATAAATTGTTCCCTTTTTCAAAGTAATACGTTTTTGTGGTAGACTGTTTTATTACCACGAGGTAGTGCGAGCCTCAGTTTTATTGGACGAGGGATATTGTCAGAGTTATGTTGCCAATTTGTTAGGCAAACATCGTTCCACAAAACGTCGTATGGTAAGACGCTTGAATGAAGTAGGAACTTATTCTAGAAGGCTAGGGCAAGGGCGAAAAACGATGCACTAACGACCTAGATGCACGTTTTATAAGACAATATGCTTTAAGAAACAGGACTGTCACTAGTTCTATAATAAGAAACGAACTCGAAGCTGTTCGCAATGTCACAATTTCTTCTAAAACAGTTAGAAGACGGTTAAATGAAGCTGGATGAAACAGTAGGAGACCAGCCACTGCGCCCTTGCTTACTAGAGAGAACAGAGTTGCCAGGTTACGTTTTGCTCGAAATCACGAAAACTGGTCTGTGGATGATTGGAAACAAGTTATCTTCACAGATGAAACTAGGGTTAGTCTAAAACATCCAGATGGTCGTGAGCGAGTATGGCGAAGACCAGGAGAGAGGCTTGCTCCTTGCAATATCTCTGCAAGGATTCCATTCGGCGGTGGCTCTGTTATGTTCTGGGGTGGCATCTGCTTTGATGCTCGCACAGAGTTAGTTCCTGTCCGTACGAGATCCATGAATGCTGACTACTATCTTGAGAATATTGTAATAGAACATGTGATGCCTTTGGGTCATTTTGTGGGGCCCAATTTCCTGTTTATGCAAAACAACGCTCGACCTCACGTGCCTAGGGAGGTACTCGATTATCTTAATCAAGTTGATATACCGATTATGCAATGGCCACCAAAAAGCCCGGATCTGAATCCGATAGAACATGTATGGGATCACCTTAAGAAAAATGTGAAACGTCATATACCTGCACCTAGAAACCTGAGGGAACTTGAAAATGCAGTTATTACAGAATGGGAGCAAATTCCTCAAGATTTTATCCAAAATTTAATTAGAAGCATGCCTAGGCGCATAAACGCTGTCATCCGAAGTAGAGGAGGCAACACACGCTGCTAGTATCCCAGTTACACCATTAATTTTGCTACTAGTGTCCCAGTTTATTTTTTTCATTATTACATAATTTCAACGATTTTGTTATTAGTCTTATGAATAATTTTAATTCGAATCTTATAGAGAAATTTGGTTATTAAAATTAATTCATTATAGAGATTTGTATGATTTAATATATTGTTGCGTTAATTTTGTCCAGGAGTGTATGTAAACTTCTAATAACGTCAGTGTAGTTGATAGTCTTTTGGACAAGATAGTGCACGAAGAAACTCGAAAACTCCGGCAAGTTATCGACGTTAAATGTTTTTGACTTGTTCGTGTTTTTAGCAGGCACTTTGAGCGATATCTGCGGTCCTTTCGGAGGCAAACAAAAACCCTAGCACTCACGCTAAAGTATACCATTTTGTGACCAAGGTCGAACGACAACCGCGGCTTTCTTGAGGGAAGGTTCCCATTACATTGTCGCGTTCAAATTCTCTCTCTAACAGTTTCCAGGAAAAAGTTTCGTCGTACACTCTTTTGTCCTAACCTTACTTAAAAGTTGACGTTTGTAGATAGAACATAAAAAACTATGATAACAATGTGCAATTAATTAACTAAAAGTTACGCTGTTTACACGCTGCATCTTATCCAAACAATATAAAAACTTACGGATGGACAAGTCCACGGTCATGCAAATGTCTTAAACCCGACGTGAGCTGACAGCACCATTGTAAAGCTTTGTCTCCACTCCCAACTGTTCTTAATCTCGCCTTTAAGTCGCCCTCTGCGCACGACTCCTGGAGCAACAGTAATGGAGCTGCAGTCACGCAGCGTCCTCTGAGAGCCAATAAATTGGGATGAGGTGGAGCCAAATAAATTGATGCATCGTTTAAAAATAGGACACGCTGTCTGGCGTTGGAAGCAGCGTCTAAAATTCGTACTAATACTGGCGTCCATGGACGATCGGGGTCCAAGTCTTGTGCTGCACCTTCTACAACCTTAAAAGAAAATTTAAACGTAAATATTCAAAAATAAGGGTACCCACAGTAGATAATATCCATTGTTACCGGTATACATAGGTTTTGGGCTATTCTCCGATTTATACGATTTAATGATAATAATACTAGAGCAGAGCTACTCGTGTCACAAAAAGACAAAATTGCTCCAATACGTCATATATGACATGCTGAATTCTAATTTGTCTGTACAGACCATCTGAAAGTTTGACTATTGATGAGCAGCCTTTTCCATATCGAGGAAGAACACGATTCACGCAGCATTTTCCATCAAAACCTGTGAAATATGGAATAAAAGTATGGTGGATTTGTGATTTCGAAAATGCTTGTCCTCTACTTGGATAAATATACACTTGGAAAAGTCAGACTGGTCGGGAGACGAATCAAGTTGAAAGAGTTGTGAAAGATTTAGCTGCACTGTATCGAGGATCTGGTCAAAATATATCAATGGACAATTTTTTTACTACATTACCTTTAGCTAAACATTTATTGTCGTGGAATTTGACATTAGTGGGTAATATATTCCCGAAAAAATGAAAGCCAATAAAAATCGACAAGAGTACTCTACTTTATTTGGGTTTCGTGATCAAATAATTATGTGCGCGCATGTTCCAAAAAAAAAATAACGCAGTATTATTGTTATCAAATATACACTTAGATATGACTGTTCCTGAAGATAAGAAAAAAAAACAGAAATACTTGAAAATTACAATAAAACAAAAATTGATGTGGGCATGATTGATACACAACACAGAGATCAACAAGAAGATGGCCACTAGGCTTTTTTATAACATCTTAGACCTTGCTGCTCTTGCGTCATATATTTTATATTTTGAGAATAACAAAATGATCCAGAAAAACTAATCAACGAAGATTATTTTTACGACAGCTTGGTGAAGAGTTATGTTTACTAAATATTCAAGATCGTTACTCCAATAATCAGGTAATAAGACATTTCGCTACACGAATCGTAACTGAGAGTCTTATGGGAAAGCCTATTGCAAATTTAATTCAAGATGGTTCTATACCTTCAATTTCTCAAGTATCTCGGGATTCGAACGGACGAAAACTAGTTGCCGGCTCGTGCTACATTTGTTACAATGGGCATTTTAGAAAATGACGCAAGACTAGAAAATTATGTGGAGAAAGTAATGAGCCTATTTGTGATGAACATGCGAAAACAACTACCAGACGTATTGAATATTCAAATTAAACTAAATTTTGGTTAAAAAATAGTTACTTTTAAATATACATCTCTCTATTTATTTATAATATAATAACAACTAAATTAATTTAATAATTTCAACACTGCTTAATTATTATACTACAAAATAAGATTGTAAGGTACACTACTGTCAGAAAGTACTTGCCCATCTAGAAATTTCAACGTAACTGCCAAAATTTAATACCTAATTAAACCCTTTTATTATATTACGTAAATTTAATTGTTCTTAACAAGTGTCTATCATAAAATTGTTTAGATGAGCCTTTTTAGCAAAATCACAAATTAAAAACCAATTAGAACAAATTTCCAAGTTTTGCATGATAATCGTTTTGAGGCGATTTCTGAGAATTCCAGCTGAAGTAAGAACTCATTTCAAGTTTCTAGGGATTATGGAAATTCCTAGTGACATTTTATGATAAAATCTATGCTATAAATACCATTGCCCTTTTTGAAATTAACCATTCGCAAACAATACTTTGTCATTGATACAGGCTCAATTGTTTAGTGAAAATTCCAAAAACGAAAAAGTTCCCGTTGAAAATCGGGCTCTGATAATTGTGAGACATCAAAATGGTCACTCGAGTCGACAAATCGCGAGTAATATGTGGATGCCAAGGAGAACGGTGGACTACATCGAAAAAAAATATTCTGCGGGACATGGAACTCTCAAGCAAAAACGTTCAGGAAGGCCTCGAAAAACGACTCTCGCTGAAGACAGAGCTATAACAATGCCCAGCAGACATAATCGCCGCCTAACCGCACCAG
Organism: Pachyrhynchus sulphureomaculatus; assembly: GCA_019049505.1. Taxonomy (NCBI): domain Eukaryota; kingdom Metazoa; phylum Arthropoda; class Insecta; order Coleoptera; family Curculionidae; genus Pachyrhynchus; species Pachyrhynchus sulphureomaculatus. The sequence continues at coordinate 17,304,285 of CM032453.1, read as the reverse complement.
AAATCACGGCTGAAGTAAACCTGGAGCGGCCCATCCCCATCAGCGTGACAACCGTGAAGGACAGGTTAGCAGAAGGTGGACTATACGGGAGAGTCGCAGTGAGGAAACCACTTCTTAGGCAAATGAATAAACGTAAACGATTAGAATGGGCCCGAGAACATGAAAACTGGACATCAGAACAATGGAATTCCGTACTTTGGAGCGACGAATTCGAAATTTTCGGTTCAAATCGACGAGTTTATATGCGCCGGTCAGCTGCAGAGAGGATGTTGGAAGCTTGTCAGTTGCCTACAGTAAAACATGGTGGAGGTTCAGTAATGGTTTGGGGTTGTTTTGGCAACGGTAAAGTCAGAAAAAATCTTTAGGATAGAAGGAATCATGCAAAAAGAACAGTATCAAGAAATTTTGCTAACTCAAATGCTTCCTTCTGGAAGAGATATTTTTCAGGGGAAAGTTATTTTTCAGCATGACAACGACCCTAAGCATTCTGCTAAACAAATTAGAGAACTTTTGGACCAATGGAAATCAGATGACGTCCTGAAAGTGATGACTTGGCCTCCACAATCACCCGACTTGAACCCCATCGAATTGCTGTGGGACCATTTGGACAGGTGTGTTCGAAAACTCAATCCAACATCAGAAAATCACTTGTGGGAACTTTTACAAGCAGAATGGGTTAAAATAACCGAAGAATCTCTGAAGAAACTACTGGACAGAATGTCGAAATTCAGTAAAGCGGTGATTAAAAGCAAAGGAGGTCATATAGATGAGAAAAATCCTGGAAAATCATGAATATTTTTCTGATTTTCTAGGTTGTAAATAATGTGAAAATAAATAATAAATCATTAAAATTGAAAAAAATATATTATCTAGGTTTTTGTTGTCTTGGGACTGAAATAACTAGGTGGGCAAATACTTTCTGACGGTAGTGTATATGGGTACCCCGGTTATTGATTTCAATTTTAATACATAAATAATGCTAAAATTAATTAAAAAAAAACCGGTCAAATGCAAGTTGAACTTGCACAATTAGTGTTCCGTACGTCGATTGTTTTTAAAATAAAAAAATTTTGTTAGGGTGGTATAAAATGATCAGTGACTTCACAAAACACACCCCAAATGAGTTTTCAACAAAGTTTGTTTCCAATCTTTACTGAAAACTGGTGACCTTGAAATTTTGTTTTTTTTTTATATACCAGATAAATTATTAAAGGTAATGATAATTTTCGTTCAATCTATACCCCGTGGAGAATATTCCAGGATTTTTTCAACATTTTTTGATCAGTACTGGGACAGCGATTTTTCACGATTTTTTAAAAGTAATACGAAGAAAAGTGTGCGCAAGTATTACATTATATGTATATTTTTTACTCGTGTTTTCACAGGCTTTCATTTGACACCACACTCGATGACCTAGTAAAAAAATTTTTTTTTCACTTCCGATTTCACCCCTCAAAACGAATCCCTTAAGTTAAAATTTATGTTACGGTGATATAAAATGATCAGTGACTTCACAAAACACACCCCAAATAAGTTTTCAACAAAGTTTATTTCCAATCTTTACTGAAAATTGATGACCTTGAAATTTCTGTTTTTTTATATACCAGATAAATTATTACAGGTAATGCACTCGTGATAATTTTCGTTCAATCTACACCCTGTGGAGAATATTCCAGAATTTTTTCAAAATTTTTTGATAAGTACTTTCCGAGATAAGGCGGGTGGACAGCGATTTTTCGCGATTTTTTAAAAATAATACAATGAAAAGTGCGCGCAAGTATTACATTATATATATATTTTTTACTCGTGTTTTCACAAGCTTTCATTTGACACCACACTCGATTACCTAGTAAAAAAATGTTTTTTTCACTTCCGATTTCACCCCCCAAAACTAACCCCTTAAGTCAAAATTTAACTTCCAAAACTACATGGCTCTGATGAGGCCATCAATTCCTATAGTACTACCAAATTTCAACTTTTTAGTTGAAATAGTTTCGGAGAAAATCGGGTGTGACAGACGGACAGACAGACAGACACCGAAGTGATCTTATAAGTGTTCCGTACGGAACACTAAAAACGTATTGTTTACTCAAGAAGGTTGAAAAAACGACGATCTAGCTGAAAAAAATTTTTAAGCTTAAGTTAAGTGAACATTAAAACAATTTTTTTTTCCTTTACTATTAAACACCACATTAATTTTTTAATAGTAAACGAAAAAAAAAATTGTTGTTTTACTGTTCACTTAATTTAAGCTTAACGGATCTCCACCAAGTATCGGCCAAAACAATCCAGTTATAAAAATTTTTGAAAACTCAATAAGGGTACCCGGGTACTCGGTTATTGACAAAAGGGTTAAACAAAAAAAGAAGGAAAAATTAAATACACGGCAGGTGTCTTTTAGGTTGGAACAATATTTTTACGTGAATACAGTACTTCTTCCCTAAATTCAGTCTCCATATAAGATTTCACAAAATAGTTTTAAAAAAAGTCACTCTAAAATTGTATAAAATTGAATTTAGTCCGCCCGGGAAAAACTGTATTCACTGTACGTAGAACGTTGGTTCCCAACCGGAGGGTCGCGACCGAGAAGGAGATCTCGCCTTGGCTTTCTTGGAGGGGGGTTATCAATTTTAAAAACCAAAATTAAATTTTAAAATTTAAGGTTAGGTTTTTAATACCTAATAATTTATTTATGCTTGGCAACACACGAGATATGCGACGTAATCAGTGGACGGCTGGCGCACGCACTTCTTATGCCTGGAGAAATCCGACTGAGGCGAGCTAGCAGGGTAGTCCGAGGGGATCGTGACACTCCGTTGCCCCTTGAAGAAACGGGTAAAAGAAAAGTTTCGAGGCGGACAGCTTGATGTTCCGCCAAGCTGAGAATAATCAGGAAAGTACTCCCAACTGATATATAAGCAACGAGCAGAGCCGCATTGATCTAATATGGCGGATGGGAAAAGGTGTAAAAAAGGTAGCGACTAAAAAAGGTTGAGAACCACGGACGTAGAACAATACTTACTTTTCCAAACCATCCTTTTCCTAATGCTTTAATGTATTTTAATTTAATCCTCGGGAAATCTTTTTCTTGCCCATCTAAAATAAGTAATAATAATTTATTTCAATAACAGATATACACACATAAGGATCATAAAACTAAAGCAAACCTAAAAATCATGAAAGTAAATATCACAAAAATAGGTGAAATAAACATTCAAGAGACGCCACAGAAGTAGACAGTATTTTTAGTTATTTTTAACATCAATGCAGTTTAAGAAAAAATGGAAAAAAACACATACCAGGTGTACAAGTATGAAATGCAGATTTCAGACAGAACAGGTGGTGCTCCAATGCAGTTTGTGCTATAAAGATTTGACACTGCGCCATTTTATTGTGTCATCAACAAGTGTCAGTCGCGCACGAGTGATAAATTGGAAAAGTGCGTGCATAGTGTTGTGTTGTTGTGCTCAATATGTCGAAATTTATAGCGAACAAAGAGAATTTTTTTTTGTTTTCATTTGAAAAAAACTGCTGTTGAATCATACCGATTACTTCGAGAAGCTTATGGTGAACATGCTCCATCGCAAGATACGTGTGAACGATGGTTTCGGCGTTTTAAAAGAGGTGACTTCGATTTTTTATACAAGGAACGTGGAAAACCGCCAAAAAAAGATGTGGAATTGCAAGTATTGTTGGACGAAGATGATTCGCAAACACAAAAACAACTCGTCGAGCAATTGGGCGTTAGTCAACAAGCTGTTTCCAATCGGCTACGAGAGATGGGAAAGATTCAGGAGACCGGTAGATGGGTACCACATGAGTTGAACGACAGGTAAATGGAAAAGCGCAAAATCACGTGTGACATTTTGTTCGCTCGGTACAAAAGTAAGTCGTTTTTGCATCGTATAGTTACAGGGGATGAAAAGTGGATTTATTTTGAAAATCCCAAGCGCAAAAAATCATGGGTAGACCCAGGCGCCCATCCACATCGACCGCAAGACCGAATCGCATTGACAGAAAGACGATGCTGTGTGTTTTGGTGTGACCAGAGGGGCGTGGTCTATTATGAGCTGTTAAAACTTGGGGAAACGGTTAATACTAAACGTTACCAACAACAATTGACCGATTTGAACCGTTCGCTGCTTGAAAGAAGGCCAGAATACCGAAAGAGGCAACACAAAGTCATTTTTCTTCATGACAATGCTCCATCACATACGGCAAAACCAGTACGCGACATGTTGGAAGTACTCAGCTGGGAAGTTCTACCCCATGCGGCTTACTCACCAGACTTGGCTCCTTCCGATTACCACTTGTTTGCATCGATGGGTCACGCACTTGCTGAGCAGCGCTTTGGTTCGTACGAGGAGGTGAAAAAATGGCTCGCAGCAAAAGGGGAAGATTTTTACTGGCGTGGTATTCACAAATTGCCCGAAAGATGGGAAAAATGTATAACAAGCAATGGAGTATACTTTGAATAAAGCACTTTTTATCATTCTTCCGTTTAAAATGTTTGTTTAAAAAAAAATCCGCATTTCACACTTGTACACCTGGTATATGGAATATAATATATTACCAATGCCATACTAGGGGGTCAAACTTCGGCATGCAGCTTTAAGGTGAAACTAACCGAAAATCATATGTTTTTTTTTTTGTTTGTGCAATTACTAATTAAATTAAATAATAATTGCAATTAAAAACTGTTAATTAGATGACTTTACATGCAGCAGTAATTGAAATATACTTACTAAACCATGAGCTGACATTAATATCGCCATATACATAGTCGTCTGTAGTTCGTGTCTAAAAAACAAAAAAGAAAGTTAGTTTTTATGGTCAAAACATAACTGAAGAGTTTATTTTGAGACAATGTTAAACTACAGAAATAAAATTTTGAGATAATTTTAAAATTTAAAAAAAAATGTTTTTTTTCCCAATTTTGCACTTACGAGTCCATAATGGTTGATTGTAAAGTTTTGCATCAAAGCTACTTTAAGGGGTAAGGCCACTTCAGAATTTTCAAAAAATCGATTTTTTTTGGCTGATATGTTACCTTGAAGAATTAAAGGTATAACGACATTTTCTACCGTAGAATGTTACCCAAATTTTCAAATTCGTTTTTCTCAAAACTGTATTTTTCAAATCGAGCTGCGACATATCTTTATAGATTAGCTTAAAATTTTGAGAGTAATTTTTCAGATACATTATCTAAGCGAACGGATTTTGCGATTAGTTATAAATTTTTTTATAAACAATTTTTCGTCAAATTTTTGGGTAAGAAATGAACATTTTTTTTCAAATGTGCACCATTTTTTGAAAAAAAAAACAAAAATTTTCAAATTTCCGTAAAAGCACAGTAAAAAAAGGTCAAAATAATGATGGAATAGGCATAGTTTAGATACAGCAATCGTATTATTTTATCCTCTTTGGGGTATCACCAGGAGTATTGTCCTGAATTTTGGACCCCGAAAAACTTGTGCTCCTATGTTTATAAGCAATTTAAGTTTTCAAAACACGTTTGTTGAGCTTAATATGTAACTCCGGCTATATAAGTCGGATCCAGACAAAAATAAATAACCGGTCAAGTGCAAGTTGAACTTGCGCAATTAGTGTTCCGTACGTTGATTGCTTTTAAAATAAAAAATGTTGTAACGGAAGTATAAAATGATCAGTGACTTCACAAAACACACCCCAAATGAGTTTTCAACAAAGTTTATTTCTAATCTTTACTGAAAATTGATGACCTTGAAATTTCTGTTTTTTTTTTTATATACCAGATAAATTATTACAGGTAATGCACTCGTGATAATTTTCGTTCAATCTACACTCCGTGGAGAATATTCCAGAATTTTTTCATAATTTTTTGATAAGTACTTTTCGAGATAAGGCGGGTGGACAGCGATTTTTCGCGATTTTTTTAAAATAATACAAAGAAAAGTGCGCGCAAGTATTACATTATATATATATTTTTTACTCGTGTTTTCACAAGCTTTCATTTGACACCACACTCGATTACCTAGTAAAAAAATTTTTTTTTCACTTCCGATTTCACCCCCCAAAACTAACCCCTTAAGCCAAAATTTAACTTTCAAAACTACATGGCTCTGATGAGGCCATCAATTCCTATATTATTACCAAATTTCAACTTTCTATGACAAATAGTTTCGGAGAAAATCGGGTGTGACAGACGGACAGACACCGAAGTGATCTTATAAGTGTTCCGTACGGAACACTAAAAACCAAACTCTTTGTAATCAAATGTCCAACAAATCATCGTTGATTGTACGTCACTCAAGTGCGTACATAACCTATAAAATTGAAAAAACAGGCAGGTTTTTTTTTTCATTCTATTGGACAGGTCGTCTAAGTGAACCGATCGGCTTGAAACTTTCAGAAAATATGCCTTTTGTTATAGCGAAGATACCCTGAAATTTTGGTACAAAAATTTTGAACCCAGTGGGCACAATTAAATTTATTATTTAAAATTTGAATTGCCGGCCATTTTATGCCTTTTGGTCCAAAAAGGATCTCTTTTTTTTAAAATTTAGGCCTCGATAACAGCTTTCTCATGTCATTAAAAAAAAAAAAATTTGTAGAATTTGTAGTCATTTTAACCTTTTTTTTACGTTTGTTTATTAATCAAATAATTATTTTTATTAAAAAAAAAAATTGTCAATGAAAATGATTTTTTTTCTAATAAAGGACTCGCGATTCTTTACCAGATGTGATAACAATTCTTCAATTTTTTTTTTGCAAAATGAACGAAAAACGCATTTGTTATTTGATCAGTAAACAAATGTAAAAAAAAATTAAAATAACTCCAAAAAAAATTTTTTTTTAATGACATCGGAAAGCTGGCGTCGAGACCTAAAATTTTGAAAAAAAAAGATCCATTTTGGATTAAATGGCGAGTAATTCAAATTCTAAATAACAAATTGAATTGTGCCCACTGGGTTCAATATTTTTATACTAAGATTTCAGGATATTTTTGCTTTAACAAAAGGCATATTTTCTGAAAGTTTCAAGCCGATCGGTTCACTTAGTCGACCTGCAGTTGAACCCTTTAAAACTAACGAGGGTTTGTTGAAAATTTCATTATGAAGAGTTTGGTTTTTTTTTTTTTGTCTCGATTGAAAAACATAAAATAAGTTTTTTTTACTTACAATCACTTGCTCGTTCGCTAGGAAGACATTATTATTGTAATGAGGTGGAGAAAGGGGTGTGAAAATGGTGAATTCACCGTTGGCTAAGGAGTTCACGTGACCATGGTCCAAATTCGAGGCGGCTGAAGCTACGACTGGACTGTTGCGAAATTCCTAAAAAAGAAAAAAAATCATTGAATTTTTTTTACGCAAGACAAAATGCGAATGGACTATTCAATTGAGAATTTTTTAACCTTCGTAAATGGTGAGGAAACAGTGTTTTTTTTTCTATAAAATATGGTACAAGTTTTGTTATGTTCTCTGAAAACTTAAATTACTGTCAGAATGTATCGTTTCTTCTCTCACTCGCAAAATAGTCTCCTTTATTTTGATCATTTACTTTTCATACCACCAAATTTTTATTAGGTAATATAGAAATATAGGCAAACCCGGAAAAAAAAATCTGTTCTCAATCTAAAAATAGTTTTTTTTCAATATTTCTTAAGTACGAGTTTGAAAAGTTCTTAGTCTAATAACATTTTCTAGGTCATCGAATGTAAACTAAATTCTGACTTCAGTTTCTGGAAGTGCCCACCCAAACTAGCAAAACCCTATTTGAGTTTTGATAGTTTAGTTCGAATTTTTTTTTTGCAATCATCAATTTTTTTGCTCGAGCTTTGGTTTTGCACGGCTGTATCTCGTAAATTATTGGGAATTTCTCAATGCAATCTTCAGACGAAATATTCCTCACACTAAAATACACAATTTTTGTGAACATGTCGAGGCCAGATTCTCACTCTTTCGGGGTGTTTTTAGTGCAGAAAGCCCGAAAAAAATACCATTTTTTCACATTTTCGACCATAACTCACAAAACGTGCATATTTTAGCATAACTGTCTTCGACAAAAATATTCTCTGCATAAACACGAGTAACTTTGCTGAACATTGCAATAATCTACAATCGATCCTTATAGTTCTTTTGGCCGTTGTAAGAAATTTCACACCAAAATTTCAGCTTTTTTCAGGTTTTACGTTCGAGAAAAACTGGTTTTTAGCTCACTTTTGAATGTTTACTAACCATTAGCATCTAATTTTTGGAAAAGAAATTGAAAAAAAAAAAAATTTTGTTCGTAAACTGCTATGCTACACACACACACACACACACGCTGGAATAAATACACACACATTTGAACGGGGAATCGCTTGTGTAGTATGGAATTGACGCGCACTGTGCCAGTATTGGTACAGTACCATATATCTAACACGTGCACATGTTAAGTATATGGCACTGTACCAATACTAGCACAGTGCGGGCCAATTCCATACTAGGTTGGTATGGATTGTTGCACAGTAGGAACTTAGTACTTAAACGTTGTCAATTTTTCGTGTGTGTATGCTCAGATGGTGATGATACAGATTCAGACGATGAATTAGAACGACCATCGAAGAGGTCAAAACCATCGACTTCTCGGGCGGCTATGGAAATCGTTTGAAAACACATTTGTTTGCCTTTTTTTTAAATTTTGAATTTTCAATAGCTCTATAAAATGGATAAAAATTTGCGAAATAAACTTTAACACAAAAAAAGATATAACATATTTGCATGAAAGCTGAAATTTTTTTTGAAATGTACTATTTGGTGGCGAAATTCCTTACAACGGCCCAAAGAACTATAAGGATCGATTGTAGGTTATTGCAATGTTCAGCAAAGTTACTCGTGTTGATGCAGAGAACATTTTTGTCGAAGACAGTTATGCTAAAATATGCACGGTTTGTGAGTTATGGTCGAAAATGTGAAAAAATGGCATTTTTTCGGGCATTCTGCACTAAAAACACCCGAAAGAGTGAAAATCTGGCCTCGACATGTTCAAAAAAATTGTGTATTTTGGTGTGAAGAACATTTCGTCTGAAGATTGCATCGAGAAATTCCCAATAATTTACGAGATATAGCCGTGCAAAAGCAAAGCTCGAGCAAAAAAATTGACCATGGCAAAAAAAAAAAAATTTGAACTAAACTATCAAAACCCAAACAGGGTTTTGCTAGTTTGGGTGGGCACTTCCAGAAACTGAAGTCAGAATTTAGTTTACATTTTATGTGATGCACTGTGTAATGAAGAAAACCATTGAAGTTCATGTTCATGATGATGTTTTCACACCATTTAAGCAACGTTCCATATAATATACTCTACTTTTTAAACAAGAACAAATGCTTGCTTTCGCATAGATAATCCCATTATGATATTTTTTTACATTTACATAATAACAACTATTTCTGGATATCGTATTCATTTTCGCAGCGTAGGACATTACGTCATTAAATTGATTGAAATAACAAAAAACATAAAATCTACTAATTATTTACAACCACAAAGTAATCAAGCCGAAACCGTATTAATCATTAATTATGTAAAAAGCCCCTCTTTTTACTTATTTGTTTTGTTAATGTTTATTTCTGTTTATTTGTATGATTTGCCGAAAAAGATAAAAGATGATAAGGATATATATTACGTATTTTACTATTTTAATTTAATGAATATTAGTGCCACATGATTTGAGCTAACACATTTACTGTGAATCTCTACAGGAACGTAACGAAATCGAGCCATTTCTGACCCGGATGATCACGGGCTATAAAAAGGGGATCACGCACGACAATAGTGTGGTCTAAAAAGGATGAAGTTCCGCAAAACCATGGCAAAACCAGGATTGACGCCGAAAAAAGTGGTGCTGTGTTTTTGGTGGGACTGGAAGGGAATCGTGCATCATGAGCTGATGCAGTCTGGCGACACGATTGATCCTGTACGCTTCTGTGAGCAATTGACAAGACTGAAGCAAGCGATTAAAAAATTCGGCCAAACTAATCAACAGAAAGGGTGCCGTCTTACGTATAGACCGCCTTGTACCGTCAGACTACCATTTGTTGTGGTCTCTGCAGAACTCCCGGAATGGTGTTAAGTTAGTTTCAAAAGAAACCTGTGAAAACCACTTGTCACAATTATTTGCCACTACAGGAATTCTATAGTGACGGGATTATGGTATTGCCAGGAAAAGGCTCAACCATATTAATGCTATGAAATTACCTATGATTTTGTAAATAAAAATACAAAATAACACATAAATGGAAAATCATAATATACAATGTGCCTACATAAAGAATGTAAGAATCTTAAAACTACGAATAACAAAACAACAAACTTTTTCGTCTTCAAAAACATAATATCAAGTCACTAAACTTCGAGAAAATCAAATTATAAACTGGGGCTGCAAGTGTAAGATAAACACAACACTCCACCAGCTCTGGTCTGTTGATCGTTGTCTTCCATCACGTTACGAGCGAGCCACCCTACGCTCGCTCGTGGAAAGTTTCTCTTCCCACCGCGTCAGCTCCCTTTTGTCGCACAAAAAATATAGCTTATATTTACCTCAAAAGTCCAGGCTACATACCAATCTGATCACATGTTTGGATATATCGTATAAAACGATTCACCCTCGTTTCCGGGCTAACGATTTGAAGTGGCGGAGTACAATAAAGATACCATTGCTGAGAGAAAAACCCAGATTTTTGAATTTTATTAGCCACGATAAGTTCATAGTTAGGGTCTTTCACATTGCCCAAAAACTTACGTCACAACTTCTTTAAATGATATCCAAGCCTTTTTTTCCTTTGTAATCATCCTTGCTTCAAAGTTGGAATCGAACATCATTTTACGAATATCAGACCCAACGAAAACTCCTTCTTTCAGTTTGGCTTCTGATAAATGAGGAAATTTTTTACACAAATATTTAAAACATTTACCATCTTTAGGCAAGATTTTCACAAGTTGTGGTAGAAGAATCTTTTTTGGGTCTACTAAAGTTTTATGCAAAATGTTCTTCTCGCCAGGTGTTAAAGTTTTTCTTACGGGCCATTGTTTTTTGGACCAATGTTGATCCCTTACTCTGCTGTACCCCTCACATATAAAACATGGAAACTTTGTAAATCCCTTTTGTTGACCAAGGATCATGGAGACAACTTTTAAATCTCCACATAGCATCCAATCGTGAGCTGGATAGTTAATTTGTACTTGTACTCAATGCCAAACTCGTCCATTAGACTACCAATATTATGGCAGTAAACCAAATCCTCTTCCTGCTTGAAAAACTGAACAAACTGTTGATCTGTTGTTCTATAATGGTAAATAGATGTTCCAGATTCCAATAAATGTTTTTCTTTCAGCCTAGAACCAAGCAATTTTGGTTTTTCCTTAGTCAAACCCAAATCTCTCACTAAATCATTTAACTCAGCTTGTGCAAACAACTGTGGTTTTAAATCTTCTAGAGAACATTGAAACTCATCATCATCCAGTCGACTTTCATTAAATTCGGGACTGGACTGTAAAACGTCATCAATAGACTGAGGTGGCTCAGAGACAGGAAGTCCCGGTCCATGTCCTACCGGCCGATTAGCTGAAGTAAAGTTAGGATAAGTACAACAAATTTAAAAGCTTTCTTTTCTTTGTTATACCATTTCCTAAGATCATCGACACAAACATAATATACTTTGTGAGGAGCTCAACATTTTTCTTGATTACCGATTGCCACACCAAAATGTGTGTGCAAAGTATACTTTTTTTACAAAGTCAATAATATTTCTTTGATGTTTTTTAACTTCAAACTCACCACATATGTAACAAAAAGTGTTGGGAGAGTTTTTACAACCACGATTAGCCATATTTTGGGTGTGAATTAAAACACATGGGTTAAACATTGCAATGCTAGGTTATATTAACTGGAAGAAAACTGAAAAGCTGTGACATTTATCGCAACTGCCAACCTCGTAACATTTGATTTTACTGCCAGCCTCATAAAATTCTGATTTTATTACCAACCTAATAACATTCGAATGATAAAAAATAAACTTTTCACATTTTGAAAATTAAAATGTGAAAAATTGGTGGGTGATACGACTTTTTAGTGTTCCGTACGGAACACTTATAAGATCACTTCGGTGTCTGTCTGTCTGTCTGTCACACCCGATTTTCTCCAAAACTATTTGTCATAGAAAGTTGATATTTGGTAATAATATAGGAATTGATGGCCTCATCAATGCAGTTTTGAAAGTCAAATTTTGACTTAAAGGGTTAGTTTTGGGGGGTGAAATCGGAAGTGAAAAAAAAAATTTTTTTAGTAGAGTGTGGTGTCAAATGAAAGCTGGTGAAAACACCAGTAAAAATATACAGTCGACACTCTATATAGTGAAAGACCAAAATGTTGACCGAAATTTCACTATAGAAAGTTTTTCACTATATAAAGAAAAAAATCCGTGTATATTGCTATGTATGTATTTTAAAAAATTGCACTATAAAGAGTTTTTCACTATATAGAGTTTCACTATAAACAGTGTCGACTGTATATACATATATATATATATATATATATATATATATATATATATATATATATATATATATATATTATTTATTTATATATATATATATATATATATATATATATATATATATATATATATATTATTTATTTATATATATATATATATATATATATATATATATATATATATATATATATATATATATATATATATATATTTTAAAAATAATACAAAGAAAAATGTACGCAAGTATTATATATATATATATATATATATATATATATATATATATATATATATATATAATACTTGCGTACATTTTTCTTTGTATTATTTTTAAAAAATCGCGAAAAATCGCTGTCCCCTCAACTCATCTCGAAAAGTACTGATCTAAATTTTGAAAAAATTCTGGAATATTCTCCAGGGGCTGAAGATTGAACGAAAATTATAACGAGTACGTTACCTTTAATAATTTATCTGGTATATAAAAAAAAAAAACAAAAATTTGAAGGTCATCAATTTTCAGTAAAGATTGGATTTGGGGTGTGTTTTGTGAAGTCACTGATCATTTTATACTACCGTAACATTTTTTTATTTTAATCAACGTACAGAACACTAATTGTGCAAGTTCAACTTGCACTTGATCGGTTATTTATAATTATTTTCGGACACAGCACGCCAAAAAACATAGGAATCAGGTAAAATTATTAAAAAAGTTTTTTCATCGTTGGCCTATGTTACTTTATCTATAAAATGTCGAAAGGTTTTTTAAATATTTCTAATAGACAATTTTCTATAAATAATTAAACATAAATTTTTTGGCCGAAAATTGCATACTAAAGTTTGAAACACCGTAAATTTTTTATTTAAAAAAAACCGGTCAAGTGCAAGTTAAACTTGCGCAATTAGTGTTCCGTACGTTGATTACTTTTAAAATAAAAAAAAATTTGTTACAGAGGTATAAAATGATCAGTGACTTCACAAAATAGACCCCAAATGAGTTTTCAACAAAGTTTGTTTCCAATCTTTACTGAAATCTGATGACCTTGAATTTTTTGTTTTTTTTATATACCATATAAATTATTAAAGGTAATGCACTCGTGATAATTTTCGTTCAATCTACACCCCGTGGAGAATATTCCAGAATTTTTTCGAAATTTTTTGATAAGTACTTTTCGAGATAAGCCCCGGGACAGCGATTTTTCGCGAATTTTTAAAAATAATACAAAGAAAAGTGCGCGCAAGTATAATATTATATATATATTTTTTTTACTCGTGTTTTCACAAGCTTTCATTTGACACCACACTCGATGACCTAGTAAAAAAATTTTTTTTTCACTTCCGACTTCACCCCCCAAAACTAACCCCTTAAGTCAAAATTTAATTCTCAAAACTACATGGCTCTGATGAGGCCATCAATTCCTATATTATTACCAAATTTCACCTTTCTATGTCAAATAGTTTCGGAGAAAATCGGGTGTGACAGACAGACAGACAGACAGACAGACAGACACCGAAGTGATCTTATAAGTGTTCCGTACGGAACACTAAAAAAAAAACCTTTTTTTTTAACTTTTACATTATTTTACACGATTAATTTTTATTTTTGAACATTAAATTATTTTTTGTGAAGTTTATCCTGCAGGCAAGGAAGCACTATAGTTTTCATCAGTGGTCCATTTTACCCGATAAAAAAACATCTTAACATTTAAAACATATTCAAAAAAAAATTCTTATAATTTAAAGTATAATAAAAATATATAATCGACATTCTTTTGTATCATTCATTTATTAATATTTAAAATATTTTTTTAATATACATATTTTTTGCAGCGCCCAGGTGTATGTAATCCCTTAAGAATTCCTTCCTCAGGAGATAATTAAAATGAATATGAAATAAGGACTTAAAGGAAGGGTCAGGGGATGCCTTGAGCCAACCTTGAGTATTACTTCAAGAAACGTCAATGAATACTGGCCTTGTTCATTTTTGCTATATTCAGGAATACTAAAACGATAGCCCTACATTTTAAAATTGTTTTACAACGTCGCAATAATTGTTTATATTTAAAAACAGCACACTTATTTCAAAGACACCACGCATTGTTGACAAAGCTGTTATGAATTTTCATTTCACAAATATGTAGTACTGCGTACGGTACCGCTTGCTTACTCTAGTGACACAAATTTTACGAACATATCTTTTATTACACGTTTTTACACGCACATACACTTACATCGTAAATGAATAAATTATTCATACTGAGGCCGATATATTCATGCAAGTTTTATATTAAATGAAGTTATTGTTGTATTTCAGTATTAGGTATAAAAAACAATGTTATCGCTAGCTTGTGCAAAAAGAAGTTGATCGTGATCACAATATTGTTGTTTTTTTTTTGTTTCACGTGCATGGCAGTGTGTGTTCTCGAGAGAGTATACGAGGTTTATTTGGTAAAGTATTTCATGAAAATGTTTAATCGGGTATCCGGCGCATTTGGCCGGATAATTTATTACCCGGTCGAGGAGACAACGAAACACATGAAATTCAGCGGAGAATAGGTCTCTCCTGGATGCCATATGGCAAACTGGGTTATATACAGCCTTGACCAAAAGTATTAGGCACCCCTAATAAACACGTGAAACTCATAAAATATTAAAAATAACCGGTCAAGTGCAAGTTGAACTTGCGCAATTAGTGTTCCGTACGTTGATTGCTTTTAAAGTAAAAAATTTTGTTACAGAGGTATAAAATGATCAGTGACTTCACAAAACACACTCCAAATGAGTTTTCAACAAAGTTTGTTTCCAATCTTTACTGAAATCTCATGACCTTGAAATTTTTTTATTTTTTTTTAAATACCAGATAAATTATTAAAGGTAATGCACTCGTGATAATTTTCGTACAATCTACACCCCGTGGAGAATATTCCAGAATAAGTACTTTTCGAGATAAGGCGAGGGAACAGCGATTTTTTAAAAATAATACAAAGAAAAGTGCGCGCAAGTATTACCTTATATATATAACACATGGGCTGAAAAGTTCCGGGCCTAACACATAGATGGCGCTAGTTTTATTGCAGTCACCTTTTTTTTCAGTTAATACTAACCTTTAAAAGACAGCTGTTAAAATTTCATGATATTCTATTCATTAGTTTGTGAGTTATTGTGCTAAGAGTGACGCTACTTTTGTTATTTTCAAAACAATTTCGTGTTTTAATTTTACACTGCTTCTTGATGGGAAAAAAATACCGTTCAAGCGAAGCAATGGCTTGAAAAGTGTTATGGGGACTCCGCTCCATCAGAAACAACAATAAAACGTTGGTTTGCTGACTTCAAACGTGGTCGTAGAGACACCGATGATGCAGAACGCAGTGGACGTCCAAATGAGGCGGTAACACCAGAAAAACATCAAAAAAAATCCATAAAATCGTTTTGAATGATCGAAAAGTGAAGTTGCGTGAGTTAGCTGACATCGTAAAGATATCAAAAGAATGTGTTGGCTTTATATTGCATGAGCATTTGACTATGAGAAAGCTCTGTTCAAAGTGGGTGCCGCGTTTGCTCACTGTTGATCAAAAACAAGAACGTGTTGATGATTCTGAGCAGTGTTTGGCCATGTTTAAACGTAACAAACCGGAATTTTTGCGTCGATATGTGACAATGGATGAAACATGGATCCATCACTTCACTCCGGAATCAAAACGATCGTCATCTGAGTGGACAGCAACTGGTGAACCTCGTCCAAAGCGCCCGAAAGCACAACAATCGGCTGGAAAGGTTATGGCCTCGGTATTTTGGGATGTGCGTGGTGTAATATTCATCGACTATCTTGAGAAAGGAAATACCATCAACAGTGAATATTATATAGCGTTATTGGAGCGTTTGAAAGCCGAAATTGCAAAGAAACGACCGCATATGGCAAAGAAAAAAATTTTGTTTCATCAAGACAACGCACCGTGTCACAAGTCAATCAAAACAATGGCAAAACTACATGAATTGAACTTCGAATTGCTCCCACATCCACCGTATTCGCCAGATTTGGCTCCCAGCGACTACTGGCTGTTCGCAGACCTGAAAAAAAAATGCTCGCCGGTAAGAAATTTTGCACGAATGAAGAAGTTATCGCTGAAACTGAGGCCTATTTTGAGGCAAAAGATAAATCGTTCTACAAAAGTGGTATTGAAATGTTAGAGCGGCGCTGGAATGATTGCGTTGCTCTTGATGGAGATTACGTTGATGAATAAAGCTAATTTTGAACCAAAAAAAAACCGTGTTTTCTTTGTTAGGCCCGGGACTTTTCAGCCCATGTGTTATATATATATATATATATATATATATATATATATATATATATATATATATATATATATACATATATATATATATATATATATATATATATATATATATATATATATATATATATATATATATATATATATATATACATATATTTTACTCGTGTTCTCACAAGCTTTTATTTGACACCACACTCGATGAACTAGTAAATTTTTTTTTTTTTCACTTCCTATTTCACTCCCCAAAACTAACCACTTAAGTCAAAATTTAACTCTCAAAACTACATGGCTCTGATGAGGCCATCAATTCCTATATTATTACCAAATTTCAATTTTCTATGTCAAATAGTTTCGGAGAAAATCGGGTGTGACAGACAGACACCGAAGTGATCTTGTAAGTGTTCCGTACGGAACACTAAAAAAATTAATTGTTTTAACAATACTATAGGCGGCGCTGTCAAAACCTAACTTAAACAATAGACAATCTCTTTTACAGGTCCGTAAAACACCTGGCCCACAACGGGGACGAGGTTTTTTGAAAAATATTTTTAATGTTTTATCAGTCTCTTTTTACTACTTGTAGTGTCAAGAAGCTTCCGTGCGTGTTTTGTTTGTGAACTGAACATTCTTATATTTGAGAAATGCCTAAGAAAAGTAAGCTTGGTATCGAAAAACGCATTAAAATTCAAACCCGACATGAACAAGTAGAAATAGCCAAGTTAGTGAAATGTTCTCGGTGCGCAGTGCAATGTGCTATTAAAAGGTTTGTGGAAACTGGCTCCCACGCCAACAAAATGAGAACGGGCACAAAACGTAAGACTAATGAGCAACAGAACAGAAAACTCATCCGCGAGTCTATTAAAAATCGAAAAAAAAACATCATCTGAGCTCGCTGCAACTCTGTCGGAAGAGATTGGGAAGCCGATTAGTTCTCTAAAGGAGAAGACAGACAGAAGCTGGATTAAGAGGGTGCAAAGCTAGAAAGAAGTCTTGGCTTTCAGAGACCAATAAAAAGAAACGCTTAGAGTGGGCTCTGAAGCACCAACATTTTAGCGAAGAGGATTGGTCTAATATATGGTCCGACGAATCCAACTTTGAGGTAAGTTTTTATATGATTTATTTTAACAAATAACTACATATAATTACTCTTAATTTAATCCCTTAAAACAGAGGTGTCAAACTCAATTTTGCATATATTAAATTTAGAATGTGTAGGCGGGCCAGATTCAAATAAAAAAAATGTACTGAATTATTATAAAAGAGGGTAATTATTTTGAGCTCGAGGATCCAGATACCTGACTTCTTGCGATCGCGGGCCTTATTGATACGCCCGGGGGCCGTATCTTTGACATCCCTGCCTTAAAATAATAACTAATTTTTTAATTGAGTATTTTTTCTATTCTTACAGCTATTCGCAACGTCAGGTGTGACATTCGTGAGGCGGCGTGTCGGCGAGAAATACCATCCAGATTGAGTGGTACCTACAGTCCCTGGCCAAATTATTAGACGCACTGCAAGATTTCATGTAAAATATTAATTACCGAGTGATATTGTACCGTTTTATTATTTTAAATTGATTTGTTTTTTATTTTTATATTATCCAATCAATTACCTATTTATTTGACATAAAAAACAGCATTAATTTAGAAAAGCATAAATTTATTAAGTTTTAAAGAAAAGTGAAATTAATGTTAGTAAAAGTCAATATTTAGTTGAGCCACCTTTAGCCGCTATCAAAGCTTTAATTCTGCGCGGCATGCTATCAATGCAAGATTGTACTGTCTCCTGCATTTGAGAATGATGATTCCACACATGAATAGTCTTTTCTAGGAGCTGGGTTTTGTTGGTAATCACATCTTTAGCCACTTCTCTTTTCATCAGCTCCCACACATTTTCAATGGGGTTCAATCAGGGCTATTACCCGGCCAATCCAACAGAGGGATACTTTTTTCTGCCAAAAAAGCTTTAACAGACCGAGCAGTGTGGCAGGGAGCTCCATCTTGCATGAAAGTGAATGGTTCCCCATTTGGAAACCATTCTCTGAGCTGCGGAATCAACCGATTTTGTAATACTTCTTTGTACTGATCTTGCCTCATTATTCCTTTGACGACGTACAGACGTCCAGTGCCCTTGCCGCTGATGACTGACCAAATCATCACTTTGGTGGGATGTTTAACCGTCGGGACGACACAATCAGGATGAAACTTTTCTCCATGACGACGACGCACATACTGAGCTTTATTCTGCAAAATTTCGAATGTGCTTTCGTCACTGAAGCAGACCTGTCAAAAATAGGAAAAATATATAAACTTCCATGTTTATTTGCTTTATTTAACTGAAAATGATAATAATGTATCAATTATTGATTAAATTGCTGTATCTTACCGATCTCCAGAAGTCCACATCTTTGTCTTGCCATTGTTTGGCCCACTTCAGGCGCTTTGCTTTCAATGCAGCTGTTAACTTGGGCTTCCTGGCGAGGCGACAGGCCTTAAAATCTAATTCTTTCAATTTTCTTCGAACAGTGCGCTCAGAAGCATTTACGCTAGCATCCTGGAGTTGTGATTTTATTACCTTTGTGGTAGCAAATCTGTTTTCTACACAAATTTTCTTCAAACATCTCTCTGACTGTGGAGTGAAAATTGGTTTTCTACCGCATCTTTTCTTTCTTTTCGGGCTTAATTCCTTCCCTGACTCAATTTTCTTTTTTATGCGTCGTACACTAGCTTCGGAAACCTCCAATCTTCGTGATATTTCTCGGTTTGTAAATGTTTTCGCAATCACAAGGGCCTTCACTTCAGCTTTTTTACGTGGTGAAAGATCGCCTTTTCTACCCATAATGAAAATAGTCCAATTACTTTTTTAAAACACTGCATACAAAATAAACTAATAACTGAGTAGTATAAAACTGTTAAACAAACAATCACAGTCCATAAAGCCACAGAAACACGTCCGTACCTGACTCGATTCCGATCGCGACCGATACAGTTTGTACTTGTTTACGTTCATGTATCACTTTGTCAACACAGTGTTGCCATATGTTAAAAATAAATACAAATATGTAGTCTACAACAATTCTTTTAAATAAAAATCAATAATATTGTAGTTTAAATATACCATTATTGCATAAAAACTCTTAAGAAACATAAAATTACTAAAAAAAATACAGTGCGTCTAATAATGTAAAACACGGAGGAGGCAGCATTATGATCTGGGGCTGCATGGCTGCTAAAGGTCTCGGCGAAATGTTCGTTTGTAAAGGCCGCATGAACAGCCAAAAGTACATAAATGTACTAGGAACTGTACTGATGCCTTCGCTAACGCGCATTTTTGGCGACACTAATTTAGACATCAAATTCCAGCAAAATAATGCACCTTATCATAAATCAGCGGCTACGATGCGCTAGTTTAGAGACAATGAAATTGTCTTGTTGGATTGGCCGGCGCAGTCTCCAGATCTAAACCCTATCGAGCATCTTTGGGGTATTCTGAAGCGCAAGATACGGGAGCATAGCATTACATTAAAAGCAGCGCTAAAAAGCGCTTTGATGGATGAGTGGGATGCCATAAGTACAACTGAATGTACTAGGCTGGTACGCAGCATGCCCCAAAGAATTGCTGCTGTAATTAAAGCTAAGGGCGGACACACCAAATATTAATTTATTTCATAATTTTACCTTAATATACGATTTTTCAAAACATACAAATTTAATTTTTTTACCCTGAAACACAAGAAATGAAGTAAATTGTAGGGTGCCTGATACTTTTGGCCAAGGCTGTATTTAAATCTAATCTTTTGACGTGTTTAAAAAGAAAAATTATTGACAGATGCATACTACTCGTTCTTACGATGCTCTCTCACTGACGAAGAAAGATATCAACAAAATATGTGTCATGCAAAGAAAACTGGAGAGTTCAATGTTAGGCGGTACTCTTATCAGGAAAAGAACGGCGGTACAAGACGCAGTCAAATTCATCTTTATGGAACTGGGTTGGATATGTTGCTAAGTTTAAGGATGGACGATGAACAAAAAAATTATAGAGTTGCGATCAAAATCCGAACCCTATCGAAGTAGAGGTAGAGAGAGAATAGAAAAAGGTGGCAAAATTTGAGGGAGGCTTTATTCCAGCAGTGGACGATATAAGGTGATGATGATGATTAAAGGTAAATTGTGATGTAGATAAATTAGATTTCAGACAACAATCTGTTCCTTTTTCTTTATATATATTTCCAACCTCAAAAAATCGCCTTTCACTAAATATTGAAGATGCAGTTGCTGAAAGAAACTCCAGAGCAAGTTGTCCTAACCTAGGAAAATTTTTGAAACTAATCTGCCGCCATAAAAACAGTCTTGCTTTACGTTTCTACCTCTTTTATTCCATGGGAAACCTTTTTATTTATATCGCTGGTTTGACCAATATTAGAGAATAGATCCCAAAACCTGCTCTTTGTTTGTGAAATATGCTAAATCTTTGATCCAGGAACGTGGCAATTATATAATTGTTATTAGTTACAATATTTCCGAATCTCCGGCTTAAACCTTCAAGTAAATTATCCCGCATAGATCCCAAACCACGGAATTGAACACTTTGGAGAATCTCGAGCGGTTGCTCTTGACATATCCAAGGCATTTGACCGTGTTTGGCACGATGGGCTGTTGGCTAAGTTACGTTCTTATGGTATGTCTGAAAAGTTCTGTTTGTGGCTCTCATGTTTCCTCAGAGAGCGTTCTTTACGAGTGGCAGTCCACGGATTTCTTTCTAACACCTTCACTATCAACGCCGGTGTGCCCCAAGGTTCCATACTATCTCCTACTCTCTTCCTTATTTATATTAACGATCTGCTGGAAAAGACCGAGAATCCAATCTACAGCTTTGCAGATGACAGTACACTTATCTCTTCATTCACTTTGAATGCTCGGACATCGACTACTCAGACGAATATCCGCAGACAGCAGGAAGTCATTCAACTTAACAAAGACCTGGAAGAAATTCTATCTTGGGGTGACAGTAACCAAGTGGAATTTAACGCTACAAAAACCCAGGCGGCAGTTTTTTCTAAAAAAGTTAACGTTGCAAAACCCGACATAGTTATGTCGGGGCACTCCATCCCTCTAACATCGTCACTCAATCTGTTAGGCGTTAATTTGGGAGCAAATATGTCCTGGCATGAACATGTTGCAGGCATAGCAAGGAGAGCTTCTCAAAAGTTGGGAATATTGTTTCGAACCAGAAAGCTATACACTCCACAACAACTGTTAATTCTTTACAAAGCTCAAATTCGACCAACTATGGAATACTGCTCCCATGTTTGGAGCTCCGCTCCCAAACATACACTGCATTTGTTGGATTCTATCCAGAGAAGAGCTGTTCGTCTGATTGGACACCCGGAACTGACCGACGACCTTGATTCGCTGGAACATCGAAGAACGGTTGGCGACTTGAGCCTATTCTACAAGTACTTTCATGGAAAGTGTTCGAAGGATGTGGCCCGCTTAATTCCTCCCATAGCGGTGCATGTTAGGAGTACACGTCGCGCTAATACTTCACATTCGTATGAGGTTCAGCTTGTTACTCCTCGTACAACGCTTTTCAAGCAGTCTTTTATATGGAGAACATCATACCTTTGGAATAGTTTGCCCAGGACTGTGTTTCCCATCGAGTACAATCTACAGCGATTCAAGAACAACGTAAATCGCTTTCTCCGCACACGTGTCGCTCCTGTAGCGCTTTAGGGATTTTCCTGCAGCACGTGTGCTAGACCCATAAAAAAAAAAAAAAAAAAAAAAAAAAACCGAGAACCTCGATTTCCATTAAATATTTATTTAATGACAAAATTGTTGGAATGACTATACTAATATTATACACAGTGAACTAATGAAATGTTTAGTAGTTTGTTCAACTGGTTGTAGAAGCTCCAATAACGTTTTAATTAAGTCCCACTAATTTGGTGGCAAAGAAAAAAGTATCATTTTCAGCAGCAAGCAAGCTGATAGTTCTCCTTTGTTCAGAAAGCCTTTTTAATAGATCTTTTACCATTTTGCTTACTCCAGTGTTAAAATCTCTCTGAACTTGCTCTAATTTTATTCTGGAAGGAGATGACTGGTTTACGATTCTTCTTCCGACATTTATAACGTCAAAAACAGATCTGTGCACTTTCAGAAGAGTCGATTACCACCATCATCATCATCTGATATTGTCCACTGCTGGACGAAAGCCTCAGTTAAGTCACCTTTTTCTGTTCTGAGCCATTTGCCCCCAATTTCCGGCCACTCTCTTTAAATCATCAGTCCACCCACTTTGTGGTCTACCTCTATTTCGATAGGCTTCGGATCTTGATCGTCACTCTATAATTTTTTTGTCCATCCTTCCTACTTAAACCTAGCAACATGTCCAGCTCTGATAACACAGGTCTACAAAAAAAATCTTTTTTTTCTTTCACAAGGGCTAAATTAACGGAATATATTTATCTTTTCCATGCTGAGTTTAAATATGTTCTCAGATTTTATCCATCAGGTAGGGTTTTTTTGTGGTACGTGTTTAAAGTTTTAAAATAATTAGTACTTACAAAACACTAAATAATAACTACATGGGTAATTTTGTCGAACCTAAAAAGTTTTATATGATGATTTTCGGTCACATTTTGCCTTCGGGATGTCTCTTTACATGGTCCAGCAGTAGTCGCCAGCATACTAGGACTCCATTTGCCTTGGTACCTCTTTTTGATAGTAGAAATCTGCTGATGAAAACCCTCACCATGCTCATCAGAGATAGCCCCAAGATTTTTAGGAAAGAAGTCTAGGTGGGAGTCCAAGAAGTGAATTTTTAAGGACATGTTGCAGCCCATTTTTTTGTATGAAGTCAGAAAATCACTCACTATTTCACTATAGTTTTCTTTATTATTGCCAAGAAATCCACAACAGATATTTTTGAATGATATTCAAGCTGCTTTTTCCGGTGGATGTAACAGTTCCTCAAAACGTTCAGCATCCGATATTAATAACACAGGGGAACAGCTGTTTTGGTGTCGAGGTTTTTTGAGCTGATTCTATATCAATTTGATGTCCTGAATTCAAATAACGTATTCATTTGTACCTAGGAGCTCAAATTTTTAAGATATACAATTTTAGAGAAATATAAGTTACATTATTGTAACTCAAATCCGTAAGTGTAGTAAACAAAAGTAGATACGAAATTTTTATTTTAGTTATACAAAATACAATATTATGTCGTACTTACAAACAAAAAAAAAACAATGAAGAAATGAAATAGTCACTCAACACTTGGAAAGCTTCTTTTCCGCGACATTCTTGAATGTTTTTTAAACAGTCCCTTTTTAAACTCCAGCAGTAATCTGCCATCATGTGCATGTCCCATCTTCCTTGGTAGCGGTCCTCCATAACTTTAATATCTTGGTGAAATCTTTCACCTTGTTCCTCACTCATGTCTCCTAAATTTTCTGGAAAACGGTCTAAGTGGCTGTGTAAATAGTGTATTTTAATACTCATATTGCACCCTAAGGATTTGAAACTATTAAGCATCTTGTTAACCATTTCAACATAGTTTTGAGCTTTATGTTTGCCTAGAAAATTTTCTACAACTGCAACAAATGATGTCCAAGCTTCTCGTTCAACTTGATTCATTGAATTTATGAAGGCAGGATCCTTAATTAATTGTCTTATTTGTGGGCCGTCAAATATCCCTGCTTTGAGTTTTTCTGTGCTCAACTGATGCATTTTTACCTCTATATATGCAAAACAAGACCCATTCTTATCAAGAGCCTTTACAAATTGCTTCATTAAGCCCAACTTTATATGTAACGGAGGAAGTATAATTTTTTCTCTTTCAACCAAAGCGTCGTTAATGACATTCTTTTCCCCAACGTCCATGTTTTCTCTCTGAGGCCAATCTTTTCTAACCCAGTGGTGTGTTTTGTCCCTACTATCCCAGAGGCACAAGAAACACGGATATTTCGTGTAACCACTTTGCTGCCCAAGAAGAAAGTTTACCATTTTTAAGTCTACACAAATCATCCATTGATGTTCGTAATACTTTATCTTCTGCAAGACCAAAGCTATGGTATTATATTCTTCTTTCAGTTTCGTTAAGTGAGCTAGTGGTATTGAACCATATTTATTCCCATTATGTAGAAGGACACATTTTAAACTTCGCTTTGAACTGTCAATAAATAGGCGCCAATCATCTGGAATATATTCAGAAAGTCCCATTTCTTTCATGAGTCCCCTAATTTCGTGACAAAATACAAGATTGTCTTCTTGAGAAAAGAATGGTAGCAGATCTTTTTCTCTTGTACGGTAAAAGGTAATTTTGGTTCCTTGTTCCAGTAAATTTTTGTCGTTCAACCTAGAAGCCAGTACTTCAGAAGCTTTTTTCGATAAATTGAGATCCCTGGTGAGATCATTTAATTCATTTTGATTGAAGCGTTGAGGAACTGATGACGTCCCCTCATAGTCACTGTTAGTTTCATTAGCATCAGAACTTTTATTAGCATCAGAAGAGCGATCAGAGGGAAAATATTCGTCATCAGAGATATGTGGTAGCTGATGAAATGTTGGAATCGGTATTTCATCTGAGTGCGGGATAGGGCGTATTGCCGAGTCTAAATTGGGATAAGTCCACTTACTGCGGTTATTTCGATTGATTCCATCAGTATTTACTAAACAGAAATAACAATCATTGAAGTGGTTTTTTGGTTCTCTCCAAACCACTGGTACGCCGAATTTTAGACATTTTCTTTTCCCGGTAGTCCACTGCCGTAAATGCTCTGTACAAGTTTTACACACGAGATGCGGGGCCCACGTTTTGTCCTGATCACCAAGCTTAACTCCAAAGTATCCAAGATACGCTCGCTTTACAAAGTCAGTAATAGTTTTTCTGTTTTGTTGAAACATGTATTCTCCACATATATAGCAAAACACATCAGGTTGATTTACACAACTTCTTCTTGAACTGGAACCTGAACTCATTTTAATTCTGTTCAATAACACAAAAACACTCTTTTCTTAACATAAAATAACACGCCGAATTCGATCTACTCTCATTAGTAAGAACGCACAAACTGACAAGACTTACCCGAGTTAGGTGATTAAAAGGGTCAGTTCAGGTACCTGATAGGCAATGGTTCCACTATTTATAGATTTACCTGGAATTTACTCAATTACAGACTGACAATAAAACCATTGTACCTACATTAATGAATATATAATAATTTTAGAACTCTCATAAATGAATATACTGAATAAAAACCACATTGGTAGATAAGTTGATGTATCTAAAAAAGTAGAGCTGATAGAGAAAAACGGATTGCATGTATAGATTTAGCGTCCCAAATATAGTTAAAATCAGCTCAAAACAAAAATATTTTTTTGTTGCCCTGTGTAATCTTATTTGGGGCCCTATAAAAATTCCTTCCTTCAATTTTGCATCACTTATTTTAGGAAATTTAGATTTCAAATACATAAATGCAGCAGAACCTTTATCCATTTTTTTTTAATAAACCCCCGGTTTTAAGTGCAGGGAAGGTAAATACACCTCTTCGGGATCCACTAATGGGGTATTTGATACATTTTTATGCCCAGGAATAATTCACGTTTAGGCCATTGTTTCCTTAAGTAGTGAGACTCCTTATCCCTGCTATCCCATTCACACAAGAAACAGCAGAATTTTGTGTATCCAAGTTGCAAATCTAACAATAAAGCTATAACCTTGAAATCACCACAGATATTTTAGTTATATTTAGTATACTGAATTTTTTCTAACAGCAATTTCATATTTTCATATGTCTCCTTCATATCACTAGCATCCGTAACAGGTATTGATGGTAATTCATTCCTATTATGGAGTAGTACTGCCTTCAAACCGACTTTTGATGAGTCTATGAACAATCGCCACTCATCTGGCTGGTGTTGATGTCCAAGAGCCTCCATTACTGCACAACATCATTGCAAAAAATTACATGGCCTTCTTTAGAGAAGCAGTCACTGAAATCACTATGGCGTCTACGATAAACGCATATCCTTATAACTTTTTGGAGTAGAATCCAACCTTTGAGCCTGAAACTTAAAAGCTCAGCTGACTGTTTAGACAAATTTAAATCCCGTATAAGATCATTAAGATCTTCGTGAGATAAAAAGTGAGGTTCTGATAAACTACTTGCTTCAAATGTAGGATCACTTCTCTCACTTTTTCCGTCTTCAGTATGAACTGGGTCGCAGTCGGAGTTATCACTTAAGGTCATGAAATCTGGAAACTTTGGTACAAGATACTCTTCACTATGTGGCACAGGTCTAACTGCAGATGCCAAATTGGGGTACTTAACTGTATATTTTGTTTTGTATTTTGTAATGTTAGTTAAGCAGAAATAACAATCAGTTAAATGGTCCTTCTGTTCCCTCCAAATCATAGGGACTGAAAACGGCATATGATGAGTACCATTTTTCCAACCAGTGAGAAGCCTAACACATGATACGTTTCCAACAGATCCTTATTGTAAATGAGGAAGAGAGTAAGAGACAGTATGGACTTGGGATAACCTGCGTTGATCGTGAAGATATTAGAAAGAAATTCGTCGACTGCCACTCGTAAATAACGTCCTTTGAAGAAATCTGAAATCCATCAGCAAAACCTATCAGAAACACCATAAGAGCGTAACTTATCCAACGATTCGTCATGCCTCGGATATATCAAATGCAACCGCTCGAGATTCTCCAAAATGTTCAAGAACATTGTACCAAACATGTTACATAAGTTGGAAAAATCTTCTGTTGATCTTTGCTTATGAGAGCCATATTGATGATCGCTAATAATGTAAAATCCTTCTAGATATTTGAAAAGATGCCAACTGCGTTTTTCATAACTTTCGATATTATTAAAATTATTGTCATATATCTTTTTAGGGTTTTTGAAGTAAAGAATTTGAAAATTGTATTATTTGTCGTTATATTCAAATTTAACATAAATAACATCTAGAGCAGAGGTTCCCTAACTGTGCGTCGCGATACCCTGGGGCGACGCGGGGCTATCGTAGGGAAATCGCGAGACGATACGCATACGTCGCCTGCAGAAGACATAATGAGTTAGTGTGCGGCGCGGCGCGCATCTCAACAGCGACTCAGTAAGCCTATAGAGATATTAGAATAAAGGATTTGGGGCCCAGTTTTTATCAAAATCACCAGCTTTACACCCAAAATAAAGCTCATAACATTTTTTCACAAGCGGTGTAAAATTTCGCCTCTGAGACTTGAAGGTCAATTCATCACACACGTAGCAGAAATTGTTTCGTTGATTTGCACACTTTCTTAGCATTTTGAAACGTTTATAAAAAAAAACTTACAAATAAAAACAATAAACAGCACAAAAATAAGTAGGTACACGTGTTACCAGACTCACTACAATTACAATTATGGCTACTGGGCCTCTGCTTGCTAAAAAAGTGCAATATTTATACAAGATAGGACAGGTTCGAACATCATTAAGCCTGGATAGAGTGAAAACATGTTTCAACATGAATAAGTCTGCCTGGTGCCAAATTATTCTGAATACAAATTCCCACTTTTATATTTACCAGAATTATAACAATGAAATCCTAATATAGAGAAGTATATTACACAAAAATGTCTGTCACAAGAAAACTATCCCTGATAGAAGAAATCTGATAACATATTTGAATTCAACATAAAAAACTGAACTAGAGTCTTTATTCAGTTTCCTTGTGGAAAAATCATGTTGACCAGTGTAATGTGATCTCTAAAAGTAACGCCTCTTATTTTTCTTTGCATGACACTAATTTTGTAGATATTTTTCTTCCGTCAATGTGAGTATCGGCACCGTACGTAAGAACGGGTAGTATGCATCTGTCCAAGAGAGACCTATTCTCCGCTAAATTTCATGTGTTTGGTTGCCTCGTCCTATGCTGACTTCATGTTCTAGATATTTATATCGGTGTACTTGCGCGATCTTTACATTATTCAGTTTTATAGTGTCGTTTAGTACAAGATTTACCGTAAACTGCATCTTGGAGAGATTAATTTTTAAACCAACCCTTCCTGAAGCTTCTTGAAGCATGTGCACCATAGTTTGTGCTTCTTGCAAAATGTCTGTTATTAAGACACTACTACTACTACTACTATTACTAACACCATCAATGTTAAGCCCCATTTTTTCCAGTTTAATGATTGCAGCATATGCTACGATCATGCTACAATCAATAAACCAGGTGTTGGGTATGTATAAAACATGATTTATTATTTACTCCTAAGGCTCTTGTAGCTTTTTTAATGCTAGTTGCACTGCCTCTAATAAATAGATGGACTCTTGTGTTGTTTATACGACTTTCATCGACCATCCAATTTAAGGCATTTTTGATCTTTTCGCTGCAGAGTGATGCCAAATCAAGATTTCGTGGCCAAAAATCGAAAAATCGAAGTTTCAATTTAGGGATAGTTGAGTGGGGGTTAGATGGAACATCCGGACAGAGCAATTTCAAACAAAAATTTCAAAGTGACACTGACAAAAGTGACTCAAGTATTTTTTTTACCTCGCTTGTACCACTTAAAATTTTATATTTAGATGAAAGCACAGGTAAGCAAAAAATTGCACCCGATTTTGTCGGCCAATCAAAATTGAATTTTTGCATGAAACTGTTGAAAATACAAAACATCAAGTTGATTATATTGTTGAACAGTAGCAAAATCTCATTCCTTACGAAACAATTGTTGACGGAAAACAAGTGACAGTAACTTACAAATTAGCATTAACTATGGTTGATGGTAAAGTTTGCAATTCTTTGACAGACACATCTTCTAGTCAAAGGTGCTACATTTGTCAATGTACTTCAAAATAATTTAACAATATTGATGAAATACTTAAAACACCAATCAAGGAAGAAAATTTGCAGTTCGGTATATCATCTTTACATGCCTGGATTCGTTTTTTCGAGTGCCTGTTGCACGTTTCTTACAAATTGAAAGTCAAAAAATGGCAAAATCGCGGTGAAGATAAAGATAAGATCCAAAATCGAAAACAAAATATTCAGAAAGGTTTTCGTCAGCAATTAGGACTCTTGATAGATATGCCGAAACAAGGTTTTAGAAGTACAAACGATGGTAAAACTGCGCGACGTTTTTTTGAAAATTCGAAAATTTCTGCCACAATAACCGGAATAAATGAGGATTTATTAAAACGGTTTCACATTATTTTGCAGGTTATTTCATCAGGTTTTGAAATCGATGTGCCTAAGTATAAAGAATACTGCTTAGAAACTGCTCGGTTGTTTGTAGAATTGTACCCATGGTTTTACATGCCTACAACTGTGCATAAATTGTTGATTCACAGTGCACAAATTATTGAGTCATCGCTTTTGCCCATTGGACAAATGTCCGAGGAAGCCCAAGAGTCTTGCAACAAATTAATAAAAAAATATCGGCAAGACTTTGCACGCAAAACAAGTCGAATTGAAAATATGCAAGACTTTTTTTGCGACTATTGGTATCCTCGGACCCACTAATATCTGGCGTACGTAAATTACCAATTCGAAAATTCAAAGCGTTAGATCCTCAAGCGATTGAATTACTCAAACCGCCAAGTATCAATTCGCAAATTGAATTTCCAATATGTCAAAGCTCTAGTGAAGAAGGAGGCGAACAATCTGATTCAGAGTATTAAGTGGTTTTTGAATAAAATTTGTACTTTCTTATAATAAAACACAAAATCGCAATGTACTCATTTTCTTAACCATTTTGTCAAATTTACAATGCTTTTTAAATTTTGGTCCGTCATTTTGTTTTTCGAAAAAATATTATCAAATTTGAAATCAGGGACCTCAAAAACCTTAATGTACCCATTTTCTAAACCATTTTCACGGGTTTTCGATTTTTGGCCACGAAATCTTGATTTGGCATCACTGTGCGCTGGTGTGACTACCTTTTAGACCTCTGATAATAAGCACAAAATGTTTTGTTTCAAAAAGAACCTTTAATTAACCAACAATTTAACTCATGTAAATGATACCACGCGGTAGTCACAGAATGATTGTTTCTGCGGTGAAATGAACCACCCTGTATTAATATAATTGCACATTTTTTCGTTATTAATTCATTAATATTTAAAATAAACGGAAATGCTTAATTTAATTATATACCGACACTCGTTAAAGCAGTTCATCGTAATCTTAGTAGCAATTTAAACACGGCACAATTATTTTTTAAAAAATGTTATACTTTCTCTTAAAAGGTAAAAGTACCTTTAAAATAGTTAAATACGTATGTACCTATGACGTAAAATCACTAACCCATGGTAGCAAGTTGAATAACATATAGCATAACATAATCTTTAATGTTCGAAAGTTTCAGGTGACCTCTTGCCTTTTGGCAGCAATTTACGAATAAAATTATGTAATCGAAGCTATGCTCGCTGGCCTCATTGTTAATGGCGCCCTTCCCTAGGGCGATATGCCAGCTGACACCCGGTCCCAGGTTTAGTCAGAGTTGCAGTGATCCTAACAAATTTATAATTTGACAGTGTTAATAACAATCGGGTTAATGAATCTTTCTTACTGATTTCCCCTTCTCGGTAGAGTCTACCGCGTATATGCTGCCCTGTCAATCACACTTTCGACCTTTGAACTTACTGTATTAGGCTTAACCTTAACCTGCTCAACCAGGTGTAGAACATCGCAAGAACTAACAAAAATTGTAGGTCTCCCTGTTTAATCTGCTTGGAATCAGTATAACATCTCCATAAATCGTTGAAATTTCGCTTTTAGCTTTAACACCAAATACTCGCATCTTCACTACAAGAAGATCGAACTCCAAAATCGACCATTATCAACGAACTATTCAAAAGGATGTCTATGCAACGAAGAATACAACGAAACTGGACCTTAGCCTTACCATAAAATATATACCAGGTGTACAAGTATGAAATGTGGATTTCAGACAACAGATGGTGCACCAATGAAGTTTGTGCTATAAAGATTTGACACTGCGCCATTTTGTTGTATAATTAACAAGTGTCAGACGCGCACGAGTGATAAATTGGAAAAGTGTGTGCATAGTGTTGTGTTGTTGTGTTCAAAATGTCGAAATTTATACCGAACAAAGAGCATTCGCGGGCAGCATTAATTTTTCGTTTTCATTTGAAGAAAACTGCTGTTGAACCATACTGATTATTTCGAGAAGCTTATGGTGAACATGTTCCATCGCAAGATACGTGTGAACGATGGTTTCGGCGTTTCAAAAGTGGTAACTTCGATGTTGCAGACAAGGAACGTGGAAAACCGCCAAAAAAATACAAAGATGTGGAATTGCAAGCATTGTTGGACGAAGATGATTCGCAAATACAAAAACAACTCGCCGAGCAATTGGGCGTTAATCAACAAGCTGTTTCCAATCGGCTACGAGAGATGGGAAAGATTCAGAAGACCGGTAGATGGGTATCACATGAGTTGAACGATAGGCCAATGGAAAAGCACAAAAACACGCGTGACGTTTTGCTCGCTCGGTACAAAAGGAAGTCGTTTTTGCATTGTATAGTTACAGGGGATGAAAAGTTGATTTATTTTGAGAATCCCAAGCGCAAAAAATCATGTGTAGACCCAGGCGTACCATCCACATCGACCGCAAGACCGAATCGCTTTGGCAGAAAGACGATGCTCTGTGTTTGGTGGGACCAGAAGGGCGTGGTCTATTATGAGCTGTTAAAACCTGGGGAAACGGTGAATACTAAACATTACCAACAACAATTGACCAATTTGAACCGTTCGCTGCTTGAAAAAAGGCCAGAATACCGAAAGAGGCAACACAAAGTCATTTTTCTTCGGCAAAACCAGTTCGCGACACGTTGGAAGCACTCAGCTGGGAAGTTCTACCCCATGTGGCTTACTCACTAGACTTGGCTCCTTCCGATTACCATTTGTTTGCATCGATGGGTCACGCACTAGCTGAGCAGCGTTTTGGTTCGTACGAAGTTGTGAAAAAATGGCTCGCAGCAAAAGGGGAAGATTTTTACTGGCGTGGTATTCACAAATTGCCCGAAAGATGGGGAAAAACAAGCGATGGAGCATACTTTGAATAAAGCACTTTTTATCATTCTTCCAAATTTAACATGTTTTTTTTAGAAAAAAAATCCGCATTTCATACTTGTACACCTGGTACACTGCTGTCAAATTTGCGACATTTTTACAGCATTTCATATGAAAAATTTAATAACAATTAATGACCTCATTTGAAGACTGAGGTTTTGGTAATTGTTGTTAAAATGATACCCAGTTATCATTGCTTAGAAATAAATACTGTTTTGTATTATCAGTTAAGGGTAGTGTCAAGTACCTTATGTCCTACTTAATTTCCCCGTAGGAGTAAAAACAAACAATAAGTTATTGTCAATCATTGTTTTACGCGGAACCCACTGATGACCTTTCTCAATAGGCAGTGGTACCGTTCCTTGTTCACTAGATTAGAGAGCTCTTGCTACTGGTCAACGCAATACATAAAATGGCAATATATTAATATTTTCTGAGTTCAGATAGGCGGTCGACGACGTCGACGTCATTTAGAAGTTAAACCAGGAAGCCACATTTATGCATGTCCTTTTAAAATTACTTTGAAATTGCACATCGGTTTTTAGTGTTCCGTACGGAACACTTATAAGATCACTTCGGGGTCTCTCCGTACGTCTTTCCATCTGTCACACCTGATTTTCTCAGAAACTGTTTGACATAAAAAGTTGAAATTTGGTATTAATACAGGAATTGATGGCCTCATCAGAGCCGTGTAGTTTTGAAAGTTAAATTTTGACTTGAGAGGTTAGTTTTGGGGGTCAAAGAGGAAGTGAAATTTTTTTTTTTTTACCAGGGCATCAAGTGGGGTGTCAAATGAAAGCTTGTAAAAACACGAGTTCAAAAATATATATAATGTAATACTTGCGCACTATTTTCTTTTTATTATTTTTAAAAAATCGCGAAAAATCGCTACCCCCTTATCTCGAAAAACACTGATCAAAAAATTTTGAAAAAATCCTGGAATATTCTCTACAGGGTGTAGATTGAATGAAAATTATCACGAGTGCATTAACTTTAATAATTTATCTGGTATATAAAAAAGCAAAAATTTCAAGGTCAAGTTTTCAGAAAAGATCGGAAAAAAACTTTGCTGAAAACTCATTTGGGGTGTCTTTTGTGGCGTCATTGATTATTTTATAGCTCCGTAACAAAAATTTCTATTTTAAAAGCAATCAACGTACGGAACACTAATTGCGCAAGTTCAACTTGGTTATTTCTGTTTAAACTTTATCGTCATTTTGTGTTGTACTCTGCCATATAATAAGGACATTATTATTTTTATAATTGTTATTCTGTGAACAAGGAGATGCTGAAACTTTAGCTCCACTTACAACTCTAAGATCGTAATAATTCTGCCGTGGCTAGAACGAATGACGGTAGATGGACAACAAAATTACTTAAATGGATACCTTGGGAGAGCAGACGACGTGTCGGAAGACCAATGAAAAGATGGAATGATGATATCAGGCAGTAGATGGCTCCATCTTGCACAGGATAGAGACAAATGGAAGAAACTTGAAGGGGCCTATCTCCTGCAGTGGAGAAACAGTGGCTTATAAAGAAGAATATATCTGCTGTTTTAAGATCTAGCGTAATAATAAAATCTTTTTGACAATTGAATCCACTCGTCTATCTACTTTATATTTTTTACATTTCCAGTAATTAGTTTACTTAAAAATGTAATTAATTTACCCCTGGCACATAACCATCACTTCAGCAATGAAAACGACTTTTTTTTCTTCCTCATTTTTGGGAAGTGGTTAAACATGATTCGAGAGTGTTAACAAGTGCTGTGAGCCTTTGTCAGGCTGACGTCAACAATTTATCAACATAATAACTCCGCCTGCAGTATTGATGGATGGATTGAGTAGTTCATCAAGACTGTTGCCGGTCCCAAGCCCGGATAAAGGAGGAGGGTTGTGGAGTTAGGAGTTAGCACCCTAACACACGTAAAACCTAAACTGGGAAATGCTAGTTGTTTTTGAAAAGTAGGATGAAAAATCACAAGAGAAGCAAAAATCCCCGGGTGGCAATCCACGCCTTCGAAGAAGGGAGCCCCATCGGATACGGGGGGGGGAGCAATTTTACTTCAAAGCGAATAGTGAACCCAAGCTTAAAACTTAGCCAAACGAAGAAATTCCGAAACAGAATAGCTGCTCTCGGCACCTGGAATATACAGGGATGGAGACAAAGAACATCGAAGTCATACAAGTGTTTAAGAAGATGACCATAGACATCTTAGTAATAAGCGAGACGAAGAAAAAGGGAAGTGGAAGAGAAGAAATAGATGAAGTGATGCATTGTTGGAGTGGAGTAAAGAAGGAAGAAAGAGCAAAGGTTGGAGTTGTAATATTAGTAAAAAAGAAGTGGAAAAAGAAAATAACATCTTGGAAACCCATGAATGAAAGAATCATAAAACTAAATATAACAATGCTAGGAAAAGACATGGTAATATTAGGAGTATACGGCCCAACAGAAGACAGCACTATAAGAGAAAAAGATAATTTCATGGAAACACTAGAAATAGAAACACAAAAAGTAAAGAAAAAGCAAGAATTAATAATAATGGGAGATCTGAATGGGAGAACAGGAAGGAAAACAAAGGACAATACCGTAGGACCATTCGGAGAAGACATTACTAACGATACCGAAGAGAGACTAATAGAGTTGTGTGAACTAAACGGCCTCAAAATAACAAACGGATTCTACAAACACAAGGACATCCACAAATATACTTGGATGCAAGAAACACGAAACTTAAAATCGATAATAGATTACATTATAATTAAAAACGATACCACTATCAAAATAAAAGACGTAAGAGTAAAGAGAGGGGCAGAATATGGAACCATAGACTATTAATCGCAAATATAAAAGTACCGTGGTACAAGATAATAAAGCAAAAAGAAACAATAGATAAAGAAAACAGAAATACTAATGAGATAACAGAAAAAGCAGACAGAGAAATAAAATACAAAATACACTTACCGCAAGACGAAACGATAAGAGACCTATATAGACGACGATTAGATCAAAAATTAAATGAATTTAACTACGACAACCTCCAACAGATGTATGACCACATAAAAGAATGCATCAAACAGGCATCCCTAGAAGCATTAGGTAAAGAAGACAACGAGAATGAGAAACATAAAATTAGAATCTGTGAAAAAACCAAAGAATCTATAAAGGAGAAAAAAAGACTATACGAAAAATGGCTGAATACAAAATCAGAAGATCTACAGAAATATAAAGAGAAAAATGCAGAAACGAGGAGGATGATAAACAAAGAAAAGAACGGGAGATGGGAAAAATCGTGCGAACATGTAGAACAGTATATAGGAGGAACTAGAAGTACAGAGTCATGGAGAATAATTAAAGCATTAAGGACTAACAATAGAGAGAAGACGCATATAGAGTACATCCCAGAAAGCGAGTGGGAAGAATATTATAAGAAGCTGCTAACAGAAGATAGACAAGAATTCCAAGAAGAGAACCTTGAAGAAGAACAGAATAAGGAAATAAAAGAGATAGAACTAAGCTATGAAGAAGTAAAGAAGACAATAAAAACACTCAAAAATAATAAATCTGCAGGGCCTGGGGATGTGGTAAATGAAATGATTAAGTACGGGTCTAATAAATTACATCGAATGCTGAGAAACATGTTCCACAGAGCGATAAATGGAGAAAAAATACCAGAGGAATGGTCAAAAGCTTATATAGTATCTATATTTAAAAAGGGAGACCGCAGAAAATGCACAAACTATAGAGGCCTAAGCATAATATCGAGTGTGGGACGTTTGTATGGAAAAATTATTAAAAATATCATGGAGGAAAATATAAAAGGAAAAATTGGAGAAGACCAAGCAGGCTTTACGGTCAGAAAATCATGTATAGACCACATATACACTATAAAACAAACAATGGAAAAAAACTGGCAAAGAATAGAGAAGTTCATCTAGCCTTCATAGACATAAGAAAGGCCTATGACTCAGTACCAAGACAAAGATTATGGAACGCAATGAAAGAAATAGGCATTGACAAAGAACTAATATACCCAGTAACAGCTCTCTACGAAAACAACACAGTGAACATAAAAATAGGACATAAAATAGGGAAGAGACTCTAAACATCAAAAGGCCTATTACAAGGATGCTCTACATCCCCAACACTATATGGTAAGAAAACTGAAAGAAGAATACACTAAAGCAGGATTAGCAATAAACTTTGATAAAACGGAATATCTAACAACAAAGGAGGGAAACGTGGAGAATCTAGAAGTAGATAACGAAACAATAATCAAAGGAACCGATAGATTTAAATATCTAGGAACCATCATTTCAAAAAACGCAACATCAGAAGAAGAGATTAAAGCTAGATTAGGACAAACGTGAACATGCATAAGACAATTAAATTCGATCCTGTGGGATAAGCACATTACAAAGAGAAACAAAACACGCATATACAAATCAATAATACAAAGCATAATGACATACGGGTCAGAAACATGGACGATCAACAAAAGAAATAAATCTAAAATTAATGCGGTAGAGATGGAGTATTGGAGAAGATGTTGTAGAGTAACACGTATGGAGAGAATAACAAATGAAGAAATAAGAAGCAGAATGAACATCAAAGAGAATGCAATAAACATCATTGAAGAAAGACGATTAAAATGGTATGGACACATAAGACGAAGCGAAGATAATAGGTGGATAAAGAAAATAACGGAGTGGAGCCCTATAGGGAGAAGAAAAAGAGGAAGACCCAGACGATCGTGGAGAGACGACGTGGACGAGGCTATGGAGGACAGGGGTCTAACAGATGGAGACTGGGAAGAGAGAAACGGATGGAATCAAGGGCTGCGAGAAGGAAGACAGCGTCAGCTGTAGAAAATCCTTGTTATATATATATATATATATATATATATATATATATATATATATATATATATATATATATATATATATAATAATAATAATTAGGATTGCAGTTACATTTAGGTAATGTTTGCAGGCTATAAAGAAAATGCCACTCCGAGCACCCACAGATGATAATAATAGTAGGCGTCACGTGATTTTCTACTATAATTTTTAGCAATGGTCACACGGGTTCTCTCATTAGTGTCATATTTGGCTAACTACAACAGCAAAGTAAATCTTAAAAAGTATTCCTAGTTGCATAAATTATTTTATTAAACGAATTTGACTACATATGATTAAGCGAAGCACGCTGTTAAGTCCGTCTGACACTCCCTATTGTTCATACTCAATGGAACAATAATAATTTAATTTATATTATGTTGCCGTATACACTCACCTTGCAACGGATATCACGTTGATTCCAAGTGGATGCATATTTTAAATACCAATTAATTATTTTAGCACAGTAGCTGCTATTAACCTTAGGTTAATTAACCAAAAATTAGGTTGAGTTAATTAAAAAAATAGGTAAAACATTTCCGGCCTGATTCACTAAAAAGTTAAACTTTAAGGAGACTCTACCCGTTTTTGGGTAATTTTTTATTGTTTTTATTAAACTACATGCGATTCTGCATCAAATGGTGTAATTTTAAATCGATCTGACCACTAGAAATGGTTAAAATAATTTTTTGACGTTGGCTACTCGTGGTCGTTTTTCTCACTAGGTTCGATCACGCACCCCATTACTTTTATTGCAGGACTAGACTTGAAGAGTTTTGCTAAAACATGTTTGCACTTACCCACAATATTGTTTATTAGTGAATAATCTACGATATCATTTTATTGTATAGAGATACTCGTAACTACCATAATAGTCCCGGAAACACATTGACGAAGTCGAAGAACGAGAATCGTGGATCTCATTATTGGAAATAGAGGAGCCGCTGGACTCACTGTCTCTGAGTTTCGTATAGATTCTTCGTTTTTACGACAGAATCCCCTTTGTTTTCAAAAAACACACTAGAAGGTGGCATCACACAAGAGAAAAGAAAAGAGTTGCAAATAAACGAGGTCCGGCTCAGGTAGCAACAGGTGGACAGAGGTCGTAAGTCATATAAAGGCTTATCCCTTGGAATAGTTGGGTATAGTCTTTGTAAAAACATAAGAGATACTTTTTCTACTATCCTGAACAGAGAACTAAAAAAACTAGTACAAAACTGGTCGTTTTTGAAAAATCGCTTGTCCTGAAAAATTATGTTTTTTGAGACGCAATATTCTTTTTCTTAGCTGTCGTAGCAGACATAGCTACGATTTTTTCAGTAATTAAGGACATATCCCTGAATAGCACAGATTTTTCCGTAAGTCAAAAAATTTCGAAAAAAAAATTATCGGATCTCCTGAATGGAGAACTAAAAAACGAGTACGAAACTCATCGTTTCTGAAAAATCGCTTGTCCTGAAAAATCACGTTTTTTTGAGACGCAATGTTCTTTTTCTCAGCTGTCGTAGTAGATATAGCTATGATTTTTTCAGTAATTAAGGACATATCCCTGAACAGCACAATTTTTTCCGTAAGTCAAAAAATTTCGGAAAAAAAATTATCGAATGGAAAAAATTGGTACTACCACGCTCAAATAGTGTCCTAATAATCTAGAAATAGTTCGAAAAAAAGAAGTTGAAAATCTAAGCAGTAGAATTGTAGAAAAGGAACAGTATGTGCAAAAAAACACATTTTCCACATCTCTTGAACAGAATTAAAAAAACGAGTACAAAACTGGTCGTTTTTGAAAAATCGCTTGACCTGAAAAATTATGTTTTTTGAGACGCAATATTCTTTTTCTGATAGCACAGATTTTTCCGAAAGTCAAAAAATTTCGAAAAAAAAATTATCGGATCTCCTGAATGGAGAACTAAAAAACGAGTACGAAACTCATCGTTTTTGAAAAATCGCTTGTCCTGAAAAATCACGTTTTTTTTTGAGACGCAATGTTCTTTTTCTCAGCTGTCGTAGTAGATATAGCTACGATTTTTTCAGTAATTAAGGACATATCCCTGAACAGCACAATTTTTTCCGTAAGTCAAAAAATTTCGGAAAAAAAAAATTATCGAAAGGAAAAAATTGGTACTACCACGCTCAAATAGTGTCCTAATAATCTAGAAATAGTTCGAAAAAAAGAAGTTGAAAATCGAAGCAGTAGAATTGTAGAAAAGAAACAGTATGTGCAAAAAAACACATTTTCCACATCTCTTTTACAGTCGCTTTTGCTAGGTTACCATGAGCTTGAAAACTGAAATTTTTTTATGGGACCGGAGTTAAACCAAAGCTTAAAATTTAGTAATTCTAACGAAAAAAAAAATTTAGAATCTATGGAATAGTTTTTACGAAATTAAGAGAGAAAGAGAGACAGAAAGAAGTCCGGCATTCCAGGACGGGGCATCAAACAACAACGGTTAGAGTTCCCTTAAGAATGGCATAATTTGACAATTGGTTTAAATTGACAAATACATCAACATGTAAAACAAGTTATGACGTCGTGCAGTACAAGTTAATTTTCATACGTTTCAAAAACTTATTAGATGATAAGAATTCTTCTTTGATGACATTTAAGATATAAATCGGGTGTGACAAATGGACGAACAAACGGACACCGAAGTGATCCTAGAAGTGTTCCGTACGGAACACTAAAAATATAACAGAACTCAAAATAAAAGTAAACAGAATCACTAGAAATTTTAAATTCTACGACAACCAGATCGGGTATAAGTTTTAAACCTTTTTAGTGCTATTTAAACACAGAACTCTACAAAAAAAATTTTTGTTTTTGTCCTAAAATTTATTTTATGATTTTTCTATTCATTATGCTCCAAAATAAAGGACAAGTACCCATATTCCATATAAAGTTTGCTTTTGTGCTAGTTATGATAATAATACATTTTTATGAGTTATAGTAGAAATATTAAATAGTTCTGGTATATTTAAAAATACCGCGAAAAAATAAAGGGGTCGTAACTTTCACAGTGTCACTTAAGTGATAAACAACAACTGACTGTTTTGTAGGAGACTTGAAAGGGTTAAAATGTCGTCGAGAAAGTGTAAATATGATGCTGATGCATTTTGTTATATATGTGGTATATTTATTAAAGTACGAGATATAAAATTTTATTTAAACGCATGTGAAAAGCTTTGTGAAGCCTACAAAGCCTATTTCAACTGCCCTATTCGGAATCTAGACAAGCCCTGGGCTCCACATATTGCTTGTAGTAATTGCAAAAGATTTTTAGAAGAATATGAATATGTTTATTTTTATCTTTATTTATTTCAGATTGGTATCGAGGTGAGAAACGGAGTATGAAATTCGCAGTACCGACAGCCAAGAGACCACATTAAAGACGAATGCGAAACCCATCGAATATCCTGATCTTGCTTCATCTTCTGCTCCAATCTCACATAGCCCACAACTTCCAGTACCTGAACCTCCTAAAAAATTGTCTCAGTCAAGCTCATCTCAGAGTTCAAATAAAAATATTGGAAACGAAGAATTTGTACTGTCACAGGAACCACCGAAACCCCATTTTCTTACCTCAGAAGACTTTAATGACTGAGATTTGAATTTGCCGAAGAGTAAGGCAGAGCTTTTGGGTTTGAAGCAATGGAATTTGCTTATTGGTGTCAAAATAACAGATCAACGAAGTCGGCATGAGACATTTGCTACGTTCTTCACCAAAGAAGATGGACTTTGTTATTGTAACGATATAAGAGGTTTGTTTGAAGCAATTGGGATGCCCTGTGTTCCCAGTGAATGGCGTTTATTTATTGACAGCTCGACGAAAAGCTTGAAAGCCGTTTTACTACATAACGGAAATAAATTTCCATCTCTTCCAGTGGCTCATTCTGTACATCTAAAAGAAAACTATGAAAGTGTTAAAATTTTACTCGAAGCTTTAAAATATCAAGAGTATAAGTGGGAGTTCACTGGAGATTTTAAGATTGTAGGACTACAGGGTGGATATACAAAATATCTGTGTTATCTCTGTTTGTGGGATAGTAGAGTGGATGCTCAACACTATGTTCAACGATCATGGCCACTAAGAACGGAATTTTGTGTTGGAAAACAAAACGTTAAATGTGAACCTATTTCGGAACCTGAAAATGTATTAATGCCGCCCTTACACATCAAGTTAGGGTTTATGAAACAATTCGCAAAAACGCTAGATGAAAAATCAGAATCTTTTACATTTTTAAAAAACTTTTTTCCAAAGTTGTCAGAAGCAAAGGTTAAAGCTGGAATTTTTGTCGGTCAACAAATTAAAAAAATTTTTGCCAGTGAAGAATTTCCAAAATTACTTACTAGTGCTCAAAAAAAAGTTGGAATAGTTTTAAAGCAGTAGTCTCTGGATTTTTAGGGAATAACAAAATTGAAAATTACCAAGAGCTAGTTGAAAACATGTTAGAAAACTTTAAAACCATGGGTTGCAGAATGTCTCTAAAAGTACATATGCTGCATGCTCATTTAGATAAATTTGGAAACAACATGAGGGCGTACTCAGAAGAACAAGGAGAACGTTTTCATCAAGATATTATGAACTTCGAACAACGTTATCAGGGCCAATACAACCAAAATATGATAGAGGACTACATTTGGGGTTTAGTAAGAGAAAGTACTTATGAACATGAAATAAAAAGTAATAGGGTTCACTTTTAAACTTTTTCCACTATTTTGTAATTTAATATGATAGTAAAAGTTGGTAAAAATAATATATAAATATATTTGTTTCGATTTATCAATAAATAAAAATTTAAACTATGGATTTTCTAAAATACTGTTCAACCGTTCTCCTGGATACAAAAGCAAATTTTTTCAGGCCATATATATTTTTTTCATCTAACTGTCGATAAATTTACCGAAATTTCATACCCTCTTATCAAAGTCAAAATTTGTGTTGATCTATGATATTAATCAAGGTTACACTCTACTCAACATGAGTGACTTGATAAGGCGACCAATTCAAAACCAGCAAATGTATGTATACTTCCTTGACTGGAGCCGTCGAAAGCAATATAATTCTAAAATATTGTCACTGTGGAATCGAACACGCTTTTAGGTTATCGATTTTTTTACCACTACTACCGTCAAGCTTCTAATAACAAATCTACACTATTCTAATCAGAAAAGTTTCTAATAAATCTACAAAAAAATTATAAAGTTTCATTCCATTGGGATATGTAAAAATTAATTCTCGCCTCGCATTTCATCGAATACAGAATCTATTCAAACGGTAGTTTAAAAGTTCCAGCACAGAAAATATAGCTATCGCTACAGAAACAACAGGTAGGACAAAACGTCGCCGCAAAACGAAGCCGGCTGGTTACCACCGGATCGTTAAAATGTATCCCGTCAGGTTTCTCAGAGATGTCGCGCAAGTAGACGTTATATTATACATAACAATAATAGGAAAAAAAATGAGCTAGTGGTAGCCAGCAGGCTTCATTTTGCGGCAGTTGTGATCCACGTGTTTATCTTTATGAAGCGATGGTTATATTTTCTATGATTTCAGTTTTAAAACCAAGTATATCTCATTATACTATGAGCATAAGTGGAATATTTCAGTTGTAGGGGCGGTCTGGATGGACCCATTAGGATTATTATAAACAACATTTACACCACAATTAACAATTTTGTTCAAAAAATCCTTTTCCTTGGACCTGTAGAGCAAGGTGAAACCAATACCGTAATGCCTGCTTTATTCTCGGCAGTGTGCTTATGAGGGTCGTACCAGATCTTCCTGTAAAACCTCACCAGATTCTAAAGACGATGTTTGCTCGTCACCCCGAGTGCATTTGTCAGTTCCAGTTAAGTTTGGCAAAGATTCTCGCCTAAAATTTTCTCCCCAATTTTCCGTTTCTCATTCGTTTTGAATGACCAAGGAGTTTAGCATTCTGGAAGTTGAAATTTCCTTCTTGGAACAATTAGAACCATTTTTCACCGTTCTGTATAATACATCGCTTTTACCCAAAGCCGAACAAAAAATTTCTTACACCTTAGCTGTATCTATAACTGTTTCTGAGGTTATGATCATGTAGTTCAAATATTATACCTCATTTTAACGCTATAGTCTGTTTGTCTGGAGTTGATAGCACACAACAGGGGTTATAAACATTAAAATGTTATAAACCATAAGCGTCCGAAATTTCTCTACCAATTATTTGCATTTTATTCAAATAAGAGTACAATTAACAATTCTTAAGAACTAGAAATCTATAGGGTTATAAAGCTTAATGATAATAGGTACAATAAAATTATTTGGGATTTGAGCAGTTATTCGAATATAATTAGCCAAAGTATTTATCGGTAGGTAGGTGCCTAAGTACCTAAGTATGCAATAAAAATATTCTGTGTATAAAAATAAAGCAAAAACTTATAATATGCTTAGTTCAAATCAGAACAGCGTTGGCTTCAACTTTCAGTTTTGCCCCGGTCAAACTTCGCGGAGTCTGTAAATCTGCATTTTCCCTGCGAGAAAAAAACAACGTCCACGATGCCCTAGTGCATCAACAACCAACAAGCCAAGTCCGTGAAATTGTGGAAACCTGTGCCAACATGACTGGAGTTGGAACAGCAACTATTAAACATAGATTCCTAAAAGAAAGAAAACGCGGTCCTTGCAACGAACCTCAGAATCACAAAGGAAATGAGCCCTTAGAGATCGATGAAGACTTTAAAAACGCAATAAGAAGAAAAAAGTACACCATTTTTTTTATTACGAAAGAAATACCTATGCTACATAAAGTTTTGCAAGAAATCAGAGAAGACCAGGACTTACCAGATTTAAAAAAATGAAAATTATGGAAAATCCTTCATAACCTGAAGTTTCGTTGGGAAAAACACAATAGAAAATCTGTTCTTATCGATAAAATAGAAATAATTTGTTGGAGAAGAGAATATCTACGAGCAATCAGAAAATTTCGAGCTGAAGAAAGACATATTTTTTATTTAGATGAGACTTCTGGATTAAGAGTGCCAAACAAGCTTTCATGGAACGTTGGTCAATTGGATTACAACTCCTTCAGGAAAATTTCGCAGGCTAATTACAGCA
The DNA here is from genome assembly GCA_019049505.1 of Pachyrhynchus sulphureomaculatus. Lineage (NCBI taxonomy): Eukaryota > Metazoa > Arthropoda > Insecta > Coleoptera > Curculionidae > Pachyrhynchus > Pachyrhynchus sulphureomaculatus. Next base: position 17,259,384 of record CM032453.1, on the reverse strand, counting down.
CATATTGGTAGTGGAAACGGATTTCTCGACGGTGGCTTGTTGGAATTCGAACTTAAGTCAACTAAAGATTACCATGAGGAGATCACGGCCGATGTTTTTGAGGAGTACTTCCAACGAATGATTGAATGTACACCAGCAGAATCAGTAAAGTATTAGACAATGCCCCATACCATTCTCGATTATTAGAACAACTCCTGACAAATTTATGGAAGTAAGCGGATATTCTTCAATGGATAAGAGATAAAAATCTCAAATGTAAAGATGGTATGTTAAAAGCTGAACTCCTCAAAATTGCGAAACAAAATAAGGCACAGTTCAAGAAATACGCAGTCGATGAGATGGCAAAGGAACGGAATATCACAGTGCTTAGAGTACCTCCATATCATTGCGAATTGAACCCACGTTCAAACTTCAAGACGTAAGGCAATTATTACTTGCCGGAATAGAGACGATCAAAGAAGATAATTGGAAAAATGACATTACTAGAAGAAGAAAATAAAATGTGGAAACTTGACGAATACATCGAAGAAACTGTGAAAATAGATTGACTGATTGATTATTTTAGTTTGGCGCGTCGATATCGAGGATCATTTGGCGCCATGTGAAAATAGAACACTTAATTATCAATTTAAGAGAAGTCGAATCTTCAGATTTTGAAGATGATGATTGTTTTTGATTGTAATTAGATTACTTATATATGGGGAATCGTGAATTTGTATATATATATATATATATATATATATATATATATATATATATATATATATATACAGATCTATAGATTAAAAAATTTTTGGTAATAAATCTTATATTTCTATAACTTTATTTTTAAGATAATTTTAATTATTAAACACTAAAAGCATGAACCTTCATTTACATTTTATGACTCTGTTGTATAGCAGAGGTTTTTTGCCAAAAATAGGGTGAACCCTTAAAAATAATTCACAACAGGTACCAAAATCTAGTAAAATGCATAAGAAATCTGTTTTCTTTTTTCGGGCGCACCACACCATGTATTTGCATCTACAATGAGAGAATTCTGCTATCAACTCCAAGCAAATACACTTTAAAATATAGCGGGAAAATAAATCCAATTTGAATAGGGTCCGTAGTCGATGAATGGTAGTGGCCGAGAATTACTGTATACATCTAATAACTGGGCATGCTTGAATGATAATTACCTTATCCTTTTCCTCCTATATCAGAGCATCAGCAAGCAATGAAAAAGAAAGTAAATGTTAGTAAAAGGCGTAGTAGTAATAAAAATCATAAATATTTATTAACTGTACATTTAAGATTATTTATAACCAACAATTACAATAAATTGTGGAAATAAAGTGCACATTAATCACATATTTCAACAACGGATGCAGATAAATTTTCAATATCTCTTATTAATTAATTGATAGATATATTGAAACAATGCTGATAATATAACACAATTCTATATTTGATAATACCCTAATTATTAATAAATTATAATTTGAATGGCATGACTTACTAGACACCGACAACCCAAAACTCTAATCTCGAAATAAACAATAAATTGTAAATTTAATTCCATCCCTGCGATTAATTCGACTGAAGCGCTTCGACACATAATTTGGCTACCTGTTATTACATTCAAAGTTAGTTGTGAATCGCTCACCCTTACATGAGGTAGATATAAGCTAATCTTTCGAATTGACCGAACAATTAAATATTTGCGATTATTATTTGCACAGGCCCGCGGCTTCGCTCAATGTGCTCGAGAGTAACATAATTCTTGTATATTTATGCATAGTAATTGTCAACCTAATGTGTTCGCGGTCCTCGGAGCGTGAAACTAGCAAGCATTTCCAACTCCTAAAATTTTTGCCTAAACTACCAACACGTGGACAAAAATCATTATTTCTCCAGAGCCGTTCAACCAGTTAGCATCTATTACGAACTGAAAGCTTACAGGATAAGTTATCGACGTACCAAGAAAATAAATGTATGAAAATTGAATCAGTCGTTCTCCGATTACAAACACCAACACACACACACACACACTCATCCATACATCTACATATAATTCATGTTTGTTTTTCGTTCTATCAAGAAAAATAAATGTCACTTATCTCACCTATTATGATAAGCTATCCGCTACTACAGCTCTGTGCCAAAAGCCGTAAAAATTTGTTCAGCCGCTTGGAAATGATTCCGGAACAAACGTACAAACCCCAAGCAAACAAATATATTAAAAATTTTCATTTTGGCATCTATATGTAATAAAACAAAGCCCTAATTTTTTTTTTTTTGCAATAAATATGTACAGGGTGAGTCAAAGATAGAGTAAAGTTCATTATCTCATTTGTTTCGGGAATGACGAAAAAATGTTAAATACAATAGTTTTAGGGAATGTTAAGGTGCACAGTTTAAAATTATTTTTGAGTGTACAGGGTACTTCAAAAAAGTGTGGCCACTAACATATGTTTTTTTTTAAATGGAACATCCTATTTTCTAATTTATTTTTAAATTCTACGTAAAAGTTTATAACTTTTTATTAATAATATTATATACCTAAACCTAGTAGTTTTTCTAATATTTGAATTTTTTTTTTAAAAATACTAGTTTTCAGTTTTGTAAAAAATTGCCAGTAGCGTCATTGTTTCTGAAGGTGGAATACTCATAGTTGGTACAAGCGTTCTATAGAGATGAAAAAAAGATGTATGTAAAGAAATTTGAGTTAGATGCTACAGGGTATTCAAAATAAATTTATGCATTTCGACTATTTTAAATTGAAAAATCCCATGTTGAAGATAATCCCGTCTGCAGCCGTCAACTAGCTGACTTATCTGACACATCCCAATCTACGGCTAATCGCACCACGAGAAAATACAAGTATCATCCCTTTCATATGGAACTACACCAAAAACTTCAAGACCGTAATTTTGAACGAGTAAACTTTTGTACCACCATGAATGGAGCAATAGAGGCCGATCCAAATTTTTTATCCAAAATAATGTTTTCTCATGAAGCTACTTTTCGCAGTAATGGAGCAGTTAATAGCCATCACATGCATTATTATTTAACAGTTAATCCATTTCGGGTCCGGGAAGTTCAAAACCAAAACCATTGGTCGCTTAATGTATGGTGTAGGATATTAAATTTTCGAATTATGGGTGCATATTTTGTCCGTAGACCGCTTAACAAGTCTAGATATCTAAATTTTTTGCAAAACGAATTACCCTAGCTTCTTGAAAAAGTTGATGAGTTTGAAAGGGAACAAATGTGGATTCAACAAGACGAAGCTCCTGCTCATTACCACCGGGAAGTTCGGGAATTTTTAAACGATCGTTACCCACAAAAATGGATCGGTAGGAATAGATTCATGCAGTGGCCCCCTCGATCATTTGACTTAACACCTTTAGACTTCTTTTTGTGGAGCTACATTAAAGAGCGTGTTTATGTGAATCCTCCTATAACACCAGTAGATATGGAAAATAGGATACGGGATGCGTGCAGGTTAATAACGCCCTTTATGCTAAGGAAAGTAAAGGAAAATATAGTAAAACGACTAAACATGTATATTCAAGCAGACGGGCATATTTTTTGAACATTTATTACGTCATAATAATTAATTATTAGATAAGTTAAACTATATTAAAATTATTTGTTTATGTTTTCACAATAGCATAAGTGTATTAAAAACAAGGGTAAAAATTCAAAATAAATCGAAAACTGTTAGAAATAGGCATATACTAATAAAAGTTGGAGGGTTTTGTAAAATGTATCAGAAAAAATAATAATATACAGGGTGTGCCATTTAAAAAATTTGAGATTTTTCAATTTAAAATAGTCGAAATGTATAAATTTATTTTGAACACCCTGTAGCATCTAATTCAAATTTCTTTACATATATCTTTTTTTCATCTCTATAGAACGCTCGTACCAATTATGAGTATTCCACCTTCAGAAACAATGGCGCTACTGGCAATTTTTTACAAAACTGAAAACTAGTACCATATTTAAAAAAAAAAAATTAAATATTAGAAAAACTACCGGGTTTAGGTATATAACATTATTAATAAAAAAGTTATAACATTTTACACAGAATTTAAAAATAATTAGTTATTAAATGTTACACAGAATTTAAAAATAATTTGTCGTCATTCTCAAAACAAATGAGATAATGAACTTTACTCTATCGTCGTCTCACCCTGTACAGTCTGTCAAGTAAGAACATGTCCGCGATAATTCATTTTTGGGAGATGCTGGTAAAAGCTCTCTACGAAAACAACACAGTGAACGTAAGGATAGGACATAAAATAGGGAAGATACTCCAAACATCAAAAGGCCTATTACAAGGATGCTCCACATCCCCCACACTATTCAAAATACACCTCGAATAAGCATTAAAAAAATAGAAGCAAAAATGTAGTGGAATGGGAGTCCCAATACGAGAAGATTACTTATATACTCTAAGTTTCGCAGACGACCAAGTAATCATAGCGCAAGATGAGGAAGACCTCAGTTAAATGGTAAGAAAACTGAAAGAAGAATACACTAAAGCAGGATTAGCAATAAACTTTGATAAAACGGAATATCTAACAACAAAGGAGGGAAACGTGGAGAATCTAGAAGTTGATGACGAAACAATAATCAAAGGAACCGTTAGATTTAAATATTTTTTAGGAACCATCATTTCAAGAAACGCAACATCAGAAGAAGAGACTAAAGCTAGATTAGGACAAACGCGGACATGCATAAGACAATTAAATTCGATCTTATGGGACAAGCACATTACAAAGAGAAACAAAACACGCATATACAAATCAATAATACAAAGCATAATGACATACGGGTCAGAAACATGGACGATCAACAAAAGATATAAATCTAAAATTAACGCGGTAGCGATGGAGTATTAGAGAAGATGTTGTAGAGTGACACGTATGGAGAGAATAACAAATGAAGAAATAAGAACCAGAATGAACATCAAAGAGAACGCAATAAACACCATTGAAGAAAAACGATTAAAATGGTATGGACACATAAGACGGAGCGAAGATAATAGGTGGATAAAGAAAATAACGGAGTGGAGCCCTATAGGGAGAAGAAAAAGAGGAAGACCTAGACGATCGTGGAAAGACGATGTGGACGAGGCTATGGAGGACAGGGGTCTAATAGATGGAGACTGGGAAGATAGAAACGGATGGATCAAAGGCTGAGAGAAGGATGACAGCATTAGCTGTAGAAAATCTGTGATTGATATATATATATATATATATATATATATATATATATATATATATATATATATATATATATATATATATATATATATATAGTCCCTGGCCAAATTATTAGACGTACTGCAAGATTTCATGTAAAATATTAATTACCGAGTGATATTGTACCGTTTTATTATTTTAAATTGATTTGTTTTTTATTTTTATATTATCCAATCAATTACCTATTTATTTGACATAAATAAAACAGCATTAATTTAGAAAAGCATAAGTTTATTAAGTTTTAAAGAAAAGTGAAATTAATGTTAGTAAAAGTCAATATTTAGTTGAGCCACCTTTAGCCGCTATCAAAGCTTTAATTCTGCGCGGCATGCTATCAATGCAAGATTGTACTGTCTCCTGCATTTGAGGATGATGATTCCACACATGAATAATCTTTTCTAGAAGCTGGGTTTTATTGGTAATCACATCTTTAGCCACTTCTCTTTTCATCAGCTCCCACACATTTTTAATGGGGTTCATATCAGGGCCAATCCAACAGAGGGATATTTTTTTCTGCCAAAAAAGCTTTAACAGACCGAGCAGTGTGGCAGGGCGCTCCATCTTGCATGAAAGTGAATGGTTCCCCATTTGGAAACCATTCTCTGAGCTGCGGAATCAACCGATTTTGTAATACTTCTTTGTACTAATCTTGCCTCATTATTCCTTTGACGACGTACAGACGTCCAGTGCCCTTGCCGCTGATGACTGACCAAATCATCACTTTGGTGGGATGTTTAACCGTCGGGACGACACAATCAGGATGAAACTTTTCTCCATGACGACGACGCACATACTGAGCTTTATTCTGTAAAATTTCGAATGTGCTTTCGTCACTGAAGCAGACCTGTCAAAAATAGGAAAAATATATAAACCTCCATGTTTATTTGCTTTATTTAACTGAAAATGATAATAATGTATCAATTATTGATTAAATTGCTGTATCTTACCGATCTCCAGAAGTCCACATCTTTGTCTTGCCATTGTTTGGCCCACTTCAGGCGCTTTGCTTTCATTGCAGCTGTTAACTTGGGCTTCCTGGCGGGGCGACAGGCCTTAAAATCTAATTCTTTCAATTTTCTTCGAACAGTGCGCTCAGAAGCATTTACGCTAGCATCCTGGAGTTGTGATTTTATTACCTTTGTGGTAGCAAATCTGTTTTCTACACAAATTTTCTTCAAACATCTCTCTGACCGTGGAGTGAAAATTGGTTTTCTACCGCATCTTTTCTTTCTTTTCGGGCTTAATTCCTTCCCTGACTCAATTTTCTTTTTTATGCGTCGTACACTAGCTTCAGAAACCACCAATCTTCGTGATATTTCTCGGTTTGTAAATGTTTTCGCAATCACAAGGGCCTTCACTTCAGCTTTTTTACGTGGTGAAAGATCGCCTTTTCTACCCATAATGAAAATAGTCCAATTACTTTTTTAAAACACTGCATACAAAATAAACTAATAACTGAGTAGTATAAAACTGTTAAACAAACAATCACAGTCCATAAAGCCACAGAAACACGTCCGTACCTGACTCGATTCCAATCGCGACTGATACAGGTTTGTACTTATTTACGTTCATGTATCACTTTGTCAACACAGTGTTGCCATATGTTAAAAATAAATACAAATATGTAGTCTACAACAATTCTTTTAAATAAAAATCAATAATATTGTAGTTTAAATATACCATTATTGCATAAAAAACTCTTCAAGAAACATAAAATTACTAAAAAAAATACAGTGCGTCTAATAATTTAGCCAGGGACTATATATATATATATATATATATATATATATATATATATATATATATATATATATATATATATATATATATCAATCGATTCCGAACTTTCGTCGAAAGTACTTAAAATCCAAAATGAGTCACTTGGTTGCGCGTTGGTTCGAGGCAGTCTTTCTTTGTTCCCATCTAAAGGAGCCTAAAATTACACATTCCGCGGCCGCTAAATATATTAAAAAGTCAGTATCGTTTGTGAGGAAGTGGGTAAACCATTTTAACGAGACGAAAAATGTCGGGTCTGGGTAGGCAAAGTCACACCGAAAGTCGAAAAACGAATCGTGTGTTTGTTTTTACGGGACCCAAAACTGACGTTGTGTCAAGGAACGGCAAAATTAAGTAAATCGGGTTTGAATCTGTCCCATGAGACCATTCGACAACATCTTCGTGCTCATGATGTCAAATTCCGAAGCAAGTTGAAGAAACCTTTGCTAGGCGAAAATCACATCGCGAAGCGGCTCGCTTGGACCTACGATAAGATACTAGAGTGGCCTTCACAATCGCCGGACGCCAGCCCTATTGAAAAGATTTGGTCCCTTGTAAAGAGAAAGCTCAGAGGAAAGACTCTAAGGATTAAGTTGTCTCGCGAGATTCGAAAAATTTGCAAAGTATGCAAAAAATCTCGTCCACAGCATGCCGCGAAGATGCCAGGCGATTATTGATGCAGGAGGCGATTGGACAACTTTCTAAGGTAATTGCGCCGTTGTTAGCATACCAAAGAATACATTGACCACAAAAAATGTTCTCGAAACACATTTTTTTCAAGAATACAAGCGGTTACGTTCGTACTCGACAGACTGTAGCATTTAAGTTTCAAGTATCTTTTTTATATCAAACTGATTGCCAATTTGTTTTTGGAAATTTGATGTTTGATTTGGAGAAATAAATAGCTTTAGATGGATTTAATTTAAATTTCCAATTTTTTGTTCAGCGTTCGAATGAGAAAGGGCGAGAGAAAGTCTTGAAATTGACAGTGTTTTAATTGAAGAATAGAAGAACTGCCAATAAAACGAAAACAAATTCCTTTAAGCAAAATAATCTCCAACATTTAATGGCTCACCTAAGAAAATACTAGTAAACGCCCGTCTGAAAATTACGTTTAATCCTTGACGGCGAAAAAGGAAAGTTCAGCTTATGGCCGTAAATTGAGAGCTTTTCAAAAGTTCTCTTGCGTGAGTAGTCTCTGTCAGGTCGTCAAAGTTCGTTCCTACGGGGAAATCTCCGGATAAGGTAAATGAACTACAGAAAATGAGAACAACTTTTTTTAGGGATGTGAAATATACAATTAATCATTTTCTCGTATTAATTTTTTCCAGCACGCTTTATTTTCTTTTTAGTATTTCCTTTATGTACGGGGTAATCGATTATAAATGGACCACTCGTCCAATTCGCTTATTTGGAAGAGTAAGAGGTAAAAATGTTAAATATACGAAACTCGTTTTCAAAACAAGTACCGTTTTGATATTAAATAACCGGTCAAGTGCAAGTTGAACATGCGCAATTAGTGTTCCGTACGTTGATTACTATTAAAATAAAAAATGTTGTAACGGAAGTATAAAATGATCAGTGACTTCACAAAACACACCCCAAAATGAGTTTTCAACAAAGTTTATTTCCAATCTTTACTGAAAATTGATGACCTTGAAATTTCTGTTTTTTTATATACCGGATAAATTATTACAGGTAATGCACTCGTGATAATTTTCGTTCAATCTACACCCCGTGGAGAATATTACAGAATTTTTACAAAATTTTTTGATAAGTACTTTTCGAGATAAGGCGGGTGGACAGCGATTTTTCGCGATTTTTTAAAAATAATACAAAGAAAAGTGCGCGCAAGTATTACATTATATATATATTTTTTACTCGCGTTTTCACAAGCTTTCATTTGACATCACACCCGATTACCTAGTAAAAAAATTTTTTTTTCACTTCCGATTTCACCCCTCAAAACTAACCCCTTAAGTCAAAATGTAACTTTCAAAACTACATGGCTCTCATGAGGCCATCAATTCCTATATTATTACCAAATTTCAACTTTCTATGACAAATAGTGTCGGAGAAAATCGGGTGTGACAGACGGACAGACAGACACCGAAGTGATCTTATAAGTGTTCCGTACGGAACACTAAAAAACACATGGCCATTTTTTTTTAAACAAATGTAAGAACCTTATCTCCGATTCGCTAAAATTTAAATTAAATGTGATTAATCCGACCATACCATTGCCTAGCCAAAATTCACAAACCTGGAAAAGCAATGCTACCCATTGTTTCATCGGTCGGATCACCCACATATTTGATATCCAAATGGTCATCAAAAGAACTTGAGAATTTACCATTAATAAAACAAAAAATCTAGTTCTTAATGAAGGTGAAATCTTAATTTCTTTTGATGTCAGTTCTTTGTTCCCAAGTGTGCTAATACCACAAACTTTACGATATGTCGAAGAATTACTTAGGATGAATGACTTTGAGGACGAAATTATTTAAGAATACTTAACATTATCTAAACTTGGTATGGAACAAAATTATTTTCAATATAACAGTCAATTTTATGTTCAGAAAGAAGGAACAGCTATAGGTAATTGCTTATCACCTTTCATAGCCAATTTATTCATGAGTAAGTTTGAAACCGAAGCCAGTCAAGAATTTGAATCCCAAGGGTACGATATAGGTAGGTGGATGATGTTTACGAGATTTTGATACAAAGAAAGCAAATATAGATGATTTTGTTTCCAAATTAAAGAGCCGGTGTGAGTCCATTAAATTCACTTACGAAATTGAGAATAAAGGACAACTGCCTTTTCTAGACATTTTAATGATTAAAAATAATAATAGATTAGAATTTGATATCTATAGGAAAGACACAGTAACAGATAGGTATATTCCTAATGATTCCTTTCATTGCAAACAACACAAATTAGCCGCATTACATTTTTTAGTTCATCGTTTGGTAACTTTTCCTGTGAATAGAATAAACATCAATAATGAAAGGAATCGTATTAGAAATATAACTAAGGTCAATGGTTATGACGATGACTTAGTAAACAAGTTAATAAATAGATATAAGTTCAGGTTAAATATTCAGAATTCCACCTTTTTTACACGCGAAGAAAATAAGACCAACCATACCATATAATCCGAAATATAGCAGGGGACTCAATAAGGTATTTAATAAGGCCTCACCTTAGTCTATAAGTCATCAGACAATCTGAGGAATATCTAAGGAAATCCCAATGATAAGATTCCTAATTGTGAGAAAAGTGGAATTTATGAAATTAGTTGTAATGATTGCGACAAAAAATATGTTAGGTAAACTAAAAGGTCAATCTTTAAGGAATCAATGATCAATGCAACAACCGAATATTCTGTCAAGTTAAAACCTCACTATAAGATAAAGAAATGGATTATAAACGGAATTATTGCTTCTATAAAACACAGGGACAAAATGAAAAGAAAATTGCTACGAGCTTATACACCAAACTTAGAAAACGAATATAAAAGATATCGAAATTTCTTAAACAAACTAATCGGAAAACAAAAAAAATCTTATTATAAAAATCTACTAGATGTTAACAAAAATAACATGAAAAAAACATATGACATTATCAAAGATATCACATATAAGAATACTGGTAAAACAAATCACATTACATCACTAAACGATCAAGATATTGAACTCGAGACCGACTCTGACGTAGCTAATCACTGTAATGACTATTTTATAAATATTGGAAGCAGGAAGGCAGAGATTATTCCTGTGCCGACGAACCCAATTTATGCAAACACACATATAACAAACTCTTTATTTTTAACCCCAGTAACCAAAAATTAATTAATAAAACATATTTCATCAGATCTAGATGGAATCACATCTAAACTCATAAAGCAGAGTCACACTTTTATCATGAAACCGCTGTTGCACATATTTAATGCATGCTTTGCAGCAGGGATGGTTCCTTCTGTTTTTAAATCATCCATTGTCACCCCTACTTATAAGAGCGGTTTAAAAACTAAAATAGAAAATTATAGACCTATAAGTGTAATCAGCAATTTTGCGAAAGTATTTGAATAGTGTGTCAAGGAACGACTAATAATATTTTTTGAAACCAACAACATTTTGTCAGAGAGCCAGTTTGGATTCTGCAAGGGTGTGGTACTGAAAATGCCATGCATAAATTAATATCAGAAATTACAAATCATCTAAACATGGGTAGGAAGTGTTCCGCCGTTTTCATTGATTTGGCTAAGGCATTTGATACAGTCCCTCACGAAAAACTTCTTAACGTATTGTGGCACAGTGGAATTAGCGGAACAGTTTGGAAACTATTTCAAAGTTACTCTAAAGAGAGATATCAAGTTGTCAAGATTAATAAAATTTGAAGTAACAGACAAATCATTAGAATGGGCATTCCGCAAGGTACGGTGCTTGGCCCATTATTATTTATTGCCTATATTAACTCTTTATTATCACAGAACGTGGGCGGCACAATGCTATCATATGCGGACGATACTGTATTGGTGTTCAGTGGAGATACTTGGGAAGAGTTAAGAAATAAAATGATCCATGGACTAATGATTACAAAAACATGACTTGATACATTTAAATTGTCTTTAAATCTCTCTAAAACAAATTATATTGCGTTTTCACTAACAAACGCTAACAGACCACCATTTGATCATTTTAACATCAATAACCATCAAATAAAGGAAGTACCTCAGACAAAGTATCTAGGTATAGTAATAGATCAGTTCCTAAAATGGACACCTCATGTTGAATACCTTACTAATCGAATAAGGAATCTAATTAGAAAATTTTATCTTCTTAGGCAGGTTATGAGCACCGATACTCTTATCGTCATTTATAAGGCTCTCATAGAATCTTTGATTAGATATGGAATTCAAGTTTGGGGAGGATTACACAATAATGCCCTTTACGAATTAAATATTATTCAAAAATACATATTAAAAATCATATACAAAAAGAATAGGTTATACCCAACTGAACTGCTTTTTTCGAAAGACATCTGTAATGTGAGGGCATTATATACTGTTGTCATCGCTTTGTTCCTCTTAAAAGAGAAATTTCCTAGAAATGTTGTAAAACATAACTACCACACCAGAGCAAAAATTAACAATGAGATGGTTATCCCCGTAAGTTATAAGACCATTAATCTTAGAGGTATATATTACCTTGGACCAAAGATATATAATATGCTACCAGTTATAATTAAAAGAACCCAACAGTTTCACAAGGTCAAAATAGAGTGTAGAAAGTATATATATATATATATATATATATATATATATATATATATATATATATATATATATATATATATATATATATATATATATATGTATAGGAATTTTAAAATGTTTGATCTCCTTTTTAAGTGACTTTAAGTAATATTGCTTGGAATAAATTTAAACCTAGGATAGATACATCGAGCAAGTAAATTTTAAACTGTAAAAAAAGAAAAAAAAAGTTTTTTGTAATTACAATGGTACATACAAATATATTCAATTATTTAGGTACTTACTAATAATTAAGCATTTTGTAAAGAAATTGCTAATATATAGTCCCTGGCCAAATTATTAGACGCACTGCAAGATTTCATGTAAAATATTAATTACCGAGTGATATTGTACCGTTTTATTATTTTAAATTGATTTGTTTTTTATTTTTATATTATCCGATCAATTACCTATTTATTTGACATAAATAAAACCGCATTAATTTAGAAAAGCATAAGTTTATCAAGTTTTAAAGAAAAGTGAAATTAATGTTAGTAAAAGTCAATATTTAGTTGAGCCACCTTTAGCCGCTATCAAAGCTTTAATTCTGCGCGGCATGCTATCAATGCAAGATTGTACTGTCTCCTGCATTTGAGGATGATGATTCCACACATGAATAATCTTTTCTAGGAGCTGGGTTTTATTGGTAATCACATCTTTAGCCACTTCTCTTTTCATCAGCTCCCACACATTTTCAATGGGGTTCATATCAGGGCCAATCCAACAGAGGGATATTTTTTTCTGCCAGAAAAGCTTTAACAGACCGAGCAGTGTGGCAGGGAGCTCCATCTTGCATGAAAGTGAATGGTTCCCCATTTGGAAACCATTCTCTGAGCTGCGGAATCAACCGATTTTGTAATACTTCTTTGTACTGATCTTGCCTCATTATTCCTTTGACGACGTACAGACGTCCAGTGCCCTTGCCGCTGATGACTGACCAAATCATCACTTTGGTGGGATGTTTAACCGTCGGGACAACACAATCAGGATGAAACTTTTCTCCATGACGACGACGCACATACTGAGCTTTATTCTGCAAAATTTCGAATGTGCTTTCGTCACTGAAGCAGACCTGTCAAAAATAGGAAAAATATATAAACTTCCATGTTTATTTGCTATATTTAACTGAAAATGATAATAATGTATCAATTATTGATTAAATTGCTGTATCTTACCGATCTCCAGAAGTCCACATCTTTGTCTTGCCATTGTTTGGCCCACTTCAGGCGCTTTGCTTTCATTGCAGCTGTTAACTTGGGCTTCCTGGCGGGGCGACAGGCCTTAAAATCTAATTCTTTCAATTTTCTTCGAACAGTGCGCTCAGAAGCATTTACGCTAGCATCCTGGAGTTGTGATTTTATTACCTTTGTGGTAGCAAATCTGTTTTCTACATTTTCTTCAAACATCTCTCTGACCGTGGAGTGAAAATTGGTTTTTCTACCGCATCTTTTCTTTCTTTTCGAGCTTAATTCCTTCCCTGACTCAATTTTCTTTTTTTATGCGTCGTACACTAGCTTCAGAAACCTCCAATCTTCGTGATATTTCTCGGTTTGTAAATGTTTTCGCAATCACAAGGGCCTTCACTTCAGCTTTTTTACGTGGTGAAAGATCGCCTTTTCTACCCATAATGAAAATAGTCCAATTACTTTTTTAAAACACTGCATACAAAATAAACTAATAACTGAGTAGTATAAAACTGTTAAACAAACAATCACAGTCCATAAAGCCACAGAAACACGTCCGTACCTGACTCGATTCCGATCGTGACTGATACAGGTTTGTACTTATTTACGTTCATGTATCACTTTGTCAACACAGTGTTACCATATGTTAAAAATAAATACAAACATGTAGTCTACAACAATTCTTTTAAATAAAAATCAATAATATTGTAGTTTAAATATACCATTATTGCATAAAAACTCGTAAGAAACATAAAATTACTAAAGAAAATACAGTGCGTCTAATAATTTGGCCAGGGACTGTAGATGTAATAATTTTAATGTTTGTAAATTGTAATAACTAATATCGTAATATATTTATTTATATATAAAAAAAAATTAAAACGCGATTTATACGACATCTAGCACACTTAAAATACAGTAGAATAGAAAAGTCTAGTATTGCCGAACATGCCCTTGAAGCTGATCATACTGTAACATTAGATAATTTAAGAATAATTAAAAATGTATATGATAGGAGATTGTTGAACGCATACGAAAGTATGGAAATTATAAAATGTTAAAGTAGTTTAAATAAAGACAGAGGGCCTATTCCTTATAGTCCCCTCTACTGGTTACTTGACCGGAACTGATAGCCGCGCCTATGCTATTAGTTCAGGTTAGTTCAGGCTAGTCAATCATAGTTCCTGATCAAGCTAATATGATTAGCGAAACGCGCGTCGAGTGCAAAAATAAAGTGTAGTGGTGAGATATACTGAGTAGGCCCGATTCTTAATCTAGTCTTGAATATAATTTCAAACTTTATTAAGGCACTTGTCGTATTGTAGCCTGGTTTGTTAACCACATCAGCACTGCTCTTTTGATGTTGACCGGTAAGGTACTTCTTTAACTGTAACAAATGGTAGTTACAGGGCGATAGGTCACAACTTCCGATAATTTAAGCATTCTGACACAATTTCATAGAGAGCACTTCTTGAAACTTGCGGAACCACATTAGATACGTTAGTGATGAAATCGTAAACCGTCTGTTTTCTCGAACTCATTCATCAACTTTCCGCAACAGGTCATCATTAATGACGGATGGTCGCTCACTTCATCCCTCATCGTGCACGTTTGTAGGGCCTTCTTTAAACGATCTAACCTTTTTTTACTATTCCATCGCTCATAGCGTTTTCCCCATACACTTCACCGATGAATGTCGGCCGCTTTTACGTCTCTTGCATTTAAGAAACGACTTATAGCGCGTATTTCACAATCCGCAGAATTTTCAACGATTTGAGGCATTTTAAACACGTAAACCCGGACGAATGCCTTCGTAATGGTGGCTGTGGCTGGTTAATACAGGCAGGTACTCAGCGTGCATGAGCGAACCGGTGATCGCGACACTGTAGCGGTATTTACTTAAAAAACGCGCCTCGTACAGTCGAACGTTAACATGCCAATTAACAAACATGCCGACGGTATGTGGAAATTATGTATTTCATTGTTCAAAGCGACTCTGAAACGAGGAGAAAAATGTAGTAGGGTAATTTTTCCATAAATGCCATACTTCTTTTGAACCAGCAACTAAAAAGGATTGCAAGTACATTAAAGCCACCCTGTATTCTTTATTTTACTTGAACCGGTAAAGCTTTAAACACCCCCTCCTCCTCCCTCGTTACTCCCTCACAATTCACTGTCAGCCATTGTATGTTTTTTTATTTCGAATACAAGGGCTCCAAAATCCGGAAAAGTGACAGCAAGAGGTAAGATTGAAAAGGGCTCCGGGGACCGTAGTCTGGGCTGCAACCCTCGACAATAATTATTGTAGTTGGCAGAGATTGAGGGTCTTAACGGCATAGAGTGAGAATGAAAAGCCGAGAAATGACGTGGGATAGGTTTATAGAAAGTTTTAAAAAGTTTCCCTTTGTCGTGGGAGATTAAATGGATGAAAAACTTTAACAAATATAAATCGATGAAGCGTTTATCTTATCGTTAGATCTTGGAATGAGGGCTCAAGGATCTGCATTTACCAATCATATTACTAAACTTGCATAGTCCGGTATAGCAAAGACTTAAGAACATCATCTCTACTGCCAGGTTCAAAAATTAAGTGGACCTGATTAAATTAACCATAAACTATTAATTTATCAATTCAAACCTACTTGGTCTTATTCAAAGTAATCTCCTTCCACTGCAACAGACTTATGCCAATATTTTTTCCAATCTTAAAAACACTTCCGGTATAATTTTCAAGAGATCAGTGAATTATCTTTTATAGCTTCTAGAGTGTTGGTTCCCAACCGGTGGGTCGCGACCCACAAGGGTGTCGCCTTGGCTTTTTTGGGGGGTCGCTGGTTATTAAGTAATGGAACAAATTTTATCTGAAATAAAGTCATCTACTGTATTTTCCTTTCAACTTGACGAGTCTACCGATGTTAGTTCATGTTCCCAGTTACTTGTTTTCGTGAGATATATTAACTTGGAGGACATCACAGAAGAGTTTCTATTTTGTAAAGCACTAAAAACTACCATGAAAGGTGAAGTCATGAAGATGATAAGTTCATTCTTTGAAAGTAATGACTTGAAATGGAAAAACTTGTGTGGAGTATGCATTGATGGAGCACCAGCTATGCTTGGATCGAGGTAGGGCTTTCAGTAAAAAGTTAAAGAGCTTGCAAAGAGACTGCACTGCATGATTCACCGATTTACTGTTGCTACTAAGACTCTTTCAAAGCCTTTGTAAGAAGTGCTCGACTCTGGTGACAATTCTCAATTATATAAAATCTTGTGCTTTCAATATTCGTCTGTTCAAGGAACTATGCAAAAACATGAACTCTGATCACGAAGTTCTCCTTTTCTACGCTGCTGTTCGTTGGTTATCAAAAGGAAATATTGTTGGCCGAATCTTTGAATTGAAAAACGAAATAACCTGGAATCAAAGAGTACAAGCTAAATTTGAAACTGTAGGGCAAGGAAACGCACATTATTCACTTCAAAGATAATATCCAGGCGTTCGCATTAAAGTTGCAAAATTGGCTCCGTAAAGTAAATCTTGGAGACTTTACCATGTTTGAACGAACACCTTTGCACCAAGACTGAAGAATCGGAGATGGGAATTGTAGATAATCTAGAATAGAAATAGAAAATTAATAACCACATTCAACCCCTTGAATCTGGAATACAACGTTATTTCCCGAAGTACTCGGAACAAGAAGCTGCGTTAGTACGAAACCCATTTCATGTATCTTTGGATGTTACCGACATTCTCGATGAAATGCAGGATGAATTTTTGGAGCTGCGAAATGACTCCTCAGCGTTACCTCAATTTTGGTGTGCTATGCGGCATTCGTACCCTAAAGTTTCCATGCTTTCTTTTCGAATATTAGTGTCATTTGCTTCTCAACCAACCTCAACCAAGAATTATAACACTTGTAAAACAGATGCAAACTCAATTATCACATTAATCATTAATAATTAATACTTTATAAAAAATATCACTGTTAAGTATTAAAATAAATTTTTTCAAACCCTTCCTTTTTTGTTTTTAGACAAGGCGAAATCGGCGCCATCGTTGGAAAAAATTTTCTAATTGAATTTTTTTTCATAACCTTCTCCAGGAGATGCCCCTGAAAGAGGATCAACATGTTGCCGGGCGGTAACCTGGTCCGAATTTGTTTAAACAAATTTTTTTTAAACAAAGTCCAAAAATTGAAATTTTCGCCCCGGAACAAGTTTTTTTAGGTAAATTGGACCATTTTGAACAAAAAATGTCTCTTGTGAATTTTCTCTAAAATGCGCCGTTTTCGAGATATCGGCGATTTTAGGTGCGAGAAAACGCGAAAATGGCCACTTTCACCACCCAATATCGGGGTCAAAAATTAAAATTTTCAATGTTGCCAAGTGTCCAAATTAAAGTTTGAGATCTCCTCTACAAATTACCGTAGGAAATATTGCAATATCTTCATTTTTAAATATTGTTTTTTAACAGTTAACAAATTGCGTTCGAGCGCCCGCGGCTGCATCGAAACTGTATACATAGATATATACGCAACGCCCGTACGTAGGCGCACGGAACTGTATACGCACTGCGATGCTCTATAAAGCTTTGTTTCTTGATTTCTTATTAAAATTAATATATTTGAAAAGTATGTAAAAAATATTTATTTATTAAAGAGTAATTGTTATATCAAATTTAATTATTATAACAAATGAATATAAATAAAAATTCAATATTCGATTAGGATGGTAGAAGAATTAAAACAATTTTATGAAATATAACTTATATATATTTAATAGAATTTTCGCAAATATTTAAATTACACCCACACATGAGTATACAACTTACGTTGTTGCTTTTGCAATTACATGCATTAGTTTTACAATTTTTTGTACATTTACATTGCCTAATTAACGAATCTGGTATCGAATTTTTTAACATGAATTTGGGTAACAATTCACCTGTTTCTATAGTGTAACCAAATTCTGTTGCATCTAAATGTCGATACCGAGAATACAATGACATTTTCCATATGTACGTTTGTAGTGAAGCTCGTGAAATGTGCAATTTTAAAGCATCGGATGTACATGGAATTTTTCCAAAATTAATACCCATCCCACAAGAACGTTCTAAAATTATTTGTCTAGCATTATCTGCTGTTTCTCTCCAGCTTTATTCAAAATTTTCAAATACAATTTTTCTAATGCATTGAATTCCATGGCATTTAATTGTAAGCCAGTACCAAGTGGGGTTAATGCATTTTGAGTATCTAAATCAAAGACTAAATCTAAAGCTTTATTTTTAGTACCTACTTTACTAGTAGTATCACAGCCTGTAAACGCATGTAAAGCAGGCAAAACTTGACAAACTTGACTAGTTAAATATTCAGCAGCTACATTACAAGACAATAATCTTGGCTTCTGACCAACTACTTTAAAATACAATCCTGTACAACCAATTAATTTGAAAAAGCTCCAATAATGAATTGCTAATATAAAAATTGAATTTTTTGAAATGATTCAAAATTTGGTTGTTGTACAACATCATCACACTTACCACAGAAAATGCACTTATGATCACATTTAATTCGTTTAATAGAAAAAGACATAATTACACATGTACATACTTGTAAGGGCGGAAAAGAAATGAATAAACTATTAAAGTGTCCGACTCTTATTTAAGCAATAGCATGTTTGAACTTTTGCATGATACTTCACGTTACAGCGAGTTGCAGCGCGTATACAGTTCCGCGCGCCTACGTACGGGCGTTGCGTATATATCTATGTATACAGTTTCGATGCGGCCGCGGGCGCTCGAACGCAATTTGTTAACTGTTAAAAAACAATGTTTAAAAATAAAGATATTGCAATATTTCCTACGGTAATTTGTAGAAGAGATCTCAAACTTTAATTTGGACACTTGGCAACATTGAAAATTTTAATTTTTGACCCCAATATTGGGAGGTGAAAGTGGCCATTTTCGCGTTTTCTCGCACCTAAAATCGCCGATATCTCGAAAACGGCGCATTTTAGAGAAAATTCACAAGAGACATTTTTTGTTCAAAATGGTCCAATTTACCGGGGCGAAAATTTCAATTTTTGGACTTTGTTTAAAAAAAATTTGTTTAAAAAAAATTCGGACCAGGTTACCGCCCGGCAACATGTTGATCCTCTTTCAGGGGCATCTCCTGGAGAAGGTTATGAAAAAAAATTCAATTAGAAAATTTTTTCCAACGATGGCGCCGATTTCGCCTTGTCTATTTATTGATCCAATACGGCGGCTGGGAAAGGGGGGTCGCCAACATTTTTAAAAAATCTAAAAAGGGTCGTGATTATAAAAGGTTGGGAACCACTCTTCGAGAGGCTCAAAACGGAGTCCTCAGGGTGGTAATTTCAGCTTAGAAAACAGGAAAAAGTTACACGATGCCATATCTCGTGAATACGGTGCTTGTAGAACGGTTACCGTTTCATTTAAATTCATGAATCCATGAATTGTTCTCACAAAATTGAGTTTTCTTTTCCGAACTCACATAAACAGCAAATAACGTTTAAATAAAATTTATTATTAACTATTTGGTCAGTTAAAAGGCACTCTTTGTGCACAACACCATGATAATTAAACATAATAGTTTACATGACCTTGATCATGGCCACGTGGATGGATAAAAGAAATTAGTTTTTGAATATACTACTAAATTATAATTTTACCTTTATATCATTTATATCTGATTAAAAACCTTTATAAAACAGAACAACAAACCAGTGGATTTTGCAAACCTAACAATACATATTTGTTGTATTTAAGAGACAATATCTTTTATACAAATTAGGCACGATAATGGTTTCTGTAACCTTTAACCTGTATAAAATGGGTGTGCCATTAAGTAGTCCAGGAAGTTTCACTATTGATTTATTTTCTCTCGCTAAAAATATTTCAGCAATCCATTTTACCCTAATGCGGATGTTTTATACTTAAAAAGGACAATTTATCTTACACCTTTGGATTTTTTTTGTTTCTCCATATGTCAGGATATAAAATTAATCTAGTACAGAAAATAAATCTGCAAGAATTTCGCGTCTTTTTGGTCGACCGAAAAAAGGTTATATATATATATATATATATATATATATATATATATATATATATATATATATATATATATATACGAGGCTGGTTTGAAAAGTCCGTGCAAAAATAAAAACTACTTATGTGTTTGGAGTAAATCTTTTTTATTTTTCGACATAGTCTCCTTTTAGGCTTATACACTTCGTCCAACGATGTTCTAGTTTGTTGATCCCTTCCGAATAATAGGATTTGTCCAAGTCTGCAAAATATCCATTAGTGTCTGCAATCACCTCCTCGTTTGAATAAAATCTTTGTCCCGCCAGCCATTTCTTCAAATTGGGGAACAAATAGTAGTCCGAGGAAGCCAAGTCTGGAGAATAGGAGGGATGTGAAACGAGTTAGAATCCTATTTCCATTAATTTTGCGACCACAACTGCTGAGGTGTGTGCTGGTGCGTTGTCGTGATGGAAAAGGACTTTCTTGTGGGCCAATCGCGGGCGTTTTTCTTGCAGCTCGGTTTTCAAACGGTCCAATAACGATGAATAATATTCACCTGTAATAGTTTTACCCTTTTCCAGATAGTCGATGAGGATTATCCCTTGCGAATCCCAAAAGACAGTCGCCATAACCTTTCCGGCCGAAGGAACGGTCTTCGCCTTTTTTGCCAGTCCGAAACTTTTGAAACCACTTATAAACTGTTCTAATCGAAGGTGCAGAGGCACCATAATGTTTATCAAGCTTCTCTTTAGTCTCCTGAGGCGTTTTGCCTTTCATAAAGTAATGTTTAATCACCACACGAAATTCTTTTTCGTCCATTTCTTGAAAATCACTCGACTTCCTTGATTCACACGAATGCCAAACACAAAGAAATAGACCAATATGGCTGAAACTTGGTGTGCGTTCATTCAAGAGATGCTACTAACTAAACATGACCTCGATACGTGCCGGTGGTGCCATCTCTCGGACTTTGCACGGACTTTTCAAACCAGCCTCGTATATATATATATATATATAACCATATATATATATATATATATATATATATATATATATATATATATATATATATATATAACTATATATATAACTATATATATATATATATATATATATATATATATATATATATATATATATATATATATATATATATATATATATATATATATATATATATATATATATATATATATAGTTATATATATTAGTATATATATATATATATATATATATATATATATATATATATATATATATATGGTTATATATATATATAACTATATATATATATATATATATATATATATATATATATATATATATATATATATATATATATATATATATATATATATATATATATATATATATATATATATATATATA
Organism: Pachyrhynchus sulphureomaculatus; assembly: GCA_019049505.1. NCBI lineage: Eukaryota > Metazoa > Arthropoda > Insecta > Coleoptera > Curculionidae > Pachyrhynchus > Pachyrhynchus sulphureomaculatus. Next base: position 17,237,423 of record CM032453.1, on the reverse strand, counting down.
TATATATATATATATATATATATATATATATATATATATATATATATATATATATATATATATAACTATATATATATATATATATATATATATATATATATATATATATATATAACTATATATATATATATATATATATATATATATATATATATATATATATATATATATATATATATATATATATATATATATATATATATATATATATATATATATATATATATATATATAACTATATATATATAACTATATATATATATATATATATATATATATATATATATATATATATATAACTATATATATATATATATATATATATATATATATAACTATATATATATATATATATATATATATATATATATAACTATATATATATATATATATATATATATATATATATAACTATATATATATATATATATATATATATATATATATATATATATATATAACTACATATATATATAACTATATATATATATATATATATATATATATAACTACATATATATATAACTATATATATATATATATATATATATACAGTAATACCCCGCTTAGCGCGACCCCGTTACGCGCGGTTTCACTATAACGCGAATTTCAAATTTCGCGCTCATGTAGTCATTAACTTCTCTATGGTCGCGGGGGGATCCCCGCTTTCTCTGAATATTCTCTTTGAAGAATTGGGAATTCCCTGTCCTTCGACTTTGTTCTATGGGGATTTCCTCGTTCGTTTCGTGTGTTCATTTGTTCCGTAATGTTAGTTCGGTCGGCTGGCAGTTTTGTTTTAATATTTATTGGAGATACATACATACATAATTTAACCCTACGTTAAAAATGCCGCCTGTAAAGAAAAAAGAGCGTAAAAGCGTCACTTTGGAATTGAAGATGAAAGTGTTAAGAAGAATGGAAAATGGAGGCAAAGCAACAATTGTTGGGAGAGATTTTGGACTCTCAGAATCGACTGTGAGAACGATTTATAAAAATCGGGAAAAAATTAAAATCTCCAGCGAAGGTTCAACACCTATAAGTGCAACAAAACTTTCTCGTTCGAGATCATCTATCTTAGAAAGAATGGAGAAATTACTGTCAGTCTGGATCGAAGATTTGAATAAGAAGAACACACCACTAAGTCAAGATCTCATATGCACAAAAGCAAAATCTTTGTATGAGATGCTGAAAACAAAAGAAGGAGAAGGGAGTGCCACTCCGACTTTTGCTGCCAGCAGAGGCTGGTTCCATCGGTTCAAGCAGCGTTCTAATCTTCACAATATCCACATAACAGGCGAGGCGGCCAGCGCGGACATTCAAGCTGCAGCTGAGTTTCCAGACAAGTTTCAAGACTTCGTTAGACGAGAGAAAATTCCTGCTTGTCTCATCTTCAATGTTGATGAGACCGCACTTTACTGGAAAAAAATGCCATCTCGAACATTCATTTCTAAGGAAGAACGTCAAGCCAGTGGTTTCAAAGCTGCGAAAGATCGACTAACACTTCTGCTGGGTGGTAATGCCACTGGTGATTTCAAACTGAAACCTTTACTAGTGTACCATTCAGAAACACCCCGTGCAATGCGAGGCACAGACAAGACAAGTCTACCAGTTGTGTGGCGATCAAACAGAAAGGCGTGGGTTACACGGGAAATTTTTCAAGAATGGTATTCTAATAGTTTTTGCCCATCAGTCAAATCATACTGTGACAGAAATGGGCTTGAACCTAAAGTTATATTACTCTTAGACAATGCCCCAGGACATCCAACCTCACTTGATACGCCCAGAGACTTAAAAGTGTACGTAAAGTTCCTTCCACCAAACACTACGTCAATATTACAACCTATGGACCAGGGAGCAATAGCAAACTTCAAAGCTTATTACCATCGCCGCACTTTTAGCCAACTAATTCATGAAACTGACGGGGAAGGAAGACAGTCTATGCGAGAGTGGTGGAAGTCATACAACATTATGAAGTCTATTCACAACATAGAAGAGGCTTGGAAGGAAGTTAAAATGAGTTGTATGAATGGGGTGTGGCGTAATCTTTGGCCAGATGTAGTGGAAGCACCTAGAAGAATTGTCCAGATGCAGAGACAAGTGCTTGAAGACATTGCTGCAATGATTGAGGGGTCTGAACTTGAAGATGTCACGGTAGAAGATCTCGTAGAACTTGTAGCAACGCACGACGATCCTATTAGCAATGAAGATCTGATCGAGTTACAGAATAATCCTATCTACGATGAGGAAGAACAAGTAGAAGAGAAAGTTTTATCTTCAGGGGAAATACAAAATGCACTTTCAAAAATTTATTCAGGTTTGGACATATTGCAGAGTATAGACAATAATGATGACCGTGTCTTGACCGTGTGTCAAACAATTAAAAACAGTGTTGGGTGTTATGAACGTATTTTACAAGAACGTAAACAAAACGTTACCCAAAAGACAATAGATGTATTTTTCCGTAAAAAATAAGAGTATGTATTGCATAAAGTGTTCTTAGAATTAAAGTGATTGATTAAAATGATTTGTATTTTTTTGTATTAAATTTTGACTATGTTTAATCATAAACCTCGATATACGCGAATTTCAGTTAACGCGATTTTTTTCGGAACGTATCCCTCGCGTAAAGCGGGGTATTACTGTATATATATATATATATATATATATATATATATATAACTACATATATATATAACTATATATATATATATATATATATATATATATATATATAATAACTATATATATATATATATAACTATATATATATATATATATATATATATATATATAAACTATATATATTAATATAACTATATATATATATATATATATACATATATATATATATATATATATATATATATATATATATATATATATATATATATATATATACCTATATATATATATATATATATATATATATATATATATATATATATATATATATACCTATATATATACCTATATATATATATATATATATATATATATATATATATATATATATATATATATATACCTATATATATATATATATATATATATATATATATATATATACCTATATATATATATATATACCTATATATATATATATATATATATATATATACCTATATATATATATATATATATATATATACCTATATATATATATATATATATATATATATATATATATATATATATATATATATATACCTATATATATATATATATATATATATATACCTATATATATATATATATATATATATATATATATATATATATATATATATATATATATATACCTATATATATATATATATATATATATATATATATATATACACCTATATATATATATATATATATATATATATATATATATATATATATATATATATATACCTATATATATATATATATATATATATATATATATATATATATATATATAGTTATATATATATATATATATATATATATATATATAGTTATATATATATATATATATATATATATATATAGTTATATATATATATATATATAGTTATATATATATATATATATATATATATATATATATATATATATATATATATATATATATATATATATATATATATATATATATATATATATATATATATATATATATATATATATATATAACTATATATATATAACTATATATATATATATATATATATATATATATATATATATATATATATATATATAACCTAGACTCAGCAAGTAGTTTAGTGGAACGAGTATGGTAATCTTATAGAATCAGAAGTTTTAATTACGCGTGTTGTGCCACAGGGCTGTATTTTGGGACCTTTTTTGTATATAGTATATACCAATGAGCTCCCGAAAGTATCACCTGATTCACTAGATCTTTTGCAGAATTATTTTATAGAAAATGACCTTTCTTTGAATGTTACCAAAACACAAATGGTGTATTTTTGCAATAGCAGTGAAAGTTGTTTTCAATTTCGATATCTAAATAATGAGGTAAAATCATCGGAGGAGGTGTTATTTTTGGGGGTCCGTGTGGACAGGAGATTGAATTGGAGAGTTCATGTGGAGGGTGCTACACTAAGCATCGCTAGATTTAGTTTTGCTTTGAAGATTGTGTCGGAGAGTGTGGGCGTGACTGCAGCAATCACTGTCTACCATGCTCACGTGGTATCCAAAATTAGATACGGTCTGATATTTTAGGGGGGCTCATGTGATGTTGGGCGAATATTGTTATTACAAAAACGGTGCTTAAGAAATATATTTCAGTTACATACAAGAGATATTTGTAGAAATATTTTTATTACCCAAAAGCTGTTAACTGTATTAGGATTGTATATTCTTGAGTCTGTTATGTTTATTTGTAACTGTTTGCGGAGAGTGTAGTAAGTAAGCACAGCTATGGTACTCGACATAAGCAAAATTTGATAGCAGATAACTGTAACTTTTCATACATTCAAAAAAAACATAAAGTATTCCATGTTTTGTATTTATAACTCCTTCCCTGGATGTTTTAGAAGTCTTCCTAAGGCAATACTAAAGGCAAAACTGACTAGTTATCTAGTGAATGAATGAAAGAATTCTATGATGATGCAAATAAAAGGTTTTTAAAGTGAATTAATAACTAAAAATTGGAAAGACACTTACTATTGTAAGTTTGAGCATATCTTTATAATTATTTTCGTATAATCGTTTGAGGGCCTGTGTAAAAGCAAGAGAGGGACATTTTGAGTAAATGTTATTATGCATATATGTATGAATTAGTTGGTGGTACGTCACGTAGAGTTTGACAGATGTTCACTTTCAGTTCGCCGACAGTTTCCACTTTGTTAGTATAAACCGGTGCTTTAACAAAGCCCCAAAGGAAGAAGTCTAAAGGTATTACAATCTTGGCGGCCAGTCGACAGGGGCGGACTATTTCACCAATAAGTTGACGATAGCGAGCTCAGGGAGGCTCGTGGCGTCATCTTATTGAAACAACATCTCATCCAGGTCCATAGCTCCCAATTCAGATCGAGCAAAGTCCGTTATCCTTGAGAGATAAGACTCGGCATTCACTGTAACAGTGGCGTCAGCTCATTTTTTTAAGGGGTAAGGTCACTCCACAATTTTCAAAAAATCGATTTTTTTTTGGCTAATATATTACCCTGAAGGCCAATTGTATGATATAGGCATCGCTGATTAAAGGTATAGAGACATTTCCGACTGTAGAATGTTTCTGAAATTTTAAAATGCGTTTTTGTATTTTTCAAATTGGTCAAAATGACAACTGCCAGAAATCTTTATCGATTCACTTAAAATTTTGAAAGTAACTTTTCAGATACATTATTCAAGGGTAAGCGTACGGATTTTGCGATAAGTTATGGGCTTCCTTTTTTATAAACAATTTTTCGTGAAATTTTTTGCTTATGTGTACCATTTTTTGAAAAAATGGTACTTTCGAATTTCCGTGTCTTATCAATTAGTTTTTGACATATATTATTGAAAATGTTTTGGTTTTTTGTTCTAGGTTGAAATCTACGGGAGCAAACGTTTCGCCCGTTTCATGCTTCGCATAAAAGGTGTTTTGTCGTCTTAGATTCTGAAGCGGCCATTTTGAATTAAAAGGATAAAAAAATATTTTTGTACATACGCTTGACAATACGTTTATCTCAGACGAATATCCGCAGACAGCAGGAAGTCATTCAACTTAACAAAAGATAGAAGAAATTCTATCTTGGGGTGACAGTAACCAAGTGGAATTTAACGCTACAAAAACCCAGGAAGCAGTTTTTTTCTAAAAAAGTTAACGTTGCTGAACCCACCATAGTTATGTCGGGCACTCCATTCCTCTGGCATCGTCGCTCAATAGCAAATATGTCCTGGTATGAACATCTTGCAGGCATAGCAAGGAGAGCTTCTCAAAAGTTGGGAATATTATTTCGAACCAGAAAGCTTTACACTCCACAACAATTGTTAATTCTTTACAAGGGTCAACTATGAAATACTGCTTCCATATTTGGGGCTCCACCCCCAAACATACACTGCATTTGTTGGATTCTGTTTAGAGGGGGGCTATTCGTCCGACTGGAGCCCCGGAACTGACCGGCGGCCTTGATTCGTTGGAACATCGAAAAACGGTTGGCGACTTGAGCCTATTCTACAAGTATTTTCATGGAAAGTGTTCGAAGGATGTAGCCCGCTTCATTCCTCCCAGAGCAGTGCATGTTAGAAGTACACGTCACGCTAATACTTCACATCCGTAAGAGGTTTAGCTTGTTACTCCTCGTATAACGTTTTTCAAGCAGTCTTTTATATGGAGAACATCATCCTTTTGGAATAATTTGCCCAGGACTGTGTTTTCCAACGAGTACAATTTACAGCGATTCAAGAACAACGTGAATAGCTTTTTGCCTCACACGTATTGCTCCTGTAGCGCTTTAGGGACTTCCCTGTAGCACGTGTGCTAGACCTATAAAAAAATAACCGGTCAAGTGCAATTTGAACTTATTAGTGTTCCGTACGTTGATTGCTTTTGTTACAGAGGTATAAATTGATCAGTGACTTCACAAAACACATCCCAAATGAGTTTTCAACGGCCCGATAATGAAAAACCGAAAATTTCGTTTATTTACAAACCCATTCAATCAGCCAGAAATGAGCTTTATCGGAACATTTTTCATTATTTTGATGAGTTTGTTTCAATTTGTTAAGCCAAATTAGTTTGCAGATTTCGCAAAGCTAAAAAAACGGCGTAGTTAGTAGTGGTATTTTGCTTACCTACAATAACGCCCCTGTCCACACACCTCAAGCGTGCTATTTGCGAAGTTGGATTTGAGAAATTAATCATCCACTCTACAGTACTGACTAGCACCCAACGTGTAGGATTCAAAAGGCCACTGATGGACATGAAGAAGAGATGATCTCAGCCGTGCAAAAGCATATCGTAGGCAAATCACCGAGTTACTTCTTTGAAGGAATCGAAACATTTAATGAAGGATGTGGGAAGTGCATTGAGATAGAGATTATATTGAAAAAAAAAACCGGTCAAGTGCAAGTTGAACTTGCACAATTAGTGTTCCGTACGTAGATTGTTTTTAAAATAAAAATTTTTGTTAGGGTGGTATAAAATGATCAGTGACTTCACAAAACACACCCCACATGAGTTTTCAACAAAGTTTTTTTCCAATCTTTACTGAAAACTGGTGACCTTGAATTTTTTTTTTTTTTTTAAATATCAAATAAATTATTAAAGGTAATGCACTCGTGATAATTTTCGTTCAATCTATACCCCGTGGGGAATATTCCAGAATTTTTTCAAAATTTTTTGATCAGTACTTTTCGAGATAAGGCAGGGGACAGCGATTTTTTAAAAGTAATACGAAAAAAAGTGTGCGCAAGTATTACATTACATATATATATATATATATATATATATATATTACTCGTGTTTTCACAAGCTTTCATTTGACACCACACTCGATGACCTAGTAAAAAAAAATTTTTTTCACTTCCGATTTTACCCCTCAAAACGAACCCCTTAAGTCAAAATTTATGTTACGGTGGTATAAAATGATCAGTGACTTCACAAAACACACTCTAAATGAGTTTTCAACCAAGTTTGTTTCCAATCTTTACTGAAATCTGATGACCTTGAAATTTTTGTTTTTTTTATGTACCATATAAATTATTAAAAGTAATGCACTCGTGATAATTTTCGTTCAATCTACACTCCGTGGAGAATATTCCAGAATTTTTTCGAAATGTTTTGATAAGTACTTTTCGAGATAAGGCCCGGGACAGCGATTTTTCGCGAAATTTTAAAAATAATACAAAGAAAAGTGCGCGCAAGTATAATATTATATATATATATATATTTTTTACTCGTGTTTTCACAAGCTTTCATCTGACACCACACTCGATGACCTAGTAAAAAAAATTCTTTTTCACTTCCGACTTCACCCCCCAAAACTAACCCCTTAAGTCAAAATTTAATTCTCAAAACTACATGGCTCTGATGAGGCCATCAATTCCTATATTATTACCAAATTTCACCTTTCTATGTCAAATAGTTTCGGAGAAAATCGGGTGTGACCGACAGACAGACAGACAGACAGACAGACACCGAAGTGTTCCGTACGGAACACTAATAAAGCCGTTTATTTTTTTTACTATGCGTTTTTTAAAGTTAGGCCCATACTGTTGTCATTGCCGCTTGAACATTTACAATGGTGTCATCGCTTTCCTATCACCAGCAAATGAAGTCGAGAGAAGAGAAAGAAGTCATACGGTGCTAAATTTGGAGAGTGATCCAACCCACAAACTTGGTTCTCGCTCAAACTCTGTCTCACAAACCAAACAAATTACGTTTTATCCTTAAATCTAAGCCAAATTCTTTAACTTTAATTATAAAAGTTTACAAAAAATTAAGGCCAATCAAGAGATTAGGCACTTTTCAAGTTTAATCTGGAATTACGAAACATCGGAGTGACGACAAAAGTCGGAGTCAAGGTGAAAAGGTCAAAAGGTGTTAAATTAACCCTCTTCTAAAAGTTTGCCTCCCTTCAGCTGTAATCTTTGCGGCACAGATTTTAAATGAAATGGGTGAGTAAATTATTACAAATATAATTTTATTACTCGTCAAGTGATATATACGTATATGTATATATGTATATATATATATATATATATATATATATATATATATATATATATATATATATATATATATATATATAACAAGAAATTATTGCGAAGAAGAAAGAATAGAAAAAATATCTCAAAACAAAAACACCAGAACAATATGAACTATATAAAGGAAAAAGGAAAAGAGTTCGTAAGAGAAGTAAAAGAATAGTCATGGAAAGAATTCGGAGATAAAATGGAAGAAAATAGTAAAGAAAATTAAAAGCTATTCTACAGAGTTCTTAAATCATTCAGGAAAGAGCAACCTATAACCAAATTATATGTGAAAAACCAAAACCAAGAAATCCTAACAACAGAGACAGCAATAATGGAAAGATGGAAGGAATACTTTGAAGAACTATTGGGAGGTAATGAAGAAAAATACAAATTGTGAAGAATTGGAACAACAAAAAGGGAAGAAAGAGAAAATAGGGAACAAATAGAATGGAAGGAGTTGGAGGAAGTTATAAGAAAATTGAAAAATGGGAACGTCTCAGGCAGCGATAAGATAACGTCTAAAATGATTAAATACATAGGGAAGAAAGGAAAAACAATATTGCTAGAAATAATTAATAATGCATGGAAGAAGAAAAATTTCCAGCCGAATGGGGAATATCGTTTATTACACCAATCTATAAAAAGGGGGATCACAATTGTCAAAATTTAGGAGGGCATCATTAATAATAGGATAAAGAAAGTAATAAAACCACAACTATCAGAATAGCGAAGTGGATTTAGATCAGCAAGAAGTACACGAGACCACATATTTACACTGAAACAGATTATCGAAAAAAGATCAAAACAAAATAAAAGTCTACACCTTGCTCTCAAAGACTTAGAAAAAGCATTTGACAGTGTGCCGAGAAATAAAATGTGGAAAAGCCTGGAAAACAAGGGAATAAACATAAAAACAATAAGAATCATAAAAGGAATATACAGCAACAATGTAGTATGTAATAAAAAACAACGTGAAGTCGGAGGGTTTTACAACATAGGAAGGTTTGAGGCAGGGAGGAAGCTTGAGCCCAATATTGTTCACTGTATGCTTGGATGAAATAATCAAGAAATGCGAAATAAAAGTGAAAATAATGACAATGGTATACTGGAAGCTAAAAAGAATAGAAATGTCTGAAGCAGCTTTTGCCTATTTTTGAATTTTATACGTGTTTTAATTGAACATAACTTGACTTCACTTGGTCGCTCATGGCTGCACGTGCCATAAATTTGTTCATAATTGTCAGTCCTGGATATTTATGCAATTTATACCTCAAAAAAATAAGGTGCGCAACAAAAAGTAACCAATTAATACGAAATTTGGCCTATTTGTGCATTTTAAAAAAACGTCTTTTAATTGCGCGTAACCTGAGTTGATTTGGTCGTCCATAATTGCACGTGGCCTAAGATTATCTGAAATTGTCAGTCCTGAATATCTATGCAATTTATTCCTTAAAAAAATAATGTGTGCAACGTAAAGTGACCATTAAGTTTGAAATTTGTCTTATTTGTCCCTTCTAAACGTCTTTTAATTGTTCATAACTTGGGTTTACTTGGTTGCCCGTAGTCACATGTGGGCGAAATTTGAACGTAATTGTCAGTTCTACATATCTATGCAACTGAAACTTCAAAAAACTAATGTTTTCAACGTAAAATTATGTTTTTATCCTAGAAAACGTACACTACACTGACGTTACCAATAAAATCGACTCTAGCACCCTCTAAACCTTAATATTTTTGGACCAAAATTTCAGAGATCTCTATTTACACATAACAGAAGCTTTTTAGCTGGTAACAAATATAAAAACTTCTTTTTTGTGGTCAATCTATATATATATATATATATATATATATATATATATATATATATATATATATATATATATGCAGTCCCTGGCCAAATTATTAGACGCACTGTATTTTTTTTAGTAATTTTATGTTTCTTAAGAGTTTTTATGCAATAATGGTATATTTAAACTACAATATTATTGATTTTTATTTAAAAGAATTGTTGTAGACTACATATTTGTACATACATATGGCAACACTGTGTTGACAAAGTGATACATGAACGTAAACAAGTACAAACCTGTATCAGTCGCGATCGGAATCGAGTCAGGTACGGACGTGTTTCTGTGGCTTTATGGACTGTGATTGTTTGTTTAACAGTTTTATACTACTCAGTTATTAGTTTACTTTGTATGCAGTGTTTTAAAAAAGTAATTGGACTATTTTCATTATGGGTAGAAAAGGCGATCTTTCACCACGTAAAAAAGCTGAAGTGAAGGCCCTCGTGATTGCGAAAACATTTACAAACCGAGAAATATCACGAAGATTGGAGGTTTCTGAAGCTAGTGTACGACGCATAAAAAAGAAAATTGACTCAGGGAAGGAATTAAGCCCGAAAAGAAAGAAAAGATGCGGTAGAAAACCAATTTTCACTCCACGGTCAGAGAGATGTTTGAAGAAAATTTGTGTAGAAAACAGATTTGCTACCATAAAGGTAATAAAATCACAACTCCAGGATGCTAGCGTAAATGCTTCTGAGCGCACTGTTCGAAGAAAATTGAAAGAATTAGATTTTAAGGCCTGTCGCCCGCCAGGAAGCCCAAGTTAACAGCTGCAATGAAAGCAAAGCGCCTGAAGTGGGCCAAACAATGGCAAGACAAAGATGTGGACTTCTGGAGATCGGTAAGATACAGCAATTTAATCAATAATTGATACATTATTATCATTTTCAGTTAAATAAAGCAAATAAACATGGAAGTTTATATATTTTTCCTATTTTTGACAGGTCTGCTTCAGTGACGAAAGCACATTCGAAATTTTGCAGAATAAAGCTCAGTATGTGCGTCGTCGTCATGGAGAAAAGTTTCATCCTGATTGTGTCGTCCCGACGGGTAAACATCCCAACAAAGTGATGATTTGGTCAGTCATCAGCGGCAAGGGCACTGGACGTCTGTACGTCGTCAAAGGAATAATGAGGCAAGATCAGTACAAAGAAGTATTACAAAATCGGTTGATTCCGCAGCTCAGAGAATGGTTTCCAAATGGGGGACCATTCACTTTCATGCAAGATGGAGCTCCCTGCCACACTGCTCGGTCTGTTAAAGCTTTTTTGGCAGAAAAAAATATCCCTCTGTTGGATTGGCCCTGATATGAACCCCATTGAAAATGTGTGGGAGCTGATGAAAAGAGAAGTGGCTAAAGATGTGATTACCAACAAAACCCAGCTCCTAGAAAAGATTATTCATGTGTGGAATCATCATCCTCAAATGCAGGAGACAGTACAATCTTGCATTGATAGCATGCCGCGCAGAATTAAAGCTTTGATAGCGGCTAAAGGTGGCTCAACTAAATATTGACTTTTAGGAACATTAATTTCACTTTTCTTTAAAACTTAATAAACTTATGCTTTTCTAAATTAATGCTGTTTTATTTATGTCAAATAAATAGGTAATTGATTGGATAATATAAAAATAAAAAAACAAAATCAATTTAAAATAATAAAACGGTACAATATCACTCGGTAATTAATATTTTACATGAAATCTTACAGTGCGTCTAATAATTGGGCCAGGGACTGTATATAAGATATTCTACCAACACCAAAAGACATTATAGCCTTAGAAGACCAAGGTGTATATGAAATTCCGTGTCAGGACTGCGGCCTTTCATACATAGGCCAAACACGAAAATCAGCGCCGGAAGAGACGAGCCCAAAAACGCCGTAAAACAAAAAACCACCACTTCTTCTCTAGCACAACATGTACTCAAATACCGGCCACAAAATCGATTTTGACAAAACCAGAACCCTTCAAAAAAGTGAAAATCTATCCACTAGGATAATCAAAGAAGCCACAGAAATAGAAAAGAGGCCCAATACCTTAAATAATCGGGATGATAGCCAAAGTTTACCAAACTATTGGAAACATATCCTATCTCAATACCAAGTCAAGCCAAGAGAAGTAATAATTCAACCATATGTTACTCCGCCAACAAAAACATTACAAAGAACCGTAGGACCGAAAATGATCAGTCAGAGCCAAGCCTCTATTGGCCAGAACCGTTCGACCAATACAGCCACGTTCCCCTCACATAAAACCGGGGCCCGTGGAGTCAGTCAGAAAAAGATGGATGAGATTCCATTGAAACGTCAGCGAAACCGTCCATCAAGGGACTTTAAGCTAACACGGGATACCCGAAAAACCACTACTAATATATATATATATATATATATATATATATATATATATATATATATATATATATATATATAATACAGGACAGAATGTCTAAAAAATGCTTTAGTAAAAGCAATACACAAAAAGGGGGTTTTACATGAGGAAAAAAACTATAAACAATAGGCTAGTCGATTTTTTTGAACGCAACTCTTTATTTTCCAACCACCAAAATGGATTTCGAAAAAAATAAATCTACAGGTAGAGTGGTTTATCAAGCATAAACTCATATACTAAGTTCTTTAAATAATAAGTGTCAATCATAATACCCTATGTTCCAAGCTGGAATCGTGTCGGGTGGTAATGGTGTTCGGGGAAATGCGTTGAATTTGTTAGCATCCTACCTGGAAAATCGGATACAACAGGTTATGGAAACTGATGATTTTGGTAGGCCTATAATTTCCCACAAGATCGGGGTGTCGAGGGGTGTTCCTCAGGGATCAATATTAGGACCTCTCTTATACATTATATATACGAATGAACTCCGGAGAATTTACTATACTTTACGCAGATGACACTACATTGATCTTTAGTGAGGAAAGCCCGTACGCAATGCTGACCAGTGTGCAAGGAGCGTGCAAAGCTCTTGATGGATACTTTTCGGCTCATGACTTATTAATAAACGCTCAAAAAACACAATGCCTATTTTTCGGCAATAGAATAGAAAACACTCTATCTTTTACATATCGAAATATTAATATCCAATCGTCCGAACGTGTTTCCTTCTTGGGGGTGGAAATAGATCAGAGACTGGACTGGAGAGCGCATATTGAGAATGTTGCGTTGAATGTTTCAAGGTATTGCTATGCTTTAAGAATTATTTCTGAAAATGTTGGAGTCGATGCTGCTCTGTTAGCTTATCATGCCTTCATATAGTCAAGAATAAGATACGGTCTTATCTTTTGGGGTAACTCACCGGAAATTGAAAGAGTTGTAATTCTTCAGAAAAAATGTATTACAGGTATATTTGGAATGACGCCGCGTGATAGCTGTAGAAATATGTTTAGAGACAGAAAGATCTTAACCATTATTTCTATGTATATCTTGGGCAGTTTTATGTTTGTTCACACCAACAGCGATATTTTTGAGACTTATGTGAACAATCACAGGTATGCCACTAGACATAAATTGAATCTGCTTCCCGAAAAGTGTAATTACAGCTACATACAGAAAAATGTTAATTATGTCATAATAAAGATATATAATAGTTTCCCAGAGAGTGTACGTGCGTTATGTAAAACGGAGGAAAGAGACTTTTAACTAAATACCTGCTTCAAGGAGCTTATTACTCATTAAATGAATTTTTCTTAAGTCCAGTTGAAATTAGCACAGGGATTTGATGGCTCTGTCAGCAGAGGTGGTTTCTTGTCTTTTCTGTTGTGCCTCTTATTTCATTGTGTCTTTGTTACTATATTGTAATTTTGCTTTGAAAGTGTTTTTACTTATTTACTATTTTTTACTTTTCTTTTATTTAATTGTAGGTTATTGTAAACTCAGTTAACATTGTTTAATGCCTATTGGCAACATTGTTTAATGCCTATTGGCTTATAAGTGTAACCGATTGTTACATGAAAGCAAATAAATTATTACCTATCTCTATATATATATATATATATATATATATATATATATATATATATATATATATATATATATAAATATATATATTTATATATATATATATATATATATATATATATATAAATATATATATTTATATATATATATATATATATATATATATATAATATATATATATATATATATATATATATATATATATATATATAAAAATATATAAATATATATAAATATATATAAATATATATAAATACGAGGCATGTTTTTTAAGTAAGTACCGTTTTGGAATTAAAAAAAGACGTACAAAGATATCGCTATAATTTTATTTTTACATGAAAGCCTGTACCTTAATCTACTTTTCTACATAATTTCCGTGAATATTGAGGCACTTGTCATAACGTGGCACCAGTTTTTGAATACCCTCCTCATAAAATTCTGCCGCCTGACTTGTTAACCACTGTATCACAAATGTTTTGACTTCGTTATCGTCTTGAAGACGCTGACCACCCAGGTGCTTCTTCAAGTGCAGGAACAAATGGTAGTCGCTGGGCGCCAGATCAGGGCTGTATGGAGGATGATCTAGAGTTTCCCATTTAAAAGATTTGATGAGATGTTTGGTCCGATTAGCCACATGTGGACGGGCATTGTCATGCAGCAAAACGATACCCTTACTCAACTTGCCACGTCTTTTGTTCTAGATTGCACGACGCAGATTGTTCAATGTCTCACAATAAGACGCTGCATTGATTGTCTCATTACGAGGCAGAAACTCCACTAGCAATACTCCTTTTCTGTCCCAAAAAACTGTGCACATGATTTTGCGGGCAGAAATTGTTTGCTTAAACTTCACTTTTTTGGGTGATGATGAATGTCGCCATTCCATGGATTGTTGTTTCGATTCTGGTGTGACGTAGGCCACCCATGTTTCGTCACCAGTAACAATTTGGTCTAAAAAATGTTCACCTTCATTGTGGTACCGCTCAAGCAAAGTCAATGCACTGCCTAAACGTTGGGTTTTGTGCAAATCCGTCAACATTTTTGGAACCAACGTGAACACAATTTCCGGTAATTCAAGTTCTCGGTCACAATGCGATACAAAACACTACGAGAATATTGAGGAAAGCAGTCGCACAATGATGAAATTGTAAAGCGTCTGTTTTCTCTCACCTTTTCGTCCACTTTCTGCAACAAATCTTCATTAACGACCGAAGGACGCCCACTCCGTTCTTCATAATGCACATTTGTGCGGCCATCTTTAAATGCTCTCACCCATTTCCTTACCATTCCATCACTCATAATGTTTTGTCCGTAAACTTCACAGATCTCACGATGAATATCGATCGGTTTTACGCCTTTAGCACTAAGAAATCGTATAACAGCCCGTACTTCACAATCGGCGGGACTCACGATTGTCGGAGGCATCTTAAACACTCAGTAAACAACGTATACAATGAAGAATCAGACTGTAATGGCGTCAGTGCGTAGACATGAGATGTAGGTTACCAGCGCGCATGCGCGGAACGCCGACCGTATCGCTGCGGCGGCGGAATCGCAAAACGGTACTTACTTAAAAAACATGCCTCGTATATATAAATATATATAAACCCATGGTAGAAGTCTAGATTCAAAATTTTACTGAACTTTAAAGTATGGCATTCACCTTTCTTAGCAGGATTACGACATAAACGAGTGTATAAAGGAAATAAAACCCTCACAATTTTCAAGAGTGAAATGAAACTCATTCCGAAAAAATTAACATTTGGCTACATTGTTGTAAACTAATTACCAGTCCTCCGAACGTGCTGATAAATGGAATTACTTTAACAAATTTTTAAATTGGTGGTATTTTATTTCAAGGAGCCCTAAATTTAGAAGCAGTAGGTCCGTCCGAACTGAAATAACAACTGGTACGTTGATTCCTTTTAGAATAAAAATTTTTGTTATAAGGTATAAAATGATCAATGACTTCACAAAACACATCCGAAAGGAGTTTTCAACAAATTTTTTTTCCGATCTTTATTGAAAACTGATAATGACCTTGAAAAAATGTTTGTTTTCACTTCCGATTTCACCCCCCAAACCTAACCCCTTAAGTCAAAATTTAACTTTCAAAACTACACGGCTCTGATGAGGCCATCAATTCCTATATTAGTACCAAATTTCAACTTTCTATGTGAAATAATTTCGAAGAAAATCGGGTGTGACAGACAGACAGGCGGGCAGACACCGAAGTGATCTTATAAATGTTCCGTACGGATCCAATTAATTAATTTTTACTAAACTATTTATAGAACAACTTGTATAAAAATATAAAAAAATTAAAGATGGTGACGCGGGCAAAGCCACGAACCGTACAGTTACAAGTTATAGACATACGCAGGCGAAGTCGCGTGCATTTACCAGCATTTTAATTTTAAAGAAAAATTAAGTAACATCATAATTACTGAATGGAAAATCGTTAACAAAAAGTAAAATCACGATTCTGTTTAACCAACACAAACATTAAATAACAATTACTGTTATACAATAAAAATGAAAGTATAATTTTGGTTAAATAATTGGTAAACATTTTGCTTTATTTAAATAGCCTAGACGAATGAGTAATTCATATAAAGAAGGCCACATACGTTCCTTCTTGTTTCCTATTTTGAAACACCGAACAGTCATAAGAATAGGTCTTTCTATGTGAATCAAAGGATTAATCTCGGAATTGTTATATGACTGTTAAATTATCAACAGCTGACATTGTTGAACTCTTCAGGTCGCTCCCTGATTTGTCGGTGCGGTATCGTTTTTCTTGGTGTACCTAATTTGCGCGGGATGCGCGAGTGCGAAGCAAGTCAGGTGTGTTTCATTGAAATATAGGCGTTCGGCATGTTTTCGTTACCGAATCGGTACCGAGCACACCGACAAATCAGGGAGCAGCCTTTCAGTAAAATTTTTAGTTCACCGACACCTCTACTAATCTCACTTTTTTATTTTTTTAAGCATTAAAATAAGTCTCTGATCTGACTTAATCCCAGTTTCGTAAGTATTTTAATAGGTGACTACCGTCTGTATATCTAGACTGGTTGCTTGTTCTCACTTCGAATTTTGTCAATCAAATTGAGCAATGGTATTGGTACGCGAGTTTGTTTTTATACATTTTAACTCAGCCGGACTAAATGTAATTTTATGCAATTTTTAATAGACTCTATTAAAGCAATTTTTTGATAATTCTTTGTAAAAAAGCCACTCCAAAACTGTAAAAGAAACAATAACATTTAGCACGTAGGCTGAAAAGTTTTTGGTCTGACGCATAGATATCGTCCTTTACAAAAAATCCATCTGATTTTTAGGAAGTACCAACCTTCAAACGATACGTGTCAAAATTTCATGACATTTCGACGATTAGTTTACAAGTTACAGTGGTTTTAGTGATGCTACGGGAACTCTGCCCTTGGAAAACCACTCATCATTTACAGATACGCCCAAATGAAGTGGCTACACCGGAAAACATAAAAACAAATCGACAAATTTGTTTTGGATAACTGTAAAGTGAAATTGCGTGATATAGCTGACACCCTAAAGATATCAAAAGAACATGTTGGTCATCTTTTGCCTGAACATTTGGGCATGAGAAAGCTCTGTTTGAAATGGGTACCGTGTGTACTCACAGTAGACCAAAGACAACAACGTGTTGATGATTCTGAGCGCTGTTTAGACCTGTTTAAGCACAATAAAAAGGATGTTTTTCATACTATATGTGATAATAGAAGAAACATGGATCCACCATTACATACCGCAATTAAATCGCCAGTCAGCTGAGTGGACAACAGCCGGTGAAAGCCACCCGAAGCGATCAAAGACACAACCGGCGGGTGGGAAGGTTTTGGCCACTGTATTTTGAGATGCGCATGAAATAATTTTCATCCACTATGCTAAGAAGAGAAAAATCATCAATAGCGGTTATTATAAAAAGTTATTAGTGCGTTTGAAGACAGAAATCGCAAAGAAACGGCCCCAAATGAACAAGAAAAAGTGCTCTTTCATCAAGACAATGCATCTTATCACAAGTCAATGGTTACGATGACAAAATTGCATGAACTGAAGTTCGAATTGCTTCCTCATACACCATATTTTCCAGATTTGGCCCCTAGCGACTATTATCTATTCGCAGATCTCAAAAAAATGCTCGCAGGAAAGAGATTTAGCTCCAATAAAGAAGTTATCGCCGAAACTGAGGTCTATTTTGAAGGCAAAGACAAATCCTTCTAAAAGAAAGGTATAGAAATGTTAGAAAAGTGTTGAACTGATTGTATTATTCTTGATGTTGATGAATAAAGTTGAATTTGGCAAAAAAAATGTGTTTTAAGTAGCTAGATCAAGAACTTTGAAACCTACGTGTTATTTTTCCTGTTATAGCCTTCCGCCTGTAAAATACAGCTCTTCACACTCAGCTGCTTTCTTTGTCCCATTTAAAAAATACATTGAGAAATCGCAATTCTCTCCTTTGAATGCTTGAGTACAACTGCTTAAATCTTGCTAAAGGTGAAGATATTTATTAAACTCATCCATTCTAAGTAAGCCACCCTTTTTAAATTGGGTAATACGAAAATAATAAAGTACGTGAGTGTAGCCGGGGGCAAATGCTAGTCTATGATATATCCTTTATAATATTAATATTTGGTGTGTATGGCTAGATGATCACTTTAACTAGTGTGATCATCAATCTAAAATTCCATTCTTAAATTTCTGACTCATCATCATGTCACTGCCATGCATGATGTTACATGACGAACCACTTACGTCTACATGCTAAAGCGCAGTAAAATATTATTTACCAAGGATGATACACTAACTTGTAAAACTTGAGCAGATGTGGTAATGAAATAAAAGTAAATATAACATACATCATTTCTGCATTATCTAACACATAAAAAAAATACAGATCATTTTAGTAATTGCAGTTTTCAATGATTTTTTAATGATATAGTCTGTTCAGTAAGAACGTGTCCGCGATAAGTCATTTTTGGTAGATGTGACTCTAGCGATTCAACAAAAAATCGGTAGAGGGAACCATTGTCTATGAAGAATTTTAGTAAAAGTATCAGTCGATTCCAATCTTTCGTCAAAATCATGTAAAATCCAAAATGAGACACTTGTTTGCGCGTCAGTTCGAGGCAGTCTCTCTTTGTTCCCGTACAAAGGGGCCTGAAATGACACATTAATAATTAAATATATTAAAAAGTTGGTGTCGTTTGTAAAGAAGTGGTTAAATCGTTTAAATGAGACGAAAAATTTTGACGACTTGCCAAAACGTAGCTCTGTAGGCAGAGTCACTTCGAAAGTCGAAAAACGAATCGTGTCTTTGTTTTCACAGGACCCGACCTGCGTCAAGGAGCGGCAAACTTAAAAGTTGGGTTTAGATGTGTCCCATGAAATCATTCGACAACATCTTCGTGCTCACGACGTCAAATTCTGAAGCACGTTGAAGAAACCTTTGCTGGGCGAAAATCACGTCGCGGAGCGGCTCGCTTGGGTCCACGATAAGATACGTGAGTAGCGCTCACAATCGCGGGACGCCAATCAAACTGAAAACGTTTAGTCCCTTATAAAGGGAAAGCTCAGAGGAAAGTATTACCGCGCGAGTATGCAGAAAATCTCATCGACAACATGCCTCGAAGATGTCAGGCGATTATTGATGCAGGAGGCGATTGGACAGCTTACTAAGGTAATTGCGCCGTTATTAGCACACCAAAGAATCCATTGATGGCATTGATGGCTAAAAATGTTCTCGAAACACCTTTTTTTAAGAATACGAGCGGTCCCGTTTTTACTTGACAGACTGTATATACATTTTTATGGGCGCAACATTACAAAGGAAATTCCTGAACGGTTACAAGAGCAAAACAAATGCAGTAGTAGCGTTTCAAGATGGTGTTTTCCAATAGAGCCATCTACTTTTTAAAAGAGAAAACACGTACAAAAGCTATTCTGTGTCACCGTCGACGACACAGTTTCTTAAGCAGCAAAATCACAATTATGTTTTTGAAAGGAGAAAAAGCAATCAGTCTGTATAAATCAGATGTCTGATGTTTGTCCACTATTCATGAAATGTAAAAATATACAATACTTTCGACAAATTGTTTAATACCAATCTGCGTCCTGCTGTATCTAAAGTACATTAAAAAAAGAATATAAAGTAGTTGCAGCCTTGCTGTTAAATTGAAGAATTACCGTCAGAAATCAGTTAAAGTTCAGATCAAACTTAATAATTATTTACTACGAGGGCTACCTTTTAAGTTTTTACAAAAACAATGATAGAAAAAAGATTTTTTGGTACAAATCATTTTATTGTGTCTCAAAATATTCGCCTTTAAGATTTATACACTTCTGCATGCATTCGAACCCATTCTCGAAACATTTTTTTCACACTGAAGTTGGTACGTCAAAAACATCGTTTTGGAAGGATTCTACAGCTTCTTGAGGTGATAAAAATCGTGTTCAGGCATTTTTTTTTTGACGTTCGATGAGGCATTAATTCGATGTTTTTCTCCGTCAAATAATCAATTTTTTGACGTGCTGTGTGAGAGCTGACATTGTCATGATGAAGAACGATGCGACGTTTTCGGATGTTTTTCCTGATTTCATCGATTCTTCTGGCAAACAAATTGTTGTATACCATTCAGCATTAATGTTCTTCGATTCTCTAAATGTTTTTTGGAACAACAACCGATTTTGGTCGACCTTAATTAAATTCATTGCTGACGAAAGCACGACCATGATGAAATTCTGCAAACCAATTGTAAATAGTTTTTCTGATGGTGATTCATTACCAAAAGTTGAACGAAGTAATTTGAGGCGTTGTTGTTGGGTTAGGTATTTACTAAAATTGGGAAAAATCATCAAACGAAAACCTTTACGTGAAATGTTCATTTATTTACAAAACTGTTTTTTTTAAACGCTCATTGTAAACAAACTGCTCGGCCAATTCCTGAGTTGCCATTGTTTTAACAATAACAAATATCAACTTTTACAACAATGGTCACATCTCAATAGCGCCATCTAATGATCGTTTGTAAAAACTTAATAAAGGCGGCCTTCGTATACGTGTCTGGAGAGTAGTATATTTTGCAGGACGAATAAACAACTTTCCTTTGGTGATCTCAAATTTAGCCACGGAAACCGAGCTTATAGTGGGGGTAATTTCATTCAAGAGTTGAATCTAGGGTTTATAAAAATAAATTTGCTTATATTTTTTGTTTGATGATCCCGTTATCTCAGAAAGTAATTACAAAACACTTTTGAAACAATCTTGACGCATGGAAAGACATATACAGATTAAGGAACAATTATAGTGAATTGTGTGCATTGAGGGTCCCTTGCAATATAAATGAGTCCGATTTAGGAACGACCTGTTCTCTTGATAACAAAATTTCATTTCAAAATTTTGGAACAAAAGCTTACTTTCCCCTTAAATACATATATTAAGTAACCTCTTGGTAGGAAGAAGTTTCTAGCAATAGTTTTATACAATTTGATAAAAATTACTTAATCAAAACTAATTTTGCTACATAGTGACCCCAAAATTAGCACGTTATTGCAACCTCCATAACTTTAAGACAAAAAAAGCAAACTTAACGTAAAAGGTCTTAAAGCAAATTATAAAACTAGGACATATTTTTCCATTTTTTATTTAGGGGCAACTACCTCCTATTTTGAAGGTTAAGAGGGGAAAAATAAATAAGTTTTTAACAGAAAAAAAAAATATTTATAATGTGTAATTCAAGAAAATAGATCATTTTAATTATTTACATATTCTCATATTCTCTACCCAATGCCGTATAGTCAATCAAAAACCACCCTCTAAAAGGGGGTCGCAATTAATAGGGGATCCTGCCATGCTCACAAGCATGACTCCCAAGATAAGGAAAAAATAGAAAGAAATAATCAAAATACTGAGAATACAGCACTGGACTTATACGTCTCCCAAACTTATCGCTAAGCGATAACCACCCCCGAAAAGGGAGTTAAAACTCATGTTGGCGCTATTTTAACCTAAAAAATAACTTTACTTAATTTTGGGGAGAAAAATCTGGACTTTTTCAGCTTGAAAACTTATGCTGAATATATAAATAGCAGGATACCCTTATTGCAACCCCCCTTTTAGAGGGTGGTTTTTAATTTATTATAGAGTATTGGGTGAAAAATATGTAAACACTTGAAATTCTTGACCTATTTTCATGAATCACACATTATAATTTTTTTTTTTAATTTTCTGTTAAATTATTTATTTTCACACTTTTAACCTCCAAAATATGGGGTAGTTACCGCTAAATAAAAAACTGAAAAATATGTAGTTATAGATTTTTAATTAGCTTTAATTCTAAGACTTTTATGTCAAGTTTGCTTTTTTTGTCTTCAAGTTATGAAGGTTGCAAAAACGGGCTAAAATTCACACCTTTTTGCGGTTGCTTCTTGTCTTCAAGTCACAAAAGTAAAACAATTTAAAAATGGACTACGGTCCAGATAGAAACTGAACTGAAGGTAGTTGATGGGGACTCCGCACCAGCACTCAAGACTGGATAAATAAATCTAAATAGATGCTGCATGTTCAGGACGATCGACTGATTATGATGATGTATATTTATCAATAACTAATAAAAATTCTTTCTTAAAGTATCAGAAATATAAAGACATATTTGAATATAAATAAAACTCTGCCTCATGTTGATATTTTTGTGAATTATTAGATGTCTACAACCATAATAATATATTTTAAAAAGAGTTGTAGAGAACTTGGCTTTTAATGTCGGTCTTTGCTTTCTTTATGACATCCCAAAAGGGTGGTACTTTTTCTATCAACAAAAATTGTAGAAAATATGGCGCTCAACACGAGATATCACGTCTTAGGACCATTGGCCCCATGTTGGGCGCCCAGCTTCCTAGGAAGAAGCGATTTGGCGTCTCATTCAATAAAATCTCAGAGCGGTACAATGTGACAGTGTTTTAAATTTATACAAGTGACCTTTGAAGTATTCGTGAATAACTCTAAAAGTTTAACAGTTAACTTGGCCGAAACTTACTTACCTCTGACACAGCAGGTAATTTATTGGGGCATTAAGGTTATTAGATTCTTTTGAACAAATGGTCGATAAAATTCATGGTATCGTGATGGACTCCAGACAAAACACGCACCAGGAAAGATATTTCAAAATCGCTTCGAAGTAGTTCCCCACCCACCCTATTCTCCAGATTTGGCATCAAGTGATATTAAAATTATATAAAAACAACACTATGATTTAATTTCCAATATATTTAAAGTCACTTGACAATTGTTTCACCATACAATGGCTTCTTCAGAAGTAAATTTACTTCTGAAGAAGCCATTGTATGGTGAAACAATTGTCAAGTGACTTTAAATATATTGGAAACTTCTGAAGAAGCCATTGTATGGTGAAACAATTGTCAAGTGACTTTAAATATATTGGAAATTAAAACATAGTGTTGTTTTTATATAATTTTATTATGAATTTCCAACAAGTATCGGCTAACACAATCAAAGATGTCAAGTGATATTTTTTGTTTCGTAACTCCAAAAATTGGACTGGAAATTTTCGTAGAATGAAGAGGTTATTTGTGCTGTAAACAAGTGCACAGTTTGAAACATTTTTTTTTCTGAGGGAATAAAAAAAATTGGAATTTCGCTAGACCAAATCTATTGGGCTCAACGGACATTATGTTGTGATATAGATTTTTGTTTTTGCAAAAAAATGTTATGTACCTGGTTTTTTACAAGACTTTTCAATCCACCCTTGTATATATCTTGTTATTAGAATAATATATATACACAAGGGTGTTACCCACCGGTAAAAAAAATAAGCGTACACGCTGAACTGAAAAGAAGGGATTACAGTATTTTCGCTTCAGTTAGTGCTGACAATCCCATTTATTTTTATTTTCTCCCCCATAATACGGGTTGTGTGAAGTCTTTTGGAAACATACTGATAATTACATAAATCAACTGCCATATTCCTGAACAAAATTTTAAAAAGGGCTTTGTGATGAAGTAAAAAGGCGCTAAAAAATCATTAAGACTTGATAAGGTGTCTGCCCCATCATATGTTACTTTTGAACGATGGACATATCTTTTCCGACAAGGATGAGACTCAATTGAAGATGATGAACATCCTGATCCATATAATACAGTAATGACGGAAGAAAATATTACAAAAATAAAGCGATTAGTGTCTTAAGAGCGTAAATTTCGTATAGAGCAAACAGATGACGACACATTTCTAAGAGTAACTATATTTTTTTTTAGTTTTAAGAAATAAAAAAAACCTAATTGCGCAAGTTGAACTTGCGCAATTAGTGTTCCGTACGTTGATTGCTTTTAAAATAAAAAATATTGTAACGGAAGTATAAAATGATCAGTGACTACACAACTCGATTAACTAGTAAAAATTTTTTTTTTCACTTCCGATTTCACCCCCCAAAACTAACCCCTTATGTCAAAATTTAACTTTCAAAACTACATGGCTCTGATGCGGCCATCATATTACAAAATTTCAACTTTCTATGACAAATAGTTTCGGAGAAAATCGGGTGTGACAGACAGACGGACAGACAGACAGACAGACACCGAAGTGATCTTATAAGTGTTCCGTACGGAACACTAAAAACCGGCAAAATGCAAGTTGGATTAGCGCAATTAGTTTTCCGTACCGTGAATTTTTGTTACGGATGTATAAAATGATGACTTCACAAAATACCCCAAAGGTAATACACTCGTGATAATTTTCATTTAAGAGAAATCATGGTTCAGAATTTTTTTTTTGAGCATTTTTTTCGCTTAAAATACTCCTTAAAATCTGTAGAATGCAAGGCTACTTTCCTTTTTATGAAATACAAACTCTTTTTCCAAGTAAGTACAATGGCGCGCAGCCGACGGTCGAGCCTGCGAGGAAGCATTAAGGTGTAATAGTTTCAGGGCTTCCCCTACCATTTCTTCTAGCAGCTGGTAAGTAAACACTCAATAGAAATTTGTGTGAGTCAGTCTATACATGACTTTAACCATTATTTCGGCAGAAACATTATGCTATGCATCAGTTTTTTCGAAATTTTTTTGTATTCAAACCTTTAAAAGCGCTTTTTGATTGACGTGCACGATTACTCAAAAACTAATGAACGGGGACTTGAAATTGATCATACTTTGAAAATATATAATTATCTTCGATATGAATATTCAATTATTTAAAAAAAGATCGTTTAAATAATTTTTATAGGTCATTTGTATCAATTTCTTTTTGTAAAAAATTGCTTTTGTTTTCAGTTGTGAAAAAAATGCGAATTTTTAATTTTCGCGTCTATTCATATAGAAACTGTGGATATGTAGATTACAAATTAAGAGAATTTTATCGAAATTTTGATTAATATTCTTAGGTGGGGGGACAGCGATTTTTGGCAGTTTTTTTAAAATAATATCAAGAAAAGTTTGCGCAAGTACTACAACATATATATTTTTAAATTCCTGTTCTCACAAGCTTTCGTTTGACACATCACAAACTAGATGATCTTGAAATTTTTTTTTCAGTATACGTGAAAATCAATAATTTGAAAGGTGGTAGAAGTCTGTTGGTGCTCTGGAACCAAAATTATGGTAACTAAGATCTTTTAAAATTTCAGGTCAAAAATCTGTGAAAATATATTTTACTCATTTTTTTTATTGTTTTTATAATATTTATAACTTTAGTTCTAGATCATCTAGAAATTTCTTTAAAGACTGATATTGGCACTGGAAATGTGCCACAGTTTAGCCGATACCTAAAAAAGGCAAGAAGACCTTGCCAAATAACTACCGACCAGTCGCACTGCTCTCAATAATATCGGTCATGGAACAGGTTATCAATCAGTATCTTCTAAAATATCTTGAAGGACTTAACATTATTAGCGATCACCAATATGGCTTTCGTAACATAGATCAACAGGAGATCTTCTGACTTATGTAACACATGTTTGGAACAACGCATTTGGACACTTTGGAGGATCTCAAGCGGTTGCTCTTGACATATCCGAGACATTTGACCGTGTTTGGCACGATGGACTGCTATGCTCTTATGATATGTCTGAAAAGTTCTGTTTGTGGCTTTCGTGTTTTCTCAGAGAGCGTTCTTTACGAGTGGCAGTCGACGTATTTCTTTCTAACACCTTCACTATCAACGCCGGTGTGCCCCAAGGCACCATACTGTCCCTTAGTCTCTTTCTCATTTACATTAACAAGCTGCTGGAAAAGACCAGGAATCCAATCTACAGCTTTGCAGATGACAGTACGCTTATCTCTTCATTCATTTTGAACGCTCGGACATCGGCTACTCAGGCGAATATACGTAGACAGCAGGAAGTCGTTCAACTTAACAAAGACCTGGAAGAAATTCTATCTTGGGGTGACAGTAACCAAGTGGAATTTAACGCTACAAAAACCCAGGCGGCAGTTTTTTCTAAAAAAGTTAACGTTGCTGAACCCGACATAGTCATGTTGCGGCACTCCATTCCCCTAGCATCGTACTGAATTTGTTGGGCGTTAATTTGGGAACAAAAATGTCCTGGCATGAACATGTTGCAGGCATAACAAGGAGAGCTTCTCAAAAGTTGCGAATATTATTTTGAACCAGAAAGCTGTACACTCCACAACAACTGTTAATTCTTTACAAAGCTCAAATTCGACCAACTATGGAATACTGCTTCCATGTTTGGGGCTCCGCTCCCTAACACACACTGCATTTGTTGAATTCTGTTCAGAGAAGAGCTGCTCGTCTAACTGGAGACCCGGAATTGACCGGCGGGCTTGATTCGCTGGAACATCGAAGAATGGTTGGCGACTTGAGTCTGTTCTACAAGTATTTTCATGGAAAGCGTTCGAAGGATGTAGCCCGCTTAATTCCTCCCAGAGCGATGCATGTTAGAAATACACGTCGCGCTAATACTTCACATCCGTATGAGGTTCAGCTTGTTACTCCGCGTACAACGCTTTTCAATTTGTCCAGGGCTGTGTTTCCCACCGAGTACAATTTACAGCGTGAATCGCTTTTTTTTTTTTTTTAGGTTTTTGGTATCCGCACACATGTCGCTCCTGAAGCGTTTTAGGGACTTGCCTGTAGCACGTGTGCTAGACTCATAAAAAAAAAAGAAAAAATAAGAAGGGTTTAACTTCTAGTTTCATAATCTAATATGAACATATTTTCTCATCGAGGTATAATATTGCTAATTACCTCAAAATAATAATACGATTGATCTTTAATACAACATTGGCTTTCCTCTTTTTTGAGACAAAAAAAAAATAGCTACTTCAGATGGTTTCGTTCAACAAATTTTTTTAATAAATCACATACTAAATGCTCTTTTTCTTTCGGAAGCAGAGTATCATTTAAATATTTTTTAAAACTTTCGAAATTATTTGAGCGGCAGCAAAAATGAGACCTTCTGCATGTTAATTCCATAGTACATTTTGGGCAATACCTTACAACCAATTCTTTTGATTCCACTCTAGATTCACTATTTAAAAAATTAATACGTCCTGGTTTTTGCGCTAAATCACACAAATTGCATAATATAATTTTTCTTCTTGAGATCTCGTATTTCCATGCCAGGCTTTAAATGTTGAATAATCAGGTAACTCAATGGATTTAATTGTTTCATTTTTTAAAAGCCTCATAAACTAGAATTTTACAAGAAGTGCAAATTACTGTGGGAAGACGTTTATCGTCTGAATCGATCTTTTAAAGATCCAGCAATTTTATTTATCGAACCTTTTTTTTTTTAAACATAATAAACCTAATTTTTCTTGATTTTCTTCACGAGTAAGGGCACTATATTTTCGTTTTTTAAATATTTTGTTGAATTAAATAATAATATACTAAGGCAAAGAAATTGACAATTGTTTTTCTCTAAAAATTTATACCTATAATAACATTTTTGATCTCACTCAAACTTAAATCTGTAATATATCTATCACATGGACATCTATACAATGTCAAGAAAATGAACTCAGTCAGATAGTATTTGCCCACCTAGTTACTTCAGTCTCAAGACAACAAAAACCCAAATAATATATATATTTTTTAATTTCAATGAATTATTATTTATTTTCCCATTTACAGTCTAAAAAATCAGAAAAATATTCATGGTTTTCCAAGATTTTTCTCATTTATGTGACCTCCTTTGTTTTTAATTACCGCTTTACAGAATTTCGGCATTCTGTCCAGTGGTGTCTTCAGAGTTTCTTCGGTTATTTTAATCCATTCTGCTTGTAGAAGTTTCCACAAATGATTTTCTGATGTTGGATTGAGTTTTCGAATACACCGTCCAAATGGTACTACAGCAATTCGATGGCGTTCAAGTCAGGTGATTGTGGAGGCCAAGTCATCACTTCCAGGACGTCATCGGATTTTTATTGGTCCAGAAGTTCTCTAATTTGTTTAACAGAATGTTTAGGGTCGTTGCCATGCTGAAAAATAAATTTCCCCTGAAAAATATCTCTTCCAGAAGGAAGCATTTGAGTTAGCAACATTTCTAGATATTGTTCTTTTCGCATGATTCCATCTATCCTAAAGACGTTTTCAACTTTACCGTTGCCAAAACAACCCCAAACCATTACTGAACCTCCACTATGTTTTATTGTAGGCAACTGACAGGCTTTCAACATCCTCTCTCCAGCTGACCGCCGCACGTAAACTCGTCGATTTGAACTGAAAATTTCGAATTTATATTCCTCGCTCCAAGGACAGAATTCCATTGTCCTGATGTCCAATTTTCATGTTCTCAGGCCCATTCTAATCGTTTACGTTTATTCACTTGCCTAAGTGGTTTCCTCATTGCAACTCTCCCGTGTAGTCCACCTTCTGCTAACCTGTTCTTCACGGTTGTCACGCTGATGAGGATGGGCCGCTCCAGGTTTACTTGAACCATGATTTCTGGTGCGGTCAGGCGGCGATGTCTGCTGGACATTGTTATAACTCTGTCTTAAGCGGGAGTCGTTTTTCGAGGCCTTCCTGAACGTTTTTGGTTGGAATTCCATGTCCCGCAGAAAATTGTTTTACGATATAGTCCACCGTTCTCCTTGGCATCCGCATATCACTCGCGATTTGTCGACTCGCAATTATCAGAGCCCGATTTTCAATGGAAACTTCCTTCGTTTTTGGCATTTTCACAAAACAATTGAGCCTGTGTCAATGACAAAGTACTGTTTGCGAGTGGTTAATTTCCAAAAGGGTAATGGTATTTATAGCATAGTTTTTATCATAAAATGTCACTAGGAATTTCCATAATCCCTAGAAACTTGAAATGAGTTCTTACTCCAACTGGAATTCGCAGAGATCGCCTCAAAACGATTATCATGCAAAACTTTTAATTTGTGATTTCACCAAAAAGGCTTATCTAAACGATTTTATTATGGACACTTGTTAAGAACAATTAAATTTACCTATTATAATAAAAGGGTTCAATTAGGTATTAAATTTTGGCAGTTACATTGAAATTTCTGACGGTAGTGTAATTTTGGTTCTGGAGCACCAACAGACTTCTACCAAGTCTCAAATTAATGATTTTCAAGTATACTATTATAGACAGTTGCAATAATATCACATAAATATGATGTAAATCTCTTTTAAATACATTCAATGAGCATTATTAACGTAGAAAATCAAGTTTATTTCGAAATTTTCCATTTTTAAATTTTAAATGCATTTTTTTTCCAAACGGCTCGGCAAAAAATTTTAAAAATGTTCACACATGGTCTATCTGGAGTGGTCGCCGAAGTCATTAAAACTTGTTTCAGGCAGACCGTGTAAGTGCCCTCTTTTCCAATTTTGGTACGGAATACTACAAGTAAAGAAAAAATTTCTCTTTACTATTACGTTTTCTTTGTTAGGCCGCGAATTTTTGGAACGACCCTCGTTGTTGTTAATAAATAAATGTTTTAAATCAGACACGACTTGAGAACATTGAAAAAATATATATAGTTAATGTTGTACTTGCACGTTATTGCTAGGAGGTCAAATCTGGCATATTTATTACCGCAACCATTTACAGTACTGTTTCGCTTCTCTGTAATTGCGTAAATATCTCGTTAAAATGTTGTTAAACAATACGATTAATGTTTTTATTTAAGTTCGGCGCGTGTTCTCGTGATTGATCTCCGCAAATTAGCTAATTTAATTTCACTTCTTGACGCATGTATGTTAATTTTTGTGGTTTTAATTTATCTCAATTATATTAAACTTATTTTTATATATTTTTTTTAAAATAATATTATAAAAGAAAATGAAAGTATTTACGTTCACAACTGTCTAATGGAAAAACACAAATTAAAAAACTACAAGATGAAAGCAATAAAATAGTAAATAGTAATATAATTAAAGTTGTTGAAGTCTTCTACACAGGATTTTACTCATCCTAGTCAGATGGACGACAAGGAAACATGAACATTATGAACGTAGGATTTGAAGAACTCCCAGATATCACAAAGGAGGAAATACAAACTGCATTGAACCAAATAAAAAATAACCGGTCAAGTGCAAGTTGAACTTACACAATTAGTGTTCCGTACGTTGATTGTTTTTAAAATAAAAAATTTTGTTAGGGTGGTATAAAATGATCAGTGACTTCACAAAACACACCCCAAATGAGTTTTCAACAAAGTTTATTTCCAATCTTTACTGAAAATTAATGACCTTGAAATTACTGTTTTTTTTTATATACCAGATAAATTATTACAGGTAATGCACTCATGATAATTTTCGTTCAATCTACACCCCGTGGAGAATATTCCAGAATTTTTTCAAATTTTTTTGATAAGTACTTTCCGAGATAAGGCGGGTGGACAGCGATTTTTCGCGATTTTTCAAAAATAATACAAAGAAAAGTGCGCGCAAGTATTACATTATATGTATATTTTTTACTCGTGTTTTCACAAGCTTTCATTTGACACCACACTCGATTACCTAGTAAAAAATTTTTTTTCTCACTTTCGATTTCACCCCCCTAAAACTAACCCCTTAAGTCAAAATTTAACTTTCAAAACTACGAGGCTGGTTTGAAAAGTCTGTGCAAAGTCCGAGAGATGGCACCACCGGCGCGTATCGAGGTCATGTTTAGTTAGTAGCATCTCTTGAATGAACGCACACCAAGTTTCAGCCATATTGGTCTATTTCTTTGTGTTTGGCATTCGTGTGAATCAAGGAAGTCGAGTGATTTTCAAGAAATGGACGAAAAAGAATTTCGTGTGGTGATTAAACATTACTTTATGAAAGGCAAAACGCCTCAGGAGACTAAAGAGAAGCTTGATAAACATTATGGTGACTCTGCACCTTCGATTAGAATAGTTTATAAGTGGTTTCAAAATTTTCGGACTGGCCATATGGGCACAAGTGACGCTGAACGTTCTGGACGGCCTGTGGAGGTTACGACTCCAGAAATCATTGATCAGATCCATGATATGGTGATGGATGACAGAAGAGTTAAGGTGCGTGAGATTGCTAGTGCTGTGGGCATCTCGATTGAACGGGTACATAATATTTTGCATAAACATTTGGACATGAGAAAGCTATCCGCAAGATGGGTGCCGCGATTGCTCACGCTTGACCAAAAACGGAATCGTGTGAAGTGTTGCAAGGATGGTTTGCAGCTGTTCCAGAAGAATCCGGAGGACTTTAAGCGTCGTTTCGTCACTGTGGATGAAATATGGATATATTACTATACTCCTGAGACCAAACAACAATCTAAACAATGGGTTACCAAGGGGGAATCTGCACCAAAAAAGGCGAAGACCGTTCCTTCGGCCGGAAAGGTTATGGCGACTGTCTTTTAGGATTCGCAAGGGATAATCCTCATCGACTATCTGGAAAAGGGTAAAACTATTACAGGTGAATATTATTCATCATTATTGGACCGTTTGAAAACCGAGCTGCAAGAAAAACGCCCGCGATTGGCCCACAAGAAAGTTCTTTTCCATCATGACAACGCAACAGCACACACCTCAGCAGCTGTGGTCGCAAAATTAATGGAAATAGGATTCTAACTCCTTTCACATCCCCCCTATTCTCCAGACTTGGCTCCCTCGGACTACTATTTGTTCCCCAATTTGAAGAAATGGCTGGCGGGACAAAGATTTGATTCAAACGAGGAGGTGATTGCAGACACTAATGGATATTTTGCAGACTTGGACAAATCCTATTATTCGGAAGGGATCAACAAACTAGAAAATCGCTGGACGAAGTGTATAAGCCTAAAAGGAGACTATGTCGAAAAATAAAAAAGATTTACCCCAAACACATAGGTAGTTTTTATTTTTGCACGGACTTTTCAAACCAGCCTCGTACATGGCTCTGATGAGGCCATCAATTCCTATATTACTACCAAATTTCAACTTTCTATGATAAATAGTTTCGGAGAAAATCGGATGTGACAGACGGACAGACAGACAGACAGACAGACAGACAGACGAACAGACAGACCCCGAAGTGATCTTATAAGTGTTCCGTACGGAACACTAACAATAGATGCCCTGGAGAAGATTAAATCACTGTTGAAATGCTGAAATTTGGCGGTAAAACTCTGAAAGACCCATCGAAAATCCTACTAAATAAATATCTCTATGTGGGAAAAATGTGTGTTTAATTCGGAGGTTATATTTACTTCTCTTTAAGAAAGGTGATAGTGATAGCGAAAATTATCGACCCATATCTCTTCTGTCGCACCTACATAAGCTTTTCACTCAAATCTTGACCAATTGCCTCACAGCAAAACTAGATTTCTATTAACCTGTGGAAGATGCGGACTTCTGAAAGGAATTTATAACGATCGACTACCTCAACACAATACGTACTGTAATAGAAAAATGTACAGAATATAAGGTACCAATACATTTGACCGTCATTGATTTTCATAAGGCATTCGATATTGTTGAAATCTGGTCAGTTCTAAAATCGCTAACAAATGCAAGAATAGATTCCAAATATATAAAAATAATAGAGAACATCTATAAAGAAGCACCTATACCTATTAAAATTGATAAAACAAGCGTCACTAACAACATACCATTAAAAAGAGGAATGCGACAAAGAGATACTATCTCACCTAAATTAAGTACGATCGCCACTAGACTGAACCACCTTAGGTCTGCAGACGACATAGTAGTGATAGCTAATAACACCAATGAGCTACAGAAAATGTTGAACCAGCTGAAGGTGGCGTTGAAAATGAATTTAAAAAAAAAACTAAATTCATGAGCCTTGAAAATACCAACATACAGATAGGATAACTCCATAGAACGCGTCGACGAGTATATCTACTTAGGTCCCACTATTAAGATCGGAAAGGAGAAGCAGCACGCAAAAATGACTAGGCGAATAAGGCTGGCATGGGGAGCTTTTGAGAAACTAGGACATATCTTAAAAACTACAATACCCATAAACCTACAAACTAAAGCCTACGATTCCTGTGTTCTAACGATCAGCATATAAGAACTGAAAACGATGTGTCGTAATAAAGCATTTGTTAAAAAGCTCGTCGCTTCACAAAGAGTTATGGAGAGAAGCATCCTTGGTATCTCCCTTAGGGATAGAATTGATAACGAGCAGATAAGGAGACGAACCAGTCACTGACATAACTCTTGAGGCGGCACAGATGAAGTGGCGATAGGCAGGTCATCTGGCTAGATCATCCGGAGACAGATGGGTGAAAAGAATCACGGAATGGAGACCCAGAGAAACAGGAAGAAGCGAAGAGTAGTCAAAAGTTAAGCAAGACCGGCACGTAAGTAGCGGTACTACATCATGAAGGAACTAAACATCCATCTTCAAACAGTTGTAAACCATTTGAAGAAAGCTGGCTGCAAAAAGAAGCTCGATATTTAAGTGCCACATAATTTGAAGATAACACATTTACCTCATCAAATTGCCATCTTCGAATCTCTAAAAAAACGTAATGAAATCGAGGCATTTCTGAAGAGGTTGACCACGAGCAATAAAAAGAGGATCAGGTATGACAATAACGTGCAAAAAAGATGATGGTCGACAAAGGAGGAAGCTCCACAAACGAAGGCAAAGCCCCGATTGGAAAGGAATTCTGCATCATAAATTGCTGCAGTCTGGCCAAACGATTGACTCTGTACTCTACTGTCAGCAATTCACAAGACTGAAGCAAGCGATTAAAAAAAATCGGCAGGAAATAGTCAACAGGAAGGGTGTCGTCTTCCACCATAACAATGCCAGACCATACACACTCGGCAAAAATTGAGAGAGCTTGGCTAGCAAGTTTCGAAGCATCCACCGTATATCCCGGATCTTGCACCGTCAGATCACCATTTGTCTCGGTCTCTGCAGAACTCCCTGAATGGTGTAAAGTTAATTTCAAAAGAGGCCTGTGCAAACAACTTGTCATAATTTTTTGCCCAGAAAATACAGAAGTTCTACAGTAACGGGATTATTATTGTGTTGCCAGAAAAATGCTAGAAGGTCATCGAACAAAATAGCACATATTTAGTTTAATAAAGTTCTTTCAAAATATAAACACAAACATTACCTCAAGTTTGACTTAAGAAAACTCAATACTTTTTCGACAACCTTTATTAGGCGTAAAATTAATTCGTTACCTTTTTTGTTAGTTAAATGTTTAATTATTTTTAAGCAGAATACAAATATGATCAAATGAGATATTCATCATTTTATTCACTTTTTAAGCAGCTAGCGGATTTCTTCTCTAAAAAAAAAATGGTGGTTTACAGTCGATGAATTCAGAATATTTGGTTTGACGAAAATCAAGTGAAAAGTGAGAAGATGGTGTTGCAGCAAGTAAGCTCGATGTTAGATCACTTATTATCTGTTATTAATATTATAAAAAGGCAACAACAAATAATACAATATTGTAGAAGTTACATCAGAGGTCGAATTCTTAAGAATAGTTATTTGTGCAATAAGTAGAAAATGAACATACATCCTGGTTATGTTACGCGAGCGAAATAAGTCGAGCACAGCGGTCTCAAGGTTCTATAATATTGTTGAATGATACGACATTATAGTCCAGCTGTAGGTTCATCCATACGTCCCGTTCGAGCAAGAAGTACAAAGTGACCAAGACCTTTAAACCATTTTAAAGAGAAACTCAAGGCGGCGTTCGTGGCAATCAAGGTACGAGGCTGGTTTGAAAAGTCCGTGCAAAGTCCGAGAGATGGCACCACCGGCGCGTATCGAGGTCATGTTTAGTTAGTAGCATCCCTTGAATGAACGCACACCAAGTTTCAGCCATATTGGTCTATTTCTTTGTGTTTGGCATTCGTGTGAATCAAGGAAGTCGAGTGATTTTCAAGAAATGGATGAAAAAGAATTTCGTGTGGTGATGAAACATTACTTTATGAAAGGCAAAACGCCTCAGGAGACTAAAGAGAAGCTTGATAAACATTATGGTGACTCTGCACCTACGATTAGAACAGTTTATAAGTGGTTTTAAACTTTTCGGACTGGCCATATGGGCACAAGTGACGCTGAACGTTCTGGACGGCCTGTGGAGGTCACGACTCCAGAAATCATTGATCAAATCCATGATATGGTGATGGATGACAGAAGAGTTAAGGTGCGTGAGATTGCTAGTGCTGTGGGCATCTCGACTGAACCGGTACATAATATTTTGCATAAACATTTGGACATGAGAAAGCTATCCGCAAGATGGGTGCCGCGATTGCTCACGCTTGACCAAAAACGGAATCGTGTGAAGTGTTGCAAGGATGGTTTGCAGCTGTTTCAGAAGAATCCGGAGGACTTTAAGCGTCGTTTCGTCACTGTGGATGAAACATGGATACATTACTATACTCCTGAGACCAAAAAACAATCTAAACAATGGATTACCAAGGGGGAATCTGCACCAAAAAAGGCCAAGACCGTTCCTTCGGCCGGAAAGGTTATGGCGACTGTCTTTTGGGATTCGCAAGGGATAATCCTCATCGACTATCTGGAAAAGGGTAAAACTATTACAGGTGAATATTATTCATCGTTATTGGACCGTTTGAAAACCGAGCTGCAAGAAAAACGCCCGCGATTGGCCCACAAGAAAGTCCTTTTCCATCACGACAATGCACCAGCACACACCTCAGCAGTTGTGGTCGCAAAATTAATGGAAATAGGATTCCAACTCGTTTCACATCCCCCCTATTCTCCAGACTTGGCTCCCTCGGACTACTATTTGTTCCCCAATTTAAAGAAATGGCTGGCGGGACAAAGATTTTATTCAAACGAGGAGGTGATTGCAGACACTAATGGATATTTTGCAGACTTGGACAAATCCTATTATTCGGAAGGCATCAACAAACCAGAACATCGTTGGACGAAGTGTATAAGCCTAAAAGGAGACTATGTAGAAAAATAAAAAAGGTTTACCCCAAACACATAAGTAGTTTTTATTTTTGCACGGACTTTTCAAACCAGCCTCGTACATGCAACATTGCTGCGATTAAAATTTACACCTTTTCAGCGTTCTAATATGTCACTGACTTAGAGAAAGCCTGCAGGAAGAAACTGATTACGTTAGATAGGCTTCCAGAAGAGAACTGAGTGAATTCTTGTTCTACAAGTCTCAAATTACATCTTCTTGAAGTGCCATATATGCAATTATACCATAGACGTAGGTCACTCTCTCGCCATTACCTGTGGTTGGTGCCTTTTAAGTGTCCCATAGATAAAGGAGGCCTACAATTTAATGCCGGCTCCGAACGGCTAAAGCGAGAGGCATGGTACTACGGGTAGTTTGACATTGCCTTCCTAAGTTACATAATCTCCCAAAGAATAAAGAAAACATACCGCTGATTTTAATATATATAAAAAAGAAAGGAATGCTTGCCAATTCGTCGACTGTTGAAAACCCTTAATATTTCCTTAAAAGGCGCGCGGAAAATTGAAAGAACGCTCTTAAAAAAGCAAATATAAATTCCATTATCATTCGATCTTTTTGAAATAAAAGGGCACGCATAAAAATAGCACCGCAGCACCAAAAGCGAATAATCCAACCTGAGATTAAAATGCGAAATTTTAGAGCTGGGGGTATATTCTCTAATCATTTACTAGTTAGAAAGGTTATCATATACGGAAACAGAAAAATAAATAAAGTACCTAGTTATGTTTGCGCTCCAAACTGGAATAACCGGCCAAAAGCAAGTTGGACTTGCGCAATTAGTGTTCCGTACGTTGATTGCTTTTAAAATAAAAATGAGTTTTCAACAAAGTTTCCGAACTTCGTTGAAAACTGATGGCCTTGAAATTTTTATTTATTTATTTATTTATTTATTTATATATATTTATATATATATATATATATATATATATATATATATATATATATATATATATATATATATATATATGAGGCTGGTTTGAAAAGTCCGTGCAACGTCCGAGAGATGGCACCACCGGCGCGTATCGAGGTCATGTTTAGTTAGTAGCATCTCTTGAATGAACGCACACCAAGTTTCAGCCATATTGGTCTATTTCTTTGTGTTTGGCATTCGGGTGAATCAAGGAAGTCGAGTGATTTTCAAGAAATGGACGAAAAAGAATTTCGTGTGGTGATTAAACATTACTTTATGAAAGGCAAAACGCCTCAGGAGACTAAAGAGAAGCTTGATAAACATTATGGTGACTCTGCAGCTTCGATTAGAACAGTTTATAAGTGGTTTCAAAATTTTCGAACTGGCCATATGGGCACAAGTGACGCTGAACGTTCTGGACGGCCTGTGGAGGTTACGACTCCAGAAATCATTGATCAAATCCATGATATGGTGATGGATGACAGAAGAGTTAAGGTGCGTGAGATTGCTAGTGCTGTCGGCATCTCGACTGAACGGGTACATAATATTTTGCATAAACATTTGGACATGAGAAAGCTATCCGCAAGATGGGTGCCGCGATTGCTCACGCTTGACCAAAAACGGAATCGTGTGAAGTGTTGCAAGGATGGTTTGCAGCTGTTCCAGAAGAATCCGGAGGACTTTAAGCGTCGTTTCGTCACTGTGGATGAAACATGGATACATTACTATACTCCTGAGACCAAACAACAATCTAAACAATGGGTTACCAAGGGGGAATCTGCACCAAAAAAGGCGAAGACCGTTCCTTCGACCGGAAAGGTTATGGCGACTGTCTTTTGGGATTCGCAAGGGATAATCCTCATCGACTATCTGGAAAAGGGTAAAACTATTACAGGTGAATATTATTTATCGTTATTGGACCGTTTGAAAACCGAGCTGCAAGAAAAACGCCCGCGATTGGCCCACAAGAAAGTCCTTTTCCATCACGACAACGCACCAGCACACACCTCAGCAGTTGTGGTCGCAAAATTAATGGAAATAGAATTCCAACTCGTTTCACATCCCCCCTATTCTCCAGACTTGGCTCCCTGGGACTACTATTTGTTCCCCAATTTGAAGAAATGGCTGGCGGGACAAAGATTTTATTCAAACGAGGAGGTGATTGCAGACACTAATGGATATTTTGCAGACTTGGACAAATCCTATTATTCGGAAGGTATGAACAAACTAGAACATCGTTGGACGAAGTGTATAAGCCTAAAAGGAGACTATGTCGAAAAATAAAAAAAGGTTTACCCCAAACACATAAGTAGTTTTTATTTTTGCACAGACTTTTCAAACCAGCCTTGTATATATATATATATATATATATATATATATATATATAAAATAAATTATTAAAAGTAATGCACTCATGATAACTTTCGTTCAAGCTACACCCTGTGGAGAATATTTCAGAATTTTTTCAAAACTTTTTGATTAGTACTTTTCAAGATGACGAGGGGGCCAGCGATTTTTGGCAATTTTTTAAAAAATAATACAAAGAAAAGTGTGCACAAGTATTACACCATATATATTTTTGAACTCCTATTTTTACAAGCTTTCATTTGACACCCCACTCAATGACCTGGTAAAAAAAAATTTCCACTTCCGATTTTACCCCCCACAACTAACCCCTTAAGTCAAAATTTAACTTTCAAAACCACACGGCTTTGATGGGGCCATCAATTCCTATATTAGTGCCAAATTTTAACTTTCTATGTCAAATAGTTTCGGAGAAAATTAGGTGTGATAGACGGACAGACACTGAAGTGATCTTATAAATGTTCCGTACGGAACACTAAAAATAAACATAAAGTAAAACAACAGTGGCCCAACGAAACGCTAAAACTTATTTTCCGACTGGAGAATAAACACCTGGCTGTCGGAATCCAGATCTAAGGAAGAAAAGTGAAACCGAAAACAGTCGACGTCGCTCCCAACCCGAGGGAACAAATCAATTTTCCTGTTGTCTGCTTTTGTTGGGACTGAACGAGAACAAAAAGCATTCGGAGAAAATTATAAAAACACTCTCTCTGGTTACGATTAAAATATGATGAAGCATATTTTTGGTAATCCGCACACAGGTATTTTTACCTCGTATTTATTAGCGTTTTGTCCGAAATTATTTTTAGCAATTTTTCGGTGAAATTTGTTTACGCACATTTTACCGGTAACAAATATTGTTACTTTATTAATCGCGACACACCTTATATATATATATATATATATATATATATATATATATATATATATATATATATATATATATATATATAAAATAAAGAAAGAAAGCAAAAGTTGCCGTATCTAACAGAATTCTTAAATATAAAATTTGTTGGGGAACTTTATATATATATATATATATATATATATATATATATATATATATATATATATATATATATATATATATATATTTATAAATGAGCATTTCCGTAAATTGTTGGTATGTTAGCGGTTCAAAAAAGAGAGAAAATTTTTTTGAAAGTGATACTCATTAGACTCGATTTAAATCGGTCCTTGGGCCTCCAGAAACAATTATTCACGGCTGAACACGACTTTTATAATAACCTTTTTTTCACAGCTGAAAATGCAAATTTATGCGGAAAAAATGGAAAAATTAGCTAAATTGACGTAAAAAGAGTCAAAAATCAATATATAATGTACCATATTACCAGTTTATCCATGGGATTTACTTAAATTATTCATGGTAAATCCTAATAACGTTTTCCTTTTTTATATAAAGGCCATTTTTGCCCATTTTTTTTTGCCTATTCTATATCTTTTAGTCAAATTAACAACCAGGTACACTTTTCTTATGTTCTTTGACCTACTGATTTCAAATTTTTATGTACCTTGTTGATATTAGGATATCGTTTGGAAGTTACACTCAGATTTTAGCCACTTTTTGGTAAAAAAAATGGCCAAAAATTAAAAAAACGCAAATATACGAAAGCAACGCAAGAAGGAAACATAATATTGTTTAACCCAAAAGAAGATAGGAATTAAGAAAATAACAGAATAATATTATAAAACCCACATAATTCCAAAAACTAGCCAGTTTTAACCAGCAAGAGCTATTTTTATTTAATAGTTTCAGTTGCTATTATGCTTCTTAAGGGGTAAGCCTCTCCAAATCCCAGGAAGAAACGCTAATTTCGGAAATTTTTTTTCAAGAGTATAATAAAAGAAAGAGAAAATTTCTTTAAAGTACTTTAATAAACAAATATTTAAGTGTACAAAAATATTTATTTTTTATCTTTTTAATTCAAAATGGCAGCTTCAGAATTCAAGCCAACAAGGCACGCTTTATACGAGGCATGAAACGGGCAAAACGATTGCTCCCATAGATTTCAACCTAGAACAAAGAATCAAAAAATTTTCATTAATATACGCCAAAAACTAGTGGATAAAGTACGGATTTTGCGATAAGTTTTAAACTTCCTTTTTTATAAACAATTTTTCGTAAAATTTTTGGATGAAAAATGCACATTTTTTTTCAAATGTGCACCATTTTTTGAAAAAGCGATATTTTCAAATTTCCAATTATCCAATATTAATGAAAATTTTTTGGTTTTTTGTTCTAAGTTGAAATCTACGGTAGTAATACGCATAAAAGGTGTCTTGTCGTCTGAAGCGCTTATTTTCAATTAAAAAGATACAAAAAAAAAATATTTTTGTACACTTAATAAACTGCATCGACAGCGAAACGCCACATCAAAAATGTATAAATGAAGCAGTGGAAATTGACTAAAAACAGTCTTTATTATATATTTATAACTAGGCGTGCACGTGGCTTTGCTCGCGTGGAGTTGATTCACTATTATCGTCACTACTTATTCCTTATGTTACCTAACGTAATAAAATATATCCTATAACCTGGCCAGAGAACATACGTATTTCAAAAAAAACACGTAAATCGGATAAGTGGTTCTCGAATGATTAGCACACTAACGGACAGACAGATAGAAAGACGTTACGTTATATATATATATATATATATATATATATATATATATATATATATATATATATATATATATTATACAGATTATTATTATTATATAATCTGACCAGAGAACATATGTATGAAAAAAAAGACGGAAATCGGATAAGTGGTTCTCGAGTGATAAACGCACTAACGGACAGACAGACAGATAGAGAGACGTTGCATTTTATATATATTGTATTCTTTGTTACATGATATTGTTCCATATCTAACGGTTTAGGCAGCGTATTGAAAGAGAGTGCGCTAGCGGCAAACTTTTTTCCGACTTGATTCA
The DNA here is from genome assembly GCA_019049505.1 of Pachyrhynchus sulphureomaculatus. Lineage (NCBI taxonomy): Eukaryota > Metazoa > Arthropoda > Insecta > Coleoptera > Curculionidae > Pachyrhynchus > Pachyrhynchus sulphureomaculatus. The sequence continues at coordinate 17,195,274 of CM032453.1, read as the reverse complement.
CTATTATCGTCACTGCTTATTACCTAACGTAATAAAATATCTCCTATCCCCTGACCAGAGAACATATGCATAAATCCAAAAACACGTTAATCGGATAAGTGGTTCTCGAGTGATAAGGGCACTAACGGACAGACAGAGAAACGTTGCATTTTATATATATTATAGGTGAATTTCCATCAAGTACTTCCGAAACTGAAGGGAACATTCAAGTACCATCCGAAACTTAAGGGAACATTAGACTTTCTCAGGTGGGAAAAATCGACTTTTTAGAAAGTACCCTATTGGAAAGTATTATATTTCAAGGCCAAATTAATCGCGCGGCGTGCCAACTTACCCTTCGGCCGTTTACAAAGGTTTTGCTCTACCTGCGTCGAATATCTGCTGCTACTTTTGTGATTCTAAGAAAGATAGAAGCAGATAAAAGGAGAGTTTACTATAATGGGTATATCTTTTCAGTTTGAGGCAAAATGGTACGCCGGCCTGCTCAGTTCGAAAATATCGCTCGCAGGGCTAACATCACTCAGTAAACGTCTCGGCTAATATTGTGCAAAATGGATAAGAAATACGGGAAATTTAGTTCGAAGTGATTGTGCATTTTATATATATTATAGATAAATTTCCATCAAGTACATCCAAAACTGAAGGGAACATTCAAGTACATTAGATTTCCTCGGGTGGGAAGAATCGACTTTTTAGAAAGTATCCCATTGGAAAGTATTATATTTCAATAATATTCTCTGAAAATTTCAAATACTTTCGAAGTTATAGACGATTATAGCACCAAGTGTAAGGCAGTCCAAAGTATACGCGCGGCGTGCCAACTTACCCTTCGACCGTTTACAAAGGATAAAAGTCATACTTTTTCTAAGGAAATTTTTTTGCAGACCCGCAATCTTGCACGCCAGCAGATCAAAATTTTCAAAATCATTTAAAAATATAAAATTTCTTTTATTTGAAGACTTAAAATATATGTCAGAAAAATTACGGACTCAAAAAATATTTTTTTATTAATTTATCAGTCAAATAAAAATTATTAAAATTTTCGACCGAGAAAGAGTAATGTATTTTAAATAAATTTTCGACTGCATTTATTATACTCTTGAAAAAAATTCCCGAAATCGGCCTTTTTCCCTGGAACCTGGAGTAGCCTTACCCCTTAATGGACTTTGACACTGGTATAGCTGAATGAAGCGGTTGAACTATACCAGCGATAAAAAATGCGGCAAATAAATTTGAGCGTCTGAGTTCGCCTTTAGCTCATACACAACTATATCACTCCAGACCCCATAACTCAAGTTAAACCCCTACTCGTCGTCAACATTATATCCGTCAAAGAAGGAAAAGAAAGAAACAACTGAACATCTGGAACCCATTGACCGACCGAGCGAATTGTCAAACGGGAAGTAGCCATCCGGTCCGTTCGAACGGTCCTCGAGACGCGATAGCGGTTCTTCGTTGTATTATTTATGCGCTGCGTGCACCGATACCGCGATAGATTAATCGGTCAGAAAACTTAGACTCTACAGGGTTGCCCATATAAAGTTAAAATAAATTACATTTAAGAGTACAGGGTGTTTTTTTGAGTTGGAATTTTTTACAGGTTCGCCGAATATGGCCAACATAAAAGTTTCCAAAAACCTAATCCAAATACAAACGTACTTGGTATAAAACAATAGTAAAAATTTTACTGAAATAAAATAGTAGACAAAACCTAAAGGGGAAATATCTTGTCAAAGTGAATGACTGATTAAAGGCGACAGCAAATTTAAATTTTAGAGTTCAGAAATTGACTTTTTTTATTATTTAACTCTCGTACAGGAAATATTTGGTGACACGACTTATTTTAGGGAGTACAACTTAGAAAGCATCCTGTATGTCTTATCTGTTCCTCGTTCGTTATGTTTTATCTTAGTTAGAAAGAAGCAGAATCACAAAGCTGTACAGAGTTTGATCAAATTAATTAAAACCTTCCGCATGACGTAACAAACAAAAAAACCCTTTGAATAACGTCCTTCGTTGTAGAGTTCAAAACATGTACTGTTGGCCCTTAGCCCAATCGTTTCGTGAAGCTTAAATTTTCCCAGCTAGTTTCTGAAAACCTTTTTATTTTTCTATAAATGAAATAATTGTATTTATCTTTATATATTTATTTATTTATATATATATATATATATATATATATATATATATATATATATATATATATATATATATATATATATATATATATATATATATATATATATATATATATATATATATATATATATATATATATATATATATATATATATATATATATATATATATATATATATATATATATATATACATATATACATATATACATATATATATATATATATATATATATATATATATATATATATATATATATATATATATATATATATACATATATATATATATATATATATATATATATATATATATATATATATATATATATATATATATATATATACATATATATATATATATATATATATATATATATATATATATATATATATATATATATATATATATATATATATATATATATGTATATATATATATATGTATATATATATATATATATATGTATATATATATATGTATATATATATATGTATATGTATATATATATATGTATATGTATATATATATATATATATATATATATATATATATATATATATATATATATATATATATATATATATATATATACAGGGTTACAGGGAAAGTCGTCCTAGATAATTAAGGACGTTATAGTTTAGGTCGTTTCTGACCGATTTCACTCTATGACATGATGTCCTAAACTTAACCGTTTTCGAGATATTGAAGTTTAGAGATTTTCTAAAAAAAACATGTTTTTTTTGCTTTTATATCGATTTTTTTTATTAGAGGTTCTCGAGTGCGATTTTTTGGTTATTTTTAGTTAGTCTGTATGTCAAGTATCAAAAATCATCAAAAAAATTTGAACTGGTCGTATACGAGACTTTTCATGACCCCACACATAAAAATCCATCGGTGTTAGCTCTGGGCTTCTCGCCGGCCAAGGTATGGGTCCGCCTCTTCCGATCCATTTGTTGGGATAATTGTCATTGAGCCATGCACGAACACTTCCTCTGTAGTGAGCTGGGCAGCCATCGTGTTGAAAGTACATGTTTTGTCTCAAACCAATAGTCTTCCATCAAATTAGGTAAATCGTTCCGCAAAAAATCGTCGTATTCCTCGCCATTCAAATTATCAGGCAGGAAGAATGGCCCAACCAAATAATTTGAAATTATACCCATCCACACATTTAAGCTGAATCTTGCTTGTGATCCTTTCGTTCTTTTTTTGTTTGGGTTGCCTTCCTCTTTAGAAGCCCAATAGTGGGCATTGTGGTAGTTTGTAAGACCGTCTTTGTCGAATTGCGACTCGTCAGTCCATAGCATTTTCTTAAAAAAAGATGCATCTTCGACATCGGTATTGAGCATAAATCTGCAGAATTCTAATCGTCGTAACGGATCCCCTTCTTCAATGACTTGCACGGGCGTATAGTGGTAAGGGTGTTGCCCAACAGTATGCATTACAAACCATACCTTCCACTGCGAAATACCAAGCTGTTGTGCGACAACATTTGTAGATGTGGTTGGGTCCACCTCAAAGAGACGTCGTATTTCGTTTTCTTCGTCTTCGTCAAAGATACGTGGTCGTCCCATGTCAGTCCGCCGTCTTTGTACGGAACCAGTTTCTCGTAGTCTTCGATAAGTTCCATCAAATACGCTAACATCAGGTACACGACGAGTAGGATATTGCAGTATGTATTCATCACGTGCACGCGACGACACTCCTTCGCAAAATCCGTAACACATTAGGATGTCAGCATATTCCTCCTTGGTATACGGTGCCATATTCACAAGCAGAGATCAAAATCCAGTCACGAGCCAATTCACGCAGTCAGAAGATGAAACACAGATATTTTTGAAAAGCACGGTATAGCACATCTACCACGGACGAATCGCATGAGCAGACTAAAAATCATTCAATAATGTTTAGTGAACAGAAAATGTCACTCGCACAGAGAGTACCCCGACCGGAAAAAATGCTTACCCAACCCTTTTTATTGTTTGAAGGTGTAGGTAGTAAACCGGTAATTGGTAATATCTAAATTCTATTATTATGTTACTCTACATTTCTATTATTATGTTATTTTCAATAGATCCAGTAGATATTATACCGTTTTAGGTAGCTAAAAAGACGTAAAAGTTTTTAAAATAAATTGCAGAATAACTTCCATACATTTTTTTTTTCTCTTTATTGATTTAAAGTAGGAAACACTTGGTAAAAATTCGTAATTTAGAAACATTAACAAGCCGCCATTTGAAACTGTTAGTAACTAGTTCAAATTTTTTTAATGATTTTTGATACTTGACATACAGACTAACTAAAAATAACCAAAAAATCGCACTCTAATAAAAAAAAAAAAATCGATATAAAAGCAAAAAAAAAAAACATGTTTTTTTTAGAAAATCTCTAAACTTCAAAATCTCGAAAACGGTTAAGTTTAGGACATCATGTCATAGAGTCACATCGGTCAGAAACGACCTAAACTATAACGTCCTTAATTATCTAGGACGACTTTCCCTGTAACCCTGTATATATATATGTATGTATGTATGTATGTATATATATATATATATATATATATATATATATATATATATATATATATATATATATATATGTATATATATATATGTATGTATGTATGTATGTATGTATGTATGTATATATATGTATGTATGTATGTATGTATGTATGTATGTATGTATGTATGTATGTATGTGTATATATATATATATATATATATATATATATATATATATATATATATATATATATATATATATATATATATACCTATTTCTAATAGTTTTCGATTTATTTTGAATTTTTCAATTTTTACCCTTGTTTTTAATACCCTTACGCTATTGTGAAAACCGAAACAAATAGTTAATGATAATTTTAATATAGTTTAACTTATCTAATGATTAATTATTATGAGGTAATAAATGTTCAAAAATGTGCCCGACTACTTGTATACACATGTCGTTTTACTATATTTTCCATATAAACCATATCAATTAATTCATTTTTAGTAAAATCCATAACTATTACTTTTATACGTCACTTACTACAACACTATTTTTACTTGCTTAATTGACATGTTAAAATTTGATAATGCCTACATTTTTGTCTTGGCAACTATGATGTTATAGCGTAAGTGTATTAAAAACAAGGTAAAAATTGAAAAATACAAAATAAATCGAAAACTATTAGAAATAGGTATATGACATACTTAATAAAAGTTGGAGGGTTTTGTAAAACCGATCAGAAAAAATAATAATATACAGGGTCTGCCATTTAAAAAATTTGTGATTTTTTCAATTTAAAATAGTCGAAATGTATAAATTTATTTGGAACACTCTGTAGCATCTAACTAAAATTACTTTACATATATCTTTTTTTTCATCTCCATAGAACGCTCGTACTAATTATGAGTATTCCACCGTCAGAAACAACGGCGCTATTGGCAATTTTTTACAAAACCGAAAACTAGTATTTTTTAAAAAAAAAAATGAAATATTAGAAAAACTACTAGGTTTAGGTATATAACATTATTAATAAAAAAGTTATAAAATTTTACGTAGAATTTAAAAATAAATTAGAAAATAGGACGCTCCATTTAAAAAAACATATGTTATATCGGCTACACTTTTTTGAAGTACCCTGTATACTCAAAAATAATTTTAAACTGTGCACCTTAACATTCCCTAAAACTATTGTGTTTAACATTTCTTAGTCATTCCCGAAACAAATGAGATAATGAACTTTACTCTATCGTTGACTCACCCTGTACATGAAATTGCTGCATGCAGCGATACCATGGTAAATCAGTCAAGCGGAACAGAATGCATTATGACGTTTATTGGAAAAATAAAGCATTATTCGAAAATGCGATCACGATCTATCGCGGAAGCTAAAAGAGTTAGTATTGGTTATTTTTCAATGATTTATAGCTGAAAAATAAACCGTTATTTTTTCATTTACTATTATCTTTTACATTGTTATTTGCTCTGGAATATAATAACTGATTATTAAAAACTGGCGGTATATTGGCAGATAATTTTGTTTTAAATTGACAAAAAATGGTGTGAATGCGAATAACCACTATACTAAATATAGAAATTTTATAAGTTATTATAGTCATCAACAATACAATGTTGCATTACGATTTTAGTATTTATAGCTATGCTATAAATCACCGAAGAAACAAAAGGAAATGAGTAAATTACATTTATAAAAATAATAACAAAAAACTGGCCAAGTACAAGTCGGACTTGCACAATTAGTGTGTGTGTGTGTGTGATTAATAGTAATAATGACTAACAATGTAATCTCTGCTGAACAGAAAGGTTGTATCTAGAAGGATGCAAAGAGCAATTGCTGATTGATTTAGTCATATTAGAACAAACAATACATAAAAAAGAAATCTCTATACAGCATATATTGACTATCGCAAAGCCTTCGATTCAATCCCACACTCGTGGTTGCTGAGGGTTCTACAACTTTATAAAATAGCTCCCCACTTATCGATTTATTGCAGTCTGTAATGTCTCGATAGTTAACTCAGCTAGTGCTAAATCATAATGTTGGTACCATTACAACTGATCCTATGAACTGATTCAGTACTTTTCGAGATAGGGGGGGGGGGGCACGATTTTTAGCCATTTTTTTAAAAGTAATATGAAGAAAAGTTCGCGTGAGGATTAAATATATTTTTAAACTCGTATTTTCACAAGCTTTCATTTGACATCCCACGTGATGAATTTCACGTCCCCCCACCACATCCCCCCACAAGCTAACCCCTTAAGTCAAAATTTAACTACACGACTCTTACTTGGCCATCAATTCCTATATTTGTGCCAAATTTCAACTTTCTACGTCAAATAGTTTCGGGGAAAATCAGGTGTGATAGACAGACGGACGGACGGACGGACACCGAAGTGATCCGATAAGTGTTCCATACGGAACACTAAAAAAGAGACCGTTTTGTAAAAATAAGAAATATACAGATCTTAAATTACAAATATGTAGAAAAGAAAGGATATTATCGGTTCCTTAATTCTCCTGAAATCCCCCAATTCCCAATAGTTAATACTAATGCGTATTAACGACCGCGACCGCAAATTTAATTTCCGCATGGAAGTTTTAAACAAACCCGCTTTAATTTGCTCGTTAACGATCGAATAGCGAAAACAGAGCTAATTTTCCGCCTTATTAACGTCAATTAGTACTTAATTTCAGCTGGATTCAATCTGGGATTGTGTTTAGCGTTTTTAACTGTAATTTAAATTGAATATTTTCTTTATTTTCGATAGAGATAGAAAGAATAAGAAATTTCCGTTTAACAGTTAGGTAATCTCAATGCGGGGAGTGTTTTAAGTTGGGGATATTTTTTTTACTAAGCTACAACAATAGTAAGTAATTTAAGTCATATTGTTATTATATAAAAGGCTAAAAGCAATATAAACCGAATCCGTGGTCAATTAGCCCTCAATTTTAAAAAAAATAAAACTTGTGCTCAACCAATCTCGACTAGTACTGCTATGAGGCAGGTCAGAAAGAAAACCGAAACTAAAAATATGACGCAAGCAAAATAAATTGCAAAGGGCTACAACACATGGAAACTAGACGATGCGCTGAAATTGAAAGTTTTTGGATCCAACAGAACTACCAATAAGTACGAAGGTGGTAGCGTTATGGTTGGGGGATGCTGATGAGTGGTAGTAAGTAAGCTAGGCAGTTTGGCGAAAATGGACGGGAAATTAAAAAAAGATACTTGAAAATCGCATGCAAGAGCATGCCATACCATCTAGACAAAATATTATTGGTAACAGTTATATCTTTCAACAAGTCAACGATCCTAAACACTTTTCAAAACTATGCCAAGGATATCTTACAAAGAAAAAGAGAGAAACAATAATAAATATAAGCCAATGGTCATCTCAATCCTACATTTCGATGTCAAAAATCGTCGACCAATTACAGAAAAAGCTGATAGAATTTGAGCAAAAGTTGAGGCAGACCAACATGTTAGAAATCATGACATCGCCAACGAACTAAACATCCATCATTAAACAGTTTTGAAGCATTTAGAGAATGCATTCTACAAAAAAAAAGCTGGGTGTTGAGTTCTTTGGCGAATCTCTACAGAAACGTAACGAAATCGAGCCATTTCTGAACCGGCGATGAAAAGTAGATCTCGTACAATAATGTGCAAAAAAATATCGTGTTTGAAAAACGATGAGGCTCCACAAACGATGGCAAAGCCCGAATTGACGCCAAAAATGATGATTCTGTGTGTTTGCGAAGTTTTAATGCATCCACTGAATAGCCGGACTTTGCACCGTCAGACTTCCATTTGTTTCAGTCTCTGCCAAACTCCTTGAATGATGTTAAGTTAGTTAAAAAAGAGGCCTGTGAAAAACCACTTGTCACAATTTCTTGTCCTGAAACCACAGGAATTCTACAGTGAAGGGATTATGATGTTGCCAGAAAAACTGTCAGAAGGGCGTCAAACAAACGGGTACATATTTGGTTCTTTCAAAATATAAAAAACCAATTGTCTCAATTTTGACTTTAAAAGGCTTTACTTTATACTTTTTCAACAACCTAATGTTAAATAGATACTCGTCTTTTTTGTTGAAGAAGAAGCATATAAACTACCGTCAGAAAGTATTTGTCCACCTAGAAATTTCAATGTAACTGTCCAAATTTAATACCTAATTAAACCCTTTTATTATTAGGTAAATTTAATTGTTCTTAACAAGTGTCTATCATAAAATTGTTCAGATAAGCCTTTTTGGTGAAATCACATATTAAAAACTAATTAGAACAAATTTCCAAGTTTTGCATGATAATCGTTTTGAGGCGATTTCTGAGAATTCCAGTTGATGTAAGAACTCATTTCAAGTTTCTAGGGATTATAGAAATTCCTAGTGACAAAAACGAAAGAAGTTTCCGTTGAAAATCGGGCTCTGAGAATTGCGAGACATCAAAATGGTCACTCGAGTCGACAAATCGCGAGTGATATGCGGATGCAGGTGGACTACATCGTAAAAAAATTTTCTGCGGGACATGGAATTCTCAACCAAAAACGTTCAAGAAGGCCTCAAAAAACGACTCCCGCTGAAGACAGAGCTATAACAATGTCCAGCAGACGTAATCGCCGCCTAACCGCACCAGAAATCACGACTCAAGTAAAGCTGGAGCGGCCCATTCCCATCAGCGTGGCAACCGTGAAGAACAGGTTAGCAGAAGGTGGACTACACGGGAGAGTTGCAGTGAGGAAACCACTTCTTAGGCAAGTTAATAACCGTACACGATTAGAATTGGCCCGAGAATATGAAAATTAGATATCAGAACACTGGAATTCCGTCCTTTGGAGCGACGAATCTGCATTCGAAATTTTCGGTTCAAATCGACGAGTTTATGTGCGGCGGTCAACTGGAGAGGGGATGTAGGAAGCCTGTTAATTGCCTACACTAAAACATGGTGGAGGTTCAGTAACGGTTTGGGGTTGTTTTGGCAACGTTAAAGTTGGAAAAATCTTTAGGATAGATAGAATCATGCAAATGCTTCCGTCTGGAAGAGATATTTTTCAGGGGAAATTTATTTTGACAACGACCCTAAACATTCTGCTAAACAAATTAGAGAACTTTTGGACTAATGGAAATCCGATGACGTCCTGGAAGTGATGACTTGGCCTCTACAACCACCCGACTTAAACCCCATCAAGCTCTGTAAAGCGGTAATTAAAAACAAAGGAGATCACATAAATGATAAAAATCCTGAATAGTTTTCTGATTTTCTAGACTGTAAAAAATTAAAAAATATATATATTAACTGGGTTTTTGTTGCCTTGGGACTGAAATAACTAGGTGGGCAAATACTTTCTGACGGTAGTAGACAGCCTTAGCCAAAAGTATTAGACACCCTACAATTTACTGCATTTCTTGTATTTCAGGGTAAAAAATTAAATTCATATGTCTTGTAAAATCGTATATTGAGGTAAAATTATGAAATAAATTAATATTTGGTGCGTCCGCCCTTAGCTTTAATTAGAGCAGCAATTCTTTGGGGCATGCTGCGTACCAGCTTAGTACATTCAGTTGTACTTATGGCAACCCACTCATCCATCAAAGCGTTTTTTAGCGCTGCTTTTGATGTCATGCTATGATCCCGTATCTTGCGCTTCAGAATACCCCAAAGATGCTCGATAGGGTTTAGATCTGGAGACTGCGCCGGCCAATCCAACAAGATAATGTTATTGTCTCTAAACCAGCGCATCGTAGCCGCTGATTTATGACAAGGTGCATTATCTTGCTGGCATTTGATGTCGTCTAAATTAGTGTCGCCAAAAATGCGCGTTAGCGAAGGCATCAGTACAGTTTCTAGTACATTTATGTACTTTTGGCTGTTCATGCGGCCTTCACAAACGAACATTTCGCCGACATCTTTAGCAACCATGCAGCCCCAGATCATAATGCTGCCTCCTCCGTGTATTGTATTGGATTCGTCGGACCACACAACATTAGACCAATCCTCTTCGCTAAAATGTCGGTGCTTCAGAATCCACTCTAAGCGTTTCTTCCCATTGGTCTCTGAAAGCCAAGGCTTCTTTCTAGCTTTATACTCTCTTAATCCAGCTTCTGTTAGTCTTCTCCTTGCCGTTCGAGAACTAATCGGCATCCCAATCTCTTCCGACAGAGTTCCAGCGAGCTCAGATGATGTTTCTTTTCGATTTTTAATAGGCTCGCGGATGAGTTTTCTGTCCTGTCGCTCACTAGTCTTACGTTTTCTGCCCGTTCTCATTTTGTTGGCATGGGAGCCAGTCTCCCCAAACCTTTTAATAGTACAATGCACTGTGCACCGAGAACATAACTTGGCTATTTCTACTTGGGACTTGCCTTGTTCATGTAGGGTCTGAATTTTAATTCGTTTTTCGATACCAAGCTCACTTTTCTTAGGCATTTCTCAAATATAAGAATGTCCGGTTCACAAATAAAACACGCACGGGAGCTTCTTGACACTACAAGTAGTAAAAAGAGACTGATAAAACATTAAAAATATTTTTCAAAAAACCTCATTATAGCAATTTTGTGGGCCAGGTGTTTTATGGACCTGTAAAAGAGATTGTCTATTGTTTAAATTAGCTTTTGGCAGCGCCGTCTATAGTATTGTTAAAACAATTAGTCTTTTTTTTAAATACTTTATGAATTTTACGTGTTTATTAGGGGTGCCTAATACTTTTGGCCAAGGCTGTATCTGTTGAACCACTCTCCAATTCTTCAAACCATATAGAGTACACTTTTTAAACTACAAATTCTTCTACCGGGCCAAACAAACTGTTTCGTTTCCCATCTTTCCTCTAAGCTTAAAAGCTTACCGCTCAACTAGCAGCTCTAATTTTGAATCCAATTTATAATTTAGGTGTTGAAAGAGCGTCAAGAGCGACGAAATATTTAACAGAACACCTTCTGTAAAATCGTCGAAGGGGGGTGTCGAGTACAACAGACGATTAAGCAGGAAATTAAATTAGAAATTTTACGCCATTTGCTTAAGAAAGGATCTGTGGAAATTACGTTAAAATATTAAAAACAGGATACGATACAAGTTCCTAATTGCATGGAAGTACTGACAAAATTTATGGCTGGGCCGAGTATAATAAAAATTATCTTTATTTTCTTTAAAAAAAAATTTATTTCTACAATGTTTTTTTAATGGATATTAAATTTCTAAATGAAATGAAACGAATTACTTTGTTATTTGTCACTTATTTTTTATTTATCTGCTACTGCAGTTTCGTAGGTTTTCTTCATTGTCAAGCGTAATACTACAAACTAAGGTGGTTTATTTATGATTTATAACAAATTTCCAGGTACAATTTGGAATTACACATCATTAAATTACAATGAACTTAAATTAAAATTATTTTATTACAGAGGGTTAAATAACATTATTGTTTCAAATTTGAAGAAATACTTTTCAATACTTTCTTAAAACTTTTTACAAAAATTCCCTCTTCAAAGATATATCTAAAAAACTTCTAAAATACGCCAAATAGGGTTGAATTCTGAACATCTGTTTGATTATTTAATAGGACTGTATCTTTATTTTTATTGTGCTTGTAGATCTCTATAGCTTCTAAAGTATTTAATTTTCTTCCTTTTTGTGCTTTATGTAATATTTGTAGAATATTTATGTCTGGAAAAACATGATTTGTTTGATGAAAGTAGTTAGCAAAGTTGGAGTTTTCTTTGTTTAATCTAAAAGATGTTTAGTGTTCTTTAAATCTAGTATCGGAATTTCTCTCTGCTTAGTCTATATAACAGTTATTACATTCGTTACATGATAGTTTAAAATCTCCAGAGCCTTTGTATTTATGAGTTTTGTCTTTTACATTAAAAAAGAGGGAGGAAAGTTTTTGAGGTGATTTAAAAGCCATATTTATGTTTTCTTTTGCGAGTATATATGCAATTTTATTAGAAATTGGTCCGAAATATGTCAATGATGAAAAAGTTTGTTTTTTACCGTTTTTAAAGTGTGGATAAATATGTCTTAAATTTAGTTGTTTTTGTTTATTTTTAATTAGATTATCTATGGTTTTTTCTGAAATCCGTTATCGTGGGCAATATTCTTGATTATATCTAATTCTTTCTCTAAATTTTGTTTATTTAAAGGGATGGAGAATCATGAATTATTGGGAATAGTAGTGTCTGTAAAAGTGGGCTTTCTAAAAATATCGAATGAGAGTATATCTTTGGTGATGGAGAGGTCTAGGGAGTTTATTTTATTATTCATTTCTGTTTCTAATGAAAATTTTATATTCGGATGTATTCTATTCAAGGAAATTAGGATGAATTGGAAGGATTCGTCGTCCCTTTTAAAACAGATCAATATGTCGTCTACATACCGATACCATAAAACTATATCCTTTGCTTGCTGTAACTCTAGAAAATTGTTTTCAAAATCTGATATAAAAATGGCTAAAAGAAGAAGCAAGATGCTTCAACAGAATTGCTATTACACATCAAGGTATTACAAAATTACCAGGTGTACAAGTCTGAAATACGGATTTCAGACAACAGATGGTGGACCAATGCAGTTTGTGCTATAAAGATTTGACACTGCGCCATTTTGTTGTGTCATCAACAAATGTCAGACGCGCACGAATGATAAATTGGAAAAGTGTGTGCATAGTGTTGTGTTGTTGTGTTCAATATCTCGAAATTTATACCGAGCAAAGAGCATTCGCGGGCAGCATTAATTTTTTGTTTTCATTTGAAGAAAACTGCTGTTGAATCATGCCGATTATTTCGAGAAGCTTATGGTGAACATGCTCCATTGCAAGATACGCGTGAAAGATGGTTTCGGCGTTTAAAGTGGGATGAAAAGTGGATTTATTTTGAGAATCCCAAGCGCAAAAAATCATAGGTAGACCCAGGCGCACCATCCACGTCCGCAAGACCGAATCGCTTTGGCAGAAAGACGATGCTCTGTTTGGTGGGACTAGATGGGCGTGGTCTATTATGAGCAACAACAATTGACCAATTTGAATCGTTGGCTGCTTGAAAAAAGGCCAGAATACCGAAAGAGGCAACACAAAGTTATTTTTCTTTATGACAATGCGGCAATCACAATCACATACGGCAAAACCAGTTCACGACGCGTTGGAAGCACTCAGCTGGGAAGTTCTAACCCATGCGGCTTACTCACTAGACTTGGCTCCTTCCGATTACCACTTGTTTGCATCGATGGGTCACGCATTTGCTGAGCAGCGCTTTGGATCGTACGAAGATGTGAAAAAATGGATCGAAGAATGGTTTTCAGCAAAAGGGGAAGATTTTTAATGGCGTGGTATTTACAAATTGCCCGAAAGGTGGGAAAAATGTATAACAAGCGATGGAGCATACTTTGAATAAAGCACTTTTTATCATTCTTCCGAATTTAACATGTTTTAATTTCCAATATATTTATAGTCACCATACAATGGCTTCTTCAGAAGTTATTTACTTCTGAAGAAGCCATTGTATGGTGAAACAATTGTCAAGTGACTTTAAATATATTGGAAATTAAAACATAGTGTGGTTTTTATATAATTTTATTATGAATTTTCAACAAATATCGGCTAACACAATCAAACAAGGTTGACATTCAGAACTTTCTTATAAACTCCATCCAATAGAATTTGATGTATTAGATGATCACACAAGATCATGAATATCAGAAATTATTCATAAAAAATACCCCAAGAATATTGTCCACAATAACGGATTTCAGAAAAAAACCACATATAACCTAATTAAAAATAAACAAAAACAACTAAATTTAAGACACATTTATCCACACGTTAAAACCGATGAAAAACAAATTTTTTCCTCATTGACATATTTCGATCCAATTTCTAATAAAATTGCATATATACTCGCAAAAGACAACATAAATATCGCTTTTAAATCACCTCAAAAACTTTCCTCCCTTTTTTTCAATGTAAAAGACAAAACTCATAAAAACGAAGACTCTGGAGTTTATAAAATATCATGTAATGAATGTAATAGGTGTTATATAGGCCAAACAGGGAGAAATTTTGATACTAGATTTAAATAACACCACATCTTTTAGAATAAACAAAGAAAACTCTAACTTCCATCAAACAAATCATATTTTTCCAGACATAAATAATCTATAAATATTACATAAAGCACAAAAAAGAAGAAAATTAAATATTATAGAGATCTACAAGCACAATAAAAATAAAGAAACAATCCTACTAAATAATCAAACAGATGTTCAGAATTCAACCCTGTTTGGCGTATTTTAGAAGTTTTTTAGATATATCTTTGATGAAGGAATTTTTATAAAAAGTTTTAAGAAAATATTGAAAAGTATTTCTTCAAATTTGAAACAATAATGTCATTTAACCCTCTGTAATAAAATAATTTTCATTTAAGTTCATTGTAATTTAATGATGGGTAATTCCAAATATTACATAAAGCACCAAAAGGAAGAAAATTAAATATTTTAGAAGCTATAGAGATCTACAAGCACAATAAAAATAAAGATACAATCCTATTAAATAATCAAACAAATGTTCAGAATGCAACTCCGTTTGGCGTATTTTAGAAGTTTTTTTAGATATATCTTTGAAGAGGGAATTTTTGTAAAAAGTTTTAAGAAAGTATCGAAAAGTATTTCTTCAAATTTGAAACAATAATGTCATTTAACCTTCTGTAATAAAATAATTTTAATTTAAGTTCATTGTAATTTAATGATGGGTAATTCCAAATTGTACCTGGAAATTTGTTATAAATCATAAATAAACCACCTTAGTTTGTAGTATTACGCTTGACAATGAAGAAAACCTACGAAACTGCAGTAGCAGATAAATAAAAAAATAAGAGACAAATAACAAAGTAATTCGTTTCATTTCAATTACAAATTTAAAATATACTGTCACAAAGTAATGTAAGTAAGTAAGTAAAGTAAACAAAAACACCTCAATTATACAATTAATAGATATTAATTAACACAGGAAATAGTTAAAAGATTTTCCGTTTGAATTTTTAAAACCAATATACGTGGTGCCATCTAAAAATTCCCGGATAAAGCTATAAAGCAAGAATCCTAAATAGTAACGACTCGCGTCAATAGGTGGCGGTTTAACTACAAAAGGACTTTTTAAAAATGTTATTACCAAACACATCGTAATAACAAGTTTAGTTCCCGACTTTAGTTCGACAGTTCGAAGCACGCGGGCGCATTTTCCCGGTTGGGGCTTCTGAACACGAAGATCGGACGTTTTGAGGCTTCGGAGTTTGGAATGGTAGCCCACAAATTGCTTGGTAGGCGTTCTAATCGCAGAGGGTTACTCAACGCGGTGAGGAGTGATTCCTAAAACGTCCGTTGAGGTTATGTGATTTGAGCAGGTGGTTGAACACGCGAGGCCGTGTTTTTTTGACGATTACGTAATCGGACTGGCGAGCTGACAGAAAAGGGTTATAACCAAAACTAGTAGCAACTTCCCGAGGCGAAATACGATTAATAAAATTTTTCTTAACTGATATGTTTCTATATAACAATGAATATCTAGTAGAGTACAAGCGCGACAACACTAGATTTCCCTCGGGATCCAAACTCAAGAATCTATAACGCATCACCGATGACTTGCCGGTGCTCTGCCTAAGCACGAGACAGATATTGAGCTGGCAAACTGCCTCAGCAACAATGACATTAACGACGAAGTAAAGCAAGTTTAGTTCCATTTAATTTTATTTTTGGATGGATGGATATTAAGTGGTCTAGGCGCCTCGATAGCTGGGTCATTTAGTGCCCCTCATGTGTGGTTGGGCAATTAGACTGTAAAGTCAGTTTCTCTCAGATAGTTTGTAAGACCGGTTTTTATTGTTTCAAAAGTATCTATAGTTGTTTTGAGGCTGGATGGAACATTGTGTTTATGTCTAGTAGGTTTGAAATGTATGGCCTCGATTAGGTGAGCCACTGTTAGGAGAGATCCACAGGTGGAACATGTGGGAGCTTCTTCATTTTTTAATAGATAGCAGTGGGTACTATAGGTATGCCCGATTGCTAGTCTCCGCATAAGTACATTTTCCCTTCTTGTCATGTTCTGAGAGGTTAGATCGACCACAGCTTTTTTTCCGGATTAGTTAGCTCCCAGCTGAGATGAAATAATGAGAGATATAAGAGTTTGAGATAGTTATTGAAGTCTTTTAAGTGGTTCTCTCCCAGTACAGGAATGCTTTATCACTGCCTCTAATGCCAGAAAGACTGGGTATCCAGAGGAATGAGATGTGGCGATTTTTCAATTTTGCTGTGTAACAGAGATCTAAAATTTGACGAACGTGATTGAGCTCGAAATTTCTTGATTTGATGGAGATGAGGGCACTGTAAGAGTCAGAAATGATTAGAGACCGTGATGTTGAATTGATTGAAAGTGTGTACCGCAAGGCCTCTTTGATTGCAAGGAGTTCGGCTGAAAAGATGGATGTGTAGGGGGGAAGTTTGAACATTTTGATGGCAGTTGGAGCTATAAATGATGCATTTTTAGTTTTTGAACCATTTGTGTAGATGGGGGTATTGTTTGGATAGTTGGCAGAGTCTCTCCAGGAATATTTTGTTTAGTTGGATATTGGAGTACTCAGATTTCTTGTAGGAATGCATGTAGAAGTCTATGGGTCGGGAAAAGTGGTTAGAAGAGGATAATCATAATATGGTGGGTGAATATTGTGCAGGGATAGCAGAGTAGATCAGGGGTGCTCAAACGGTCGATGGCGATCGACAAGTCGATCGCGAGTGCTTTTTGAGTCGATCTCGAGAAAAAAATTCCGATATAGAACTATTCACAGATTTTGTTTTAGGTAACTAAAACAAAATGTAATGAATAAACTACTAAAATTTATTCGATCCACAATTAGGCCAGAATAACCCCCTCATTACTTTCTTTTATCGTAATAACCCCCTGCTAGTGGCAAAAGGCGGCTTTATCAAAGGAACGCGCGGTACTTGTCAAAGAAAAGCCTCGTTTTCGATTCCCGCCGATTTTTCTAGAAACTTCGAGCGGCGTATTTGACGGGAACATTCGAGACTTCGTTCGCGCCGATATAAATGTTGCACCTGCAGGAATAGGAGTCAGTCTGAATTGTAACTTGAAGGCGATACATCGATACAAAGTTTATTAATAAATAGTCCAAAATGAGTGCGGCGAAGAAAAGTAAAACTTATCATTTTAATAACGATTGGGAGGAAGAATTTTTCTTTTGTATGGTAAAGGATAAATGCATTTGTCTCATTTATCGTGCGTCAGTTGCAATACCTAAGCGTGGGAACTTAGAGAGGCATCATAAAACGGTTCATAAAAACTATGAAATGGATTTTCCGTCACAGAGGGAATTAAGAAAACGAAAAGTACGTGATTTGATAACTTGTTTGAAAAAAGAACAAATCATGTTCACAAGACCAGCCAAACAATCAAAAGCTGCAACGATCGCGTCATTTAAAATATCTCATATATTGGCGAAACACAAGAAACCATTTGATGATGGATTGGTTGTGAAGGAAGCATTTATTGAAGCGGGTGAGGCTTTATTTGGGGATTTTAAAAATAAAACAGAGATTATGTCTGCTAGTTATCTCGTCCGACTGTCACAAGGCGTGTTGAAGTCATGAGTCAGGACATGGCAGATAAACTAAAACATGATATCATGGAATGTACATACTTTTCTTTACAGTTCGACGAATCCACCGATATGACAGACACTGCCCAGCTGTGTATTTTTATTCGAATGGTATTCAATGACATGTCGGCTAAGGAAGAGTTTTTGACAATGATTCCTCTGAAAGGAAAGACCCGTAGCGAAGATATATATGACGTTTTCTTCAATTTTGTAACAAACTACAAGCTACCAATATATAAACTAGTGTGCATTACAACCGATGGAGCACCAGCAATGACTGGAAACAAAAACGGTTTTGTGGCATTGTGTCGAGCTAATGATGATTTCCCTTCATTTTTGTCCTTCCATTGCATTATACATCAACAAGTTTTGTGTTCAAAAGTTCTAAACATGGAGGAGATTATGGGCATTGCAATAAAAATTGTGAATTCTATCCGTGCACGTAGCTTGTAACGACGGCTCTTTAAATTGCAGTTGAAAGATAGTGGGTCAGCTGAACACACTGATTTAGTTCTTCACACGGACGTCAGGTGGTTAAGTCGCGGAAAATTCCTAAAAAGGTTTCAAGAATTATTGCCCGAAATAACAGCTTTTCTGGACGAAAGAGGTGATGACACTCAGATGCTGAAAAACGGAAAATGGCTGACTGATTTGGCATTTTTGACAGACATCACAATGCATTTAAACACCATTAATTTGGAGCTTCAAGGTAAAGGAAAAACTATTACTGAGATGATTAGTGCAATAAACGCATTCAAAAGTAAATTGCAACTTATGATAGATCAACTGAAAAGAAAGGATCTGAAAAATTTTCCGTCTTTGAAAGCAAGGATTCCTCAGTTGAATTATATTTATGAGGCAGAATTATCAAATATTTTGGGCCAATTCGAAATATGTTTTTATGATTTCAGTAAATTGGCAAATATCGCATCATTTATGAGTTATCCTTTTTCGTGTAAAAACATTGAGAAATTGGCTACTGAAATAGCAAGTCAGTTTAACATGGACTCATGTTCTGTTGAAAATGAGTTAGTGCAGATTATATCAGATATACATCTCAAAGCCACAGCATCTGATACAAAATTCTGGTGTTTTATATCTGAAGATAAATATCCGAATCTAAGGCAAATCGCCCTTCAACTGACGGCAATGTTTGGGTCAACTTACTGGTGCGAGTCTGCACTGAAATGAAGATAATTAAGTCAAAATATCGCAATCGACTAACTGACGAACATATGTCATCATGCTTGCGATTAGCACTCGGTAATTACGTACCATCTTATGAAAAGTATGCTGAGGACATGCAGTGCCACGCTTCAACATCCAAAGTCACTCTTTAGTTAAGTTTAGACACTAGAATTCGTTTGTTTTGTAAGAACCAATAAACTGGCAATTTTGAATAATTATGAGTTTTTTCATTGACATTTTAGAGCAGACCTACACTTACCTTGACTAAAAAAATGCATATTATGCGGAAAACTAATATCTATGCCACGATACACCCTACCTAGACGACAATCCTGCATCACACTTACTTGCAGCCTCTCAGAGTCGATCGATCGTAGTCTAACAATATTAAGGTAGATCGCCAGCAGTTCAAGTTTGAGCACCCCTGGAGTTGATACTCGCTGGGTATAGAGTTTTTCGGGAAGACATGATTTAGACGGTGTGCATAGGATAGATTCAAGGAATGTTTGGTGTTTGGGCGGTATAGTGAGGAGGAATAGAATTTTAGGAGTGAGTATTGTCTGGCTAGATTAAGAGGAGGGGTAAAAGATATGCATTGTAAACTAAGAATAGGTGACGTGCGGAAAGCCCCAGTGATTGAGCGGAGAGCTTGATTCTGGAAAGTGTCCAGCTGTTTCTTAATTGAATGACACGCAGCGTCATATATGAAGTCTCCATGTGCGAGTTTTCAGTAAATGAGGGATTTGTATATGGTGTGTATGAATGGGAGGTCAGCGCCCCATGCTGTATTATTTTTGAACGCACAATTTTTAAGAAAAAATAGCAAATATCTTTCATTATTCATCTACGACACTATTATTTTAAAAAATATATTATATTAATAATTAATAGTATTTTTAGAAAATATATTTGGCAGGTATTTAACAAAATTTGCATATATAACAGTTATTACAAAAAAAAAAACATGTCACGAGATACAATCTAGAAAAAACAAGCAATTAAAATTTGCAAAGCTCATAAAAACCAGTTAACTCGTTTGGGATGTCATGTAGGAATGGTGATGTATCGCTTTATTTTTGAGAAGCAATTTATAGGCAAATAAGCGAGTATTAATTTTTTTTTTAACTAAATAATCTATAAAAAACCTATACGAGTCTAAAGTGGAAAAACCAAATACAGTACAAAGAACACGCATTATAAACGCCGGTTCCAGAGAGATTCCTCAAATCCAAGTAGAAGAAATAAGAAAGCCAATTAGGGTAATCAAATTAAATCGAATAATTCCTGAACCTAGCAAATTCGGAACGAAATCTTTAATTAAAAAAATCTTAAGATATTATTAAACAAACGCCTAGGAGAATAGCGAAGCGCTGGAACAATGCAGTAATCGTGTTACTGCATAAGAAAGGAGATAAGGCAGAGCTGGGGAATTATACACCTATAAGTCTTCTGTAACAGCAGAGTCGATGAAAGATACACAACTTTTCTTGAATACATATATAAAAATGCCACATTACTAATAATGCTTGAATAAAAAACAAATAAAATCAAAATTAAACGAGGAATTAGACAAGGCAAATCGTTAAAGTGGGAAAATAAAGGAATACTAATGGACGGTGAACGAGTAAATCACCTAAGATTCGCAGATGATGTCACTCTGATCGCCAACACAAAAGAAGAATTACAAGAAATGCCGATGGAATTAAATAACAAGCCTCGAGAAATAGGTCTAAAAATAAACTTCAACAAAACCAAATATTTGAACAACGAAAGTGAAGATAACAGCCAGGAACTATCAATAGAAGGTGAAAGAATAGGAAAAGTGCAAACATTCATATACGAGGCTGGTTTGAAAAGTCCGTGCAAAGTCCGAGAGATGGCACCACCGGCGCGTATCGAGGTCATGTTTAGTTAGTAGCATCTCTTGAATGAACGCACACCAAGTTTCAGCCATATTGGTCTATTTCTTTGTGTTTGGCATTCGTGTCAATCAAGGAAGTCGAGTGATTTTCAAGAAATGGACGAAAAAGAATTTCGTGTGGTGATTAAACATTACTTTATGAAAGGCAAAACGCCTCAGGAGACTAAAGAGAAGCTTGATAAACATTATGGTGACTCTGCACCTTCGATTAGAACAGTTTATAAGTGGTTTCAAAATTTTCGGACTGGCCATATGGGCACAAGTGACGCTGAACGTTCTGGACGGCCTGTGGAGGTTACGACTCCAGAAATCATTGATCAAATCCATGATATGGTGATGGATAACAGAAGAGTTAAGGTGCGTGAGATTGCTAGTGCTGTGGGCATCTCGACTGAACGGGTACATAATATTTTGCATAAATATTTGGACATGAGAAAGCTATCCGCAAGATGGGTGCAGCGATTGCTCACGCTTGACCAAAAACGGAATCGTGTGAAGGATGGTTTGCAGCTGTTCCAGAAGAATCCGGAGGACTTTAAGCGTCGTTTCGTCACTGTGGATGAAACATGGATACATTACTATACTCCTGAGACCAAACAACAATCTAAACAATGGGTTACCAAGGGGGAATCTGCACCAAAAAAGGCGAAGACCGTTCCTTCGGCCGGAAAGGTTATGGCGACTGTCTTTTGGGATTCGCAAGGGATAATCCTCATCGACTATCTGGAAAAGGGTAAAACTATTACAGGTGAATATTATTCATTGTTATTGGACCGTTTGAAAACCGAGCTGCAAGAAAAACGCCCGCGATTGGCCCACAAGAAAGTCCTTTACCATCACGACAACGCACCAGCACACACCTCAGCAGTTGTGGTCGCAAAATTAATAGAAATAGGATTCCAACTCGTTTCACATCCCCCCTATTCTCCAGACTTGGCTTCCTCGGACTACTATTTGTTCCCCAATTTGAAGAAATGGCTGGCGGGATAAAGATTTTATTCAAACGAGGAGGTGATTGCAGACACTAATGGATATTTTGCAGACTTGGACAAATCCTATTATTCGGAAGGGATTAACAAACTAGAATATCGTTGGACGAAGTGTATAAGCCTAAAAGGAGACTATGTCGAAAAATAAAAAAGGTTTACCCCAAACACATAAGTAGTTTTTATTTTTGCACGGACTTTTCAAACCAGCCTCGTAAATGCTAAATATTATACTCCAAAATCGTATTCCTAAGAACAAAACTGACAGTTGTAATACAACGAATATGTATATTAAGGTGGAATTAGGCGAGGCATATCGCAAGGATGAATGATAATAGATGGACACGCCGTATAGTTGAATGGAGACCTAGAGAACACAAAAGATGCAGAGGTAAACCACAGATAAGATGGACGGACGACATAAAAAGATTAGCAGGACACGATTGGATGCAAAAAAGCGAACAACAGAGCTGACTGAAGACAACTTGAGGAGGCTTACATCTGACTATGGATGGAATGAGCTGAATGATGATGTAGTCTTGTGTCAAATATATAAGTTACTCATATAATAATAATACCTATAAGACTAACAAGTAAATTCGAATTACTGACGATAGTTTTTATAAACTACAACAAAGTCAGTGACTCGATCGAAATTTTAGCAATTATAAACGCGTTTCAAAATTGTCATGAAGATTCAAGACATGTCGAACTCCTGATGAAGGTAGAGACTCCGACCAATGACAACGGGTCTGGTCTTTACTCAGATGGATCAAAAACTTCGAGTGGGGTAAGCGCTGGCATATATGCATAAAAGCCCAAGTGGAGCATTAGCATTCCACTAGGGATGTGCCGGATTGGATCAGGCCCGCCGCTAGTCACCTGAACGCCCGCGTGCAAAACCTACTATGCCGCTCCCCCAGAAGTTTTCTGTGGCCGTTCCATCGCCATCATATTTTCCCTGACTGTAATTTGTACAAAACACTCTGTATTATGCCGCCACAGCAAAAATTCAGACAATACGAACATGTGTTCACAAAAATATTAGACGGGACTACCGCAACCAAGGAATATGTATTTTCTTAGACAGTCGAGCTACTCTAAAGGTTTTAGATCTCCATCAGACCAACTCAAAGTCCACGCTGCTGACATCCGAGGGACGTAATTAGCGGCCTCTCAAAGAAACTAGCAACTATGGTATGTGGCCTTCGTTTAATAAAGGCCCATACCAAACTAGTGGGGGATTGATCACAGGCCACTGTCAGCTTTGGAAATATTTACAAAAAATGTGTATCTCACGACATGCAAACTATGTGGTGAAGAGGAAGAAACGTCTCTGCGCATTTTATACGACTGTGTGGCTTTAACTGGTAACAGACATAAACTGTTCGGAGATCTTCATGGTCGCTACAGATTAGCACATGAAGGGCTTGAAAATAGTTTATTAAATCTTCTTAAAGGAATGACGATCATGTAACCAAGAGAAGGCAGCACAATAAGTCAACAGGCTGCAGTGCACAAACAGGTACAGTCGCCTTCCCTGCCTACAACTAACTCATATAAAGAAAGAACTTACCTAACGCTACATGAAGAGAGCAATCTTAAATATAACACTAAAGGATAAAACATCTATACAATGGATTAGACAACGCATCAAAATAGATAATATCAAAGACACAATACTAAATGCAAAATGGAGATGGGCAGGATACGTAGCAAGGGTGGAAAAGACAAGATGGGCAAGGAAAACAACTCAATGGAACACACACGAAAAAATAAAAATTCAGGACGGATCATACGGACAGTGGTTGAAAGGGGATGAAAGAACGTAGCACAGAAAAAAACAGATGTAGGGAGACGAATGAAGCATATGTCTACCGATGGATGATGAACGCTTGATAGAGAGAGAGAGAAGAAATAATCTATATATTAACAGATAATTAAAATATTATATATCACTCTAATTAAAAACAACACTGTATTATATTTCTGTTTGTTTTTTGTGTTTTAAAACTCTATCAATTAAAACTATTGTTGATACATCTACGTTTCGCTAACGATTTACAATAAATTGTTCTTCTCAGAAACACCTACCTTGTAACTAAATAGGTCACATTAAAATAGATTCGAAATAGAAAGTATGTACCCTGTCTGCAAATTTATTCCGCCAAAAATCAAACGTATATATCTCCAGTGCCTACATAATTTCTGGCATAATATGGATCCCTGCCAAGACCCAAAACTCAGACCGATCTATCCCACAGAAAACGGTTTGTTTATTTTGTTAAAATTTTAGTCTTACTTAAATTAACTGCGGCATAACCTTACTTAAAATGGAAAAAAAAATTAATCTCCTACTTATTATCATAAAATTACATAATTGAATACACCTCTTTGTCCGTCAAAAGTGAGTTTTATGTGATATGTACAACTTGTTGAACGTCATACGAGTTAGTTAAATATGAATCACAGACATGCATGCATCATAAATCTGGTTTTAGATAATTGCCATACAATTGCACCATTTTATAAAGAAACACATAACCAGATCATAAAAAAAAATTATTTGCCGGAGGATTAGAACCGTTCGTTTTTTATAAGTTAACTATCGCTTAGAATGTTTCACTCGTGACCTAAAATAATATATTGCTTTACCTTAAATCCATTTCGCCTATGACAACACAAGCAACCCGCAATGAAGACGATGCTGCATACTGTGAGAAGGACCGCAACTAGGCCTGTTAGAAATTGCGTATGCTCTGAAATAAAAGAAAAAAATATGTAATAATGGTAATAGTAATAATAACAATAACTCAATTCCAAATATCTCACTAAAGCCATCAACACGTTCGCTATACCTATACTCATATATTCATTTGGTATCATCAAATGGTCACAGACATAGAAAACATTCACATCCTTTTACGTTCTCAATTCACCAAATATAGGAAATTACACCCCAACGCATGCAAAGAAAGACTTACCATCGAAAGGAAGGCAGGAGGAATAGGAATCATAGACATCAGATCACTACACACAAAACAAATACAAGCACTTAGGAACTTCTTTCACACCAAGCAAATCAGCCTCCACACAGCAACAGTGAAAGCAGACAAAAACTACACACCTCTCGACTTATCCCGGGCAGACCACCCAGCAGACCACCCAGCAGACACAC
This sequence comes from Pachyrhynchus sulphureomaculatus, assembly GCA_019049505.1. Classification (NCBI taxonomy): domain Eukaryota; kingdom Metazoa; phylum Arthropoda; class Insecta; order Coleoptera; family Curculionidae; genus Pachyrhynchus; species Pachyrhynchus sulphureomaculatus. Next base: position 17,169,690 of record CM032453.1, on the reverse strand, counting down.
ACAGTCACATCCAATTTCAACAGGAAAAGATGAAAATGTGGTCAGAAAAAAACACTCCACGGAAAACACAGATACCACGTACAACAAGACCACGTAAATAAAAAACAATCATACACCTGGTTACAGGATGGGCATTTCATCAAAGACCCAACTATTACAGAATACAGATGCAGGAAATGCTACCAGCAGAAAGAAACGATCGAACACATAACAAGCAGATGTAAAATATCAGCCGGAACGGAATACACAGCCAGACATGACTCAGCGGCAAAAGTGGTTCACCAAGCATTAGCTACAACATACCAACTCATAGATAACACAGATCCCTACTACAAATACACACCAACATCCATATTTGAAAATAAAGATTACAATCTCTACTAGGATATCAGTATCCATACAGATAAAACAGTCTCTGCCAATAGACCCGATATTACTATTCAGTGCAAAAAAGGAAAGGTCACCTATCTAATTGACACAGCTGTCCCCAACGACACAAGCATTCAAATGAAATACACAGAAAAAATCTCCAAATATACAGGCCTTGCAACAGAAATAAAAAGGCTATGGAAACAAGAAAAAATCATCATTGTCCCCCTCATTATATCAGCCATAGGCCTTACACCAATAACATTCACACCACACTTAGTACAATTAGGACTCAACACAAACATACACAAAAACATTCAGAAGTCAGTGATTTTGAAAACATGTAACATTGTCCGGCCATTCCTTAATACACAATGGTAATGCGTTTGTGCTGACTTGGTTTGCGCCCGTCAGCCAAACATAAAACCACATTGACCAAATGTGAGAAAGAAAATCGAGAACAGTCATAATAATAATAATAATAATAAGAGCCTTCTTTGGGAACTAAGTTTAGTTTGCAATTCTTAATAGCGCAATGCCTTAGGGATTTTGACCTCGGAATCCAATTACTTTACATGAATTAATGTAAGAGCTTTTGAATTATGTTTTTTTACATAAAATACTAAAAAGCTCATCAATCTTTTTTGTTGCTATATTTTTTAGTAATTGCAATTTTTCCATTTTAAAAAAATACGTTCCTTCAAAATTTTGGTAGTATAACCGTCATTTAACAAAAATGGACATTAGAAAACATCTTTCAAAGATGCTACAGAAAAGCGTACAATATTTTAGATTTAATACAAATATTATTTCTATTTGTAAGGGTCTAAAAACTTTGGCACTTAATATTTCATTTTAAACGTAACATTCTATTCGTTACGCTATATTTGAATTCTACACAAAATTCTATATGTGATAGCTTATGTTCAAATTTCACTCTTTTCTTGATGCTGACACTGACGAGTGACATGTCCTATAATTTAACTACCTGTAGCGTCAACTGACATTTTTTTAGCAAGACGGCTTCAAAGCATCTATTTAGGTTTCTAATACTCCTGTTTCCATGACAACAGGAAGTCCTAATTTTTAAAATATTAAAAATTAATATGTGCATAACCAAGCCGTTTTGCTCTAAAAATCTGTCCAATACAGTTAAATTTTAACAGATATTATATAAAGATCAAAAATATTTTATTAGGTAGTAGAAGTAAGGAGCAGAATGTAAAAAGTGGAGGAGATAACAACTGATATTGTTGTACAACGGAAGTTTCCGTTTAAATCAGTTTATCCAGACACGTGTTCTGCTCCTGTTCAGATTATTTTTGTTCTAGCATTACTACTGACCAGACGATTGAACAAATACTGATAAAATCAATGAGTGTTGAAGCAGGTCCTTTTAAACGTGGTGTCACTGAATCGTATATAGATCAAAAGGGTTATTTACACTAGATATAATTGAAGGGATGGAAAAATTTTGTAATATATCTTTCAAAAAAAGTCAACAGACGCACAGTGATTCGGCAAGAACATGCTAGCGGGACAATATTCATGACGTAATTTCCAGGAACCACTGATAACGACTTGTAAACAACCCCCCCCCATTTAACGAATTCCAAGAATTAATTTGTTTATCACCTCATAAAGGTATCTTATCAGGGGGTCAAAGTAACCCTTATAAGAGAGGTCATTTTCATTTGCAAATCAGTTGCATTTTATGCACACTTGTGATAACATATTTTAAAATTGGTAGCAAAGTGAAACGAGTTTTTTGTGATGGAATATTCTGTTGAAGGTATGTACTCTATTATGACTTATATTTTTTATAAAAAATATGTATACTTTTGGTGTAATATCAATTTGTAAATGTATAGATAAATCCAGCAAATTTTACATTAATTGTAAACTTTAAAAGTAGCAACTTTTTTTATCCACATATATCCACCTAGATTTTTCTAACATATATGTAATACCTACAACATTCAGGCACAGATTCATATATATTATAGACCCCGAAAAGGCCCGAAAGTAAAATTATTTTATTTTTTTCAGAACGAGTCGTGACTATGACGAAAATGGAGTTTTTTGAAGAATGGCTAAAACATGACAAAACTGAACGAAACAGTGGCATTTTTTATTATATAAGTGAAAAATTCAATATGTCTGATGTTTCTGACGATTCTCTAAAACGACTCAAAATGAAAATATCAAGCCTTTCAGCAAAATTCAATCAAAAGTGGACTTCTTTAAAGTGTAAGAAAGAAATGTTTCTAATCAAACATAAAGATTAGTTAGAGGGATCCGGAATCGAAATAAAGATGTGTGTTAATCAGCCGTGCACTTCAACATCATCAGCGGCTCTTTCGGTAGGGCGACCCAGAAAATCATTTGAAGACTCATCAATGAAAACGAAGAGACGGAGAGTAGAAGATCTTTTGGAATCGCGAAGTGCAAGTGAGCTTATTACAGCAGCTGAGTTAGCTACTCGAAAAGATGGGCATCGAAGTGTTGCTAAACAGATCCATAACGTCGCGGTCAGTGGAATTAGAGAAAATAATAAGTGTTCTGAACAAAGTCGGCAGTTAACACCAGACGAAGCTTTAGCTTATTATGTGGACTCGAAATCGACTTCTCACTCATGTAAACAAACAAGAAAATGGTCAATGAAAGCGGGACATCAAGTGTATCCATCGTTTTATAGTTTAGGTAAGTCCAAAGCTTCTTGTTGTCCTTCTGACGAATATATTTCTGTGACTGAATCTCGAGCTGAAATTAAACTTCACGCGATTTTGGATAAAACGGCTGAACGATTAGTTAAAGCTCAGACGGAAGTCATTAGAAGTGTGTTACCTCGTTCATATTATACGTTGGTAAGCAAATGGGGCTGTGATGGGAGTTCGGGGCATAGCACGTATAAGCAGAAATTTGAGAACACTAACGCTACAGACGAATTTTTGTTCGTATACTCATTTGTCCCTTTGAGACTGCTTGATAGCGAAACTGTGATCTGGCAAAATCCACGACCTTCCTCTACTTTATATTGCCGTCCTATTAAGTTTATTTTTGCCAAGGAGACAAAAGAGTTTACGAAAGAAGAAACTTCTAAAATTTTAGATGAAGTAAGTCAGCTTCTTCCAACATTATGTAACGTTGCTGGATCTCAAATCTCTGTTAAACACGATTTGTTGTTGACAATGACTGATGGCAAAGTGTGCCTTAACAGACACAAGTTCAACACAAAAGTGTTATATTTGCGGTGCCACCCCGTCTACTATGAACGAGGAGTCAAAGAAATATCCCAGCAACGAAGAACGCCTTGCATTTGGTTTATCTACTTTACATGCATGGATCCGCACGTTTGAATGTTTGCTTCACATCAGCTATCGTTTAGAAATAAAAAAGTGGCAAGTCAGGGGAGATAACGACAAAGCTATTGTGAAGCAACGCTCACAAGAGATACAAAAAGTGTTTAAAGATCGTATGGGTCTCATTGTAGATAAACCAAAACCTGGGTATGGTAATACAAACGATGGAAACACAGCACGTAGATTTTTTTCCAAAGCTGAATTGAGCAGCGAAATTATAGGATTAGACGTAAACCTTATTCGTAGATTTCATGTAATTTTAAGAACTTTGTCATCGGGATATGACATAAATTATATAGAATTCGAAAAGTTTTGTGTTGATACTAGAAAATTATACCTTGATCTGTATTCGTGGTATTCCATGCCCGTTACTGTGCATAAAATTCTTGTACACAGCGCGGAAGTCTTTTCTTCTTCCCATTGGACAACTCTCCGAAGAAGCCCAGGAGGCAAGAAATAAAGACTGTCGTAGATTCCGTGAACGGCACACCAGGAAGCGGTCACGTATTGCCACAAATACAGATCTTTTGAGAATACTTTTAATTACGTCTGATCCTGTTATCAACTCGTATAGAGAATTACCGCGAAGAAAATTTACTTCTTTGCCATCGGAGGTTCTGCAGTTGATTATCCCACCTTCATTGCCATCCGAAACACCATCAGTAAGTCGTCATCACGAATTAAATGAAGAGGATTATTTACTCTCTGAATATTCTACTGAATGGGAGAGCGGTGGTGACGACTCATCTGATGGTGATTAGAAGGTTTAAGTATTTTTTTATTGTAATTATTATTCTTATTTTATTGTGTGTTGTAGTTGCTTATAATTCATGCCTTAGTATATAAGTTATTTAATATTATATTTCTTTTACTTATACACCTTGTTATTGTAAATAATTGATATATAGATACTGTTATTGTACTAATTTATTTTGTAAATTAATAAATGTGGGTACTATCATTATGATTTTTATTTTTTTCCTAGAAATTTCTTTGTAAACAAACATGATTGTGCTTTTCACACATAATGAGTAGGTAGACGTATGTAGCTAATTAAAGAACAATTAGCGACAATAGTGAACAAATGAGACACATTAGTAAACCACTTCCGTCTTGCAGCTATATATTTCGATTAATACACATACAGTACACATTTTTCAACTTTTTTTTTTTCTTAAAATAGCTTAAGATACCTGGAACATACATAAACAATTGAAATAAGTGAAGAAATAATATTGTCCCGCTAGCTTGTACTAGTCGAGACACTGTGAGACGCTTGGATAGAAAGAGATGATACAGATATAAAAAAATTGAAGGACTTTTTTTTACACAACATTGCCTTTTCCCTGATACGGATGCCGTTTTGTTGATTACAACCGGGATGAAAAAATAAATTGCTTTAACGCCATCGAAGAAAGCATAAAAATAGTGAAAAAAAACGGAGGAACAACATTTAAAACATCTTAAATTATCGAAAAAAGATAAAGACAATATTTTATTAGCCAAAAATAATAAGATTAAAGTTAATGATGATTTTGTTCCAGATGATCCACTGTTGCTATTTCAGCGTATTTGCGTTTTAAAAAAACCCGATTAAGAGAAACTTACATGAATTATGAATTAGCGCCCTATCATCTGCCTCTCTTTGAAGACGGTCAAATTCGAAAAATAAAAAATAACAACGTTATACAAACTATCCTAAACCGGGCAAGCCTTTGGAAGATGTTAAATCATACAGGCCTATTAGTCTACTTCCTGTTATGTCCAAGGTGTTCGAAAAGCTGCTAATAGACAAATTAATACCTATTCTCATAGAACGTGAATTAATCCCAAATCATCAATTTGGCTTCCGCCAGCAACATGCCACTATCGAACAAATCCACCGCGCCGTAAAGGTTATGAATCAGGCAATAGACAAGAAAAATTACTGCTCATCAGTTTTTCTGGACATCATCCAGGCCTTTGACAAGGTGGCATGGTGGCCTCTTATGCAAATTAAGAAAAAACCTCCCTCTCAACTACTTTTTGATTCTGAAATCTTATCTCCAAACCCGTCAATTCCTTATACGACATCAAGACGAGCAGACATCACTGTACAGTGTACTTGGGCCAGTCCTATACCTGATCTATACGGCGGATCTGCCCACAATCCCAAAGATCACTACGGCAACGTATGCTGACGACACGGCGATCCTGTCAGCTCATCAAGATCCAGCTGTCGCCTCACAGCGTCTGCAAACCAACTTGGAAAAGTTACAGTCGTGGATGAAGAAGTGGCGCATTCGAGTCAACGAAAGCAAATCTGTTCATGTAACCTTCACCACTAGAAGAGACACATGTCCGCCTGTATCAATAAACAATCAACAGCTAAAACAATGTGAAGATGTAAAATACCTGGGAATGCACCTAGATCGAAGAATGACCTGGAAAAAACCATACTTATTTTCCGTAGTCGTCGATGTCTTCTATTATTAGTCGACCATTCGGATTATCGAGATTGTCAGTCCTAGGGCTGATGTCCTGAAAGCAGTAAAATTCTGCAATGTAAGACATCCAGCGTTCTGGATTTATTTTGTCAACAGTGGTATATATTCGTTTTCTAAACTTTTCATTGACTTCCATAAAGATCTCTTACCATATCGCTTGTAAATTTTGCCCAGTACTCTCGTTTTAACTCTCTTATGCTAGCATTAGTTCGATTTCTTGTAGATATGTATTCTTGACGGTTTTCTGGTAATTGATTAACGCGATAGTTAAGGTGTGCTTTTCGTTTCTGAGATGCTAGATCTTTAGCTTTGTTACTAAACCACGGTATTGATTTTTGAGTTCCGTTAATGTTAACTTTCCTAGTTCCGGTACTTTCTTTTGCAGCTTCTGTATTATTTTCTTCAATCTTCCTCCAACATGTATCCACATTATCATTCTCGCACTATGGATTTTCTTTAAATTTTTCTTCCAAGCGTTTCCCATAGAGCCATTTTGTTGTTTCGTCGTCTATAGATTCGATGTTCCATTTTTCCATAAATTCAGGGGGCGTCTTTTTATTTATCGGTATACCAATTGCAATTTTCCCTAGGACCAGCATATGATCTGATCCTATATTAGGCGATGTCAAAGCTCTTACGTCAAGTAATATATACCAAACGCAAACAACTAGGAATTAAATTCAGCAAATTATTTTGGTTAATTAGAAGCAGATCACAGCTAACACTACAAAACACGCTTTTAGTTTACAAGGTAATTTTGAAACCCATCTGGAGCTACGGTATCCAACTCTGGGGAACTGCATCCAAGTCTAACATTGAAATTCTTGAAAGATTTCAAGCAAAAGTGATTCGCTTTGTTACGGATGTTTCTTGGTATATACCAAACGAATTCATTGCACGAGATCTTGCAAAGAAATCAGTTAAAGAAGAAATAGGTCACTATTCCAAAAAATATAAAAACAGATTATTTCACCCCAACAGTTTGACACATGACCTCATGCAACCATCTTTATATCGTAGACTCAAGAGATCCATCTCCAGCGATCTTCCAACCAGATTCTAAGCCATGCAATTCCCGGAAACACAAATAATTTTGTTTTATAATAAGTGAATAGCGAAAATTGTCACAGGATAATTTTCAACAAGACATTTTAAGTTTTTAAAATATTTACTTATTATATCTTTAGTGGTCACAGATTGTAAATAAACAGGAAGTTAGAATAAAAAAAAAATACGAACTTTCCCACAACTATTCATGATGTAGAAAATTTTTATTACGTCACAGTCTCTCAAGCAAAAACGTGTCCGAGATAATTCATTTTTGGTAGACGCGATTCTAGCGATTCAACAAAAAATCGGTAGAGGAAATCTTTCTACGATGCATTTTAATAAAAGGATCACTCGATTCCGATGTTTCATCTAAATCACGTAAAATCCAAAATGAGTCACTTGTTTGCGAGTCAGTTCGAGGCAGTCTTTCTTTGATCTCATCCAAAGCAACCTAAAATGATACATTCCGCGGTCGCTCAATATATTAAAAAGTCGGTGTCGTTTGTGAAGAAGTGGGTAAATCATTTTAACGAGACGAAAAACGTCGACGACTTGCCAAAACGTGGTTCGGTAGGCAAAGTCACTCCGAAAGTCGAAAAACGAGTCGTGTCTTTGTTTTCACGGGACTCGATGCTGTATCAAAGAGCGGCAAAATTAAGACAATCGTGTTTGAATGTGTCCCATGAGACCATTCGACAGCATCTTCGTGCTCATGATGTCAAATTCTGAAGCACGTTGAAGAAACTCTTGCTGGGCAAAAATCACGACGCGAAGCGGCTCGCTTGGGCGGACGATAAGATGCTAGAGTGTCCCTGACAATCGCCGAACGTGAACCCTATTGAAAACGTCTCTTGTAAAGAGAAAGTTCAGAGGAAGGACTCTGAGGACTTTGATTCAATTGTCTTGCGAGATTCAAAAAATTTAGAGATTATTGCCGCGCGAATATGCAGAGAATCTCGTCGATAGCATGCCTCAAAGATGCCAGGCAATTATTGATGCAGAATGCAATTGGACAACTTATTAAGCTAATTGCGGCATTGTTAGCACACCAAAGAATGCATTGATGGCAAATTCTCGAAACATATTTTTCAAGAAGACGAGCGGTCACGTTCTTACTTGACAGACTGTAATTGATGGAGGTATGTTATTACAACGATGTAAATGGCAATTAGAAGAAAAAATAGGAATCATATGCAATCACTATGTAAGAAATTTAAAGAATAATTACGGCAGAAATGTGTACGTAGTATTTGACGGTTATAAAAAAGACAGTATAAAATTAGCCGAAAGAAATCGTCATGCATTCAAAAATAAATCTGCAGATATCGACTTTGATGAAAAGTTGAAGAATATTGAAGAAGAAATTATCTGACCCTTTTACGTGTCAAATAGAAAGTGGTGCAGACAGATTTAATGTTGAAACAGCAATTAATTTACAGTCAGCAAATGTTACTATAGTTTCTGAAGACATTGACGTATTGCTTCTATTAACTGCACTAACGTCAAAAGACCATGAAATTTATTTTCAAGCCCCCTCAAGAAAAAATTGCTTAGACATTTTTTTCCATCTAAAAGCTTGTATAAATCATTATCGAAATGCAAAAAGCATATTCCTTTTTGAGACGCTTTTACTGGTTGTGACACGACTTCTGCTTTTTCAATAAAAGTAAAAATAAGTTCGCTAAAAATTTTAAAAAATGCAACGATTTACATGATGCTGCTGAAGTATTTAAAAATGCTAATGAATATGCTGACAAAATTTCAAGCTGGTCTAGCTGACTTTATACGGTGCTCCAAAAAAAACTCTGAGATTTAAATACATTCGTAACAAAATTTCCGCATAGAACTACTTTATTAAGCTTACATTGTATTAGATTATATACCTATATTTTAGATTTTATTTATTGATTTTATTATTGAATATAAAGCAACATATTTTAAGGTATTTCTTATGAGAGAGCATTATGTTAGAGAAAGACGCGAAATAATTTGGTTTTCAGCTTGCTTCCCGCGGCATGCAATCATTTACTTTTATTTAGTATCGATGTATATTAATTAATTAAAACGATACTTTGGATTATTTATTAAAAATATATCAATTATTAAGTACTGATAACTGAATAAACGTGCGTGCGAGGTAGGCGTTTATTCTAGTATCTTTTAAACATAAACATAGCGAATGGACTGAGCGTTCCGTATCCAGCTGTGAAGTAAATACAGACGTAAAAGTGTGAGAGAGACAAAGCGAATGTGCGGCCAGTAGCTGTCTCTTTCTAGGTCTTGAATTCCATCTCGGAGTACTGCGCCTTGGTTATTACAGGTCTACAGAAAAGAGACAGGTATTGGCCGCACAGTCGCTTTGCCTCTTTCTAGAAAGTACTCAATTTTGTGAGGCTAATGCTCAGTCCATTCTCTATGTCTATGCTTTTAAAAGAAAGACCAATCAGTGTAATGCGTATATGTGATTCAAAATTTGAAATAACGCCCGCGTCCGCGTGCGCAGTCTTCTTCAAACTACGTTGCCACAGTGAAAATTCACTTCATAAAATACATTAAAAAGTAATCTAATATTTTTGCAACAACTAGGAAGTAAACTGCTTTCATATTTTAACATACGAAAGTAAAGTATTTTTTTATGTATATATTTTTTGTGACTTTTTACTTTTTAATGCATACATCAGAGTTTCCCTAACTGTGCATAGCGACGCCCTGGTGCGTCGCGGTGCTATCCTAGGGGAGTCGTGAGACGATACGCACAGGTCACCTGCACGCAACGTAATGAGCTAGTGCGCGGCGCGCGTCTCATCTGCGACTCAGTAAGCCCGCCCTTTCATTTCCCCGAGCTTTCGTTCGTTCATCATTCGGGCTTTTGTTTCGGAGCTTTATTTATTCGTCGATTACAAGCGTTGGTAAATGCAGTGTTCTGATTTCAAGTGTGTTGTATTTAATTTATGCGGGCGTATTCATTACTTAAAATGGATAACTTTATTCAAATAAATAGAATACCTGTTAAAGACGCAGGAGAGAGTAGAAAAGAAACTGTAGAAAAACGAAAAAAGTACAGAAAATATGATGACCAATATTTAGATTTTGGTTTTACCTACGTTAGCAAAGGAAATATGGCCCTTCTCCAATGTGTTGTTTGGTATAAGGTGCTGGCAGCTGAAAGTATGCTTTCTAATAAATTGAAACGTCATTTAGAAACAACTCACAGTAATTTACAAGGAAAGATGCGAGATTTTTTTGCAAGAAAATCGCGAGAACTGAAACACCCTTGTTTTCCAGAGCATCTATTCCTTCCAAAGCACTGCTCGCGTCTTACAAGGTCGCTCACCGTATTGCCAAATGTAAGAAAACACATACGATTGTTGAAGATCTTATTTTACCTGCAGCGACTGATTTTATATCAGTGATGATTGGAGAATCGGCGGCTAAAGAAATAAAAAATATTCCTTTTTCTAACAATACGATTAGTCGTCGCATTCATGACATAGCATGAGCAAATTGTGGAAAATCTTTCTGGATTATTTGCCATTCAACTGCATGAAGCGACAGACAGTAATCATGACGCTCAATTAATATGTTACATGCGGTACATGGGAGAAACAAATGTACGTGAGGATTTGTTATTTTGCAAAAAACCGACTGATACCGGTAAGGCTAGTGATTTGTTTGAGATTATAGATTCATACACTGAAGATAATAACATTCAATGGAAGAAATGTGTTGGTGTGTGTACTGATGGAGCTCGCGTGATGTGAGGTGTGAGGGAGGACTTCAAGCTCTCATTAAAACCAAGGTTCCAAATGCAAAATGGACACATTGCGTCATACATAGGGAGGCCTTAGTTGCAAAAAATATTTCACCTGAATTAAATTTTCTGATGGATATAATTATGAAAGTGGTGAACTCCATAAAAACAAGACCCGTGAAGGCAAGATTTTTCCATAAGCTTTGCGAAGTTTTGGATGCCGAGCGTACATGTTTACTTTATTACTGTAACTCTCGTTAGTTGTCGGGAGGTAACGTACTCTCACGTGTACACGAAAAAAAATGAATTGTACACGTATTTATTGACAGAATCGCATCGTGACGCAGAAAAGTTTAAAAATACTGACGTCTTAATAAATCGTTGCAGGAAAACGAAACGCATATACTGCAACTGATTGATAAAATTGCAGCGTTTCAAAAGCTGTTGCGGAAAAGAAAAATAGAAGAGAAGCAAGGAAATACTGACTGTTTTCCTGTTTTGAAAGGCTTTCCGAAAGAAAAATCTGTTCAAAATCTGGAGCCAAGTTTCCAATTGATATTTATCCAACACATATCAACATTAAGTACCCATTTTAATAAATATTTTCCAGAGAATCTGAATCAATACGACTGGATTAGAAAGCCATTCCAATCGACCCCACCACCATCTACCCTACAACAGTCGAGCAAGAACAGCTGTTAGAACTATCTTGTGATACGAGCCTAAAACTACGATTCGATAAAGACAAACTGTTTCAATTTTTGAACAATGCATCCCAAGAATAACCTACTATTAGTACTACGGCTTTGAGGGTTCTTTTACCATTTGCTACGTCGTACTTGTGTGAAAGTGGCTTTTCTGCAGTTGCAGTAATTAAATCGAAGAACAGGTCACAAATAGAAAAAGAAATGAGAGTAGCAATTTCAAAACTTCAGCCCCGATTTGAGAAGTTATCCTCAGAAAAGCAAGCTCATCCTTCTCGTTAATTGTACTGTTTGTAGTTTTTTTTATGTTTTCTAATAAATAGTAATTAAGATTCTATATTATTTGGAGATTTCTTTGCATAATAAAGTAATTTTATTGTCTGCTAGAGCTATACAGGTATATTCTTTTAGAAGGGCGTCGCAAAAAAATTGGAACCTGTAAAGGGAGTGGTAGTAAAAAAAAAGATTGGGAACCCCTGGCATATACGACAAGAACAATTGTAAAAAACGCATCCCCTTGATCGAAGAAACGTATGGATTCCTATCTTTTACGTTTTAAATATCTGAAACTTTTACAGTTAATTATGGCAATACGGCTTGGTAAACCATCTTTATATTGCAGTAGTGAATGCATGATGCTAACATCTATTATTTCTCAAAATTTCAAGCAAAACTACTTTAAGCAGTTACTCGTAAGAAATACCATAATGGGTAAACTTTTTATGAAATACTGCAATGGAATTCACTGAAAGTAATTGGATTCCGAGATTTTTGAATTTTAGTCACTTGAGGCACTGTACTATAAGAGAGGAGGGACATTCTATGTTAGAGATATCCTTGCAGCACGTTTGTCGTACCTATAAAACGAAAAACAACACTCGTTCCTTCTTTTATGTTAGTTTTTATAACCGCTATGATGTCACCGATGACGCAAACAATTTCGAGAAAGGTAGGTTACAGGCATTTGAAAGAAAAAAAAATACAAGCCGGATATCACTGTGTGGTTTTGCAAAATATAATGTAACTAATACGATACCACAAGAAATTTCTCAATAGGTTTGCCTTGAAAATTTCTTGATTGGAATGCTCTTCGCTACGCTGAATTTTTAAGTTATTATACATTTGATTAAGGTGAACTTGAATATTATTTCATCACTAAAGCTGGCGTCTCCGCAAATGATGGAAAAATAAAACATTTTTTATAAAATATTTGAAGCAACTCGGTTTTTAAAGCTGATAATATCATAGTACGGAGATTCTTTACTGACTGTAGAAATATATGAGAAATATGTACTTAACAATTTTTCGAATAAATTTAATGATCCATTCAAGATAGTTAACAACCTAAATCACTACTTTATAAGCTCTTGTCCGAACAGAAGTACCAATAAACACAATTATGTCTTTTCCCTTGATCGTTCTGTACGCTCTATTTATCTGAGACCAACTACCCCTCTGGAAGTGTCCAGGACAATAAAAAGTCTAAAAAATAAAAAGTCAGTCGGGGATGATAACACTGGTCAACAAAAAAAAGAAAATTGCTTGTTTCCTGTGATTTTTTTTTTGTTTCTATCTCAAATTGACGCGTATTTTTTAAATATGGCAACAATTTTTCTCTAACGGCTTTTGTTTTTGAGTTATAGCTAACTACCCTCATTTACTATTTTTACTTAGATTTTCGTTTTTTATTGGACACTAAAATATATTTTGTTGTTGTTTTAGATATGGCTTCGTCAAGAAGATGTTGTGTGCTTAATCCCGATTGTTTTTGCTATATTTATGGTGAATATATATTTGCAAAATATCGAAAACCTATATCGGACTTTGTGAAAACTGCGTATCATCAATACTTTAAAATAAAATTGTGTAATCAGGACAAGCCATGGGTTCCTCATATTGTATGCCAGAAATGTGTGGTATCTCTACGGTTATTGTCCAGTGGAAAAAGAGATGCAATAATGTTCGTAACACCCATGATTTGGAGAGAACCTCGAAACCATCATGACGATTGCTACTTCTGCGTTGTGAAAATAAACGGAATTAACCCTGGAAATCGAAGTAAGTGGTTATATCCTAACTTATCTTCTGCTCAACGACCTCAATTAAAATCACAAGAGGTACAACCCAGCACATCTAAATCTTCTGATGATCCAAATCCCTGTGAACCCGAACGAAATACATCAAGTGAAGACTCTGATTCAGACTACAAATGTAGCCTTTCAGAACCTCAACCATTTAATCAGAAAGAACTAAATGACTTAATAAGAGATCTAAACTTACCAAAAGAAGCTTCTGAAATTTTAGCATCTCGTTTAAAAGAAAAAAATTTGCTTACTCCGGAAACCAACATTACATTTTATCGTACCCGAGAAAAAAATCTGTTATCGTATTTTTCTCAAGAGAAGGATTTAGTTTTTTGTAACGATGTTGGTGGTATTTTGCAGCAGATGGGATTAAAACAGTACCAACCTAGTGATTGGCGTCTTTTCATAGACAGCAACAAAAGAAGTTTAAAGTGTGTTTTGCTTCATAACGGTAACAAGTACGGATCTATACCTGTTGCACATTCGACGACTTTAAAAAAGGGTTATGGAAAAAATTAAGTATCAAGACCACAAATGGGTCATTTGTGTTGATCTGAAAATGGTTAACTTTCTTTTAGGTCAACAAGGGGGGTACACAAAGTTCCCTTGTTTCATGTGTCTCTGGGATAGTCGTGACAAACAACACCATTGGTCACAAAAAGTTTGGCCAGTGCGGAAAGAGCTAAAAGTTGATACAAAAAATGTTATAAACGTGCCTTTAGTTAGCCGAGACCGCATCATACTTCCACCACTTCATATTAAACTCGGCATAATGAAACTGTTTGTGAAGGCGCTTGACAAAAGTGGCGAATGTTTTAATTTTCTTTCACGCAAGTTTCCAGGATTAAGTTCAGAAAAATTGAAAGCTGGTATTTTTGATGGGCCACAGATTAGGCAACTCGTGAAAGATCCTAATTTTGGAATTGGAATTCATTTGTTTTGGTTATGAGTAGCTTCCTAGGCAAAAAGAAATCTGACGACCATGTCTGTTGAGTGCATGCTATCGAACTTGCAAGAGCTAGGGTGCAACATGAGCATAAAAATCCACTTCCTGCACTCGCATTTAGACCGATTTCCACAAAATATGGGTGATTTTAGTGAGGAGCAGGGTGAAAGATTTCATCAGGATCTTCGGACAATGGAAAAGCGTTATCAGGGGCGGTGGGACTCACATATGATGGCAGACTACTGCTGGAGTTTGCAACGAGATCTACCTAAAGTCGTTCATTCAAGGAAATCTTATAAAAGATCATTTGCTAGTGTTCAATAGAAATTTTGTTAACATAATGTATTATTTTTTTGTATTTTTTTAGCAAAATAATAAAACTGTATATTTCAAAAGGTAAAGCTGTTAGCAATCTCCCAGTATAGGGCCATAGAAATACCCAATAACAGAAAAAAAAATAAAGGAAACAAGACTTGTGTTGACCAGTGTAATTTACCAATACGTATTATTAGAGAGGTTACAGATTCTATCTCGAAGCCTTTATCCTATATCATTAATTTATGTTTTGATACAGGTGTATATCCGGAACTTCTAAAAAATGCTTTAGTTAAAGCAATACACAAAAAAGAGGGTTTACATGAGGAAAAAAACTATAGGCCAATATCGCTGCTCTCAAACATAGGTAAAATATTTGAAAAAATTATAAACAATAGGCTAATCGATTTTTTTGAACGCAACTGTTTATTTTCCAGCAACCAAAATGGATTTCGAAAAAATAAATCTACAGTTAGAGCGATTTATCAAGCATTAACTCATATACTAAGTTCTTTAAATAATAAGAAGCTCACAATGGCAATGTGCATTGACCTGTCAAAGGCGTTTGATAGTGTCAATCATAATATCCTATGTTCCAAGCTGGAATCGTATGGTGTTCGGGGAAATGCGTTGAATTTGTTAGCTCCTACCTGGGAAATCGGACACAACAGGTTATGAAAATTGATGATTTTGGTAGGCCTAAAATTTCCTACAAGATCGGGGTGTTCCTCAGGGATCAATATTAGAACCTATCTTATACATTATATATACGAATGAACTCAGTAGAATATCCGGAGAATTTACTATACTTTACGCAGATGACACTACATTGATCTTTAGTGAGGAGAGCCCGCACGCAATGCTGACCAGTCTGCAAGGAGCGTGCGAAGCTCTTGATGGATACTTTTCGGCTCATGACTTATTAATAAACGCTCAAAAAACACAATGCCTATTTTTCGGCAATAGAATAGAAAACACTTTACCTTTTACATATCGAAATATTAATATCCAATCGTCCGAACGTGTTTCCTTCTTGGGGGTGGAAATAGATCATAGACTGGACTGGACAGCGCATATTGAGAATGTTGCGTTGAATGTTTCAAGGTATTGCTATGCTTTAAGAATTATTTCTGAAAATGTTGGAGTCGATGCTGCTCTGTCAGCTTATCATGCCTTCATACAGTCAAGAATAAGATACGGTCTTATTTTTTGGGGAAATTCACCGGAAATTGAAAGAGTTGTAATTCTTCAGAAAAAATGTATTAGAGGTATATTTGGAATGACGCCGCGTGATAGCTGTAGGAATGTGTTTAGAGACAGAAAGATCTTAACCATTATTTCTATGTAACATATATCTTGGACAGTTTTATGTTTGTTCACACCAACAGCGATATTTTTGAGACTTACATGAACAATCACAGGTATGCCACTAGACATAAATTGAATCTGCTTCCCGAAAAGTGTAATTACAGCTACATACAGAAAAATGTTAATTATGTCATGTTAAAGATATATAATAGTTTCCCAGAGAGTGTACGTGCGTTATGTAAAACGGAAGTAAAGAGACTTTTAACCAAATATCTGCCTCAAGGAGATTATTACTCATTAAATGAATTTTTCTTAAGTCCAGTTGAAATTAGCACGGGGATTTGATGATTCTGTGAGCAGAGATGGTTTCTTGTCTTTTCCGTTGTGCCTCTTATTTCATTGTATCTTTGTTACGATATTGTAATTTTGCTTTTAAAGTGTTTTTACTTATTTACTATTTTTTTCCTTTTCTTTTATTTAATTATAGGTTACTGTAAACTTAGTTAACATTGTTTAATGCCTATCGGCTTATAAGTGTAACCTATTTTTACATGAAAAAAAAAAAAATTATTATCTATCTATCTATCTATTCTTAAGATTTTAATTTTACTTAATTAATTAATTAGATATATATTAGATATATATGTATATATGTATATATATATATATATATATATATATATATATATATATATATATATATATATATATATAAAATATTAAAATAAAGACTCAATGCAACAAAGTTAAAATAAAACCTCTTAATTTCTGAACATTGTAGTATATTTTTAAATATACCACGCGTACCTACTCGATCAAGTACCTGCCTGATTGTTTTCGACCACTTATCATTAATACATATAACGTTAAACTGATATACAGTAAGTCTCAAGTAACTACGAACACAACATAACATATAAGAAGACAAAGCCGTCACCCTTGTAAGTAGGTTACAATTGGCACTGCTTTATGCTTTTTGAACAAAGAAGAGCTATCAGTTTGCGTGCTGCTGAATATGATCCACTTTACTCTTGGACACCAAATTAACAGAACTTCATTAAAACGTTAGTGGAGGTTTTACAACGATTTGAACAAACTACCAAATATTTCAATTGTTCACGGTGTGTAAGATCAGAAGTAATTCCAAAAGGTTTGTATAAACAAATAAAATCTTTCTAATTTCCTGAAGCATTTACTAGGTGTTAAGATATATTGAAACTTAACTGACAAGAGGGACACATTGTACAATGTACTATATATTTTAGTCGATATTAAAAAATAAAGAGATACGTTAGAAAATGCTTTTAATCATCTTCCCTGTCGATCCTAGATTGGTTGGTGAGTTATCATATGACGAAATGCGCCTCAAGATGGATAAACGGATGAAAAAACAGCAAGTAATTTCTGAAATATGAATTTTGTTCCATTTTGGAAGTTGATATTTATTTTTAAATCCTATATTGTTATAACCCGATGAAACTATAGAATATTACGTTGCTATTCCTATATGAATCACACAAAACAAAATAAAATGACTTTAAATTATTACACAAATAAAGGGTGTCCCAAAATTCACGCAAGAAGTAATTTTGATAGAAAACAGGTTTTTAATTAAAAATTGTAATTTTTTTATTGATTCATAAAGTATAGAGCACAGGGTTATGTATGGAATAACATATCGGGTAAATGGTCTCCACGGCTTTGCTAGCACATATGCACTCTTTTGTCGAAATTTTCCATGACCGTTTTGCATAAATGTGGCTGAATTCCGTTGATACAGCGCTTAATTTCCTCCTTCAAGTCGTCGGTGGTCGTGAGCTTACTGTCATAAACCTTAGACTTTAAAAAACCCCCAAAGAAAAAAGTCCAACGGAGTTAAATCGCATGATCTAGACGGCCAATTCTGATCACCAAAACGGGATATTACACGACCAGGAAGTGACTCATGCAGTAATTGAATTGTTTCTCGGGCTGTATGGCATATGGCACCGTCTTGTTCAAACCACATGTCGTCCATATCCATACCTTGCAATTTAGGCACAAAAAACTGGATTATCATATCGCGATAACGATCACCATTAACTGTTATTGCCTGGCCAACCGCATTTTCGAAGAAGAATGGTCCGCTGATGCCTCCAGCCCAAAATCCGCACCAAACAGTGACACGTTGTGGATGCATTTGTTTCGCAAGAGTCACGTGTGGATTGTCTGAACCCCAAATGCGACAATTTTGTCGATTAACGAAGCCATCAAGATGGAAATGAGCGTCATCGCTAAAGATGATTTACTTCGAAAAGTCAGTATCCACTTGTTGTTCCATAATCCATTCAACGAACTCTCTTCATTGTGCGTGGTCAGTAGTTTTCAGTTCTTCAGTCAATTGAACTTTGTAAGCATGAAGATGCAAATCTTTCGTGAGAATACACTGTAGAGAGCTTCTCGAAATGTCCAATTCTTGACCCCTGGCCGAATTGATGCTCCTGGAGTCTCAGCAACACTTTCATGAACTGCTTCAATGTTTTGTGTCGAACGACTTGTTGAAGGACGACCAGAGCGTTTAAGATCACTAATTGATACAGTCTCCCTGAATTTTTCAATTAATCTCTTCACAGTTGATGAGGTTAAATCACTATTCCGAACATCTTTTGTACGAAAATTCCGAACTGTAGCTGCCAAACTTTCATTATTTTAAAAATATTGCTCAACAATGAATGAACACGTTGTTCTTTCGTGTAGCGCTCCATTTTTAATAATCCTGAAGTGTCAGCTGTGTTTTTTGTTTTGTTGGCAACACTTTACCATACAAATGGCGCCAAATTCAAATATTGTGTGAATTTTGGGACACCCTTTATGTTCTTTGTAAATATACTAATTATAAATATTTAATGGAAATAGAGGTTCCTGGTTTGGTATCTGCGGGATAGTTCACTTGAAGGTTTGTGCCAAAGATTGGCAAATATTGAAACCAGTAAGCAACACACATTTTGAGATATATTCTTTAATATTGGTCGAACTAAAGCTGAAAATAAAAAGGTATTAGAGTTCAGTTCTTATTTAAGTTCGCCATTGATAGAGCGTAAAGCAAGTCCACTTTTATGGTGGTAGATTAATTTCAAACATTTTTCTAGGTTAGGAGAACTTGCTCTTAAATGTCTTTCAGCACCAACTTCTTCAATATTTAGTGAAAGGCTATTTTCTGAGGTTGAAAATATATATGAAGAAAAAAGACACAGATTGCCATCTGAAAATGGTGAAATACTAACATATTACAATTTAGCTCTGCCTGATTTTAAGTATTAAATATTCTACGTGTAAGTTTTGTACTAACTACTAATATAAATAGTTTGGGTTTGTTGTAATGTGTAAAATGTTTCTTTAATGCAGATTTTGAAATAAATGTTACCTTTAATTTGATTTTATTTTGCTCAAAAAATTTGGAAGTGTACCCGGCCGGGTAATAAAGTATCCGGTTAAATCAGCCTGGTACCCGATGTTCACCGAGTGGACAGAGTACCCGTTCCATCTCTACATAAGACACAGTTGAAATTTTGTCAGGTGTTTTCATTGCAGTTTCTAGTGGATCAATGAATTGGCAGGAAACGATGCTATGAATGACCTACTCTGTCTATTGTTTTTTGTGTCTGGGGTTCGTACTCACTTAAACTAATCTATACGTTAAAGAAAAGAAATCATTTTTCTTCATATCTCATGAGTATTCATGTCAAATTCACATAAAATACAAAGTTGACAGTAATTGTAGTTGTTACACATCATATAATTTTATTGTCTTTCTCTCTTTGAAGTATTAAGGCCAATGGATATTAATTATTATGGTCTTATAACCTGTTGTTAGTAAAATAAAATAAATGTTTATGATAACCATATAATTTTTATTGTCATAAATGTATGTATACGTACATTCTTTTCCCAGGTGAAAAGTGTTTCAATCATCGTGCGTGTGTGTGAGTATGTGCGAGTGTTTTGGCATTGGCTGTAACCAATTTCTTTAATAAAAAACAAAAAAATAGTTCGACTATTCCCTTATTGTACACGATTTGTTTAATTGTTTTCAGTTTTTCTTTTTTTTCTCTTTTTTTATTATTTTTTTCCTCTTCTTTCCTTTTTCCCATCTTTTCCTTCCTTCTTTTTTTATACCTTAATTCTAGAATCCATAACATGATGATAGACAATTCTATAGATATCAATGTTATTTAAACTTAAGGGGGTCACTACCGAGGTCAATTTACATTGAAAAGTAAAACCCATTTTCTCAGCAACCGTTCATCCTATTTCAACGAAACTTTGCACACTTATTATTTATTATTATATAATTTAATGGAACTAAAGGTTTAAAGAAATAATTTAAATTACATTTTCTAGAAATTTTGAAAGTTCATGAATTTTATTTGTATGTTTGAATTGACGCGGTAAATTACCAGCTGTTTCGTTTGACATTTCCTTAGTCCGAACTGTAGACAGTGTTGCCATGGATATTTAAAAAAAAAATAGCTCAATAACTTTTATAGTTTTGAAGATAATGGGGCAAATGTACAAAAAAGTCAATTTTTCAGGAGAGCCGAAAAACTAAAAAGTTGTAGTTTTGACTGCTTTTTTTGTTATAATCAACTTTTTTTAATTTATTTCTAGAGTGTTTGTCTTCTTTTTTTTGCAAAAACAAGTTTGGCAACACTGATTGTTTACAACAAAATATGTTTTTTTTCCAAATTTTTTTTTTTTAGTTTTGTTTTGTTTGGTTATATTTTACGTGAGAGATTGTTTTTGTTTACATAGTTACAAATTTTTTTCCTGTTTTCTGTTACTATTGCTGTTTTAAATTTTATTATATTGTTATTTTATTATAGTTTTTTATTATTGTTTTGTGAAGAAAAATGACTAAGCCAAAGACTAGCTTCAAGAGCAAGAAAAGGAATAAACCTTTTAGTGGGACACATATTTCTGTTGCTCGTAAATTGGTCATGTCCTTACCATCTGTTGAATCAACACCATCAACCTCATCTGAAAATCGTACACCTTCTTCTTCAAAAAAAAACTAGGTAATCAAAATAAATTTGAGTCATTCATGAGCAACCATGCGTATGATTTGGTGGATGTTGGAGAGCTGAGTAAAGCACTGAACTCAACAGTGGACTGCAAAAAATGTGGTGGTGAAATCACCCTAAGTGTTTGTTTGAGAAACGGTTTGGCATCCACTATAAAGATTGTTTGTCAGAATTGTCAAGTCCTAAATAAACTAAGGAACTCCAAGAAACTGGATTATGAACTCGAAGGTAAATCTGTGAAATTAGATACAATAAATATTAGATTTACTTATGCACTTAGGTGTACTGGTAAAGGATTTGCTGGAGCTAAACTTCTTTGTGCTATGATGAACATTCCTCCCCCACAAAGCAAGCACTTTTTGCACCAAAATGTTATTCGTTCAGCTCTTGAAGTAGTTGGAAAAGATATAATGGTGGCTGCCGTAGAGGAAGCCTGTATTTCAAATAGTGGCAACAGGGATTTGGCCATCTCACTAGATGGCAGTTGGCAAAAAAGGGGTCATACTTCTTTGAATGGCGTGGTCTCTGCTGCGAGTACTGACTCAGGCAAAATAGTGGATATTGTGGTACTCTCCAAACACTGTCGTTGTCCACTAAAATTTCAGAATACACATAATGAAAATTGCATAGCCAATCATAGTGGTACCAGTGGGGCTATGGAAGCAGCTGGTGCAGAGCAAATTTTCCTGAGGTCAATGGACAAATACAATGTGAGATATTCTCACTTCTTAGGTGATGGAGACTCAAAAGGTTTCTTGAAGGTTGTAGAACAAAACCCTTACGGAGATAGTCTCTTAGTTCAGAAGTTAGAATGTATAGGACATGTACAAAAAAGGATGGGATCTAGACTCAGAAAGCTAAAAACTTCCTACACGTCCAAAAAACTGCAAGATGGAAAGCCGATAGGAGGAAAGGGCAGACTCACGGATGTGGCAATAAACGACATTCAAAAGTTTTATGGCTTAGCCATACGAAGAAACGTTGGCAGCTTGGCTGAGATGAAAAAAGCAGTATGGGCAGAATTTTTTCATCTCGGCTCAAACGACCAGAATCCGGCACACAATTTATGCAGCTTGGACTGGTGTAAGTTCCTCAAGGCCCAGGCAGAAAAAAAATTATATGAGCAGTCAAAGCATTTTCATCTACCAAAAGTAGTGGAAATTTTGAAACCTGTCTTCAGGGACCTGGCGAATCCAGCCCTGTTAGAAAAATGTGTTCACGGTAAGACACAAAACACAAACGAAAGCTATAATAATGCACTGTGGGTTAGATGCCCAAAAAATATTTTTGTAGAGAAAAGCACACTAGAATTAGGTGCATAAGATGCACTATGCTGCTTCAATGAAGGTAATATTTCCCGCTGCCGAGTACTTGAAAAACTTTTCATTGACCCTGGAAAATTTACAATTGCTGGGCTGATGAAGGAAGATGAACCTGAGAATAGTGAAAGCCGAGAAAGACCTACAACAAGCATCGAAATGCGAGAGGCAAAAAATTTCAAGAGCAAGAAAAAGTTTAGAAGAAAAATTTAAGAAGTTAGAAAAAAAAGAAGGCCCGTCATATGAAGCGGGTTCATTTTAGTTAAAAAAAAGTATAACAAAATAATAAAATCTTATTATTACTTTTCAAAATATTATTGTAAAAATAAAGTTTTTTATTTGTATATAGTAAATAGTATTTCAAAATATTTTTGTAAAAATAAAGTTTTTTATTTGTATATAGTAAATAGTGTTATATAATTATTCCTAAGCATTGTTAATAAAAAGTGGGATAATAATAATAATAGTGAAAATAATAATAACTTCATAATGGGTGGAATGGGGTGGTATATTGAAAGGTGCGTAATGCGAAGCTAGGCGAAGGCTGAACGGGACTCATATCTTGGCGATACTGACTGATGGCTCATACCTTGACTACTTTATATAAAAATTTCAGGCACTTATACTCATCGTATAATTGTGGGGGTTGGATTGTTTTGTGCAGAAATGATTGTAGATTATAAAAATGGAAAAAAACGAAAAACGTATTTTTTTTCATTTTTCTCGGTAGTGACCCCCTTAATAGATGTTGCATATTAATCGGCAATTGAGCATTCAATTTAATTTTTCTGAAAAGTCTGAATTTTATTTCAATCTAAATCTAAAATACAATGTTGCATATCTCCTGTTTCCCCGCAATCGCAATTGGTACTATCCTGTAGGCCTATTCTATTTCTATATATCGTATACAATGCATAATTACTCCTTATTCTACTTATTTCTTGTATAAAATTTTTAATATAGGTTTTTTGTTTATGTGAAGGAACACTGCCTTGAAAAACTAACCGGTTGGCGATTCTACAATTTTTTTTTTCCAGTCTATGTCGATTTTAATTACTATCATCAGAGACCGTGGCTTCTTTGGCTAACATCCATTTTTTGATTTGGCGGAGTTCCTACGTAGATCTTCACCTAAACCAACTTTAGATTTTTATTTTTTTCGATTAACTGGTTGTATAGTCTTACAACACTGATATAACACATGGGCTGAAAAGTCCCGGGCCTAACACATAGATGGCGCTAGTTTTATTGCAGTCACCTTTTTTTCAGTTAATACTAACCTTCAAAAGACAGCTGTTAAAATTTCATGATATTCTATTCATTAGTTTGTGAGTTATTGTGCTAAGAGTGACGCTACTTTTGTTATTTTCAAAACAATGGATCAAAAACAATTTCGTGTTTTAATTTTACACTGCTTCTTGATGGGAAAAAATACCGTTCAAGCGAAGCAATGGCTTGAAAAGTGTTATGGGGACTCCGCTCCATCAGAAACAACAATAAAACGTTGGTTTGCTGACTTCAAACGTGGTCGTAGAGACACCGATGATGCAGAACGCAGTGGACGTCCAAATGAGGCGGTAACACCAGAAAACATCAAAAAAATCCATAAAATCGTTTTGAATGATCGAAAAGTGAAGTTGCGTGAGTTAGCTGACATCGTAAAGATATCAAAAGAACGTGTTGGCTTTATATTGCATGAGCATTTGACTATGAGAAAGCTCTGTTCAAAGTGGGTGCCGCGTTTGCTCACTGTTGATCAAAAACAAGAACGTGTTGATGATTCTGAGCAGTGTTTGGCCATGTTTAAACGTAACAAACCGGAATTTTTGCGTCGATATGTGACAATGGATGAAACATGGATCCATCACTTCACTCCGGAATCAAAACGATCGTCATCTGAGTGCACAGCAACTGGTGAACCTCGTCCAAAGCGAACGAAAGCACAACAATCGGCTGGAAAGGTTATGGCCTCGGTATTTTGGGATGTGCGTGGTGTAATATTCATCGACTATCTTGAGAAAGGAAATACCATCAACAGTGAATATTATATAGCGTTATTGGAGCGTTTGAAGGCCGAAATTGCAAAGAAACGACCGCATATGGCAAAGAAAAAAATTTTGTTTCATCAAGACAACGCACCGTGTCACAAGTCAATCAAAACAATGGCAAAACTACATGAATTGAACTTCGAATTGCTCCCACATCCACCGTATTCGCCAGATTTGGCTCCCAGCGACTACTGGCTGTTCGCAGACCTGAAAAAAATGCTCGCCGGTAAGAAATTTCGCACGAATGAAGAGGTTATCGCTGAAACTGAGGCCTATTTTGAGGCAAAAGATAAATCGTTCTACAAAAGTGGTATTGAAATGTTAGAGCGGCGCTGAAATGATTGCGTTGCTCTTGATGGAGATTACGTTGATGAATAAAGCTAATTTTGAACCAAAAAAACCGTGTTTTCTTTGTTAGGCCCGGGACTTTTCAGCCCATGTGTTATTTGTAAAAACTTTTTAAACCAATACATCTAAGTGTTGTGTATCTGGTATCAATTTTTTTGTATCACCCACAGTTCTCTCACAATATGACATCGATTAAATTTTGAAAATACGGAAAATTTGATACACAAAAAATAATAACTTAAACCGTACTTTTATTTGATTAGGCTACAATTTTTACTCACGATAACATATTTCACTTCAGTGCGAATATTTGAGATGCTTATTTTTTTATGTCTTTTCCCTTTTCTCTGTGAAGTTTCTTGTATAGCTTTTTCTCCGATGTAATGCATTTTGTTGTTCTCTATGAAGTGACCAACAGTAATTACCCATCATGTTGATATTCCACCGTCCCTGGTACCGTTTCTCCATCTCCTTTAGTCCTGATGAAACCGTTCCCCTGCTCTTCGCCTAAGTTTTTAGGAAAAAAGTCAAGATATCAGGCCCAAGGAAAACTCCTTCTTTCAGTTTGGCTTCTGATAAATGAGGAAATCTTTTACAAATATTTAAAACATTCACCATCTTTAGGCAAGGCTTTCTCAAATTGTTTCTTTAAGCCTAAATTGATGTGTAGTGGTGGTAGAAGAATCTTTTTAGGGTCTACTAAAGTTTTATGCAAAATGTTCTTCTCGCCAGGTGTTAAAGTTTTTCTTACGGGCCATTGTTTTTTGGACCAATGTTGATCCCTTGCTCTGCTGTCCCACTCACATATAAAACATGGAAACTTTGTAAATCCCTTTTGTTGACCAAGGATCATGGACATAGCATCCAATGGTCAGCTGAATAGTTAATTTTCTGTAAAATCATGTTAAGATTTCCTTCATATAGACTGAATGAGCAATGAAGCGTAAGTATTTCTGTTGTGTAACAGAACACCTTTTAAACTAGTTTTTGATGAGTCTATAAAAAGCCTCCAATCTTTCTTCTTGTACTCAATACCAAATTCGTTCATTAGACTACCAATATCATGGCAGTAAACCAAATCCTCTTCCA
This sequence comes from Pachyrhynchus sulphureomaculatus, assembly GCA_019049505.1. Taxonomy (NCBI): domain Eukaryota; kingdom Metazoa; phylum Arthropoda; class Insecta; order Coleoptera; family Curculionidae; genus Pachyrhynchus; species Pachyrhynchus sulphureomaculatus. The sequence continues at coordinate 17,143,451 of CM032453.1, read as the reverse complement.
CCTTGAAAAACTGAGCAAACTGTTGATCTCTTGTTCTATAATGGTAAATAGATTTTCTATATACCAATAAATGTTTTTCTTTCAGCCTAGAATCATGTAATTCTGCTTTTTCCTTAGTTAAACCCAAATATCTCACTAAATCATTTAACTCAGCTTGTGTAAACAACTGTGGTTTTAAATTTTCTAAAGAACATTGAAACTCATCATCATCCGGTCGACTTTCATTAAATTCGGGACCGGACTGTAAAACGTCATCAATAGACTGAGGTGGCTCAGGGACAGGAAGTCCCGGTCTATGTCCTGCCTCAGTTGAGTTCTTGTCAGTTCTAACGGTAGAGCTAATGATTCTACTTCTAATACATTTGTCGGTGTGCTTTTTAAGACATCCTACACACAGTTTTAGGCAACACGATGGTAGGAAACAACGAATTGTACTACATATGCACATATTCCTCGGCTGCCTGCTTTTAAGTGTTGACTGTGTCAACCACTCTGTCGGCTTGGAAACTGCTGTATCAGCTTTCGATGGAGTATTAGGTATACGTACTTAGTACAATTCGTTGTATCCTACCATCGTGTTCCGTAATTACTTGGATAAGTACCCTTAATTTCTGTTCTCTTGTTTGTCAATCCTAGCCCGACTGACGAGCCGTGATATGGCGTAACGCGCCTCGAGATGGATTTAACGAATAAGAGAACAGTGGGTAAACTACTGAAATATGGGCATTATCCGTTTTCAGTTATTTTACATTAACCACAGTTTTAGGCATTTATTTTTTACTAGTTCTAATTATGATTAACAAACAACAAATCCTTTTTTTGTTAAATAGAAAAAGAAATGCTCTATTATGTCACTGGTATTTTTAGTATATACGTTTATAACATGATCTAATAAAAACCTGTTACCTGTGTAAAAGAGATAGGTTTTTATAGTGTTTGTATTTCATTTTATAACTGTTAACGCGTGAAAAAATACGGGTACCTCTATAAAGTGGTAAAAAATTCTAAAAATAGGTATTTTAATGCTATATCATTAAGTTTACCATAATCTTTTTCCAATATATAAGCACACAATTTTGATAAAATAATAATTTATGTGTAATTAAACATACAGCACCTCACCGAAATTTTTGTCATGTTCAACAGTGAACGAAATATCTGTAAAATACACTAGACACAAAAATTAAGGGACTGGATCTCAGCAAAAAATGAATTCGTTTTGAAAAAAAACTGTCTTTTTTTTTAAATTAAAGCTCGTGGAAACGATTTGTGCGAGAGAACTCAGTGGATATTCGAAATTTGCGGAAGAAAAAACAGCGTTCAATGGGTATATCAACTTTTCGCAATTAATTTTTAAATTGACATTTGAGAATAAAGTGCATACAGCAGCTAAAAAAACCAAATGATATTTTTTGACGATTGTGTAGCATTGTGAATATTGTAAAAAGACTTAGAAAAAAAATTTTCAAACAAAATTTTTTTTTCATTTTTTCTTTTTTCAATAATTAAGATTTTTCTGTTAAAAAAATAGATTATTGCACAAAAAAACATTTTCAACCCCAACAAATGAATAAAAAATGAAAACTGACAATTTGAATCATTTGGAACACAGTGAAAAAAGAAAACGCAACGGTTTGAAATTTTGAGGGTTTCTTTGGGATATCTTGAGGTGGTAACAAAAAACAAAAATAGCCTTAGTCTATCCATTATTTGTAAACTTATACCAAGTTAAGTGAAAATCCCGAAATAAGCAATTTTTAAGCATTTTTTTAATTAACTTTTACGCTTTAAAAAAATTTTTTTGATCAAAAAACAATAATAACGTTTTGTAGAGAATGTTTTGAAGTTTCCAAAATCCTACTTGAATTTTCTGTACAATCATTAGTTCCTGAGTAATTAATTGCCAAAGTGAAAAGTCTCATTTTTGCTTTGAACGACAATAACTTCGCGAAAAATCATCGTACAAGGCTTTTGGAGCGCTCAAATTAAAGAGGACAAAAAGAGCTAAAAGATCTCTTAGGTGAAATCACTGAAAAAATTTTATCGAAGTCCATGGACCTTTTGAAAGGCAAGCAAAAATTTGGAAAAAATTTTTGTCCGGTGGTTTTCTTATGATTACGCGAAAACCGTTAATCAAAAAAAAATTTGGACTCAGGATTCGAAAACTAGAAACTAGAAGCTTCGATTTGCTTTTTTTTTATTGCTCTATGGCCATTTTTCGCTGAGATACAGCTTCTTGAAAATCACCTAAAAATTTCGATTTTTTATAATATCCTTTATTTTTTGTGTCAAGTGTATTTAATTAAAAATAAAGATTTACTCAGTACTTTCCTTGTGAACATGCAGTTGTAAAATAAGTAGCAAATTTGACTTTCTCGAGTGAAAGGAAAGTAAATTTCCATAAAACATTTAAAACCATAGAACATATTGACACCAACCTCTTTTACCCCCTTCCCGTAAATCGATATCCGTCAAAAACTATAGGCCTCATTTCTATTTCAAGTATTATATTATTTCTCAACATATCGACAGACCGACAAACAGTGGGAAATAAGTGGAAAAAATTTTAAATTTAAAACACTTTGAAAAATTATTACACAGGGCAACAAAAAAATATTTTTGTTTTGGTGCCTGGGATTTTAGAGCTGATTTTAACTATATTTGGGACGCTAAATCTATACATGCAATCCGTTTTTCTCTATCAGCTCTACTTTTTAGATACATCAACTTATCTACCAATGTGGTTTTTATTCAGTATATTCATTTATGAGAGTTCTAAAATTATTATATATTCATTAATGTAGGTACAATGGTTTTATTGTCAGTCTGTAATTGTGTAAATTCCAGGTAAATCTATAAATAGTGGAAAAATTGCCTATCAGGTACCTGAACTGACCCTTTTAATCACCTAACTCGGGTAAGTCTCGTCAGTTTGTGCGTTCTTACTAATGAGAGTAGATCGAATTCGGCATGTTATTTTATGTTAAGAAAAGAGTGTTTTTTGTGTTATTGAACAGAATTAAAATGAGTTCAGGTTCCAGTTCAAGAAGAAGTTGTGTAAATCAACCTGATGTGTTTTGCTATATATGTGGAGAATACATGTTTCAACAAAACAGACAAACTATTACTGACTTTGTAAAGCGAGCGTATCTTGGATACTTTGGAGTTAAGCTTGGTCATCAGGACAAAGCGTGGGCCCCGCATCTCGTATGTAAAACTTGTACAGAGCATTTACGGCAGTGGACTACCGGGAAAAGAAAATGTCTAAAATTCGGCGTACCAATGGTTTGGAGAGAACCAAAAAACCACTTCAATGATTGTTATTTCTGTTTAGTAAATACTAATGGAATCAATCGAAATAACCGCAGTAAGTGGACTTATCCCAATTTAGACTCGGCAATACGCCCTATCCCGCACTCAGATGAAATACCGATTCCAACATTTCATCAGCTACCACATATCTCTGATGACGAATATTTTCCCTCTGATCGCTCTTCTAATGCTAATAAAAGTTCTGATGCTAATGAAACTAACAGTGACTATGAGGGGACGTCATCAGTTCCTCAACGCTTCAATCAAAATGAATTAAATGATCTCACCAGTGATCTCAATTTATCGAAAAAAGCTTCTGAAGTACTGGCTTCTAGGTTGAACGACAAAAATTTACTGGAACAAGGAACCAAAATTACCTTTTACCGTACAAGAGAGAAAGATCTGCTACCATTCTTTTCTCAAGAAGACAATCTTGTATTTTGTCACGAAATTAGGGGACTCATGAAAGAAATCGGACTTTCTGAATATATTCCAGATGATTGGCGCCTATTTATTGACAGTTCAAAGCGAAGTTTAAAATGTGTCCTTCTACATAATGGGAATAAATATGGTTCAATACCACTAGCTCACTCAACGAAACTGAAAGAAGAATATAATACCATAGCTTTGGTCTTGCAGAAGATAAAGTATTACGAACATCAATGGATGATTTGTGTAGACTTAAAAATGGTAAACTTTCTTCTTGGGCAGCAAAGTGGTTACACGAAATATCCGTGTTTCTTGTGCCTCTGGGATAGTAGGGACAAAACACACCACTGGGTTAGAAAAGATTGGCCTCAGAGAGAAACCATGGACGTTGGGGAAAAGAATGTCATTAACGACGCTTTCGTTGAAAGAGAAAAAATCATACTTCCTCCGTTACATATAAAGTTGGGCTTAATGAAGCAATTTGTAAAGGCTCTTGATAAGAATGGGTCTTGTTTTGCATATATAGGGGTAAAAATGCATCAATTGAGCACAGAAAAACTCAAAGCAGGGATATTTGACGGCCCACAAATAAGACAATTAATTAAGGATCCTGCCTTCATAAATTCAATGAATCAAGTTGAACGAGAAGCTTGGACATCATTTGTTGCAGTTGTAGAAAATTTTCTAGGCAAACATAAAGCTCAAAACTATGTTGAAATTATGAGGGGACGAGATGAGATGCTTAATAGTTTCAAATCCTTAGGGTGCAATATGAGTATTAAAATACACTATTTACACAGCCACTTAGACCGTTTTCCAGAAAATTTAGGAGACATGAGTGAGGAACAAGGTGAAAGATTTCACCAAGATATTAAAGTTATGGAGGACCGCTACCAAGGAAGATGGGACATGCACATGATGGCAGATTACTGCTGGAGTTTAAAAAGGGACTGTTTAAAAAAACATTCAAGAATGTCGCGGAAAAGAAGCTTTCCAAGTGTTGAGTGACTATTTCATTTCTTCAATGTTTTTTTTTTGTTTGTAAGTACGACATAATATTGTATTTTGTATAACTAAAATAAAAATTTCGTATCTACTTTTGTTTACTACACTTACGGATTTGAGTTACAATAATGTAACTTATATTTCTCTAAAATTGTATATCTTAAAAATTTGAGCTCCTAGGTACAAATGAATACGTTATTTGAATTCAGGACATCAAATTGATATAGAATCAGCTCAAAAAACCTCGACACCAAAACAGCTGTTCCCCTGTGTTATTGTTAATTTTTATTGTAGTTTAAATCCCACAGTCTCTTACTTCGATAAGCTTTTTTCCAATAGAGTTCACAGAAGAATAAAAACGGCCCCGAAAGTAGCCTTAACTAGAGATCGCACCTTTTCGCGATTTTCGTATGGAAATGTTCTCTAGAGATATTGAGCTCTAAATTGCTTATAACAGTTTTCACTGGTTTTTATATTCTTTAAGGAACTCGTCAAAATCAAACAATCATGCAGCGAACATGAGTACATTACCATATACAGTCAGGCCAAAAAGTCTCCATACACCACCTGCGTTCTATACAATTTTTCTGTTATGTTTAACTAATTAAACTATGAGAAAATACGTTTAAATTAATATTTAAAACTAAACCAACCAGGATTAGTATTAAAAACAACTACGGAACATTTTATTTAGAAGTTACATCATTGTTATAAAAATGTAAACAAAATTAATGTCAAAAAAGTCTCCATACACTCAAGAACTGCACTGAAAAAAAAAACACGTTATAATCAGCCGCATTTTATCAAGCTATCTATTGCGCTAAACTAAACAAATGAATAATTTTAGGCCATAATTTAAAATCTGTCACTTATTGCTAGTAATTTTGCAGTGGGATTTCAAAGTAGTATTAAAAATGGGCGAGAGAAATTGTAAAAATTCCATTTCATGTTCGGAAGATCATAACTGATTTGTGGAAAGATGGAAAATTGTACAGAAATATAGGAAAAAATTGTTAAAAAGTCGCATGCTACTGTTTAGTATATTGTAACAGGTTCTTATAAAATTCGACTACGCTCCGATCGTCCCAAGACTCCACGTGAAGAGACCAGTATTAGACAAATAATTATAGATCTCAAGAAAAGTGCACCAAAATTAAAAGGGAACTATTTTCGAAAAATGTTTGTTTACAAACAGTGAGAAATTACTTACACAGGGCAGGCTATAAGGGGTGTGCAGCCAGGAAGAAGCAGTTAATTTCGGAAGGTAATCGCAAAAAGCGGTTAGTTTTTGCTAGGGAATACGTTACTAAACCTCTTAAATTTTGGGAATCCGTAATCTTTAGTGATGAAACTAAAAGTAACCTTTTTGGGTCTAATGGCAGAACTAAAGTTTGGAGAAAGAAGAATACCATATTTGATAGTAAAAACATTTGTTCCACGGTGAGACAAGGGGATGGCAGTGTTCTGCTTTGGGGATGTATGTCCTCTGGAGAGGTTGGAAATTTACATTTTATTAATGGTACCATGGATCAGCATGTTTATCTGAACATTTTGAGAGACAATTTAAGAGAAAGTATGCAAAAATTAGCACTCAAAAAAATATACATTTTCCAACAGCACAATTATTCGAAACATACGGAAAACTTGGTGCGAGAATGGATGATCCATCATGTGCGACAACAGCTTCATACACCTCCGCAATCACTCAATGTTAACCCCATCGAACATTTATGCGAGGAACTCAAACGGCGCGAACACATAATGTTTCAAATAGAGAAGAATTAAAAAACAGAATATTGAACGAATGGGAGAACATGCCAGCAGAAGTTACTAGAAAGCTGGTGGCAAGCATGACAAAAAGGAGATTATCAAGGCCAACGGCAGTCCCACTAAATATTAGTTTAAACGAAGTTGTTATTTTCCGTTAAACTCCGTCAAACTATTATCGATAATTGTTAAGTGTATGGAGACTTTCTTGACATTAATTTTGTTTATAAAAATTATAACAATGACTGACTGTATATTATATTACCGATTTTTACTTTCATGAAAATGGAAGTACGAGGCTGGTTTGAAAAGTCCGTGCAAAGTCCGAGAGATGGCACCACCGGCGCGTATCGAGGTCATCTCTTGAATGAACGCACACCAAGTTTCAGCCATATTGGTCTATTTCTTTGTGTTTGGCATTCGTGTGAATCAAGGAAGTCGAGTGATTTTCAAGAAATGGACGAAAAAGAATTTCGTGTGGTGATTAAACATTACTTTATGAAAGGCAAAACGCCTCAGGAGACTAAAGAGAAGCTTGATAAACATTCTGGTGACTCTGCACCTTCGATCAGAACAGTTTATAAGTGGTTTCAAAATTTTCGGACTGGCCATATGGGCACAAGTAACGCTGAACATTCTGGACGGCCTGTGGAGGTTACGACTCCAGAAATCATTGATCAAATCCATGATATGGTGATGAATGACAGAAGAGTTAAGGTGCGTGAGATTGCTAGTGCTGTGGGCATCTCGACTAAACGGGTACATAATATTTTGCATAAACATTTGGATATGAGAAAGCTATCCGCAAGATGGGTGCCGCGATTGCTCACGCTTGACCAAAAACGGAATCGTGTGAAGTGTTGCAAGGATGGTTTGCAGCTGTTCCAGAAGAATCCGGAGGACTTTAAGCGTCGTTTCGTCACTGTGGATGAAACATGGATACATTACTATACTCCTGAGACCAAACAACAATCTAAACAATGGGTTACCAAGGGGGAATCTGCACTAAAAAAGGCGAAGACCGTTCCTTCGGCCGGAAAGGTTATGGCGACTGTCTTTTGGGATTCGCAAGGGATAATCCTTATCGACTATCTGGAAAAGGGTAAAACTATTACAGGTGAATATTATTCATCGTTATTTGACCGTTTGAAAACCGAACTGCAAGAAAAACGCCCGCGATTGGCCCACAAGAAAGTCCTTTTCCATCACGACAACGCACCAGCACACACCTCAGCAGTTGTGGTTGCAAAATTAATGGAAATAGGATTCCAACTCGGTTCACATCCCCCTATTCTCCAGACTTGGCTCCCTCGGACTACTATTTGTTCCCCAATTTGAAGAAATGGCTGGCGGGACAAAGATTTTATTCAAACGAGGAGGTGATTGCAGACACTAATGGATATTTTGCAGACTTGGACAAATCCTATTATTCGGAAGGGATCAACCAACTAGAACATCGTTGGACGAAGTGTATAAGCCTAAAAGGAGACTATGTCGAAAAATAAAAAATGTTTACCCCAAACACATAAGTAGTTTTTATTTTTGCACGGACTTTTCAAACCAGCCTCGTATGGTGATAGTTTTTATTTTCCTAGAGTTTTGAAGACTAGCTCCATTCGCCTCCAAATAACCTCTTGTTTGCTTAGATAGCAGGTACTATGAGGTTCGATTTCCCTCAAAGAACACCACCGAATATCACCGAATGCGATTTCAGGTGATAGTCCAGTAAACAGGGGACAAAAAGTGGTCATATCAAGAAAAAAAAATTTCTCAACCATCCTTTATATTTTTTGGGGTGCAGAATTCGAATTTCGACCTCGTAAATATTGTGAGTTTTGCGTAAAATGCAAAAAAACGGCGAAAAATGCTCTTTTTTCAATTTTTCGTTTTTAACTTGAAAACTACGCATTTCTCGATAAAAGTATTTCTACACAAAAAATAAACTGCAATGAATTTCCAACAAATTCTTCTATAGGTTTTGTCAGGCAAAAGTTTTGCTTTGAAATTTAGTGATATTTCGGACAGCGCTAAGCCAAGAGCACTCCCCCACGCACGGACTTCTATTTTCAGGATACCTTTATTTAATTAGTTATATTTAATAAGATTATTAACCCACATTTGTGACCAAGGAACAGAGCTCCAAGCGAGAAATGAGGCAGTTGCTCTTGGCTTAGCACTATTACATTTCAAAGCGCTCTAACGGCGAAACCGTTCACTTGACAAAAAAAATAACCGGTCAAGTGCAAGTTGAACTTGCGCAATTAGTGTTCCATACGTTTATTGCTTTTGAAATAAAAATTTTTGTTACGGAGGTAAAAAATGATCAGTGACTTCACAAAACCCACCCCAAATGAGTTTTCAACAAAGTTTGTTTCCGATCTTTACTGAAAACTGATGACCTTGAAATTTTTTTTTTATATACCAGATAAATTATTAAAGGTAATCCACTCGTGATAATTTTCGTTCAATCTACACCCCGTGGATAATATTGCAGAATTTGTTCAAAATTTTTGGATCAGTACTTTTCGAGATAGAGGGAGGGGACAGCGATTTTTCGCGATTTTTTCAAAATAACACAAAGAAAAGTGTGCGCATGTAAGACATTATATATATTTTTGAACTCGTGTTTTTACAAGCTTTCATTTGACACCCCACTCGATAACCTAGTGAAAATTTTTTTTTTCACTTCCAATTTCACCCCCCAAAACTAACCCCTTAAGTCAAAATTTAACTTTCAAAACTACACGGCTCTAGTGAGGCCATCAATTTCTATATTAGCACCAAATTTCAACTTTCTACGTCAAACAGTTTCGGAGAAAATCGGGTGTGAAAGACGGACGGACAGACAGACAGACGGACGGACAGACAGACACGTACGGAACACTAAGAGTTTGTAAAAAATTGTGTAATTTATTTTTATATAGGAATGCTTTTCTCGAAAAGTGCGTAGTCTTCTAGTTATAAGCGAAAAATTGATATCTCCTCTTCGTTTGAGAGTTATAGTGCCAACAGACCGACACACCAAAAAAGACAAACCGATGGAAATAAGTGACTGTGTTTCTCGTGATCTAGGAACTCTTAAAACGTGAAGAAAAGCAAAAATCTCAAAGCGTATTTTTTTTACGACTATAATACTTTTCTTTCGCAAGGAAAGTAAAACATTAAATAACCTGGTACATAGATATGACGTTTGATATTTGCAATCACCGCAAATATTAGTCCTCTAGCAAATATGCAATAATGAATCTTAAATCTTAACGAATTATAATGTTCACAAATTTAATTTCGTAACAGTTTCATTATAACAACAAACATTTACTAAATCTTCGCAACGACAATAAAAATTACCCTCTACTAATAAAAAACACTCCCCAGTGTCAACTATGAACGACTGCCCAGCAGGTCGGCCGAATAGCTCCCAACTAATTGTTTTTTTCCTAAAAAAAACTCCCTCTAACGACTGATTTATCACCGATTTTCGTCACATGCAGCTTTTAATTAAAACCGCAGGGATATATTCATTTTATTGTCCACGTCTGAATAGAACTTGTTAAGTCTGCTTTTTCACATTAAAAAAAAAAGAATGATATAATCTCTTTATAATCCTTGAGTTTTATGACCTAGAAATAGGGACCCAAAATTGGCAAATGGTCTAGACCAGTGATTCCCAAAGTGGTTCAGGTGGACCCCAGGGGTCCACGGGAGACTCGACGGGGGTCTACGTTGGCATGAAAAAAAAATGGGAGTTCACAAGTTGTAAGTGGGGGTCCACGAAAATTTATCTGGTTTCGATAGTAAAGAACAAAAATGTTGGCTTGGCTTTACCTATCAATGTAGGCAGATAATACACTACTCAAAAAAATTAAGGGAGTGTATTTTAAGAAGGTCAGCGAATGTTACTTGTAAAAACTTGCATATTCGATATTCAGTACAACGCGCGTCGAGACTTGCAAAGCGCCGCCCGCAACGTAACCCGTTCAGACGTGCAAAGGGACGAAATACGACTTGTGTTGTGCTTGCAATCTTGCATGAACTTGTTTGATTCTTCACCAATATAAATACGAATGCCAAGGACAAACGTTACTCATTTGTTTCCGGAATTTTGAAAAGAAAAGTGTGAGTGAACCGATGTCAGTGTTTGCCAGTGCCGGAAAAAGTAAGTACCTGCCTATTTGTTATTCATACTTTTATTTTATATTGTAATAATATTATATTTGTTATGTTTGCGTGTAGTAGGTACGTAATAAAAATTAAATACTGAACAGGGCCATTATTCGATACTTCTATAAAAGAACAGAAAGCCGAGAAAGATTGAACTTTTAGTACTTTTTATTATAAAATTATTTATTTACCCGACTGCGGTGATTCACTAAAGGAGAGATACACGTGTATGATTGACCTGCATATTTGTACATATTTCAGTGCCCTCGTAGTTGCTAATGTTAAATGACTAAAAATATTTTCATAAATTGTACGTGTCTTTATGTACCACTCGTAACGTACATTAAAATAATAAATAAATCATTAAAATCGCGGAGTTTTGATGTCAAAATACTCTTTAAAAGTATTTTCTCTCGAATTTACAGAAGTGTATCAAAATATAATTAATCAAAAAATATTTTATAATACATTAAAATAGGTTCAGCCGTTTTGTGAAAACCTCTATATGGGTCTTAGCAGTTTATTGCTTTTAATAATTAGAATCAGTTTTGCCGCCGGCATAAACGGAAGTGGCGAATGTGGTATTACAAGAGGCGCTACTCGAGCTTAGCACCAATGAGGAGCTGAATGTGAAATTTAAAAAAGGCTATCAAACATTTTAGCTGCACGCAGAAATACCCGAAAAATATCCTGGGCTATGGGAAATTGCGAGAAAACTTTTGATAGCGTTTCCCTCGTCATACCTTGTCGAAAAAAGTTTTAGTGTCGTTACAAACCTATTAATAAAAAAAAGGAGCAGATTGAACATCGCAGAACGGGGAGATTTGCGGTTATTCCTTACAAAACTGAAGCCAAATATTGATAATTTGCTGTCAATCCATCAAGTCTTCCCTCCCATTAAAATTATGACTATTTGTTGATTTGTATTGTTGAAGTTACGGTAAGTTATTAATGTTTAATTTTAATTCTATTAAGTCTGTAATCATATTATTTTAATAAATAGAACACAAGAAAATATATTATTTTTATTTTTACCACTCCGAATTTAGGGTTGGAACTCAGCCACGATGCAAATTTCCATCGTTAGATCTAATCTTCACATTTTTTGACGAGTTTTGGGAATATGGTAGAAATGTAGCAGCAGAGGGTCCACCGAAACCAGTAAAATTTTGAAAGTGGTCTACGAGAAAAAAAAGTTTGGGAACCTCTGGTCTACAAATAAAAACGATTGTAGTTTCCGACAAGTCATGTTAGGGTGGATTGCTCTTAAATCAGAATGCAGAGACTCCGGAATCTGTTGTGACGTTCGTCTATATTTATATTCTTAGAGCTTACCGTCTCTACTTAATAATTATACCGATTTGGAAAAGAATTGACAAGCAGAACACTGAAGCGATACACATGCAATATGGTTTGTGTTTCAGGGTAGTAGGTACTGTATTTACGACCCGATTTATCGTTGACGTCTGGTGAGGCTGCGTGGTTGCTTAATGTTTGGTGGCTGTGCCGATGTCCCCGGACTGCGGGACCAAATAGCACAATGAAGCTCCTAGGATCAAAAAATTCCGGGCGTAAAACAGCCCCCAGTTCGGATATCCGGGTGACGGCTGGTCTGGGGGCGTCAACATTCAGAGATTACAGATTTAAAATAAATTTTTGTAATATACGAGGTTTAAATTCCAACGTAAATTCAGTGCACTAACACCTGCAATCAAATAAACCTCATGTACTTGTTCTCTGTGAAACCAAGGTCAGTTCGTCGACCAGCACGGTCAACTTTCTCTATCTTGGGTACGATTTCTATTCCTGGTTTAGGCGATCCCTCTTGGCAACAAGATGAGGATCTGAAGCCCCGAAGCTTTGATGTTATGGTTTATCTGCTGCCTCTATCGACTACCAAGTTAGTAGTTACTAACTTTAGAACACTTTTCGCTTCTCTTGCAGATACCATGGATTCTCTCTCTGCAGCCTTTTATCCCATATGAAATGTAGTGGCCTCTGATACGTCCCGCTTAAGTTGCTGCCAATTAACTGTTCCCTGAGCTTCATCTATAAGGTCAAGCATTGATCTTCCTCTTAATGGTTTTAGCTGGTCTATCCCTTGTCAGAGATCAACCGCGTTGTCTCTTACCCTCCACTTTATCTTGGATGACCCTTTTCTGGGCCTTTTCTCATAAAGTGTCCAAAATATTTGAGTTGTTGGATGACACTGGATAGCCTTCGTTTGATGTGTCATTCTCTTAAAATAGACATATTCATTCTGTGTTAATCCCATATGATATTAAGCATTTTTCTCCAACAAAACATTTCCGTTGCTTCGATTTTCTTCCTCTCCTTTTGTCTCAACGTCCAAGATTCACACCCGTACATCAATATTGGGAAAAATCAAACAATTCATCAGTCTCACTTTAACTTGTTTGGAGATTATGTTGTTTTTGCAGAGTACTATTCGATTATTTACAGATTAATTACCTAAATGCCGAAATTGTCATCCTGGGCGACTTTAAAGCCCACAACATCAACTGGTTTAAATACTACCGATGAACAAGGTCGTGAAGCTTATCGATGCACCAACACGGATTCTTGATCGAGACAGTGAATTCACTTTCTTGATCTGATTTGAACCACCAATCCAGAGACTTACAGTGTCGCCGTAAATTAGCCGTTCGGTTCTTCCGACAATAATAAACTGCTTTCGACATCGAGTATCCTGCTGATTAGTGACAGAGAGGCGCCTAACTGCGCAAGATTTAGCACTATAAATCTGCTAAATGAGAATAACTCATAGAATATTTTCGAACTTTCCCTTGGTTAGACGTTTGTTTTAGATCCGACGACCCATTTGACTACGCTAAGGAGGTTTCCGATGTTATTTCGGCTCTGCAATTTTACAATCCTTTCTCAAATATATGCCCTTCCAAGGACAAGCCTTGGTACGACCGAAAATGCAAAGAAGCTGCTACTTCTAAACATCTTGCCTACCGACACTGGCGTGAAAATCCTAACGTCATAAATTGAAACATTTTTGTTGCAAAGGTGAGAGGGGCGCCTACGTCCGTATCGGATATGCCACCTCAAGAAGAGAACAGCACCAGTTAAAAAAGCCAACTGATTAGCTGAACTTTTTGTTACCACATTCTATTGTCGATTTGCAAGGAAAAACACCACCCACTATTCCCATAGTGCAGTCAAGGATGCCAGATATTGTCTTCAGACAGCGTTATTTAATTTTAATTAATTTTTTTAACCAAAAAAGCTTCTGATGCTGACGGAGTACTTGCTATACTACTCAATAAATGCGCGATAGAAGTAACACCAGTATTCTGTAGACTTTTCATATATATGGTGTTATATGCCCCAGGAAGAGGCTGAAAGGGGCGGGAGTTATTTAATATTGCATAATTTAAACATCGTTCGGGAATATTTACAGATTTTTTAGACAAATTTTAAGCATATTATTTATAACAAAACATGTAAGAAGTTAAAGGGGTGGTGTAGGGGGTGAAACGGATTGCCTCTTATATATAGTCATACGGGGCTGGTTTGAAAAGTCCGTGCAAAGTGTGAGAGATGGCACCACCGGCGCGTATCGAGGTCATGTTTAGTTAGTAGCATCTCTTGAATGAACGCACACCAGGTTTCAGCCATATTGGCCTATTTCTTTGTGTTTGGCATTCGTGTCAATCAAGGAAGTCGAGTGATTTTCAAGAAATGGACGAAAAAGAATTTCGTGTGGTGATTAAACATTACTTTATGAAAGGCAAAACGCCTCAGGAGACTAAAGAGAAGCTTGATAAACATTATGGTGACTCTGCACCTTCGATTAGAACAGTTTATAAGTGGTTTCAAAATTTTCGGACTGGCCATATGGGCACAAGTGACGCTGAACGTTCTGGACGGCCTGTGGAGGTTACGACTCCAAAAATCATTGATCAAATCAATGATATAGTGATGGATGACAGAAGAGTGCGTGAGATTGCTAGTGCTGTGGGCATCTCGACTGAACGGGTACATAATATTTTGCATAAACATTTGGACATGAGAAAGCTATCCGCAAGATGGGTGTCGCGATTGCTCACGCTTGACCAAAAACGGAATCGTGTGAAGTGTTGCAAGGATGGTTTGCAGCTGTTCCAGAAGAATCCGGAGGACTTTAAGCGTCGTTTCGTCACTGTGGATGAAACATGGATACCTTACTATACTCCTGAGACCAAACAACAATCTAAACAATGGGTTACCAAGGGGGAATCTGCACCAAAAAAGGCGAAGACCGTTCCTTGGGCCGGAAAGGTTATGGCGACTGTCTTTTGGGATTCGCAAGGGATAATCCTCATCGACTATCTGGAAAAGGGTAAAAACTATTACAGGTGAATATTATTCATCGTTATTGGACCGTTTGAAAACCGAGCTGCAAGAAAAACGCCCGCGATTAGCCCACAAGAAAGTCCTTTTCCATCACGACAACGCACCAGCACACACCTCAGCAGTTGTGGTCGCAAAATTAATGGAAATAGGATTCCAACTCGGACTACTATTTGTTCCCCAATTTGAAGAAATGGCTGGCGGGACAAAGATTTTATTCAAACGAGGAGGTGATTACAGACACTAATGGATATTTTGCAGACTTGGACAAATCCTATTATTCGGAAGGGATCAACAAACTAGAACATCGTTGGACGAAGTGTATAAGCCTAAAAGGAGACTATGTCGAAAAATAAAAAAGGTTTACCCCAAACACATAAGTAGTTTTTATTTTTGCACGAACTTTTCAAACCAGCCTCGTATATGTCTTTGTCAGGAATATGAAAAGTTAATTTATTTTTATATTATTTCCAATTTTAACGGGCGAAGAGTGTGAAAGAGGTGAAGTGGTAAAATATGGTGTAGTTTTAATAATATTAGGTTTTATCACAGATTTTTGGTTGGGAAAACGAACAAGTTTTAAGCGTAATTATATATTTACTATAAATAATTATGCAACGAATAAGCGGAGAAGGAAGTTAAAAGCATAGCGAGAGCTATCTCCAAAGGCCGCAACTATTGTTTATGTGCAATTTATTACAAAAAAGAAAAAAAAAACAGTCCAGTGCAAGTCTGGCTTGCGCAACTAGTGTTCCGTGCGGTGATTGCTTTTAAAATAAAAAATGTTGTTACCCTAAATGAGTTTTTAACAAAGTTTGTTTCTGATCTTTGTTGAAAACTGATGACCTTGAAATTTTTATTGGTTTTAGTGTTCCGTACGGAACATTTATAAGATCACTTCGGTGTCTGCCTGTCTGTCCGTCCGTCCGTCCGTCCGTCCGTCTGTCACACCCGATTTTCTCCGAAACTATTTGTCATAGAAAGTTGAAATTTGGTAATAATATAGGAATTGATGGCCTCATCAAAGCCGTGTAGTTTTGAAAGTCAAATTTTGACTTAAGGGGTTAGTTTTGGGGGGTAAAATCGGAATTTTTTAGTAGGTCATCGAGTGTGGTGTCAAATGAAAGCTTGTGAAAACACGAGTAAAAAATACGTATGTAATACTTGCGCACACTTTTCTTTGCATTATTTTTAAAAAATCGCGGTCCCCCCACCTTATCTCGAAAAGTATTGATCAAAAAATTTTGAAAACATTCTGGAATATTCTCCAGGGGGTGTAGATTGAACGAAAATTATCACGAGTGCATTACCAGTAAAGATTGTAAACAAACTTTGTTGAAAACTCATTTGGGGTGTGTTTTGTGAATTCACTGATCATTTTATACCACCGTAATAACATTTTTTTTATATTAAAAGCAATCAACGTACGGAACACTAATTGTGCAAGTTCAACTTGCACTTGACTGGTTATTATTTTATTTTATATAGAAGATCAACACACTCCTGATAATTTTCGTCCAATCTACACCTTGTGGAGAATATTCCAGAATTTTTAAAAATTTTTTGATAAGTACTTTTCGAGATAAGAAGGGAGACAGCGATTTTTGGTAATTTTTTGAAAATAATACAAAGAAACGTGCGCGCAAGTATTACATCATATACATTTTTATATTTTACAAGCGTTCATTTGACACCCCATTCGATGATCTGGTAATTTTTTTTCACCTCCGATTTCACCCCCCGAAACGACCCCCTTAAGTCAAAATTTAACTTTCAAAACTACACGGCGCTAATGAGGCCATCCATTTCTATATTAGTACCAAATTTTAGCTTTTTATGTCAAATAGTTTCGTAGAAAATCGGGTGTGACAGACGGACAGGCACCGAAGTGATATTATAAGTGTTCCATATAAATCAAATACAGAAAAACACTACAGACATTGCTTCAGATCATTAAATGGAAGACGACAAAACAAAACAGTGATTCACACTCACCAAAAATAAACAATATACCTACCCATTAATTTTTTTTTCGCACACTCATTGCAATGAACAACTAAGAATTTATGACCGACCGGTTAGAAGTAATAAAAATACAAATAAATTTAAAATTAAGATCAGTTGTTTACATTTTCCGACTTTGATGATTCACTAAAACGAAGGTCTGAAAGTAAAGCAATGAAAATCAATTTGTTAACTTTAAAAAAACATTTTAGTTATTTTCCAATTATTAAAAAAGCTTATTTGTTATTCTTAAGAGAGTACCGTTATTCTGTTGCGTGAAAAAAGCCAAGTTTGACATAAGCTTAATTTCGAATTAGAAGACACGCAAACGCCCTACTAGATCTGTCAGCTAATTCATACATTTTTTGGTCACAATCACATTCATTACAATCTTGTCACTACAACTTTGGGAAGATCATTAACATAAGTTTTAAGTACTAAAAAAACAGTAGTGCAAGCACCACAAAACGTATTTTAATGAAGCTGGACACCACAAAAGCTTTAGCCGCTGACGGAATACCTGTCATAGTACCAAAAACATGCGCGAGAGAACTCACACCCGGTTTTCTGTACACTTTTCAACCTATCCTACAAAAAGGGAACGTTTCCTTCGCTCTGGAAATGCGCTACAGTTCAGCCGATACTCAAAAAGAGCCAAGAAGACCTTGTCAAACAACCAACCAGTCGCAGTGCTTTCAATAATATCAAAAGTTATGGAACAGGCAGCAGCTGCACCTTCTAAGATATCTAGAAGAATTCAATAAATTAATGCACTTTACTATGGCTTAGCTATTCAACATCAGCCAGATTCAGTGGAAGAAATAAAAAAAGAAATTTGGTCCACATTTTACTATAAGATTTCAACTGACGAAAGGCCACAATATACATATTACTCTCCTGGAACTGAATCGTGGTACAAGTGGCCAAAGCACGAAACTGCAGGTACTTTGAGTGATTTCAAGCACCTACCTCCTCTGGATGATGATATCCAACAAGTTCTTAAATCTATTTATGAAGATTTGATGGCGACAATCGGACCTGCAGCCGCCGAGTTCGCCCGGAAGCGTGATGAAGCGCTCATCAGGGATGCCGAGCGCAACCTCACCGATGCCGCCAGAGAGGCCAGAATCGCACGGAGAGACGAAAGAACACTTGAGAACGAGGCGTATGAGGAGTCGGAAGGAATTTTGTATGCAGCTGACATAGCTGATTGAACGTAAGTAGATTTTATATGTGAAAATTCGTTTGTCAAAACTTTAAACGCGTTTTTCTCAAGACAACCTTTTTGTAATCGGCGTGCACGATAACTTAAAAACCATTTAACCGATCTGAAATTTGAATATGTTTTTCTACACAACAATAGCATCAGTATAAACTAGAATAAAAAAGATTGGTTAATTTCCTCAATTTCTAACGTTTTTCTTTTTACAAAAATAAAAAATGTTATTTTTGAGACTTTGGAGGTCCACCATTTTGTAATTTTTTTCTCAAACAAAATAATCGGGGCCATAGTATATTTTTTTTTCAGGCGTTCCAGTGAGACGCAATCGCGCACGCCAGCAGATCAAAATTTTCAAAATGGCTTCCACGAGGCTGCAAAAAACCCTTATAAAAATCATTTAAAAAATTATGTAAAATTTTTTTTCTTGTACTTGAAGACTTTAAAAAAAAAATTAAGGACTCAAAAAACGTTTTTAGTGTTCCGTACGGAACACTTATAAGATGACTTAGGTGTCTGTCTGTCTGTCCGTCTGTCTGTCTATCACACCCGATTTTCTCCGAAACTATTTGTCATAGAAAGTGGAAATTTGGTACTAATATAGGAATTGATGGCCTCATTAGAGCCGTGTAGTTTTGAAAGTTAAATTTTGACTTAAGGGGTTAGTTTTGGGGGGTGAAATCGGAAGTGAAAAAAAATTTTTTTTGCTAGGTCATCGAGTGTGGTGTCAAATGAAAGGTTGTGAAAACACGAGTAAATATATATATATATATATATATATATATATATATATATATATATATATATATATATATATATATATATATATATATATATATAATGTAATACTTGCGCGTACTTTTCTTTGTATTATTTTTAAAAAATCGTGAAAAATCGGGGTCCATCCGCCTTATCTTGAAAAGCATTTATCAAAAAATTTTTAAAAAATTCTGGAATACTCTCCACGGCGTGTAGATTGAACGAAAATTATCACGAGTGTATTACCTTTAATAATTTATCTGGTATATAAAAAAAACAAAAATTTCAAGGTCATCAGTTTTCAGTAAACATTGGAAACAAAGTTTGTTGAAAACTCATTTAGGGGGTGTTTTGTGAAGTCACTGATCATTTTATACCTCCGTAATAAAATTTTGTATTTTAAAAGCAATTAACGTACGGAACACTAACTGCGCAAGTTCAACTTGCACTTGACCGGTTATTTTTAGTGTTCCGTACGGAACACTTATAAGATCACTTCGGTGTCTGTCTGTCTGTCACACCCGATTTTCTCCGAAACTATTTGACATAGAAAGGTGAAATTTAGTAATAATATAGGAATTGATGGCCTCATCAAAGCCTTGTAGTTTTGAGAATTAAATTTTGACTTAAGGGGTTAGTTTTGGGGGGTGAAGTCGGAAGTGAAAAAAATTTTTTTTTACTAGATCATCGAGTGTGGTGTCAAATGAAAGCTTGTGAAAACACGAGTAAAAAATGTATATATAATATTATACTTGCGCGCACTTTTCTTTGTATTATTTTTAAAAAATTCGCGAAAAATCGCTGTCCCGGGCCTTATCTCGAAAACTATTTATCAAAAAATTTAGAAAAAATTCTGGAATATTCTCCACGGGGTGTAGATTGAACGAAAATTATTACGAGGGCATTACCTTTAATAATTTATATGGTATATTAAAAAAACAAAAATTTCAAGGTCATCAGATTTCAGTAAAGATTGGAAACAAACTTTGTTGAAAACTCATTTGGGGTGTGTTTTGTGAAGTCACTGATCATTTTATACCACCGTAACATAAATTTTGACTTAAGGGGTTCGTTTTGAGGGGTGAAATCGGAAGTGAAAAAAAATTTTTTTTACTAGGTCATCGAGTGTGGTGTCAAATGAAAGCTTGTGAAAACACGAGTAAAAAATATATATATAATGTAATACTTGCGCACACTTTTCTTCGTATTACTTTTAAAAAATCGCTGTCCCCTACCTTATCTCGAAAAGTACTGATCAAAAAATTTTGAAAAAATTCTGGAATATTCTCCACGGGGTATAGATTGAACGAAAATTATCACGAGTGCATTACCTTTAATAATTTATTTGGTATATAAAAAAAAAAACAAAATTTCAAAGTCACCAGTTTTCAGTAAAGATTGGAAACAAACTTTGTTGAAAACTCATTTGGGGTGTGTTTTGTGAAGTCACTGATCATTTTATACCACCCTAACAAAAGTTTTTATTTTAAAAACAATCAACGTACGGAACACTAACTGTGCAAGTTCAACTTGCACTTGACCGGTTTTTTATTTTTTATTAATTTATGAGTCCCATAAAAATTATTAAAATTTTCGACCGAGAAAGTGTAATGTTCCCTTAAAATCAACTTCCTTAATCCGTGTATATATTTACATTAAATCCGTGCATACTATATATTTATATTAGATAAAACTTAATCGCAATAAATCGTCATTAAATACACTGTTTTTCATTTTTTAAAAATCAGTGTGTCGCATTAAATTTAATTAAATCATTTCAATTCTACGTAAATGTTGTCGGGTCACTATAAATCTATATAAAAATATGATAAATACTTAATCACCGTTTTTGAGGTCATCTACCTTCCTAGAAAAAAACAGCTACTACCGACAGCTAAGCAGGCTAAAGCAACAATATCAGATCATTATAACAATCTTAAGAATGATCTTAAACTTTTCAGTTGGTAAAAAAAAACCTACAGAATTTCAACGTTGCTTGTTTCCAAATTTAGATATATACTTGTCTCGGCCTACAACGGTTACCTCATCTTTCTTCTTTATATGTAGATCCTCTATATGTAAGCATTAGATAATTAACGACAATAATAACAATTACATGCAGCCTTTATTTATATTTCTCTTAATATTAAAAGTTAAAATCTGTGGGAGCTCATATAAGATAATTTATTGTATTGTGCGGGCAAACAATAACATAATAAGCTTTGTAATATCTATACTTAGGGACGTTGAGAGTAAACTTCCTTGAACTAAGTAGTTATGCACTCAGATACGAATATACATTGTTAACCAATGAAGGCTGCAGGATATTTTGTTTAGTTAAATTATTATTTATAATAAAAACACCAAGTGCCTGATAACGCTTGAAAAAATGTACACTGAAAATCCCTACATACAGACAGAAACTACTTTAACATGATTTAAATAGCTTTTTAGTGTTCCGTACGGAACACTTATAAGATGACTTCGGTATCTGTCCGTCTGTCTGTCACACCCGATTTTCTCCGAAACTATTTGAAGCTATGAGCGAAATAGTGGCCTAACCCCCAAGCATCCCTATTGGAGATAAATGCAACTTCTTTTTAGTGTTCCGTACGGAACACTTATAAGATCACTTCGGTGTCTGTCTGTCTGTCTGTCTGTCTGTCACACCCGATTTTCTCCGAAACTATTTGACATAGAAAGGTGAAATTTGGTAATAATATAGGAATTGATGGCCTCATCAGAGCCATGTAGTTTTGAGAATTAAATTTTGACTTAAGGGGTTAGTTTTGGGGGGTGAAGTCGGAAGTGAAAAAAAATTTTTTTTACTAGGTCATCGAGTGTGGTGTCAAATGAAAGCTTGTGAAAACACGAGTAAAAAATATATATATAATATTATACTTGCGCGCACTTTTCTTTGTATTATTTTTAAAAAATTCGCGAAAAATCGCTGTCCCGGGTCTTATCTCGAAAAGTACTTATCAAAAAATTTCGAAAAAATTCTGGAATATTCTCCACGGGGTGTAGATTGAACGAAAATTATCAGGAGTGTATTACCTTTAATAATTTATAGGGTACATAAAAAAACAAAAATTTCAAGGTCATCAGATTTCAGTAAAGATTGGAAACAAACTTTGTTGAAAACTCATTTAGGGTGTGTTTTGTGAAGTCACTGATCATTTTATACCACCGTAACATAAATTTTGACATAAGGGGTTCGTTTTGAGGGGTGAAATCGGAAGTGAAAAAAATTTTTTTTTACTAGGTCATCGAGTGTGGTGTCAAATGAAAGCTTGTGAAAACACGAGTAAAAAATATATATATAATGTAATACTTGCGCACACTTTTCTTCGTATTACTTTTAAAAAATCGCTGTTCCCTACCTTATCTCGAAAAGTACTGATCAAAAAATTTTGAAAAAATTTTGGAATATTCTCCATGGGGTATAGATTGAACGAAAATTATCACGAGTGCATTACCTTTAATAATTTATTTGGTATTTAAAAAAAAAAAAAAAATTTCAAGGTCACCAGTTTTCAGTAAAGATTGGAAAAAAACTTTGTTGAAAACTCATTTGGGGTGTGTTTTGTGAAGTCACTAATCTTTTTATACCACCATAACAAAAATTTTTATTTTAAAAACAATCTACATACGTACGGAACACTAATTGTGCAAGTTCAACTTGCACTTGACCGGTTTTTTTTGTAATATTTTTTGCAAATTTTTCTCAGTAATAAGTTCTGATAATCAACAATTTTGTTTTTCTGTCATAAATAATTGCTATTGTTGTAATTTTGGACTACTTAAACATTAAATTTTCAATAGAATAATAAGGAATGTGGGTTAGGCCACTGTTGCGCTCATAGCCTCATTTGTCATAGAAAGTTGAAATTCGGTAATAATATAGGAATTGATGGCCCCATCAGAGCTATGTAGTTTTGAAAGTTAAATTTGGACTTAAGGGGTTAGTTTTGGGGGGTGAAATCAGAAATGAAAAAAAAAATTTTTTTACTAGGTCATCGAGTGTGGTGTCAAATGAAAGCTTGTGAAAACACGAGTAAAAAATATATATATAATGTAATACTTGCGCACACTTTTCTTCGTATTACTTTTAAAAAATCGCTGTTCCCTACCTTATCTCGAAAAGTACTGATCAAAAAATTTTGAAAAAATTTTGGAATATTCTCCATGGGGTATAGATTGAACGAAAATTATCACGAGTGCATTACCTTTAATAATTTATTTGGTATTTAAAAAAAAAAAAAATTTCAAGGTCACCAGTTTTCAGTAAAGATTGGAAAAAAACTTTGTTGAAAACTCATTTGGGGTGTGTTTTGTGAAGTCACTAATCTTTTTATACCACCATAACAAAAATTTTTATTTTAAAAACAATCTACATACGTACGGAACACTAATTGTGCAAGTTCAACTTGCACTTGACCGGTTTTTTTTGTAATATTTTTTGCAAATTTTTCTCAGTAATAAGTTCTGATAATCAACAATTTTGTTTTTCTGTCATAAATAATTGCTATTGTTGTAATTTTGGACTACTTAAACATTAAATTTTCAATAGAATAATAAGGAATGTGGGTTAGGCCACTGTTGCGCTCATAGCCTCATTTGTCATAGAAAGTTGAAATTCGGTAATAATATAGGAATTGATGGCCCCATCAGAGCTATGTAGTTTTGAAAGTTAAATTTGGACTTAAGGGGTTAGTTTTGGGGGGTGAAATCGGAAGTGAAAAAAAAATTTTTTTACTAGGTCATCGAGTGTGGTGTCAAATGAAAGCTTGTGAAAACACGAGTAAAAAATATATATATACTGTAATACTTGCGCGCACTTTTCTTTATATTATTTTTAAAAAATCGCAAAAAATCGCTGTCCACCCGCCTTGTCTCGAAAAGTACTTAACAAAAAATTTTGAAAAAATTCTGGAATATTCTCCACGGGGTGTAGATTGAACGAAAATTATTACCTTTAATAATTTATCTGGTGTATAAAAAAAAAGAAATTTCAAGGTGATCAATTTTCAGTAAAGATTGGATATAAACTTTGTTGAAAACTCATTTGGGGTGTGTTTTGTGAAGTCACTGATCATTTTATGCCTCTATAACAAAATTTTTTATTTTAAAAACAATGAACGTACGGAACACTAATTGCGCAAGTTCAACTTGCACTTGATCGGTTATTTTTTTTAAGATATATGTTGTGGATTAAAATTAGATGGTATCAAACTTGATTTAATTACATTCAAGATGATTTAAATCAGGAGCAGGAGCAGGTAATTCTGCAACAAAATCGAGCTCAACTTTAGATCCAGATTTGCAGTCTTTCTTCAACTTTACTTTTAGACCAATATACAGATCAATAGAAGTGGGATACTGTTATTTTTATATGACTTAGCTAGCAAAAAAAAAACAAAAACAACTGCAAAAATCTCACAGAAGATAACTATTTTTAGCAAAAGAATTGAAAAAACTCAAATCTAATCGACAAAAACATTAAATTAAAAAAAAAACATGACTTCATGCAACAAAAAATAATATCTAAAATAAATATGTACACAATTGATTGATTAAAGTTTTAATGATAACATTTCTTTAATCGAGATTTGCTATCTGTTTTGACTGCATCATTGATTTATGTCTAGAATCAACTTTGATTTAAGATGATTTACAGCTATCTCAACGATTTCAAAAACTGGCCTAAGTACAAGTTGGGCGTGCGCCATTAGTGTTCCATACTGTGATTGCTTTTAAAATAAAAAAAAATTGTTACGGATGTATAAAATGATCGGTGACTTCACAAAACATACATCAAATGAGTTTTTAAACATCAATATCTAGGATTCCTGACACAAACTGGTTTGTGATGGCTAAAAAAACTTTCGCAAACGTGAATTTCTATATTATTAGGAAAATCGCAAAAAAACATTGTCTATCAAGGTTCTGTCTCTAGTAAAATTGGTATCTTTTATAATTTATAGAAGCCCAAAGCTAGTCAAATAGGTCAATAGGTAACACATTCCAAAATTTTTTTTATTATACCAGATAAATTATCAAAAAATCAAATGGTGATAATTTTCATTCATTCTACGCCTTGTGAAGAATATTCCAGAACTTCTTCGACATTTTTTGATCAGTACTCTTAGAGATATGGTGGGGGGTTAGCGATTTTTGGGCGTGCGCCATTAGTGTTCCATACTGTGATTGCTTTTAAAATAAAAAAAAATTGTTACGGATGTATAAAATGATCGGTGACTTCACAAAACATACATCAAATGAGTTTTTAAACATCAATATCTAGGATTCCTGACACAAACTGGTTTGTGATGGCTAAAAAAACTTTCGCAAACGTGAATTTCTATATTATTAGGAAAATCGCAAAAAAACATTGTCTATCAAGGTTCTGTTTCTAGTAAAATTGGTATCTTTTATAATTTATAGAAGCCGAAAGCTAGTCAAATAGGTCAATAGGTAACACATTCCAAAAATTTTTTTATTCTACCAGATAAATTATCAAAAAAATCAAATGGTGATAATTTTCATTCATTCTACGCCTTGTGAAGAATATTCCAGAACTTCTTCGAAATTTTGGATCAGTACTCTTAGAGATATGGTGGGGGGACAGCGATTTTTGGCAATCTTTTTAAAATAAAATAAAGAAAAGCTTGCGCGAGCATTACATCATATATATTTTTGAACTCATATTTTCATAAGCTTTCTTTCGACACCCCACTCGGTAACCTTGAAAAAAATGTTCTTTTTTTCCATTTTCGATTTCACCCCCTAAAACCAACCCCTTAAGTCAAAATTTCAACTTTCTATGTTAAATAGTTTCAGAGAAAATCGGCGACAGACACCGAAGTAATTCCAAAAGTGTTCCGTTTTTCAATTTTGGTATGGAACACTAAACACATAAAAATTCATAGCAGCTTGTTGGAGACTTAAGTAAGAGGGTGTATTTTTAAGTTATTTACCTAGCTATGAAAAATATGTCAAACAAAAAAAATGGCTAAGTTTTTAAATTACTGTCTGCGAGCACGTTTCGTTTTGCGGTTTTTGGATTTTTTTTTTTCCTAAAAATGGGTACAGCAATGACAATTCATTTTATTTTCATATAAAATTAACAGTTCTGACACAGCCCACATTCCAGATCACAAAGACTAGCTGAGGTAAAAACTAAGGAAACAATTAGGCCTGTTAAGGATTTGCTATTGTCAGATAAAAAGAACAACCTAGTGTTTGCAAAAGAAGCTGAGCTATCTAATATTACAGTTTTTAAGGTTTTCCAAGAAGATTTAGGAATCTACAAGCTCCTTACACCAGAGCAGACATTGGCAAGGAAAGAAATTTCTCAAGAACGTTTGGTAGTTTTAGAGAATGATGAGAGTTATTTCATGCAAACTGTTACAGGCAACAACACTTGGGTCTTCTATTGAGATCCTCCTACAAATCAGGAGTCAATGTAACGGATTGATAAAGGCTCTTTACCTCGAAAGAAGGCAAAAACTCAGTTGTCTTGTGCAAGGTTTATGGCAATTGTTTTTGAGACTGCAAAGAAATTTTGCTTATTATATGGAAAAGGAGGCCACAATTAATGGAAAGGTTTGTGGAGGAACAATCCAGAACTTGAGGCCGGCCATTAGAGAAAAACCTTTGAATTCATGGAGAACCAAGACTTTGCTGTGGTGGGACGAGGTTTCAAAGACTAGCAGTCATTAGTGAAAGTTGTGAATTCACCAAAAAACAACATTCAGCTCACAGCCCTGATTTAGCATCCTGCGACTTCTTTTTGTTCTAACAACTCAACGACAATAAGGGCCGAAAATTTTCCTCAGATGATGAAATGAAAGCCGAGGGAGCGTCGTTTTTTTAAGACGCAAACAAATACATTTTTTTTTGGAAGGATTGAAATGACTCGCGAAGCACTGGGCTAGGTTTATTAGAAAATCAACTTTTTTAAAGCTCTGTGGGTTTTCGTTCATAGCCAGATAGGTAACGTAAAAAAAATTCTCATATTTCAACAAAGATTTACCCTGTTTTAACAGATTTATTGTAATTTACTTTATTATATAAGCTTAAATTAGAATCTGGAAAAAATCACAATTTTTTAAACTTCAAAAGCTTAAAAGATTATTAATTCAGCAAAAATACCTAAGAATTTGAACTGATACATTAAATTTAATCTGCTATTATATACTAGAAAAATATTTTATTACATTATGCACCTCAAACCTTGTCTAATAATTTTGGTTTTTATTGTTGGGTAATATTAATACTGAGGTATAATAATCACAGGTTATAGTTTTCACTAGTTCAGAAAACATCAATGAAGGAAGGACATAAACCACATTTAGTTACTTTTTAAACCATTTAGGTAAAGAAGTAATAGTCTTTTAGCTATATGTAAATACTATGGCAAAAGGTTGGTTATAAAGTCTGTCTTTTTTAATACTTCAACTCAAAGTCCAATTTCTGTCAAATCTATCAAAAGCCCCTAAAATTTTTTTATTGGTACACATTAAAATTGGAATATTTTCGAACTTTCCCTTGGTTGGACGTTTGTTTTCGATCCGACGACCCATCTGACTGTGCCAGGGAGGTTTCCGATGTTGTTTTGGCCGGTATGGAGGCTTACATCCCTTTTTCGAAGAAATGCCCTTCCAACGGCAAGCCTTGGTTTGACCTAAAATGCAAAGAAGCTGTTGCTTCTAAACATCTTGCATACCGACAGTGGCGTGAACATCCTAACACCATAAATCGTAACATCTTTGTTCGTGCCAGGAACAGATGCAAAGAAATTATCGACGAAACCAAGGAGGTACACAATCAACGGATTAGAAACAAACTTCTCTCTTGTCCCGGCAATTCCGGCTCCTTTTGGTCAGTCGCTAAGGCAGTTAGTCAAAATTTCACCAAATCCACCATACCACCACTCACACGGCCAGATAATTCTATTGCAACGACACCTGTTGAGAAAGCGAACTTGTTGGCTGAACTCTTTGCTTCACATTCTACTGTCGATTTCCAAGGAAAAACACCACCTACTATTCCCATAGTGCAGTCAAGGATGCCCGATATTGTCTTCAGACAGCGTATCATAAAACGTATTTTGATGAAGCTAGACACCAAAAAGGCTTCAGGCGCCGACGGAATACCTGCCATAGTTCTCAAGAACTGTGCGAGGGAACTAACACCAG
The DNA here is from genome assembly GCA_019049505.1 of Pachyrhynchus sulphureomaculatus. Lineage (NCBI taxonomy): Eukaryota > Metazoa > Arthropoda > Insecta > Coleoptera > Curculionidae > Pachyrhynchus > Pachyrhynchus sulphureomaculatus. The sequence goes on along the minus strand of CM032453.1, from coordinate 17,115,230 downwards.
TTTTCTGTAGACTTTTCAACCTATCCTACAGAAAGGGAATATTTCCTTCCTGCTGGAAATGTGCCACAGTTCAGCCGATACCTAAAAAAGGCAAGAAGACCTTGCCAAATAACTACCGACCAATCGCACTACTCTCAATAATATCGAAAGTCATGGAAAAGGCTATCAATCAGCATCTTCTAAAATATCTTGAAGGATTCAACATTATTAGTGATCACCAATATGGCTTTCGTAAAAATAGATCAACAGGAGATCTTCTGACTTATGTAACACATGTTTGGAACAACGCAATTGAACACTTTGGAGAATCTCGAGCGGTTGCTCTTGACATATCCAAGGCATTTGACCGTGTTTGGCACGATGGGCTGTTGGCTAAGCTACGTTCTTATGGTATGTCTGAGAAGTTCTGTTTGTGGCTCTCATGTTTCCTCAGAGAGCGTTCTTTACGAGTGGCAGTCGACGGATTTCTTTCTAATACCTTCACTATCAACGCCGGTGTGCCCCAAGGTTCCATACTGTCTCCTACTCTCTTCCTCATTTATATTAACGATCTGCTGGAAAAGACCGAGAATCCAATCTACAGCTTTGCAGATGACAGTACACTTATCTCTTCATTCACTTTGAACGCTCGGACATCGACTACTCAGACGAATATCCGCAGACAGCAGGAAGTCATTCAACTTAACAAAGACCTGGAAGAAATTCTATCTTGGGGTGACAGTAACCAAGTGGAATTTAACGCTACAAAAACCCAGGCGGCAGTTTTTTCTAAGAAAGTTAACGTTGCAGAACCCGACATAGTTATGTCGGGACACTCCATCCCTTTAACATCGTCACTCAATCTGTTAGGCGTTAATTTGGGAGTAAATATGTCCTGGCATGAACATGTTGCAGGCATAGCAAGGAGAGCTTCTCAAAAGTTGGGAATATTGTTTTGAACCAGGAAGCTTTACACTCCACAACAACTGTTAATTCTTTACAAAGCTCAAATTCGACCAACTATGGAATACTGCTCCCATGTTTGGAGCTCCGCTCCCAAACATACACTGCATTTGTTGGATTATATCCAGAGAAGAGCTATTCGTCTGATTGGACACCCGGAACTGACCGACGGCCTTGATTCGCTGGAACATCGAAGAACGGTTGGCGACTTGAGCCTATTCTACAAGTACTTTCATGGAAAGTGTTCGAAGGATGTGGCCCGTTTAATTCCTCCCAGAGCGGTGCATGTTAGAGGTACGCGTCGCGCTAATGCTTCACATCCGTATGAGGTTCAGCTTGTTACATCATACATTTGGAATGGTTTACCCAGGACTGTGTTTCCCATCGAGTACAATCTACAGCGATTCAAGAACAACGTGAATCGCTTTCTCCGCACACGTGTCGCTCCTGTAGCGCTTTAGGGACTTCCCTGTAGCACGTGTGCTAGACCCATAAAAAAAAAAAAAAAAAAAAAATCAATGAAGGAAGGACATAAACCACATTTAGTTACTTTTTAAACCATTTAGGTAAAGAAGTAATAGTCTTTTAGCTATACGTAAATACTATGGCAAAAGGTTGGTTATAAAGTCTGTCTTTTTTAATACTTCAACTCAAAGTCCAATTTCTGTCAAATCTATCAAAAGTCTCTAAAATTTTTTTATTGGTACACATTAAAATTTGGTTTTGTCAATTATTGTCATTATATCAAAACGATTATTTTATCGAAAAGCAGCTTAATTTCAAAAAAAATATGGGTGATTTTGTAAAAAAAAGGACATTATATTGTAAATCTAAGACAAACACATCACATAGGGAGTATCTTGTCATGTTAGAACCCATTTAAAATTAAAATATATCAGTAATTCAACGAAAACATTTTATGTAAGTAAAAACTTACTGCTGGAAATTTGCTTTAAAGCCAGAACGTAAGTAAAATATAGTATTACTAGTACACTTTTAAAACCCTGCTTAGTAATTATTGCTTATTTTAATTCCTATTTCTTTGTGTGACATACTTTTTCAATTACACTTTAAATTTAAAAACACTTGACTAAAATTGAAAATAAAAATCTAAGAAAAGTATTACCGTTACTAGAAAAAGTTGGCAAATAAAATATATAAAAAAAATAAAGTCAACCTACACTAAACTAAGAAAATCATTCTAAAATAATGAATGATCCTTGAGTTTTTTATGGCTTATTAACCAAGCATTGCAAAATTCATTCTAGGTTTTTGTGGACAACTTTCAATTATGTATACAACATGCTGATAAACCCTTATCATTTTATTCAATGCGTCTTTGGTACAACAAATTTAAAGGGAAATTTTATTAAATTAACAGATTATAAAACAACTTATGCATGTCTTATTCATTTGACCCAAGTATATTATAAAAGTGAGAGTAAGTGGGTGACAAAACCCAACTGGTTGGTGACTCACCAGCGTTGGTATCTTCCAAATTAATAGGAAATCCATTGCATAATCCTATAAACAGAAGTCCGAAGCACAAATTCAACCATTTCCATGATATTTCCATAATTTTGAGGGCACCATAAACATGCAGCTATGTCGCACTTGCAAAAATCACTAATTTTTAACTTTTTTAGGTATGTTTTTTAGTACTTTATAACTTGTGTTCTTTAGTTTCGGGTTTGTCACATTTTAAAAAACGACGAATCACTGCACATTCGAATTTTAATGTTGAAAAAAAGCGCTGAAAAACTCGATAAAATTCTCGGAGCGACATTAATCTGGCCGTTTTTTGCGTACAAATGACACTGTCGTTTGACAGCTGCGTTCCAAGACCCAACGATTTTTTATATAGAGTAGCTATATAACTATAGTAACGCTAAGACCGACTTGCAACAATTTTATTTTCATATTTAATTGGAATTTTGCTTTCGAAATTGATGAAAAGGATAAAATAGGCTATTATACACATTTATAGGCATTACAAGTATCCTACAGTAAAAATTTAACTATTATTTATAAAGTTACTCGACAGAACAGCCAATCTCAGCGTCATCTCTTGCCATTATTTTTAACCACAGTATTTGACAGCAAAGAAACCGTTCAAAATCAGTGTACATTAGAACTACTTGTCATTTTAACCATAAAAACTACTGAAAGCGGTCATAAGTACTAAAAAATGAAAGGAATACAGGTTTATAAGTAACTATGCATAGTTATAGTAAAATTCTTTTACTAAACATCAAACATAAGCTTTATTGTAAATTGTAACATGAATATCCTTATAAAAAATTACGTATAAATGTAAACTAATTTCTACTTTATAATTAAGAAAGGAATTATCAAGAAGAATCGCTATTGTAATTATGAGGATCAAAGTCCTCATCATCTTCATCTTCATCATCTAATTCTAGATCATCTAAATCTTGGAATAATGATTCATCAACCTTTACTCTGTCTCCTTCATCTAAGAATTTGAGATCGGATTCGTTGAGGGTATTGTCTGTCATGAACAATTCTCTACCTGTTAAAGAAATTGGTACGAAAATGTTTTTAAAATAATTTTGAGGACAATTCTCGTTTAAAAGACCATTTTAGTTTTATTTTTTACTTTGTAAGAACATATATAACAAAATTTATCCATATCAGCTAAAAAACTTTAGGAAAATAGTATAGAACATCAGTTATTTGACTTTTACTTACCAAAACACTACACCTAAACTAATTTAGAACTATCTTATATTTTAAAAAAATGCATATAATGCTTACAGAAACAACTTATAAATGTTCTTACCAGTAAATTTTCTCCCTTCCTTCTCTGCTTCTTCCCTCTTTTTGTTAACGCCCATCTCTTCTTCAAATTGTTGTTTCCATTTTAGAAATGTTTCAATTGTTACTCTTGTTCCCTCAAATCTAAAAATAAAGAATATTTAAAGGACTAGATCTGAAGATAAAGAATATATAAATGAACCTAGACTACAGTAGTCCGAGAGCTATACATAACACATGGGCTGAAAAGTCCCGGGCCTAACACATAGATGGCGCTAGTTTTATTGCAGTCACCTTTTTTTCAGTTAATACTAACCTTCAAAAGACAGCTGTTAAAATTTCATGATATTCTATTCATTAGTTTGTGAGTTATTGTGCTAAGAGTGACGCTACTTTTGTTATTTTCAAAACAATGGATCAAAAACAATTTCGTGTTTTAATTTTACACTGCTTCTTGATGGGAAAAAATACCGTTCAAGCGAAGCAATGGCTTGAAAAGTGTTATGGGGACTCCGCTCCATCAGAAACAACAATAAAACGTTGGTTTGCTGACTTCAAACGTGGTCGTAGAGACACCGATGATGCAGAACGCAGTGGACGTCCAAATGAGGCGGTAACACCAGAAAACATAAAAAAAAATCCATAAAATCGTTTTGAATGATCGAAAAGTGAAGTTGCGTGAGTTAGCTGACATCGTAAAGATATCAAAAGAACGTGTTGGCTTTATATTGCATGAGCATTTGACTATGAGAAAGCTCTGTTCAAAGTGGGTGCCGCGTTTGTTTACTGTTTATCAAAAACAAGAACGTGTTAATGATTCTGAGCAGTGTTTGGCCATTGTTAGAGCGGCGCTGGAATGATTGCGTTGCTCTTGATGGAGATTACGTTGATGAATAAAGCTAATTTTGAACCAAAAAAACCGTGTTTTCTTTGTTAGGCCCGGGACTTTTCAGCCCATGTGTTAGTACAAATAACTTCAGAAACAAAAAAAAAACATACTTTTTTCTTTCAGCTTCTTCTAGTTCTTTTAGTCTTTTAGCTTCCCTTTCCTCCTTTTCCTTTTTTGCTTGTTCATATTTATCATGTAACCATTCTTGAGCTGAAGATACCAAAGTAAAAACCATAACCATTCCTAGATTTTCTGTGACCTAAAATTATTTTAAAACTAAATAAAAAATGTGTGCAAAATTTTATTTAAGCAACTCCATGTAAAAGCCTAGAGGTGACACTTTCTACAAAAATTCTGCATGCATATAGCACAGAAAACAAAACTCAACAGATCATTTATAAGCATAAAGTTATACACATACTTGTTCTTCAAGATGTGTAAGTAATATTGATTCATATTCTTCCTCAAAGTTTTCTGTATTATCTATTTCTATGAGTGGGGCTTCTTCCGGATATTTAGGTGTATAAGTTATAACTAAATCACAGCAGAGACCAATATTACTGTCGGGATCATAATCATCACTCTTAATGGGTATGGAAAACTTGTATGGTTCTGCAGATATAATTTGAAAATCACCGTAGTATATAGATTCTAAAGCTTCTATTTCGCTTCTCTGTTCTTCTGTATAATCCATTTTGAGGTAGTTACTCTTAAAATTGTAAAAATAAGCTTATATCTGGCAGGCTTATTGGTGACTTTGACATGAAGCAGGAAAGTGAGGTTAGAAAATTAGAAAACACTCAAATGATTTCAAGGCAAAACTTCTCTCTGTATCTAATTTACCTAACTTCACGTTAAAAAGGAAAACTAACCTCAAACAGCACTCTTGTGTCACACGTAGTTTTGTTGATTTTTGTACGACATTAAAATATTCTTTAATTAGTTTACCGATACCACATTTAAATATCTATTTCATGGTGTAGAACTTATTCTACATAACTCTTTGATTAAACGAGTAATATGTCCAAAGAAATCCAAGGCTTCAAAGGTAATTTTATTCCTTTGTGCTATTTAGCAGCAAGCCTTTGTATAAATTTATATTTAAACAGCACAACAGTCTATTTGTAACTTTTTTAAATTACCTTTTCTTTTTGTAGCTGTTCCAGTTAAGTTTTCAAACGACTGCACAAGTTGTCATGAATTATTTATAAAAGAACATTCTTTAAGACACCAAGAAGAAAACAAACCTGTTGGAAGGACCCTATTTGTATTAAATATACCACCATATGCCACTGAAGACATTTTAAAGAAGTTATTTTCAAATTCAGGCAAAGTAACATCGGTTATCTTACAACACACCGTTAATAATGATCAGAGTAACTCGAGTGGATTTAAAGTAGGGTATATTATATTTGCTAAAAGGGAGGGTCTATTAAAAGCTTTACAATTAAATAACTTAGCTCTTAGTGATGCGTCATTAAAAACAGGGTTAGATAAATGGGTTCAGGAGTATAATGATTCAATATGTGATCCAGACTTGTTAACTAAAGAAATTAATGAATTTATGTTGAGATATGACAAGTCTGAGGAAGAACGAAAGAAAAAGAAAGAAGATGTGGATGATGAGGGATGGACTGTGGTTACTAAAAAAGGACGTAACCCAGGTGTGGCTCGTAAAGAAAGTGTAGAAATCAAAATAAGTGAGAAAATCAAGTTGGGAACAAAGAAGAAAGAATTAAAGAATTTCTATACATACCAAATTCGTGAAGGTAAAATGAAACATTTGGCAGTGTTGAGGAAGAATTTTGAGGAAGCTAAGAAGAAAGTTGAAGTTATGAAGAATTCTAGAAGATTTAAGCCTTATTAGTAACATAATTTTATACCTTTTTTAAGAATAAAATACTTGTATGTCTATTAAATGGGAAGACTTTTTTATTATGTATTTTGTTTTAATTTCTTGTAAAATCATATGGTAAGTACAAATTACTCAAGTAATTTGTTTCAAAAATAGATCATCTTCATTTCAAGAGTACTTCTGCAAGTTTAAAATAAAATTTCACACACACATTTCCTTTTTTTCATATTCATTGCAAATATTGCAGAGGGAACAAGCTAGCAATTTGAAACTTGAGGCACAGCATTTTTAGAGATGTACCTACCCCTATTTATCGGCACAAGTTTATACTATTCTACATTCTCGATATATAGCATTAGTCCATAAACTTTTACATTGAACCATGTATTAAACAACATACCCCTTCTTGTATTTTGAGTTTAGGGTAAATTTGTTCTATATTTTACCTTAGCAACCACACTATTATTGATAAATCAATTTTGATGGAAGTGACATTTTAAAGGTACAAAAACAAATATTAAAGTTAAAATCTTTTTACTATGCCCATAGTGATAAAAGATTTTTCTTGGAAACAAACCAAGGAAAAAATAATTATTCAAGTACCTCTTCATGGAGTACACCCCTCTAAAGCAGATATTTTTACTTCATCGCAATATATTAAATTATCTCTTGGCTCTTTCTTTTTCGAAGTTGTTCTATTACATCCAATAGATGTTACTCAAATTTCGTGCACTAAGACACCTACAGAAATTTTGTTCGATCTTAAAAAATGCTCCGAGGATATGTGGGACACTTTGGAAATACAAGACCTTCCCAAACAAGAAAAGAATGTGTTTAAAAGGAAAATTATACAAGAAGAACATGAACGGTTACAAAAGAACAGTGAGGAGAGAAAAAATAAAAAAGCTCAGTTAAAAAGGTATGTCTGTTTTAGTTACTGAATCAAGAAAAATACATCCAACCCTAGGATGAAGATAAAGAACAGACCTTCCCTTGCACAGAGAATAGTAGTGGGGCATCCAAAAGTTCCTCCATTTTCAACTAGTTGAAAAGCACCAATGTTTTAAAAAATATAACTTTAAGATTTGGAATTTTTATGTCTAAACGTTTTAAAACTTATTTTTATATTAAACTTTGAAATATTAGCATGCTTCAAAATTATTTGTGTCCTTTATCCAAAATGTGCCAAATAATTGTCGAAATTATATTTTCTGTTCGGTCTAATTGGTTTCAGTTGGGGCACATTTTAATGTGTTGTCTTGACTTTCACCGTGCAATGACTATATCTCAACCTGTAAATAAGATTAAATAAAAAGTTGATTTCAAACAGCAGCAGCAAAAACTGAAAAAAAACATACTGGAATAGTAGAAGTACCGACAAAAATGAAAGGTCATTACCATTTTAATGGAAATTCGGTTCAGATTAAACGCATTGTCGACAATATTCGTTGAAAATGGCCGACATTTCCGATATACTAGGCATCCTATGAGAATTATGATGGGAACTTGTCCATGCCCATTCTCGAATCACTCCATTCCCTGATACAGTCATAGAACTTTCATAAAATTGTATTTTTTCTTATTTTATTTTAAAGGGTCGCTATAAGTGAACAAATAGCTCTCGAAACTAAAGTAAGAACCAACATAGAGGAAATTAAAAAACAGGAAGAGGCCCGAGCTTTGGGAGACCTAAATGAATGGAAGAAATCAATTGAGAGTCCTAAAAATAGTAGACTAAAAATTCTGGAATCATCTTACACGCAGTCTTCACAGGAAAGTCCAAAAATTGAAGAATTAGTCGAAGATCAAGATAGTCAAAGTAAAAATTCGTCTTTACAGCTTATTAAAGAATGTAAAGTTGTAAGAAAAATTAAAACCAAACCGTTAAATAAAGAAAAAAATGATAACACTAGATCTGTACCTAAGCTTCGCTCGACGAAATCCCTGCAAATTTTATTTACACCAAGGGAATTCCCCACGCCTAGCAGAGAATCACGTCTAGAAGAGGAAAACGAATTTCTTCGGAAGCAGGCTGAAGCACGACGAGCATCTGGTGAGAACTTTAGTTACATTTGGCTAATATAGGAGAATGTTCAACTTTTCTGATTCACGTCTTTAAAAATCTTTTAATTTTATTTTTAGGTTTTGTAGACAAGGATTTACGACCAGAAGAAAAAAATCCTCAGTTTTTATTAGCGAAAGGAAAAGAATTTTTTAAGAATGGCAATTATTTGGGTGCTATGAGTGCTTATAGTTTTGGAATAAGCTTGAATCCTAAGTTTTTGGACCTGTATGTTGCTAGATCTGAAGTACATCTTGTTGTCGGTAGGGAAAAATAATATAATAACATTTTTTAGAATGTTGTATGGTATTCAAATACTAGTATTTCAGATACATTATATATAAAATATATATATATATATATATATATATATATATATATATATATATATATATATATATATATATATATATGTAAACCATCAGTCTGCGTCCAATATGTTCCATGGGTAAAGACTGGAAGGACGCACTGGTTGAGTGTTCTTCTCTTCGGACTAATTTGAATGTCGTTCTTAAATATATCCTTTAGAGTTCCGTACACTACCCAAGCTAGACCGATTCTTCTTCTAATTTCAGATGTTGGGTTCCGGTCGAGGATGCTATGTACTTGTCTATTTGGTTGATTTCTTCATCAAAGAAGTTAGGATTACTAGAGGGCACCAAGCTAGTCATGAATTTTGTTTTTCCAAAAATAATCTTTAGGCCCACGCGTGTGCAAGCAATAGGGAGTTTGCTCAACATAATTTGCATCTCTATCAAACGGTCCGCAACGGCGACTGGGTCGTCCGCAAATCGTAGTGGGTTAAGTCTCCCGCCATCAATAGTTATTCCTTAAGCGTATTCGAGGAGTTTTGGGGATAATGTTTCTCCTTGCTCAGTGCTAATGTTATTTGTAAGTTCATGTAATTTAACAGCCATTGTGACGTTCGTCTATCCTTTTGAACAGTGTCGGATGCCTTGTGGAAATCTCCAAAAGCGAGTCTGTTGTATTCTACGGATTTCTTAATTAACAACTTTACGGTATGTAGATGGTCGTTGATTCCGAAGCTTGAACTAAATCCAGCATGTTCCTTCGGTTCGCAGAAATCCAGTTTATTTCCCAGTCGCGAGGTGATAATTTTAGTGAATAATTTGTAAAAGTGGTTCAGAAGGCTGATTGGTTGGTAGTTTTCGAGGACTGTCTGGTCTCCCTTCTTTGTAACAGAGCAGTAATGGCGTTGTTTCATTTTGTTGGTATTGAGGGATTATATAGGGATAAATTAAAAAGGAGTTTTCATTGTATTAAGAAGTGGATAACCATCATACTTTATGGCCTCGATCCCTATACCATCTTGTCCCGGAGCTTTGCTTTCTTTCATTTTCTTTAGTGCATGCCTTATTTTGCCAGTTGATATATCCGGAATTTCTTTCGACACTTAACTGACTACTTTTCTCCTCGGTCTATGCTGTTGTACTCGGCTTTCATGCTGATTCCTGTAGAATTCCGTTTGTAACAATGTCTCCGTTTTTATCCTTGAGTTTATTTATTTCACACGTCCCGTTGTTGAATCTTCAACATCTTGAAGCTTTTGTTAGTTTCTGTTGTTGTTTTGATGAGAAGCTCCTTTGGTCCTTTGTCACTACCTGCCAAGAAAATTGAATCATGAGCAATCGTTGATAAATTGTCCGTTTGTAAGACTTCCCTGGTCAACATTATCAAGTGCTTCTCTGAAGATTTTTTCGGAATAATTTTTAAAAATAGGCGATGAAAGAAAACCATCTCATCCCCCTTCTGATTTCAGGTATCTCCGAGTTTTAATCTTCTATTCTCACAAACGCCTACTGGCTAGAAATTGGCTTTTTCAACGAGGTTTTTAAGGATCTTTATTAACTCGTCGTTTTGGCATCTATCGAAAGCCTTCTTATAGTCGAAAAACATGCATAAACGGCACAGTTCATGTGTCTACACCCTTAGATAAATACTTCAATCGCGGATAATGCTTCTAAAGCCATTCAGGCCATTGCAGAACCCAAACTGAGATTCACTCAGGCTCTCTTCTCACATTTTCCGTTCAACCGAGTAAAATAATTGTATCCGAATGGTGTATGTAAGCTATGACGGAAGTTTTCATGTTCTCGCCCGACCCTGGCCACTACTTCTCGTCCGTAACATCAATTTTCAGCCTCTATTACGTATATGGTATACCCCATCCCATTCTTTTTGTAATTGAACAAGCTGCTTAAATATTTGGTATAATTGTTTTATTTTTTTAGGTAACTTTAAACGCACCGTAGATGATTGTACAAGCGCACTTGAACTCTTAAAGCCGGCTTTACCAATAAATTTGGATGATAGAGCTCTTTGTGTCGGACGTAGAGGTATAGGTCTTTACAAACTTGGATTTTTGAGACAAGGAATCGCCGAACTAGGGGCAAGTTTAAAGTTGAAGAAATATGATGAGTTTGAAAAGTTACTCGACGAGTTTAAGTTGGAGTATGAAGAACTGAAAGAAAAAGAGGAGGAAAAGAACGAAAAAGAAAATAAAGAGAAAGATGGACTAAAAGAAAATAAAGAAAACAAAAAGGAAAAATTACAAGAGGAGGTAATAAATAAAAAGAATATCAAAAATGTTAATCAGGATAAGTAGATATTAAAAGTAAGATATTAGTGGATGATGGTATTTTTAACTTTGAGTTTCTCAAAATAATAAAAAAAAGTTATAAAACAATTTTTTATTATAATATACATATTTACAGCAATGCGTTTATTTTACTTTAGTTAAATAGGTACACCTTATTCCATCTTAATATCTTCACAAACCTACATTCTTATTTTACTCTGATTTGTTTTTATGAGAGGAAGTATTGTAAATCTAGTAAATTTGTATCAAATAACTCGTGGAACAAACATACATTGTTTTTAAATTGCTTATGATTCTTGGACTAACCTTAATTCAAAAATACTGTGGATCACTTTAAATAATAACTGGAAAACTGTATAAATATTTGGATAATTTCTACTCATTCTACAAATAAACCGTAACGGTATTGGTGATTCGTTAATAATATAATCAAAACGAAAAGTTTGAGATCTAATATTCAAGATTAGGATTAAGGTAATTCATTTTACACTTCTTTAGTTAACGCGATTATACGACTCTGGTGACATTCCTCAGCAATGGCTACGTTCCACCTTTATAATTATGCCAAAGAAAACATCTAAAGACTTGTGACAATTACAGGACCGTAACCCATAACAGAATTTATGGTCGATGTGAAGACCATATATCCAAAACACAGTTCAGTTTTAGAAATGCTGTTGGTACAGGAGAAGTGCGCCTTCGTATTCAGGTATTATTCCAACGATGTTGCGATATGAACTGTGGTATATACGCCTGCTTTATAGATTATCAAAAGGCATTCAACAATGTAACAAACTCTAAACTTACCGAAATCTTAAGCGACATAGGAATGGATGTGAAAGATCTGAAGCTCATCAAAAATATTTTCAGGAACCAGAGGGCAACAATTAGTGTGGAGGGTGTCAGAGAGGCATGCATTTTGTCACCCCTGTTATTGAATATTTAGTCTGAGGTCAAATTCAGTGAGGCTCTCGGGAATGTAACTGTTGGAATAACCCTCACTCTACCCTAACTCCTCCACTCTACCTAGACAGGCAATTCTCCTTGATGAAATTTTACTCACTCCAGAAATTCTATACAAAAAATACAATTAATTTCTCAAATTCTCATCGCCCCAACATGATAGCACCCAAAGTTTCAATCCACTACAGAATAAACAAATTCATGTTACTGCATAACCTCTCTCCACCACCTAAATTTGATTACTCTCTCTGAAAAAACTTCCCACCTTGGATCTCCCCAACCCCAAAGGTAGACCCTCATCTACATTCCAACAATATAAAAGATAATAACCCAACAAAAACTAAGTCAGCATTTCTTGAAAGAATTCATTCTAAATACCCTGATCACTCTATAATATTCACCGATGGCTCTAAATCAGATCAGGGAGTGGGTGCAGCTTACATCCATGACAGAATCATTAAACGCCTTAAACTACATCCATACAACTCCATCTTCACAGCAGAATTACTTGCTATCAAGGAAGCTCTCAAGTCTTCAATTACCTCAACTCAAGGGACAAAAAAATTTCTCATAGCTTCTGATTCCTCGAGTTCGCTGAAATATATTATCTCCAACAAAGACTACAGTATTTACTTAAGTCAGATCAGCGATCTCTTATATATGGCTAAATCGAAAGGAATTGAAATTTCATTCATGTGGATCCCTGGTCACATAAACATTAAAGGTAATGGCAGAGAGGCTAAAGGTAACAAACGGAATGCCTTTCATGGGAGAAAACAACAGTCGTGATTATATTAAAATGCTAAGCTCAATAAAAAGAGACTTATTCCAGCTGGAGTGGGACCTGGAGCATAATGAAAATAAACTATGGTCAATAAAATCTCAAGTATTCCCGTCTCTTCATAACCCAAATGACAAAAGATCAGAAAATGTTTTGCTGAGAAGATTGGCCATAGGTCATACCTACTACACTCACTCACATCTCCTAAAAAATGAAACGGCACCGAAGTGTGTGATATGCAATTCCTCCTTGACGGTCAAACACATCTTTGAGGCAAATCACTCCTATCACCTGAGAAATAAACACAACATTCCACACCCTCTCAAACAGAATATTGATCAATTCTCATCAATCAAGGAAAATATCAACAAATACCTAAAAGACCAAAAAATATCTATATAACAGTTAAACACATTTAATAAGGGGCGCCAAATGACCACAGATGTCGATGCGCTTTGACCAACAAAAACAAACAAACCTCAAAGGAGAATCCATAAGTACCATCAGGTATGAAGCGACACTGTCACTCATCGGAAGGTCTAGAATAACTCTTAAATAATGTGGTGACTAGCAGTCAAGTCAATATAGACTTCGGCGGAATAAAAAGAAAACCGAATATATGATAATTAGCATACACTTGGGTATAGTTGTTAATGATCCGTGGGGCCACTCTATGGAAACCAAAGCTATAATATAGAAAAAGCACGAACAGTTTTCAGCAAACTACGCCCTCTCTTTAAAAGCCACCATCTCAATTGCAGACAAAAATCAGACTCGTTTGTTACCTGTTCACAGTATTACTATATGGGGTAGAAAGCAGCCAGCAAAAGCATTAATGCTTTTAAGATATAGAGGAATATTGCCAATATCTTGGATCACATCACAAATAAACAAGTATTTCTATTCCTCTGTCCTATTGCCCTTGGCAGTGCGTGGTGACTACTCATGAGCGGGTTCTTCGCACTTGATCCGTCCAGATCTCTCGGTCTAGGGCCATTTGGCCTGCCTAATGTAGAGTTTTTCCAATAAGGAGCTGCACTTGGTCTATCCATCTTGCCTCTGCCTCTTGATCTTCTGCCGCTGACTTTTCCTTCAACTACCAGTTTCTCCATGGTGTCTCTTCTTCTGGCGATGTGACCAAAATACGGTAGGCTTGGTTTACACGTTTGAGTAACCTGGTTTTCACGTTTATCTCCTCTAAAACTGATGGGTTAGTCCGGTGCTCTGTCCAGGAGACCCGAAGAACTCGTCTGTACACTCACATCTCGAAACTTTCGATTTTTTTTTCTGTCAGCTACTTTAGTGTCCAGATTTCGGCTGAATACACTGCAACGGGAAATATGGGCATGAACGAGTTGTAGTTTGTCTTCCTTATTATGCGATCCTTCCAGATTTTTGTCAATTTTTTGGTCGCCGTCTTGACCATCGCCATCCTCCTCTTGATCTCATCCGAGCATCCTCCAGCGTTGATCATTAACGCGCTTAGATATACGAAGCTCTCGATGACTTGGCTCCCAGGTACCACTCGCTTCTGTAGATTATTGGTAGGTCCATCGATGATAAACAAGTATAACAAAGGATGAAAAAAAAAACAAATCGTGATGAACAACAAAATACGTAAATTAGAAAATCTTTAGCATACTATGCGTTACTAACAAAGATATGTAATGCTGCAGTTAGCATTAAAGGGAAAGTCATTGGAAAGAAAGGAGGAGAATCTCAAGACTTAAAAATTTGAAAACTTGGTTTCCCACATCGAAACATGGTTTCGACCAGGAGTAGACAGATGGATTGGCAATCGCAGAAGAAATTTTACACCAGTCCATAAACTGGCCAAGGCGACTGGAAGTAAATGATATTCTGAAATAGAATTAATCATTTTAAAAACTTTACGGTTATTAGCAAAAAGGAACATTTCAAATACATCATTAATATTAGGTGTACTAGTTAATTCAGTCAGTTGGCAGATTTTCTCTATTATTTCGAGTCAACGTAGGACAACGAAGTCGAGTAGGAATTGACTTGATGATGTTGCCGCAACTGAAATCAATATTAATCATGTACAAAAATTTGGCGCGCAAGGAAAATTTTCCATCTTAAACGAGAGATGAAATCCCCCGTCGTTCAGAATGTAACGATCCGAAAAATAAAAGTCATCAGTTTGTAATCGTTACTACCATATTTTGTGGGTCACCTTTTTTCGAAGCTGAACAAATCAGAAACTTCAGACGCATTTTTCTGCATTTGAAATACAGTGCCCCGAATACTGGCTGTCGAACGACACCGGATTTTAAGTCAGCCAGCGTGGGAAGAAGCCTATTAGTTGTGGGAAACCGAGTAGTCAATACTGTGCTCCCTTGTGGTTTTCTCGATTTCCTTTCAAGAACTCCAGGAGGTGTATACCCCAAGAGTACCTTCTTCTTTTATAAACTATAAAGCATTAGTTTAAGACTCGTTATAAAACGACTCCAGTCTGTCGAGTATAACCGATTTCGGTCAGACCGAAAACTCTCGAGCCCCACGCCGACAAAAAACACGGCTTACATGTGTCTACTCGATAAAGAAGCCCAAGTATTCCAGATAGAAATTCCCTTTCACTGCGCTTAGACTTTCCGTTGAGCCTCCAAGCTAGGTTGGCGAGTTTCGCCTCACAATTGAGCAACAAACAAACACGATTCCGCCTTGTGGAACTTGACACTGCAACTGTATATTTTGAGGTTATGTAAATAATGAGCATTAACCTCACAAAATTGACCACTCTCTAGAAAGAGACAAAGCGACTGTGCGGCCAATACCTGTCTCTTTGCTGTAGGCCTATAATAACCAAGGCGCGGTATCCCTAGACGGAATTCAAGGCGAGAAAAGCCCCCACCCGATTTTAGTTCAAATAGAACACTTAGAAATATTATTTTCAACAGCGTTGTAGCTTAGCGGCCTTCTAGAAAAAGACAGCTACTGGCCGCACATTCTCGTTGTCTCTCTCACACTTTTGCGTGATATTTACTTCACAGCGGAATACGAAACGCTCAGTCCATCTTCTATGTCTACGAGTAGCATTGCCTCTCAAAGTTTGGTACTGCCACACATAAAAGTGTCGGGAAATAGTATGAATTTGAAACTGAATTTTCAGGTACTTATATGAAATTTCATTTGTGCAGATAGTTAAAACATTGAATAAAATAAAGATGTAATTATTGTTATTGTTGGAGTAAGAAAGTTGAAGATTTCGAGTTCAAATCCCCAACTTTTTTCCAATATTAAAAAATCTGAATGCTACCAATATGTTTGTTGATTTTAAGAAACACGTTTATAGATGCTGAACCCAGTTAAGACTGTTGTAAATTCTTATTAAAAACAACTTGTTTCAAGTTATTTAACATGGGCACTTCCAGCTGGAAAGCCTTATATAGGGTGTCCTATTTTTGCTGGGGCTGTGGGATATCTAAATTGTTTGTGGAGGACAAAAGCTGTGATTTGCAGGACAAAAGCTGTGATTTGCAGGACAAAACGACTGCTAGAAAATATCTGACTAAGTCTCTTTGATTTTATTAAAAAAAAAAGACGTATAAGAATTAGTCTTTATCTCTTCTAAGTTTCAAGATACGAGAAGTGCTCAAAAGTTAAAAATTTCAATTTCGTCCTATAACTGAAAAGTTAAGAGGTTAATTAAAAATTTATTTGTAGCGTCTTTCGTTTTATCATATAATCATAAAAAGAAAATTTAGTCCAAAAATCATAACCTAAAATGATAGTATGTAGAAAAAATTATCTAAACTATCTAACACATGGGCTGAAAAGTCCCGGGCCTAACACATAGATGGCGCTAGTTTTATTGCAGTCACCTTTTTTTCAGTTAATACTAACCTTCAAAAGACAGCTGTTAAAATTTCATGATATTCTATTCATTAGTTTGTGAGTTATTGTGCTAAGAGTGACGCTACTTTTGTTATTTTCAAAACAATGGATCAAAAACAATTTCGTGTTTTAATTTTACACTGCTTTTTGATGGGAAAAAATACCGTTCAAGCGAAGCAATGGCTTGAAAACTGTTATGGGGACTCCGCTCCATCAGAAACAACAATAAAACGTTGGTTTGCTGACTTCAAACGTGGTCGTAGAGACACCGATGATGCAGAACGCAGTGGACGTCCAAATGAGGCGGTAACACCAGAAAACATCAAAAAAATCCATAAAATCGTTTTGAATGATCGAAAAGTGAAGTTACGTGAGTTAGCTGACATCGTAAAGATATCAAAAGAACGTGTTGGCTTTATATTGCATGAGCATTTGACTATGAGAAAGCTCTGTTCAAAGTGGGTGCCGCGTTTGCTTACTGTTTATCAAAAACAAGAACGTGTTGATGATTCTGAGCAGTGTTTGGCCATTGTTAGAGCGGCGCTGGAATGATTGCATTGCTCGTGATGGAGATTACGTTGATGAATAAAGCTAATTTTGAACCAAAAAACCCGTGTTTTCTTTGTTAGGCCCGGGACTTTTCAGCCCATGTGTTAACTATGCCTCTGCGTATTAAGATATAATAATATCGTGAAGATAAAAAAGACGGATTCTTTTTTGTAATAATAATAACTATTTTTGAGAGCTTAGCTTCAGCGTTTACTGAAGTAAACAGTTTTACACTGTATTATTATTATTATTATTGCACACATTAAAGATTGAAACAAAAACATGTATCTTTAAATTCGTGGCAATAATTTTAAGAAATCTTACAAAATAAAAATTTCTAAGTCTTGTGAATCACATTTAAAGCTCATATTAAACATACTCAGATTAACTTTCTTGTTTTACTTTTTTCAATCCTAACGATTTCAGTAGCGCTTTAGGTGAAGGATCTCGCCCCCTAAATTCCCTAAAAATTTGATTAGCATGCTGACTACCTCCTAAAGCTAAGAACGTATCCCTGTACCTCTTCCCTACATCTTTAATCTGTTGCTCGTCTTCTTTAACTTCGTGAAAAGCGCTATATATATCTGCAGCTATTATTCTGGCCCAGATGTGAGAATAGTACGCCGCCGCCCACTCTTCAGTGAAAATTTGTGTAAAATTACAAACGTGCGCGTCTGTTTTAAAATCGTAAGGGAAGCTCCTATATTCAGGCCATATTCTTTTGACTATGTCGAGCCAGAAGTCTCTCGAGGAGTATAATTCCAAGTCTAATGCTGAGAAATAGAGATTTGTTGATAGATCGAGTCCTGCCATGTGTTTCTGAGCATCGCACAGGCTATTGAACGTTGGCTCCGGAAGTTTATCGCCACTTTCCCGGTGACAAGTTATGCTATCCATTACTTCCCTGAAAAAGTGAAAATCTGTATTAAGGCTTTGGGCCACTGTAATTTTTTGAAAAAGTGATTTTTTTTTTATTTGCTTAATCGATGCATTCTTATCTAAAAATAATAGAAATGGTTTTATACTGATAACAATTTCATATGAGTCATGCCCTATCGGAACGTATGAATACGTATTTCGCGCGCTTCGGGTTTTTTACTATCATAGTAAAAATGATACCTATATTTACCATGTGCTTTTGGAACGTGATACTAGAGGGCATCTCTAAGTATCCTATATTCAAGTTCTTCAACGCACGCGCTGCAACTACGAGTATACGCTGCAATTTTTTTTAGAATTCAGTTTTGTTTTTATAATAATCAAGTGAATCATGAGTGAAAATAGAGTTTATCGTGGCAAAAAAGGCACGAACAGCTTCACGTGGTCCGCAAGATCAACGTTTCAAAGAGGCGGTCGCTAAATAGACCCGAGGCGGAGACGGAGTCGGAGGGAGTCAGTACATCTGCGAAAAAATTTAAACTTATCCGAAAAATTCCTACAAATCCACCAGAAGGGCAGAAGACGAAGAAAATACCAATTGAGAAGGCCACTTACATGGTGCCGGAATCGCAGACTAATGGTAAAAATTTTTTATTATAGCACTTTTCAATTTATTTCAAAATTATGTGTTTTAAATCGGCTTGCAGTATAACTCAAAACGATTTTTATCCGATTGACTTCAAATTTGAACTGTAGCTTCTGTATTAGATCCTGAAGAGAAATAGGTAGGATTTTTATGAAATATTAAAGATTGCAAAAGTTATTAACAAATTCTGTCAATTTTTTCCGTGAAAATCGAGATTTTTTTTCAAAAGCTTACCATTTTTTGAAAAATCAATATTTTAAAAATATCCTACGTACTTCTCTAGCTCTCTCTCGTGTAGATTAAGCAGAATTTTTTTCTGTTGAAGGATTAAATTTACTAAAGACCGAAAAAAAATATTTAAAAGTTGGTTCATTTTCATGCCTCTACAGTGGCCTAAGGTCTCAAGAAAGACTACAATTACGGGCGGCACTAGACTGAAACAGCACCTAGACAAAATACCAGTTGGCACTGGGACCTGAACAAAATAGCAACTGCCGAAATAGCGTATGGCTAAACAGCACAGTGTCTAAAATAGGCCTATGAGAAGCAGGGTCGGATCCAGTCGTCTGTTGAGGGGGCGTTAGGCTGTTCTTTAACTTGATGACCTTTTTTTTTACTAACGACCACGCAGAAAATAGATTCGGTGACTAGCTTGTACTCGCAGCGATCAGGACCGTCTTACGCGCATGCGATATAAATAAACCGCTGCTGAGTCGGGCTTGTTTTCTTTAATTTTTTTTATAATATTTATTAATAAATATAATATTATATTACATAATAACTTGATAAAGTTATTTGGTTTAGAAATTATTTTTTTCAATCCTTTCAACATTAAATTATGTTAGGTTTATACTTTATAGAATTATTAGGGTTAGTATATACACACTTTTATATTTTTTACTATTCTTTATTAGGTTACGTTAGGTTGACTCCTTGGGGTGCGGCGATCGCCTCAATCGCCCCTTGCTTGCTCAATCCCTGATAAAAAGCAGAGCGTTATTTTGTCTAACAGTTTCTCACCCAGGTTGATCATTCATGATTACAAGCAGCACTGGGCAAGATAATACATGATTATATAACAGTATGTAGACGAAATCACTTAAGGTTCTCAGATGATGTCACTCTGATCATCAGCACAAAAGAAGACTACAAGAAATGCTGATGGAATCAAATTCTCGAGAAATAAGTCTAAAAATAAACTTCACCAAAACCAAATATTTGAACAAAGAAATTGAAGATAACAGCCAAGAACTATTAATAGTAGGTGAAAGAATCGGAATTAATTTAAAAATTGCTTTTAAACACAAAAAACTATCAATAATATTTTCACTTATCTAAAAGACAAAGATGAAAGTTTCAGAAATAGTTTACAGCATCCCCTGCTCTTAATGTGAAAAAATCTATATAGGACAAACATCAAGGATCCTAAAAGACAGAATCACTTCCCATAAAAGTGATTGCAGGTTAAAAAAGAAACTCTTGAGCACTTGCCCAGTATAGTAGCCAATTTTCACATGAATTTGAAACCAAGATCCTATGTAAAGAGAGGAATCTCGGCAGGAGAATCTTTCGGAGATGGTGGAGATCCACCTTGAACCTAACTCGATCAATAAAAAAACTGACATTGAAGATCTGAGTTTAATTTTCTCTAATCTATTAGAAATGGGCAGTCACAACGAAAACTCATACAACATATCTGACATATCTCTATAATAATAATCACACTGAATTCTAATAACTCCCCATTTTCATAACAATCAAACAAAATGTCAAAGTCCTTCTACTTTCAAATATAAATTAACCACAACCTAACCAAGAGATAGAAATGCACTGCCCTTAGCAAAATGACAAGAAAACACAAAAATCCCTTATAAATTAAAATCACCTTATAACCTCACAATTCTTCGTACCATCCTAACAAAATGGAGTAAAAGCATATTATATTTCCCAGAGAGGATTATGTCGAGGTTTTCTCATATTTTTTCTGATGAATAAGTGTAATAAAGTGCCCCCACAAAGAGTAAATTTTGAACACCCCACTCAGCAGTAAGTACTTTAATGTTTTGAATAGAATTAGGGTTGTTCTTTACTTTTAATCAAAAACTTTTTAGATCTTTTTTAAAGACCGCTTACAACAAGAATAAAATACTGGTGTTTAACTACTCGGTCAAGACTACCCGTTTCTCTCTCTCTCTCTCTCTCTCTCTCTCTCTCTCTATATATATATATATATATATATATATATATATATATATATATATATATATATATATATATATATATATATATATATATATATATATATATATATATATGTATATGTATATAAACAACAGAGCTCAGTGAAGACAACTTGGGGAGGCTTACCTCCGACTCTGGATGGAATAAGATCATGATGATGTACACAAAATAGCAGATGAATAAACAGCCCCTCAACAAAGTAGTATAGGAGTAAACAGCGCCCAAATTAAATAGTAGCTGTCTAAACGATGCCCTGATAAAATAGTACATTAGTAAACAACGCACTGTCAAAAATAGGCATTATTTTGTCTAGTGCAGTTTCAGAAACAAGCTAACCACTCAACCTAATTAAAATATGGAAAAAGAGGATTCTTGGTTGTTAAAGGTAAGGAAATTCTCCTGAAAATATTTCAAAGACAAATAGATACTTACTTGTTAAACAGCCAATGTACCAAAACATTGCCGCTAACTTCTACCGCATCCCATTCAATATTTGACGTGCCAGCAACTTCAGCATAGTAAGTTCTTGTCAAAAGGTGCTGCAGAGAGTGACCGAATTTTTGAAATAGTGATTTAACCTCTATAAAAATGTTAAAAGTGTAAAAATATAAAATAAAACAATGGTAACAGAATGATTATCCACGGATAATTTTCTGAATTATTATTTACGAATGTTAGGTAGTTAAATAAAATGAATAAAAGTACCTTTTTAAGTCAAAATCGAGAAAATTGTTTTTTATATTTTGAAAGAACTTTATTAAACTAAATATGTTCCATAACTTTTTGCCATTTTTCTGGCAACTCCATAATCTTATCATTGTAAAATTTATGTGGTTTTTGTTTCTGGGGAAAAATTGTGACAAGTGATTTTCACAGGCGTCTTTATATATATATATATATATATATATATATATATATATATATATATATATATATATATATATATATATTTCATATTTTACGTGTTCTTGGAATTAGATCATTAAAACTATTCTTGGATCTGTTATATATTTATTGACGTTTCGACCTTCGGAAGAGGTCTTCTTCAAAATTTGCTCTAAAAGATTACGTTAGAAGAATTAAATATAGATAAGTTGTGTATTTCGGGGTTAAAATATTTGTATCTTTTCGTAGTTTTTAATTTAGGACAGCGTTATTGCACAATTAGTAATGTAAGACTTAGAAACTGATGTCATACCAAAATTAAACCTCAACATTCCATTTTTTTACAGATACGTTGATGATTGTTTGACCGCTATACCTAAAAACCAAATTAATTATATCCTACAAAAATTCAACGGATACCACAAAAATATCCAATTCACATTCGAAACAGAAGACAACAATAAGATAAATTTCTTAGATGTAACTTTACACCACAATAATGGAAATATAAAAACTGAATGGTATACTAAAAATACATGGTCTTCTAGATACCTTAATTATGAATCACACCACCCGAATTTACAAAAAAAATCTGTAATCATAGGTTTAGCAGATAGAGCAATCAAGCTTTCTGACACAGAATACAGAGGGAGTGCAATAACCAAAGCTAAAGAAGCATTAACACTTAATAAATATCCGATGTACCTTATAAACAAAATCTTCAAACAACGAATACATAACTTTTACAATACCATAATAAATAAAAAACCAACCAACAACAACCCTTAAACATATATTGCTTTACCGTTTATAAATGGACTATCCCAACCACTCAAAAAACTTTTTGAAAACTACAAAATTCGGTTATGTCACAAATCATATAATCTGCTCTCATCCAATTTTTCCAGGCTCAAAACCAAAACCCCAAATAATAAAAAAAGTAACATAGTCTACGAAATCAAATGTAATAACTGCGAAGGAATATACGTCGGGCAAACAAGCCAATATCTAGAAAATAGAATCAAAGGCCATAAATACGACAAAAAAAACAATACAGCCCTTACGAATCATGAAATAAAGAAAAGTCATACCTTTGATTTCAAAAACATCAAAATTGTCAACACCGAAATAAATACAAAAAAAAAGAGAAATACTCGAATCCGTACAATAAACGAAAAAACAGACGTAAATAACCTAAACCGTATCTACCTACCAGTCATATAAAGTCCCTCAAGTTAAGTGCTTTGTTTGTAGAAAGTAAAAATGTGATTTTAACAGTGATTTAAACTTAACACCCCATAAAATGAACTACTTTCTAAGGTAAGGCCCTCATTAATGTATACAGTTAAGTGTCTTAAATTAAAAACTACGAAAAGATACAAATATTTTAACCCCGAAATACAGAACTTATCTATATTTAATTCTTCTAATGTAATCTTTTAGAGCAAATTTTGAAGAAGGTCGAAACGTCATTAAATATATAACAGATCCAACAATAGTTTTAATGATCTAATTCCAAGAACACGTAAAATAAAATATAATATATATATATATATATATATATATATATATATATATATATATATATATATATATATATATAAATATATATAAGGTAGCTCTACAGGCTTTGTAGGCCTAAGGCTTGATCGGCAATTCTTCTCCATTCGTTCTTTTCTGTGGCCTTCCTTTTCCAGTTACTTATCTTTAACCTTTCTAAATTCTCGTCCACTGCCTCCCACCATTTTCTTCTTGGGCCTCCTCTCTTTCTCTTTTCAACTACCGCCTCTCTCAACATTTTTTTTTGCTGCTCTGGTTTCCGGCAATCTTTCTACGTGACCTAGCCATCTGATTTTCTGTGATTTCACTTGTGCTATTATTGAATAGTTGTTGTAAAGTTCATATAGTTAACTATTTGTTCGCCTCATCTAGATTCCATCCACTTTTTTTCCCCCATATGTTCTTCGTGATATTTCCTTTTCCATATCTCCAATTTTTGTTCTTCAGCTCTATTTAGCGTCCATAACTCGCATCCATATAGGGTTACAGGTCTTATCACTGTCCTGTATAGTCTTTCTTTTGCTCCCTTAGACAACAATTTTGATCTAAACAGTTTGATTAGAGCTCCTGCACTTCCACTTCCTTTGTTTATTCTGTAATTTATTTCTCTGCTTTTTTCATTTCTATTATTTAAGTTCACTCCCAGGTAAGTGACGTTTTCTGTTTTGCCAAATTGATATACTCGTATTTTCCCATCCGTACAGTTGCTAACTACTAGCTTTTCATCTCTAGTTTCTTCCTCAGGTCTTATCACCATGTACGTGGATTTTTCTTCACTGAATTCTAACCACCTTTATCTTGCAGCGGTTTCTAGCCATGTGGTTACGTCAATGTTCCTTCTTTGATCTAGTTAGTAATACCAAGTCGTCTGCGTACGCTAGACATTGATGTTTCATACTAAGTAGCGTTCCGTGTCTATGGATATTGCTTTCTCTCATTACATTCTCCAGCACTACGTTAAATAGAACGGTTGATAATGGGACGCCTTGTCTCACCCTTCTATTAGTCTTAAATGATTGGGATTTTTGTCCATTCACACTACATTTCTGCTTTATGTATTCTATCGAAGCTTGTTTGAAATCTATGAATAAAGCATGTACGGATAAGTTATTCTTGTAGCTCTTCGATAGTACCTGTTTCATTGTAAAAATCTGCTCGTTAACCGATCGTCCTTTCCGAAAACCTGCTTGGTAGCAGCTTATTACTTTGTCGTATTTATTCAGACGTTTCTTTATCAGGCTAGCCAGAATTTTATACACCACATCCAACAGAGCAATTCCTCTATAGTTATTACAATTTGTTGTATCTCCTTTTTTTAGAACTGGGATTAATAAGCCTCTGACCATCTCGCAGGCATAATTTCTTCTTTCCATATTTTTACCAGCAGCTTGAATAGATTTTCCTCTAATTCTAAACCTCCTTCCTTGATGAGCTCGTTGCATATTCCGTTTTCCCCTGTACTTTTATTGTTTTTTAAGTCCTTAATAATTTCTATAAGTTCCTCTTTTGCTGGAACTTCTTAGTCATTTTGGCGATAGGTCTAATGTTATCATTTCTTCAAACCTCTCTGGGTCGCTATTTAAAATAGTCTCGAAATGTTGTTTCCATCTATTTGCCATTTATTGAGCTCCTCCCACCAAATTTCCATCTTTATCCTTACTAAATATTATTTTCTGCTTTCTTCTGCTTTCTCTATTAACTTCCTGGTAAAAATTTCTCATTTGTTTATTATTAAAGTTTTCTTCTGTTTTTCTTATCTCTTCCTCTAAATACTGTCTTTTTTTTTCCTTCTGCAGATCTTCCCAACTTCTCTTCTTAACTTAGCGAATATGTTCCTATTTTCTTCTGTATTATTCGCTAGCATTTTCATTTTAGCCTCGTTTCGTTGCCTTATCCAATGTTCGCAATCACTGTCAAACCATTCTTTATTTTTTGTCCTGGGTTTTTCGTTTATGAGTTTTTCTGCTTCTGGCGTCTTTTGAAATTAATTTAACACCATTGAGGGAGTTCTGCAGAGATTAAATGAAACTTCCCAGTTAAGCTCTCTCAATTTTTGCCGAGTCATCAAAGGTGGAAGTGGTCTGGCGTTTACCAAGGTGGAAGACGACATCCTTTCTGATTAGCTCCGGCAAATTATTTTAAATCGCTTGCTTCAATCTTGTCAATTGCTAACAGTATATCAATCGTTTTTTTTGGCGTCAATCCAGGCTTTGCGATCGTTTGTGGAGCTTCATCCTTTTTCGACTGCAATTTTTTTCGCACATTATTATTGTACGTGATCCACTTTTCAAATAGTTGAAGACTATTTGCTGACGGATGTTTCTTAGCGATCTTACTTACATCCGGTCTTGCTCAACTTTTACCAAAATTCTATCAACTTTTTCCCTTACTGGTTGACTAGTGAGAAGAGCATCTATGACAATGAAATTTGCAGAAGCGAAAGCGATTGAACTATCTTTTAGCTGTTGCTTTCAGCACCTATCTTGACCATAAACAGCACAAATTTCTTCATAGGCCTGCAGAGCATTCGTAAAAATGTAAACGAAACGAAAAGAATCGTAAAACTGTAAAACACAACAAAAATTTCGTTATCATACTTAGAACGGCGATAATAATTCAACAACCAAGCAATTTTTTTTGTATGGCGTCATTTTCATGGCAGACAGAGAACTTAAAAAAACACCCTCGTAATTTGTTTACCTGTAAATGACAAATGTGACTGTCTCTCTCCATTAGGTGGCTCAAAATTAAAAATAAGTGCAGCTAAAGGTTTATTTTCGGTAACCTGACTCTTGCTTTGAATTCCAATCATCCAACCTGTCCCCTGAGACCTCAATTTGTCCTCAGAACGTGCATAAGGATCTAAGTAGAAACCCGCTACCGGTGCAGAACTATGAGGCTCAAAAATATCATAAAATCTGGAATTAGAAAACATAAAATAGTAAACTTATTTACCCACTGCTTTCCTTGCGAATCTGAGTTACTAAGGCACTAAGATATTTTAAACTATCCCTCTCACACCGTTCATATCTTCAATATTCGTTATTAACGCTATTACACTAAAAGCAAGGAAAAAGTCAAATTATGCCAGTGGATACTTTCCTTGCAAACATGTAATTCTAAAATAAATAGCGAATTTGGCTTTCTCAAGTGAAGGAAAAGTAAATTTTCATAATACAGTTAAAATCATACAACATATTGACACCGACCCTTTTCGCCCCCTTCCCCTAAAACGATATCACTTAAAAACTAGAGGTTCTATTTCTATCTCAAGTATTAAAATATCATTTTGTTGAGGATTATGGTGCTAGACATACTGCCCGAGATAGAAAAATATCCTTTTCGTGATCTAAGAACCCTAAAACGTAAAGAAAAGCAAAAAATCGCGGAGGGTATTTTTTCACGAATATAATACTTCCCTTTAACAAGGGAAGTAAAAACAATGATTTGACTACTGTGTGCCAAGATAACTGTATTTCTAAAGCTTGTTTATAATGACCTTAACATTTTTTTTTTTATGTGATTCTGTATCCAGATCACAATCTCTTCTATATACTACAGCCCAGTCGTCAGGGGTTTTGAGCTCTCATTAAATGTTAACAGGCTGCATTTTGGCCCACAGGTAGCTTTTTGGACGTAGAATACGATAAAAAAAAGTTTACTAAGCCCACAAAATCCAAAATAAAATCAAAAATTCGGTTTTTCGGTAATATCTCGAAAAATAAAAAAGATATCGAAAAACTAATAGCACCACGTGGAAGAGACGAAAATTTTCCAAAAAAAAATAGTACATAGAGCTATCGCCAAAAAAGTTTTAACAAAAGCAAAAGCCGAATCTTGGCAAAATTTCGTAAACAATATTCGTCCTAACACTAGTACTGGCACTCTCTGGAACGCCGTAAACAAAATGAGAGGTAAAAATGCAAGAACTATTCCAGCTATAACATACAACAACAATATGACCACAGATCCCAGAGATATATGCAACTATCTAGCCCTTTCCTTTCAACGTAAATCGACATCCCTTCAACCGGAATCTACAATTAACACACCAGTACTTTCCAAACCAAGAACTAAACAACATTACAATGATCCTTTCACCTTTAGAGAATTTCCCAAGCATTTTTACTAACAAGAAACACTGCACCTGGTCCCGATGCAATCCATCTTAAAATGATCAAACACATTTCAATATCGCTCCTTGATTGTTATAACCACATATGGACCTATGGCCCATATCCGGAATCCTGGAAAGAATCACTGATTGTTCCAATACACAAAACTGGAAAACCTAGAATGCTTACAGACAGTTACAGACCGATTTCTTTAACCAACCACCTTGGTAAAGTGTTAGAAAGAATGGTTAATAAAAGACTATTGTGGCTTTTAGAAACAAGGCAGCTACTGTCGCCTTACCAATATGGGTTCCGTAAGCATCTTTCTACAATTGACCACTTAACTTCTTTGTATAATGACATAAACTGTTCAATCCATCACAAAAAACATATTGCGCTAATATCTCTAGACCTAGCAAGCGCTTTTGATGTCACCAGCAAGAACCTAATCCTACACCAACTGAATGACATGGGATTCGAAGGGAACTTACCCCGTTTTATAAGAAACTTCCTTTGTCCTAGGACAATAAAAGTTAAGGCAAACAATCAAACCTCTAATTCCCATGTTATTATCGGAGGGCTTCCACAGGGCTCAGTACTTAGCCCCACACTATTCAATATAGCCATGACTTCCTTGATAAACCACTTCCATTCCACATTATACTTTACCTTGACTCACCCACAAATGACTATTTAAACATTACACTCCAAAATACATTAAAAATACTCGAAACTTGGTCCAAGGCAAATGGATTTTCTTTCTCTTCAAACAAATCCTCTGTAATACATTTCACCAAAACAAATCTTCTCTCAATTAATAACACTCTCATTCCAATAAAAAAATACTCTCAACATTTTGGGATTAATTTTTGACACTAAACTAAATTGGACTGCTCACATTAAAGCTTTGAGAACTAAAACATCAAATGACCTTAACCTCCTACATTCACTTGCCAACACAACCTGGGGTGCTGACTATACGTCTCTATCCATATTATACAAAACGCTAATTTTAGCTAAACTAAAGTATGGTGATTTTATTTATGACACGACAAATCAACAGAATAAAAAATCACTAGAAACAGTGCAAAATCAAGCACTCAGGACTATCACGGGGGCATTTAGAACCGCCCCTATTCATAGTCTGCAATGTATTTCATCTTTTTCACCCCTAGACCTAGTCCGATAGAAATCCCTACTTAAATATCTAGCCTCAATTCTTTATCGTCCACACCTCAAATCTTCTTTAAACCTTACCGACATACACCGAAACCTCCCTTTTCCCAAAAACTCTATTCAAAACAGAATCAAAACACTTATACTCTCTCTCAACTTACCAATCCCTACATATTCTTACCCCTTATTCACCTCCTTTCCACCATGGAAAACACCACACCCATCCATCAAATTCTCTTTATCGCCATTAACTACGGCAGATCACAACAAAAACATTATTACAACAAAATTTCGGTCTATCATAAATGAAAAATATCAAAATCATACACTACTATTCACTGATGGCTCCAAATCCAACATGGGTGTTGGTGCGGCTTATTATTACAAAAATTCACAAAAAATCTGCAGATTACCATCCCACTGTTCTATCTTTGCTGCTGAACTGTGGGGAATTAAAGAAAGCATAAGAGATGTGGTCAAACTCAATAAAAATCGGAGATATCTTATAGTATCTGATTCCCAGAGTGTATTGAAAGCAATTGACTCAGGAAAACTTACCTACACGTACACTAGACATATCTATGACCTATTATACGTAGCAAAAATTAAAAACATCACAATTGATTTCATATGGATTCCTGGGCATGCAGGAATCAGAGGCAACGAATTAGCTGATTCACTGGCAAAAAGAGCCACAAAAACCGGGCAGAACATAAAAGAAGAAAATCATCCTACTGAATACTATAACCTATTAAATCAAACTTATAGAAATCTCTATCAAGTACAGTGGGATTTATTAGACACCTCGAATAAACTCTAGGAGGTAAATCTCCTTGTTTATCCACCATTTCACAATGAAACACTCACCAGAAGGGAAAACACATTATGGCGCAGATTGTCTGTGGGTCACATCTACGCAACCCACATCCATTTACTAAAAAACGAAGCTCTACCAAAATGTCAACTTTGTGATGGATCACTATCCGTAAAACACTTATTCGAGGATCCTATACATGAAGACATTAGAAATAAATATCTCATTCCACATTCACTGAAATCAACACTTGATCCTGAAACTATTTCAACCAATATAAAAAATTATTTTATAGCTCAAAGATACTACAAATACTACAACTTAATCTAATAACAACAGTGGCGCAAAATAACCCTAGCAGTTGATGCGCCTCTAAACAAATCTAACTAACTAAAAACTGAAGGCTGAAAGTAAAAGTGAAAGTTAACGATTTTTTACTACATACCGGACATCTTTTTGCCAAACTGTAACTCCGGTAGTTCTAGCTTTAATAATAATGTTAAAGAGTTTCTCGCAGAGTTCAAACATTCCATCCAAAACAGTATTTAAAGGAAAATATTCTTTCAATGCAGTCTCGTCATAATTATATAAAGCTCTTCTTTGTTTTCTTCTCCAATAAGGAATATCCCATAACTCTAATCTGAAAAAAGTTAAAGCTGTTTTATATTATGTGTAACTTTAAGATACCATTTTCTTATAGGCATATAGCACACGTGCTCCGAGAAAACCACTAAAGTGCTGTAGGAGCGACGCATGTGCGAAAAAAACGACTCACGTTGATCTTAAGGGGTTACATCTACCTAACAGACAGGATAAATAGGTTCTTTTTGGGAATTTTTTTACACTCTACTATACAAGCTACAACAAATCTGTTTTGAGGTTTTAATATATGTACACTAAAATGTACAAAATAATTTTTTATTTTATGGTATTGGAGAAAATGACGGGATACTAACACGCAGAACAGAGGCATCTGTTTTTGGAGGTGTTCCGCAGCCGGTAGTAGAACAATTTTAATTCTACATCTAGAGCAAACAAACACTTTTTTTATTATTTACATTAGTTTTGCTAGAGAAGTACACACGATTATTGAAAAATTTTAATTTTTCAAAAAAATTTTGGAAGGCAGGAAAAATAGGCTCTTTTCAGGATTTTTTTACACTCTACTATACAAGCTACAAAAAAATCTGTTTTGAGATTTTCATATATGCATATTAAAATGTATAAAATAATTTTTTATTTTATGGTATTGGAGAAAAGGGCGGCATACTAACACTCAGAACAGAGGCATCTGTTTTTGGAGGTGTTTCGCGGACGGTAGTAGAACAATTTTAATTCTCCATCTAGGGCAAACAAACACTTTTTTTTATTATTTACATTAGTTTTGCTAGAGACGTACATACGATTATTGAAAAATTTAAATTTTTCAAAAAATTTTGGAAGGCAGGAAAAATAGGCTCTTTTCAGGAATTTTTTTTACACTCTACTATACAAGCTACAAAAAAAATCTGTTTTGAGGTTCTCATATATGCATATTAAAATGTATAAAATAATTTTTTATTTTATGGTATTGGAAAAAATGGCGGCGCATTAACATGCAGAACAAAGGCATCTGTCTTTGGAGGTGTTCCGCGGCTGGCAGTAGAACAATGTTAATTTTCCATCTAGAGCAAACAAACAATTTTTTTTATTATTTACATTAGTTTTGCTATAAAAGTACACACGATTATTGAAAAATATTAATTTTTCAAAAAATTGTAGAAGTCTGAAAAAAAAAATTAATTTTTGTGCTAAAAATCGGCCTTTATTTGTTTATAAAAAAAAGTAATCGATTAATCCTAATAATCGTGTGTACTTCCCTAAATAATCTTATTAAAAAATTACAAGCTCAAGTTAATCGAATGTAAATTGTTGGAGTTATGCTGCCGGCCGATTTAAAAAACGCGTTTATTTCAAAAAGTTTTCTCTATGAAATTTTAAAAGTTTTGGGATGCCAATTTTTTTACCTTTATCATGCCAATTATACTTAATTTAAGAAAGTAATAGCCGTTAGTGATAGATTCAATGTACTAATTAAGCTAAATTACTCCAACAGGCTGCGTGCAAAGTAAACGACTTTTCGTGCCCTACGACTTCTTTCAGAAATTAAGTACTAGAAGCTAAAAAAAAATTACAATCTAAAATAAGGCTATGATATGTTTTTTAGGACTATAATAGGTAAAACTTCGTTACGGGGGTTTTTCAGAAAAGGGGTTAAAATGGTCTAATTTATGAAAGACTTACGAGAAAATATCGGGGGGAAGCCGTTTTTGCCACTTTTTTTTTGGTAAATTAAAATTAATCTATATCACTGACAACTGTTGATAACCACTGATCGAAACTGTCAGTTGTTTTCGGAAGAAGAGGCTCCCGTTCACATTAATGGCTGAAATGTAGAGGTCAACCCAATCTTTTCAAAAGTTTATCAAATTTTTTTCAGTTATAATCTAATCTTATCACAAAAATGTTTATTGTCATTTTTTTAAGTAAAATTTCGGTTTTTTTTTATGGGCCTAGCACACGTGCTACAGGGAAGTCCCTAAAGCGCTCCAGGCGCGGCACGTGTGCGGAAAAAGCTATTCACGTTGTTCTTGAATCGTTGTAAATTGTACTCGGTAGGAAACACAGCGCTGGGCAAATTATTCCAAAGGGATGATGTTCTCCATATAAAAGACTGCTTGAAAAGCGTTGTACAAGAAGCAACAAGCTGAACCTCATACGGATGTGAAGTATTAGCGCGACGTGTATTTCTAACAAGCACCGCTCTGGGAGGAATTAAGCGGGTTACATCCTTCGAACACTTTCCATGAAAATACTTGTAGAACAGACTCAAGTCGCCAACCGGTTCTTCGATGTTCCAGCGAATTAAAGGTACGGGGGCTTTTCGAATAAAGGAAGATTTTTTTTAGATAGACTTAAAACGGCCTAAACTTGAAAAATTTATGAGAAAAAATCGGTAACCATTCTTGTTAACCTGAACTAACTGAAACTAACCTGAATTAAATACAGTAGAACCCCGATTAACCGAGTCGCGATTATCCGAGCTCCGGATTAACCGAGCCAATCTAAGAACCTGATTATCCGAGGTACGCGCGTCTATGCTGCGTATTAACCGAGCTTCTAAAATATGTATGTACATATTTTCATTTAAAATAGTCGGGGCCTTCGGGGAATTTCCCTGGCCCGTGTGAGGGGTTCCCCTATTTATGTTTTTGGACTCTTTCAGCATGTAAATTTGCCTGAATGCAATGCGTTATAGCGTTTACTACGGAGAAGTACGAGTATACTCACATAATTTATTTGGTTGGAGTTCTGGTAGTTAAGTGTAATTAATACGAACTGCTTTGTTTGAATTTTTGTTTGTCGTATTATAATGGAGCAAAACAAGCGTAAAAGAATCGTCATTCCTATTGAAG
Organism: Pachyrhynchus sulphureomaculatus; assembly: GCA_019049505.1. NCBI lineage: Eukaryota > Metazoa > Arthropoda > Insecta > Coleoptera > Curculionidae > Pachyrhynchus > Pachyrhynchus sulphureomaculatus. The sequence continues at coordinate 17,082,165 of CM032453.1, read as the reverse complement.
AAAAATTAAAAGCCATCAGAAGAATTGAAGCAGGAGAGACAATTAAAGTTGTTGCACGAGATTATGGAGTAGGTGAGGTAACAGTTGGAGATTGGAAAAGAAACCGCACAAAAATAGAAAAGTGGTGTATAAATCAAGCCTCCTCGTCCTCAGGAAGAAAATCAATGAAAACCGGCGACTATGAAAAGGTTAACGAAGCTTTATTCATGTGGTTTAACCAACAGAGATCAAAAGGTGTGTCTCTGTCAGGTCCAATTTTACAACGGAAAGCAATATACATTAGTAGGCAACTCCCAGAGATAGATCAGTTTACCGCCAGTTCTGGATGGCTTGACCCCTGGAAAAAACGGTATGGTGTACGACAACTGACTGTATGTAGTGAAAAACTTTCTGCTGATGTGTTATCAATTGAGAAGTTTAAGCAGAACTTTAAAAAGCAGATCGAAGATTGTGGATACACATGTGATCAAATTTGGTGTGACGAAACTGGTCTGAATTATAAAATGCTTCCATGAAAAACATTGGCATCTTGACAGGAAAAATCAGCTCCTAGGCACAAACGAAGTAGGGAAAGATTAACTATAATGGTATGTTTCAATGCATCTGGCAAGCACAAAATCCCACTGATGGTGATTGGCAAGTCTGCACGTCCAAGAGCTTTAAAAGACATCTCACCCAAAGCCCTACCAGTCTATTACAAAAGTCAGAAGAGCGCATGGATGGATGCGACCTTATTTACTAACTGGTTTGAAGAAGAGTTCGTGCCATCTGTGACTAAATTTTTGAACAGAAACCGTTATCAAAGCAATTTTGTTAATGGATAATGCCCCCTCTCACCCTGGAGAAGGACTTTATGTCGGCGAAATTGTTGTAAAATTTTTTCCTCCAAATGTAACCAGCATAATGCAACCAATGAATCAAGGCATCCTCGAAAACATTAAAAATAAAAAACCGGTCAAGTGCAAGATGAACTTGCACAATTAGTGTTCCGTACGTTGATTGTTTTTAAAATAAAAATTTTTGTTAGGGTAGTATAAAATGATTAGTGACTTCACAAAACACACCCCATTTGAGTTTTCAACAAAGTTTGTTTCCAATTTTTACTGAAAACTGGTGACCTTGAAATTTTGTTTTTTGTTTATATACCAAATAAATTATTAAAGGTAATGCACTCGTGATAATTTTCGTTCAATCTATACCCCGTGGAGAATATTCCAGAATTTTTTCAAAATTTTTTGATCAGTACTTTTCGAGATAGGGTAGGGGACAGCGATTTTTTAAAAGTAATACGAAGAAAAGTGTGCGCAAGTATTACATTATATATATATTTTTTTTACTCGTGTTTTCACAAGTTTTCATTTGACACCACACTCGATGACCTAGTAAAAAAAAAAATTTTCACTTCCGATTTCACCCCTCAAAACGAACCCCTTAAGTCAAAATTTACGTTACGGTGGTATAAAAGGATCAGTGACTTCACAAAACACACCCCAAATGAGTTTTCAACAAAGTTTGTTTCCAATCTTTACTGAAATCTGATGACCTTGAAATTTTTGTTTTTTTTATATACCATATAAATTATTAAAGGTAATGCACTCGTGATAATTTTCGTTCAATCTACACCCCGTGAGAATATTCCAGAATTTTTTCGAAATTTTTTGGTAGGTACTTTTCGAGATAACGCCCGGGACAGCGATTTTTCGCGAATTTTTAAAAATAATACAAAGAAAAGTGCGCGCAAGTATAATATTATATATATATTTTTTACTCGTGTTTTCACAAGCTTTCATTTGACACCACACTCGATGACCTAGTAAAAAATTTTTTTTTTCACTTCCGACATCACCCCCCAAAACTAACCCCTTAAGTCAAAATTTAATTCTCAAAACTACATGGCTCTGATGAGGCCATCAATTCCTATATTATTACCAAATTTCACCTTTCTATGTCAAATAGTTTCGGAGAAAATCGGGTGTGACAGACAGACAGACAGACAGACACCGAAGTGATCTTATAAGTGTTCCGTACGGAACACTAAAAATTATAGGCGTTTATATCTTGAACAACTGTTAGAATACACAGAAAAGGATGATATTATCAATGGGATGAGAAAGGTTACACTGAAAAATGTTATTTACTGGGTAAGTCAAGCTTGGAATTTTGTGCGTACTACCACCTATTCAAAAATCTTGATCAAAAGTTATTGATTTTGAGGACTATAATGACAGTGAAGATGAATTAGCTTTGAAATTGAGAAGCCATGGAGAAATGTCCTGTTCAAATTTTGACAGTGAGATAGATGAAAAAGAAAAAAGTTTATTTGAATTAATGCAAAAATTAAAAGGATGTTGTTGAATGGATTACAGCAGGTGATTTAGAAGAAGAAATGAGTATTGAAGAAATAACGAATGCCTTTCAGGCAACTGAAAAATCAGATGACGATGACGAAGCGGCGGTGGATAAACAGTCTCCCACTAAGATCTCTCATCAAGAAGGGTTTGCTTCTTTGGAAAAAGCTTTGAGGTATATCGAACAACAACCAGAGGCAACCCCAACGGATTTGCTTCTTTTTAATAGATGGAGAAACATTGCAGCCAGAAAAAGAAGATGTAATTTGAAACAGAAGCGCATAGATACCTATTTCACTGTTTTATAATGTATGTACCTATTTATATGTTAAAAACGTTAATACATTGGTTTAAAGTATTGGTGTTTATTTTTTGAATGAATAAAAAACAAATCCGAATTATCCAAGTTTTCAGTTATCCGAGGAGGGTGCCCCCCCCCCACGTTACCTCGGATACCCGGGGTTCTACTGTAATTAGAAATTACAAAATACAATAAATAATGAAAAAAATATCCTACCTTAATGTGAAAAATGATATACATGCTATATTAGTGACTGGAGACCAAAGTTAGGCCAGGTTAGCAAAAACAGCCTTACCTCGATTTTTTCTCGTCAATTTTTCAAAATTAGATCATTGCAGGACTATTCCAAAAAAAAAAACATTGTGATTTGTTCTTTTCGTGTTGTTTTCTGCAAAAAAATTTCACAGCAAAGTCCCTTATTGGTTGGAATTTTCCTATGATTGTAAATGTAGCATAATCATCTCGGCGTATGCGCATAAACGAACCGAGTTCTCACGAGCAGTTTGGATCAATGGTTGTCAATAGCATAGTAGATTTTCGTATGCTTACATATCAATATTTATATGCAAAAAAACCTTGCTCCATTTTTTTTAGACCATTTTATGCCTATTCGAAAAAAAAACCTTTTTCTGAAATGGCCGCGTAATGAAGTTTTACCCTATAATACATCATTTAAGCAAAAAAAATCGATTTTTCAAAAATTGCAGGCAGATAAAATCCCCTTAATAGCTGCAAATTGTACAGGGTGGTCCAAATTGGGCACTTTTAAAGGTAAACCCCTTTATCTAAAGGAGATAGACAAAGACTGATGTCGGTGTCTAAGGCTCAATTTTTATGATAAACGCAATGGTGAAAACCGCATATCGATATCTAGTACCGCTTCAGATATGCAGGGTATTTTTCAAAAATCTGCATTTTGGAAAAATGTTTGTAATTCTTTTCCTATTGAAAATTTTTGATTTCTGTAAAAACATTCTCAAAGCATTTTTTCATGTGGATTTCAACAGTGTAAGTTACATTTTTTTGCAACTAATATTTTAATAGTTATTAATGCAAAAATATATTTTTTGAATGGGATATCCTGTATATTTTTTCTTATCCGAGTAAAGCTGTAAATTACCATTCTAAAAATATAGCACACTTTATATTTTGCTCAAATCTACTTCAAAATATAAAGGTTTTCAGTTTTTAGACCAGTTTTAAATGCACATTTTGTGGATGGCTTTAGATGGAGCGGTTATATGGTTTAATTCAATTGTTTACTCGTAGTTGTTAAATTTTACTTCAGGATCAGTTATTGAATTGTCAAATAAATCGCAATGAAGTTTGAAAATTACGAAAATTTGAAAGCGGCAAGTAATTTATACCACGAACGGTATCCAGAGAGGCCTCAACCCTTCAAGGATATATTCGCTCGATTGCATCATAACCTAGTTAATAGTGGCTAGTTTGAAAAGAAATGACCCAAAAATTATGAATCAAACAGGGATAAGGAGTTAGAAGAAATAGTAGTTTTAGGAACTATCGGAAATAATCTCAACACTTCAACCCGACAGTTAAAAGAATCCACTGGACTACCAATAACTAACGTAAGTCGTATTTTGAAGAAGCACAAATTCAGGTCATATAGGACAAGAGAAGTTCATCATCTTAGAGACGGAGATGGATTTTTGGAGGGTGGGCAGGATTTTTTAGAGGCAGGGTTATAGGTCCATTTATTTACGAAGGAACACTCACCTCTCAGAGACATTTAGAAATTTTAAGGCAGCAAATAGAATCTCTTATTGATGAACTGCCGTTAATGTACCTTAGAAATATATTTTTTCAATACAAAGGAGCACCCCCTCATAACGCTGAAGTTATTAGTAATTTTTTATCGGCCAATTTCGACAATAACTAGATAGCCAACCAAGGTCCAAACCTGATTTAACACTCGTGGACTTCTATCTCTGGGGAAGATTGAAAGACCTAATTTTTAAATTGCCGACAAACACCAGGCAAGAGTTAGAAGTCGCAGTGATACAAAGTTTTGCAGCTCTCACTCCTCTTGAACTAATCAACTCGGTAAGAAGTGTACAGAAAAGGTGCTGCCTAAGTGTAAATGAAACTGGTCGACATTTTGAACATCTCTTATAGAAAATTGTTTTGTTTTGTTTTAGGTGGCTCTACTCGGAATAAATTGTTTTGTTTTATTTTCTACATAGTTTAAAGTATTATAGCATTTGGTAAATTTCATTGTAGTTATGTCTCTTAGAGTTACTTCTGGGATTTTTTTTTACGATTTGACTGCTACAAAATGTGCAATTAAAACTCGCGTAAAAACTGAAAACCTTTATATTTTATACTAGATTTAAGCAAAATATAAAGTGTGCTATATTTTTAGAATGGTAATTTAAAGCTCTATTCGGATAAGGAAAAATATACAGGGTATCCCATTTAAAAAATATATTTTTGCGTTAATAACTATTAAAATATTAGTTGTAAAAAAATATAACTTACACTGTTATAATCCACGTGAAAAAGTGCTTTGAGAATGTTTTTACAGAAATCAAAAATTTTCAATAGGAAAAGAATTACAAACATTTTTCCAGAATGCAGATTTTTGAAAAACACCCTGTATATCTGAAACGGTACTAGATATCGATATGCGGTTTTTACCATTGAGTTTATCATAAAAATTGAGCCTCAGACACCGACATCAGTTTTCGTCTATCTCCTATAGATAAAGGGGTTTACCTTTAAAAGTGTCCAATTTGGACTACCCTATACTAGGTGGAAAACACAATTCCGGACAACCCATTTCAAAAAGTTGAGGTTCTCTACTTGATCACCCACATATTTAATATCCAAATGGTTATCAAAAGAACTTGAGAAGTTACCGTTAAATACTTTCGCAGTGAAGAATTCGTTAGAATTCATTAATAAAACAAAAAATCTAGTTCTCAATGAAGGTGAAGTCTTAATTTCTTTTGATGTTAGTTCTTTGTTCCCAAGTGTGCCAATTCCACAAACTTTACAATATCTCGAAGAATTACTTTGAATGAATGACTTTGAAGACGAAATTATTCGTGAATACTTCACATTATCTAAACTTTGTATGGAACAAAATTATTTCCAATATAACAATCAATTTTATGTTCAGAATGAAGGAACAGCTATGGGTAATTGCTTATCACCTTTCATAGCCAATTTATTCATGAGTAAGTTTCAAATCGAAGCCAGTCAAGAATTCGAATATTTCCTAAGGGTATGGTATAGGTATGTGGATGATATTTTCGCGATTTTTGATACAAAGAAAGCAAATATTGATAATTTTATTTCTAAATTAAATAGCCGGTATGATTCCATTAAATTCACTTATGAAGTTGAGAACAAAGGACAATTGCCTTTTCTAGATATTTTAATTATTAAAAATAATAATAGATTAGAATTTGATATCTATAGGAAGGACACAGTAACAGATAGATATATTCCTAATGATTCATTTCATTGCAAATAACATAAATTAGCCTCATTACATTTTTTAGTTCATCATTTGGTCACTTTCCCTCTGAATAGAGTAAACTTTAATAAAGAAAGGAATCGTATAAGAAATATAACTAGAGGTAATGGTTATGACGATGACTTAGTAAATAAGCTAATAAATAGATATAAGTTTAGGTTTAATATTCAGAGTTCCACCTTTTTTACACGCGAAGAAAATAACACCAAGTATGTCTCCATACCATATAATCTGAAATATAGCAAGGGACTCAATAAGGTATTTAATAAGGTAGGCCTCACCTTAGTCTACAAGTCATCAGACAATCTGAGAAATATCTTAGGAAATCCCAAAGATAAGATTCCTAATTGTGAGAAAAGTGGAATTTATGAAATTAGTTGTAAGGATTGTGACAAAAAGTATGTTGGGCAAACTAAAAGGTCAATTAAAACAAGATTTAAAGAACACTTAGCACACTTAAAATACAATAGAACAGAAAAGTCTAGCATTGCCGAACATGCCCTTGAAGCTGATCATACTGTAATATTAGATAATCTAAGATTAATAAAAAATGTATCTGATAGGAGATTGTTGAACGCATACGAAAGTATGGAAATCATAAAATGTAAAAGTAGTTTAAATAAAGACAGAGGGCCTGTTCCTTATAGTCCCCTCTACTGGTTACTTGATCGGAACTGATGGCCTTGCCTATGTCATTAGTTCCGCTTGAGTAATTCAAGGGTTAGGCTAAGTATAAATAGGGTAGATTTGTAGTTTAGCTTTAGTCAATCATCGCTCCTGATGAAGCTAACATGGTTAGCGAAACGCGCATCGAGTGCAAAAATAAAGTGTTTGGTGTAGTGGTGATATATACTGAGTAGTAAATGTAGTGTATGTTTGGGAGCAGAGTCCCAAACATGGGAGCATTATTCCATCATTGATCGACTTTAAGGTGTGTCGGGGAGTGTAAAGGCTTTGTAATTCGAAATAATATTCCCAGCTTTTAAGATCTCTTTGCTATGCATGCAACATGTTTATGCCAAGACATATTTGGTTCAAGCAAATTTAATAACGAAGCTAGACAAAGGGGGTGTCCTGACATAACTACATCAGGTTTAACAATGTGTAATTTTTTAGAAAAAACTTCCGCTTGGGTTTTTGTAGCGTTAAATTCTACTTGGTTACTGTCACTCCAAGTTAAAATTTCTTCTAGGCCTTTGTTAAGTTGAATGACTTTTTGTTGTATGCGGATATTTGCATTAGTAGTCAATGTTTGAGCCTTTAAAATGGATGAAGAAATAAGTTACTGTCATCTGCAAGGGTGTAGATTGGATTCCTGGGCCTTTCGAGTAGATCATTAATATAAATGGAAAGAGAGTAGGATACAGTATGGAGCTTTGGAGCATACTGCTGTTGATAGAGAACATATTAGAAAGAAATCCATCCACTGCTACTTGTAATGAACGCTTTCTGAGGAAACACGTTAGCCATAAACAAGACATAAGAGAGTAGCTTAAGCAAAATACCATACTACCTTTCAGTCTTAAATCCCTTTTCAGCAGCGAATTCCATTAGGCTTTGTAATTCCTCATTTTGTGCAGGCTTAGCTCTCTCTAATAGTGCTTTTAACATTTTATCAACTTCTTCTTTACTGCCTGCCATTTTCGTTTCCATTGACATATCCACGTAAGTATTGTAACCTAACAAATAACAAGCGATATAATATTCAACAGACATTAAAATAAGTAAGCTTTAGTCACCTAAATTTTTTGCAATTTCTGCTTTTAAAAACCTGATTTCTTCTACATTTAGACTGGTAGCTAGCTGTCTCTCTTCTGCCATTGAGCCCCTGTTTACATTTGCCTTCCATAGAACCCACCTTATCTCCCGACTAGGGCAGTGTTCCAGGACTGGCATGAAAATGTGAGGTTGAAGTGTAAATTTCCATGGACCATTCATGTAGTATTTTGGATCTGTTGCTGTTGCCTAATTCAAAAAAAATACATTATAACACATGGGCTGAAAAGTCCCGGGCCTAACAAAGAAAATACGTTTTTTTTGGTTCAAAATTAGCTTTATTCATCAACGTAATCTCCATCAAGAGCAACTCAATCATTCCAGCGCCGCTCTAACAATGGCCAAACACTGCTCAGAATCATCAACACGTTCTTGTTTTTGATAAACAGTGAGCAAACGCGGCACCCACTTTGAACAGAGCTTTCTCATAGTCAAATGCTCATGCAATATAAAACCAACACGTTCTTTTGATATCTTTACGATGTCAGCTAACTCACGCAACTTCACTTTTCGATCATTCAAAACGATTTTATGGATTTTTTTGATGTTTTCTGGTGTTACCGCCTCATTTGGACGTCCACTGCGTTCTGCATCATCGGTGTCTCTACGACCACGTTCGAAGTCAGCAAACCAACGTTTTATTGTTGTTTCTGATGGAGCGGAGTCCCCATAACAATTTTCAAGCCATTGCTTCGCTTGAACGGTATTTTTTCCCGTCAAGAAGCAGTGTAAAATTAAAACACGAAATTGTTTTTGATCCATTGTTTTGAAAATAACAAAAGTAGCGTCACTCTTAGCACAATAACTCACAAACTAATGAATAGAATATCATGAAATTTTAACAGCTGTCTTTTGAAGGTTAGTATTAACTGAAAAAAAGGTGACTGCAATAAAACTAGCGCCATCTATGTGTTAGGCCCGGGACTTTTCAGCCCATGTGTTATACATATATATATATATATATATATATATATATATATATATATATATATATATATATATATGATTTTATGAAATTCACTGCATGTATCGAAATGGGTGACTCATGAGGCAATGTAAACGCACATCCAAAACTTTTTTTTGCCAATTCAAAAATTTTCGAAAAATTAAAAAAAGGGGTATAACTCCTTCTTACCAAATATTTATAAAACCAACCCGCCCATGAAAGACCGACCTTGGCCTTGGTAAGGGGCCTGAATAACTGTACCATTTCATTAACAGCTATTTTCAAATAGGAAGAGTAGGGTAAATCGTAGATAAATATAAATTTTCATCTACAAAAATATTTAACGTCGATGAAAATGGATTTTCCACCGTTCGGACTGTACCAATGACACAATCTATCTTACTTGCTGCTATATTTTACACTTTCTGCAAATTTCTTGATCACTATGTCAGTCCATCTCTCTTGCGCTCCAGGAGCGGCATGAGTGCGGAAAAAAGCGATTCACGTTGTTCTTGAATCGCTGTAAATTGTACTCGGTGGGAAACACAGCGCTGGGCAAATTATTCCAAAGGGATGACGTTCTCCATATAAAAGATTGCTTGAAAAGCGTTGTACGCCGAGTAACAAGCTGAACCTCATACGGATGTGAAGTACCAGCGCGACGTGTATTTCTAACATGCACCGCTTTGGGAGGAATTAAGCGGGCTACATCCTTCGTGCTTTTATTAAAGCAACGCATGGTGTGTTCGTTTGTTCCTGTAGTGTAACTCATGCGTTGCTTTGATCTTCCCGCCTTGGTGGGTGTCGGCTTACTCGCCGGCACAACACTTTTGGCAGGTCCATTTTCAGTTGCCATATTTCTTTAGGGTCGATTGTTCCCTTTATTAATGAGATCCAGTCTTGCTACAAGGATCCACCAGTTCCAATATATGCAGGGTATCCCATAACATACATTAAAAATAAGTAAGTTTTCTGCATATATATATATATATATATACATATATATATATATATATATATATATATATATATATATATATATATATATATATATATATATATATATATATATTTATTGGGATCTAAAACATGAGCAAAATCTGGAACTACTTTTTACTTGATGAGGAAGATATATTAAAACTGGTATGTGGGTTAGGTAGCGTAAAAATCACGCGAGGTTTGGGAAAAAAGCTAGTACTTCATGTTTATGGAAACATTTAAAATTTAAACATCCCACCAGCTTAGTCAATGAAGATAAGGATGAAGCAGAAACATCGGCCATCTCTGGGAACTTAAAACAAGTTATTATTAAAGAATATTTTTGGACAACCAAACAGTGATTGACTGTCAATCATCACTCCTGATGAAGCCAACCTGATTAGCGAAACGCGGGTCGAGTGCAAAAATAAAGTGTTTGGTGTAATGATAATATATACTGAGTAGAAAAAGTAAGTAGAAGCATACAAGATAATAAGTGTTCCATACGGAACACTTTTAAGATCACTTCGGTGTCTGTCCGTCTGTCTGTCACACCCGATTTTCCCCGAAACTATTTGACATAGAAAGTTGAAATTTGGTACTAATATAGAAATTGATGGCCTCATGAGAGCCGTGTAGTTCTGAAAGTTAAATTTTGACTTAAGGAGTTAATTTTGGTGGGTGAAATCGGATGTGAAAAAAAAATTTTTTACTGGGTCATCGAGTGGGGTGTCAAAAGAAACGGTGTCTCCCATTCTATCTCGAAAAATACTGATTCAAAAATTTTGAAAAAATTCTGGAATATTCTCCAAGGGGTGTAGATTGAACGAAAATTATCACGAGTGTATTATCTTTAATAATTTATCTGGTATATAAAAAAAAACAAAAATTTCAGGGTCATCAGTTTTCAGTAAACATCGGAAACAAACTTTGGTGAAAACTCATTTGGGGTGTGTTTTGTGAAGTCACTGATCATTTTATATCTCCGTAACAAAATTTGTTATTTCAATAGCAATTAACATACGGAACACAAATTGTGCAAGTTCAACTTGCACTTGACCGGTTATTTATGATAGTATGCGAAATTTTAGATCAATTGAACAAAAATCATATTTTATCAGTTTTTATAGTAATATATTCTATATGTAAGTTTTGTACTAATATAAATGGTTTAGATTTGGTTAATATAAAATAACTGAAAACAGACAAGGCCCATATTTCAGCAGTTTAACCACTGTTCTCTTATTCATCAAATCCATTACTAGATGCGTTTCGCTGTATCATAGTCGTCAGTCAGGCTAGAATTAACAAACAATAGAACAGAATTTACAAGTTCTTAGTCAAGTAGTTACAGAACACGATGGTAGAATACAATGAATTGTACATACATCTAATATTCTATTGAAAGCTGACATAGCAGCTTTCAAGGTGACAGAGTGGTTGACACAATCAACACTTAAAAGCAGTTTCTCTTATATATTATATTTTGAAATAAATATTACTTTAATTTGGTCTATTTTGCATAAAAAATTTGACACCCAGCAGGGTCATAAAATATCCTGCCAAATCCGCTGGGTACCTGATTTGAGCAGGGTAGATCGGGTGCCGGTTACATTTCTAACATATATTAGAATATATCTTAAAACAAAAATTTTTTATTGAAATTCTGATAATTTGTACTTACTTTTAATAACTCCTCAGGGAAATCTCTAACAATAGTTCTATCCCTAACCATTTGTGCATGTCTGTTGGTGGATAAATCATGTTTAAATTGAAAATCATGTCTTTGCTTAGCTAACATTGCTAAATTATATGCCAACTTTTCACTATCTTTATTTTCAAGCTCCAAGCCATTTAGTTTACCTTCAATATAAAATTTCCTTAGTACTCTACTTTCTTCAACCGACCTCACCTTTTCCTTAACTATCTCTTCTTTAATGACAACATGAATTTTCTTGCTCATATATTTGGCTACTCTGGCTCGCCTTGCTCGATCATGTATTGACATATAACTTGATGTAGGCATTAGCGTGTTGTTACCAAGATATAAAGTTTTGGATAAGCCCCACGTAGTTTCCATGGGATTTCCTAGTTGCTCTAGAGGCTTAATTATCTCATTAAATACGTCTTCGCATGGTTTTTCATCGAGTTTAGTTTCGATATTATGAACGCCTTCTTCAAATTCGAGAGTCTGTTTTGCAATTGCAGCCCTACAGTTTTCTATGGTGATCTGATTAAATTCCGGAAGACCATCCTTATTATAAATAGGATTTTTTTCGGGTGCCTCCTCTCCAATCTCCGGGACGCTAAAAAAGGAAAATTTCAAGTAACATAACCATAGAAAGTTGCAAGGTTGTATCCTCCTATATACATTGTTAGAATAATATATATATACATATATATGAGTTGTACTTACAGTACTATATATCCATGTTGTAGTCGTGCGGAAGTATAAAGGTTTCGGTTAGATAAAAGTAGCCGGCCATATCGAATTAAAGCCATTTTTAATTTAGGATTTTCGAAAAAATTGGGCAAAGGAAAATGAAAACATAACCTAAGACAAATTACTTTGAAATCAGCACGGTTACGAGCTGCAACCTACGTGCACGGTGACAAATATCTTTCAGCTATGACGTCATGGTTTCTAACCTGTTTTGACCAAAAGCGATAAAAAATGCTTAAATATTGGAAAATTTCAACAATGAAGCTAACAGAGGGTTACTAAAAGACTAATAAAATATACGAACCGTTAAGCAAATAGCATTTAGATCAGAATAGGGACTTTTTAACGCTCCGAACCATCATTTCTGATTCCCTATCCCTCTCACGTTGAAACTGCATATAGAGCAGAATCATTGATTTTTTCTTAAAAGTTTTTAAAACAATTGCGTCCGGTTAATTACGATTTTGATTAAAATATCGATATAAAAATAATTATTAACCTTTCTTCAGGAATTATGGTCCATAGACCACAGTAAACATTATTTTTTATGCCTGCTTGTCTGTTAGCACAAACGCAATGCAATAATTTCCAATTTGGTAGACATATAATACACAAAACGAGGAAGAAACCTAAGTTTCTGAGCAATATTGTTTGATTGAAAGAGGTGGGGATTGATAAATTTTGTGTAATTTCAATAGTATTATGAAAATATTTATGGTTTTTGTTTAAGATAATGAACACATTTTAAACCTAAGTATTTATAGTTAAAGAAAGAAGTTAAAGAGGTTAGAAAACGACAAATCATGGTGCCTGGGATGAGATGATTGGGAACCGTAAACGTTTCTGTTTTGGGGCTAGAGACGTTGCTTCGAATATATTGTTATATAGGTCTTTTTCAGGGTTCTTGGAGTCGGATAATCTGAAGATTATGTTAATTTTCTATTATTTTTGTTCAAAGTATGAAGTTGAAGTACTTGAATTAAGTTATTTATTAGTGTGAGGAAGTTGAATTCAGTATCTAAATCAGAAGTGCATTTGTGCAGGGAGTAAATCCCTTCACTAATTTTTAATTTACAAAATTAATCATCACCTTTCAAATATTAATTACGAAAGGCAATAGTTAATAGTATTAAGTAGGGCCGATTCTTAACTGAACGTTTACGAAATATTACAATTTCATAGTATACCTCTAATGAATGAAGGGAACCATCTGTAAACAAGCATTTTTTCTCGAATAAAGAAACCTTATTTGGTCCTTGTTTAGACCTTACATTTAAAGAAAGATAATACTATATAAAGCAACCGAGGGGTCACGTGAGGTCATTACTTGACAGGTGGCAAAAGGCGGGCTTCTCAATAACCCTACTTTTCTATAGTAGAGCATTAGTATTACCGCATTGCTAAATTTATATTTTCTGTAAGATAATAAATACATACAGTTATTAAAATGGCACCGAAAAGAAAAATTTTAGAACTTAACAATGATGGATCAAAAAATAAACGGGCAAGATGTAAGTAAACAAAAATCAAATAAATACCAAACTGATTAATTATTTTTTCCATTTATTGGTATTTCAATTGATTTTACTTAATACTTAACTTTATATACTTTTAATAATGGTATTTTTCTCCATTCTGAACTACTACTGTTTAAATTTGCAATATGCTTTTTGAAATATACATAACCTCACAATGCTCCACTTACATCTATTTCAGTTACGGTGGACCATGTTAGGCTTCCAGAACTAACTAAAGAGGGTGTAGTGCTTGTCACAGGTGCTGGCGACGTTGGCCAACTTGGTTTAGGTCCTGATGTCCTAGAAAAATCCAGGCCAGCCCTTGTAAATTTAGAACATGAGATTGTAGACATTTACGCTGGTGGTATGCACACGGTATGTTTAACAAAAGAAGGCAAAGTTTTGACTTTTGGTTGTAATGATGAAGGAGCCTTGGGTAGGGTAACTGAAGGTAAGGAAGATGCAGAATTTGAAGCAGGAGAAGTGGACCTTCCTGGCAAAGTTATTCAAATATCGGCAGGAGATTCCCATACCGCTGCTTTGCTAGAAGATGGAAGAGTGTTCGCTTGGGGTACTTTTAGGGTAAGAAGACATATTTTTTAATATATTTTAAAATTTAATCCGTCTCTGAGTAAGAACTCATTTAAAAAAAAAAAATTTTAGGATTCTCATGGGAACATGGGTCTCACTTCACAAGGCAATGAACGTAGTCCGTATGAAATAATTAAAGGTCAGCAGATAGTAAAAATAGCCTCTGGTGCTGACCATATAGTATTTTTAACTTTTCACGGAGAGGTATGGACTTGTGGTTGTGCCGAACAAGGACAGTTAGGAAGGACCACTAAGAGAGGAAGTGATAGAGATGCCCGTAACGGTATTGGTAAGGGAAACATAGGTATGGTGATTTAATTTTCTAGGTTTTTGGTGAGTGTTTGCTTGGTTGTTTAGTGTAGAAGCTTTTGATTTATTTCAAAATAGTGTGCAGTATAGAACTTTTTTGTTTTTGCTGTTGAGAATGGCAAATATCAGTTGTGTTACTTCGACTGGTTTAGGACATTTTTTTTTCATTAGATTCAAAATGCTATTTTGTTAAACTTTATAAAAGTGTTGCCTAGGCACCCTGAATGCTTCAAGAAGCATGAAGCTTATGGTGATGAATCCTTAAGTATTCACTTGATCCTTTTTTTTTATGCAGGAAAGTTTGTAAATCCAGCACCAATAAATTTAAAACCAAGCCTGAGACTACATTTTGATAATATATGGGCTGGGACTTACTGTACCTTTGCTAAAGTAGCTAATAAAGATGACATATATGTCTGTGGACTAAATAATTATAATCAAATAGGTAAGAACAAATTTTAATGGATTTATCTAAAGAAATTGCATTCATTTTTAAGGATTTTCTGCAAACAATGTTTTTCAAACCAGATCAATGATATTGTTATTATATTATTATAGGCTACAGAGTTTGGTTTTTTATTATAAAAGCTGAAGTTATACCCTAATTATTCCTCTTACATTTTTCAGTTTTTGTAACTGTTTTTGCTACTCCTATTGTAGGTTTAAAAGTAACTGATCCAGAATTTTTGCCGAAGAAATCCCCTGAGTTTTCGAAATATAAATTGGAACATATTTCTGGGGGACAGCATCACACACTGGCATTGTCTACGGATGGTAAGGTTTATGCCATTGGAAGAAAAGAATATGGAAGACTTGGGTTAGGTAAATATTTGTTAGGTACACTAAAAAACAGAAACAACTAGATTTGATTCAAGGTTTAATTGTAGTCTAGTTTTTTTCCATGAATTCTCATGTAAAAGTTATTTTCAGGTTGGTTGTCTTGTTAAATGTCATCAACAAAAAGGTTCCTTCTAAATATTAACATAAATTTGTGTGCATGGTGCTTATCAAAAGTTCCCAGACCAACGCTATACACTGTCTGTCCTAAAAGTGACAGAACTGCCTTAATAAAATATAAAAAAATTAAAAGTGAACATTTTATTACTTCAGATGTTCTGCATAGTCCCCTACGACCTCAATACAATGTTCAGAACGTTCATACAACTATGTGAAACTATTAGAAAAATCTTCTTTTGAGATCATGTTTAACTCGTGCTTCATAGTGGTTTTAATGTCCTCCAAATCATCATAGAGTTTTCCTTTCATGTGGAGCACTTGTTTTCACGCCAAAAACTGCACCGCAATCCCAAGCGTGAGAAAGGGCGCGTTGTCATGAAGCAAGTAATAATTAAAGAATGCAAGTTTTCATGAACGGTTGAATTAATGTGGGTTTCTTGCGGGAGTTGAGGCTGTGCTCGCCAGGTATTAACTTCCTGATGTTTCGTTGACACTGCGGTCAACATTTTCAAAGGTGATGTGGCAGTGGTTGAAGGTTTCTTCTTGACTCTCGACTATGTTCGATGATGTAGCACTGTCTGGTTTTGTGTATTCTGGAGTCGTAGTCCAAGTAGTAATTACTTCAAATTTTATAACATTACTCTGGGAATTTTTGGATCTCCCTATGTATCCATTCACTTTCTATGTATTTTTTTATTATATAAAATAGATGTAACATAACAAGTAACAAATAATGATAGTCATATCTTTATATTAAATTATTTTAAAATTAGTTACATGTAGACTTCATTTTATTCATACATGCTGATTGAAAAAACTATGTTAAATTAAACATGTATTTTTGAATTCTGTTCAAAATTCTTAACACATAGATTTATAGTGGTTGTGGCTTCATCATTTAATTTGTTTACTGTTACACTTCGTAATTTAATCTCCGTTTTAGTAGAAGAGACGACAAAAGGCTCGATTTTTAGTGTTCCTTACGGAACACTTATAAGATCACTTCGGCGTCTGGCCATCTGTCTGTCCGTCTGTCACACCCAATTTTCTCCGAAACCATTTGTCATAGAAAGTTGAAATTTGGTAATAATATAGGAATTGATGGCCTCATCAGAGCCATGTAGTTTTGAAAGTTAAATTTTGACTTAAGGGGTTAGTTTTGGGGGTGAAATCGGAAGTGAAAAAAAATTTTTTACTATGTAATCGAGTGTGGTGTCAAATGAAAGCTTGTGAAAATATGAGTAAAATATATATATAAAGTAATACTTGCGCGCACTTTATTTTTAAGAAATCGCGAAAAATCGCTGTCCACCCGCCTTATCTCGAAAAGTACTTATCATTATCATTATTTTGAAAAAATTCTGGAATATTCTCCACGGGGTGTAGATTGAACGAAAATTATCACGAGTGCATTACCTTTAATAATTTATCTGTTATATAAAAAAAACAAAAATTTCAAGGTCATCAGATTTCAGTAAAGATTGGAAACAAACTTTGTTGAAGACTCATTTGGGGTGTGTTTTGTGAAGTTACTGATCATTTTATACCTCTGTAAATAAATTTTTTATTTGAAAAGCAATCAACATACGGAACACTAATTGCGCAAGTTCAACTTGCACTTGACCGGTTATTTTTAAGTAAGGGCTGTTTAATCATAAAAAAATACATTCCTTAGAAAAAAATTAATTGACGGTTTTAGTTTCCTACAAACCAGCTTCACTTTTCCACTTAAACGTCGTTCACTTCTAAGCACTTTTCGTAACGCCGCATCCGCTTCTTTAATCCCTCTGCGTACAACTTCTCTGCCTGGGAATTGAACCAGTCGACAACGGCGGTCTTGGTCTATTTGTTAAACGATTTCATCGATCTGGATATTGAGCCTGCCACTCCGCTCTTCATCATGAACGTTTGTGCTACCATTTTTGAAGTCTCGAAACCATTGTCTAACCATTCCTTCACTTACTGTATGAACTAGGCACAACTCCGGATAAATTTCAACAGCTGATGATCTTTTTGCACACAAAAATCGAACCACAGCACTGGCGGGAACAACTATTTTTGCGGACATTATTGTCTGCATTCACCGATAGGCAAACGACTACAGAATCAAAACAATAACTTCAGTGGCTTCAAAACAATCATGAGATGGCGGTGCATGTGTACAACTTTGTTTAGACCCGCCGATATTTAAATATAAGCAAACGGCATTTGATTTTTGAATACGCTTCGTATATTTTATTCTAAACATGAAATTTTTCTTATTTATATTTATTCATATTTCTATTTAGGAAAAGATACTGAAGATGCTCAAATTATAACTGAAGTTAAAGGGCTAGTAGACAAGAAGATAGTGAATGTCGCCTGTGGTTCATCAACCTCATTTGCTGTGACTTCAGAAGGTAATGTATTGAGTATAAAATTTTGCTGTCATAACAGTAAAGTTATGTAATGAGTATATAAACTTTCCTTTCAATAGATTAACGTGTCTTCATGGGTATGTAGAGTAGAAGTACGATTTTCTGTTTTAAGTTAAGTTACGCTAATATTTTGCTAGTAAATCTTTTAATATTTTTTTTCTAATTTTTATCCTTCCTGGTACTAGTGTAATCGGATATCAACTGGAATTATTTTTTACGCGCCGTCAGGTGAACGGAGTGGGGTGCGGCTTTGCAATGTTGCAGGTGAGGGATAGATGCTAGAGGACCTCATACTACTGCTTTAGTCCGTATCACAATGTTAGAGCAAAAGGCACCTTCATCCGTTGCGCAACAGATTATCATGTTTCTCACGACAGAATGCATAAAACCCTTATAAAGTTTGTGAACGCTTAAGTTTCTTTAAGTTTACGCATTGAATAATCAGGTTTTTAATAGAATGGTCACCGACGTCGCCGGATGATCAACGTGATGACAATATTGACATTGTTGAACGCCTTGTTGAAGATGATCGCCGATTAACGGTTGCTGAAATTGTGACTAAGATTTGAATGATCTAAGGCGAAGCTCTAGCAATCATGACCGACGATTTCGGGTTTCGAAAACTGCTTGCAAGACGGGTCCCTCATCTCTCAACAAAGATCAGGAACGACAGCGTTTCGCGGTATTCAATTGGCTACTGATGCGCTACCTAGGCTGAAAAGGAGGTTTTTTGCCCCGAATTGACATCTGCGATAAAACTTGGGTTCATTATTACCCCCCTGGAAACGAAATGAGCCAGTATGGCGTGACAACAGAAGGAAGAATCTGCACCCATCAAAGCCAAAATTCAGCTCTCACCTGGATAGGTTTTTGCAGCTGTATTTTTTGTTTTCAGAGGAGTTTTAGGCAACTGTTTACTTATTGAACGTCATACTATGAAAGCAGCGAACTAATGCCAGCATTTGGACAAAACAAAACTCCCATTATCCCGAAAACGGCACGAATTTCGAATCCAAGACGTTATCCTGCTTTATGACAGTGCCCGGCTCCATACAGCTGTCCCAACTCAACAAAAAATTCAAAGTTTGTTCTGGACTGCATTGGAACACCTTACCTGCAATCCGGATTTATCGCTCTGCGATTGTTGTTTTGTTGGGACCATTAAAAGAAGCCATTGGAGGGTCGATATTCGATGACGATGTTGCTGGCGAAGGGTTCGTGCGTGATTGACTAGTGTCACAATCACCTTCATTTTACGAGAGTGTCATAAAAACTAGCTGTCGATTGGGAAAGATGTGTGAAAAGTCATATGATTGATTCGGTAGGTGCCAGTGGTGTTCCTTGAGTTTCACAAAATGACCGAGATGGCTGGTCCAACGTGCACCGCGTTAGAGCAGCGATCTATGATGCGTTTTTTTTAGTAGTGAAGGTGTCAAACCAATTGGAACTCGTTGCAGGATGACAGCGTAGCAGCACGGTGATTCGTTTTTGTCCCTGCAGTAAGTATATGAGTTGTCTAGAAAGTTTAAAAGTGACGTGACTTCTGTGGATGATGTCCCACAACCGGAATAGGCTCCCGGCGTAAAGACGGATGAAAACATTGCCTTAGTAGAACAGCTAGAAACACAGGCTATTACTCTGAACGAAATAACAACAATTTAGCGCAGAGTATTGTCTATAATGTGTTGTGTGCGTGTTTCTAAGTTTAGAGATTATGTAGAAAAATATCTGTATATATTTTTGTCATTATGATGCTTTAATAAATTAAGAAAAAAATCCAGTTTATATTTGATTGAAAAAGAGAGGCAGAAAGGAAGAAAGAACTATTAGAATTTTCTTTGACAATTATTGTTCCTATAAAAACAGAAAAAAAAACAGCATTTTTTTACATTTAGGTGAACTATTTGGTTGGGGTATGGGCTCAAACGGCCAGTTAGGATCGGGAGAAGAAGACGACTTGTACGAGCCCACTCAAATCAAGAGTAAGCAACTTAACGAAAGAAAAGTTATACGAGTATCGAGTGGTGGACAGCACACTGTCATATTAAGTTCATCTAATCCGCCCACAAATTCCAATTAGACGTTATTTTCATGCCATGAACTGTGTCGACTTTTAAAATTATTTAAGGTTATTTATAGGTTTGACTGTGAGTAAGGAATTGACTTTTCGTATTATCAGTTTTAACTGATTCTGAGATTTGTTTTCTGTACTCTTGTACTGGCTTTCATTCAGTTATCTAATTTCCTCTTTACTGCGGAAACTAAAAGTCCCAAAATAAAACTTTAAATATGAAAGTTTCAGGACTTTAAGTGAACCATCCAAGAAAATTAACAAAAGACGATTCTTTTTTCAAAAAAAAAGTGGGTTTTTTAATGGGACTCCCGGCGTATATTTTATAAAAATCTAGGACCTTTACTTTCTGATTAAAAAAAGTCAGAATGAGAAGATCTTCGAGGGCCGTCCAAAAATTAAGAACAGCAAATTTTTATCAAAACATAGTCCCCGCCGCAGCCCATACAAGTGGACTACCGCTTCTTCAGTTTCTTTACATCGTCCCAATGGTACTTTTTGCTGAGGTCTGCAAAATAAACATCCATTTTTTGCTATTTAGTTTTTTGATCGAGGCAAATGTCCTGCTTCTCAGCCGTTACTTTGTGTTTGAAAACAGATGATAGTGGGATGATTCTGGGTCTGGCGAATATGAAGGGTGAGGTAGAAGTTCATACTTCACTTTCAGCAAATTTGTAGTTGTCAATGCAGACAAGTGTGCTGGCGCGTGGTCACGATGGAAAAGCACTGTTTTCTTTGCAAAATTCGGGTGTTTCTCCTTTATTTCTGCATCTAAACAATTGAGCGGAGATGCGTAATGAGCCTCTGTGATTGTTTTCCCTTTTTAGGGTAATCTATTAAAATAATGCCTTTTGCATCCCAGAAAACAGTCGGTATGACTTTCTGTACAGACGAGATAGATTTCGCATTTTTTTAAGCAGATTATCTGCGAACTACCCACTGTTTTAACTGTTTCTTGTTTTCTGGTTTGTAATAGTGAATTCAAGTTTCCTTTACAGTGATAAATCGTCACGGTCAACCGTCAGGATTTTTTGGATACAACTTTAAATTCACTGAACACAACTTGATATGTGCTGGGCGCTTTCCCATGTGTAGGTCTTTAGAGATGCCCAAGGCATTAGAGACTTCACTCACTTTCAATCTGTTGCCTTTTAATACCCTATCATTAAGTTTGATCATGTTTTCTGGTACAGTGACATCAAATGGCCTTCCTGAACCTTTTCTTTTAAGATAACGGTTATTCACGATACTACTTTTTCTCTATTCCGTTTCTTTCGTCCATGTGTCCAATGATACAACTTGGAAGACTGAAAAACAAGCAAGCAAAACAAGATGAAACTTGTTCAGTTCTCTATACTTAGAAGGTTTTGATGGGTGGCCTCATCTCTTGGATTTTGCACGGACTTTTCAAACGGCCCTCGTATGATATGAATATACATGAGACATAATATGTATGTTTTTAGAACATTTTGAGGATTTTAAGATGATTCACTGAAAATTCTAAAACTTGAGTATGTAAACTATTATTTTGTCTCTTTTAGTATATACAGTAAATAAGTAAGAACGTAAAAATCCTGTACATAGTACTTTCGGCACTATGTGTTTCTTGAACTGATTAGTTTTTATAGGGATCCGATTCTTCGCAATAAAAAGCCGTCAAGTTAAAGTTATCCTAAAGGGCTTTTGTAAGTTTTAATGAAAATAAATTTGATAATATGTAAAGGTAAAATTTTTTTAATTCAAAATACTTACACTACCGTCAGAAAGTATTTGCCCACCTAGTATTTCAGTCCCAAAACAACAAAAACCCAGATAATATATTTTTTTAAATTTTAATGAATTATTATTTATTTTCACATTATTTACAGTTTACAAAATCAGAAAAATGGTCCTTTCTTTTTCATTACCGCTTTACAGAGTTTCGGCATTCTGTCCAGTAGATTCGTCAGAGTTTCTTCGGTTATTTTAACCCATTCTGCTTATAAAAGTTCCCACAAGTGATTTTCTGTTAGATTGAGTATCGAATACACCTGTCTGAATGTCCCATAGCAATTCGATGGGGTTCAAGTCGGGTGATTGCGGATTTCCATTGGTCCAAAAGTTCTCTAATTTGTTTAGCAGAATGTTCTCATGTTGAAAAATAAATTTCCCCTGAAAAATATCTGTTCCAGAAGGGAGCATTGGAATTTCTTGATACTGTTCTTTTCGCATGATTCCTTCTATCCTAAAGATTTGTCCAACTTTACCGTTGCCAAAACAACCTCAAACCATTACTGAACCTCCACTATGTTTTACTGTAGGCAACTGACAGGCTTCCAACATCCTCTGTCCAGCTGACCGCCGCACGTAAACTCGTCAATTTGCACCGAAAATATCGAATTTAGATTCGTCGCACCAAAGGACGGAATTCCATTGTTCTGATGTCTAATTTTCATGTTCTCGGGCCCATTCTAATCGGTTACGTTTATTCACTTACCTAAGCACTGCAACTCCCCCGTGTAGTCGACCTTCTGCTAACCTGTTCTTCACGGTTGTCACCCTGATGGGGATGGGCCGCTCCAGGATTATTGGAGCCGTGATTTCTGGTGCGGTTAGGCGGCGATTACGTCTGCTGGACATTGTTATAGCTCTGTCTTCAGCGGGCGTCGTTTTTCGAGGCCTTCCTGAATTTTTTGGTTGGAATTTCATGTCCCGCAGAAATTTTTTTACGATGTAGTCCACCGTTCGCCTTGATATCCGCATATCACTCGCGATTTGTCGACTTTCAATGGAAACTTCTTTCGTTTTTGGCAGTTTCACAAAACAATTGAGCCTATATCAGTGACAAAGTACTGTTTGCGAATGGTTAATTTCCAAAAGGGCAATGGAATTTATAGCATCGTTTTTATCATAAAATGTCACTAGGAATTTCCACAATCCCTAGAAACTTGAAATGAGTTCTTACTTCAACTGGAATTCTCAGAAATCGCCTCAAAACGATTATCATGCAAAACTTGGAAATGTGTTCTAATTGGTTTTTAATTTGTGATTTCACCAAAAAGGCTTATCTAAACAATTTTATGATGGACACTTGTTAAGAACAATTAAATTTACCTAATATAATGAAAGGGTTTAATTAGGTATTAAATTTTCGCATTTACATTGAAATTTCCAGGTGGGCAAATACTTTTTGACGGTAGTGTACGTGGCTAAATCCAGATATTTTTATAACTTGCCAATTTTTAAGAGACGAATTACTTTATTAAATTCGCCGTACATAAAAACAGAATTATGCTGTCGAATTTTGTGAAATATTCGTTTATCGTGGACATTTTTTTGTTAGTTTCGGTAGAACTGTGTTTATTTGTTTTAAATTTTTTACTACGGCATATATAATGATGGATCCCTGGTTTAATCCTTGGAGAGAGTATTATGTTACTGAAAAAAGTTAATTCCATTAAGTATATGTAGAGAAAAAAGCGTCCCCACTATTGTATGATTCAAGTTAATACGTGCCTTTGAAGAGTTTGTTGTTTTCGCGTTTGTATAATTTGGTGTCGCAACGTTATTTTAATTTATTAATTGTTATTATCATTGTCGTATCATCCTCTTAGGTAAATAAGTAAACATAAACAAAAATTGTCAACGTTTTTGTGTGAGCCATGTGCGCAAATTTGAAACCTAGATATTGTACGTGTATTGTACTTCGTAAAATAAAAAAAATATTCTTATTTGGTCAATTTTTCACAATGTCGCTGTAAAAAACTAGAGTCATTACTATTTTTAATAATGTATGAGATCTTTTTCATCATTTTTATTAAAAAAGGACCACATAAGCCATTTAAAATAATATTGATTAGGGTTAATTACATAAATCATTTAAAATAATATTGACCAGAGTCAATTACATAAATCATTTAAAATAATATTGACCAGAGTCAATCAAATAAACCATTTAAAATAATATTGGCTAAGGTCAATCACATAAACTATTTAAGGTATTTCTTAGGAGAAGATAGAGAGAGCATTATGTTAGAGAAAGACGCGAAATAATTTGGTTTTCAAAGTATTATGAATGTGGCAACGTAGCTTCTCGCTTGCTTCCGCGGCACGCAATCGCGTGTTATTGTATTACGTATATTAGTCCGGGAGCTCAGTACCAAAATGCCAGATAATATTTATCACTTTGTTAATTATTCCCCCCTTAGTCTCTCCAGGTAGTTTAAAGCCTCAACTCTGGTTCCTGTTCCTGGAAATACGCTTTAAAGCTGCAAGAATAAGTTGGTGGACGAGTGGCAGATATTTTGGATATAGCTTCACTTCTGTGAAATACGACTGAAAAATGAATATCTCTCATGGATGTTGGGTCAATTCAAAGTTATAACGGTCCAAAGTAGCAGAAAAATGGACCCGCCTGAACCCATAGAGAAGCGAATGTAATTTGTTTTAATATGTTCGTTGAGGTTTGTAGATACTAAGAATAACATTATCTGCTATAGAGTCTGGTTCTTTATTAAAATGCGAGCGCCTGTCCTACAACGCTCGCACCCGTCCTGTAAATTGTTTCTCTCTGAAATATTATACACATGCGCCAGTGTCTCGAAAGATGCTCAAATCACCATTGAAACAGTTACAAGCAGATTAATATATTTATTTAATTTGCAGTGCAATTTCGCTCTATATATTTTTTTTATTTAACCTTTAAATTTTGCTTATATTTATTTAAAATTTATATTCAAAAGCCCCAAAACCCCTTTTAATATGTAATATTTTTTTGGTGGCTATATTGGATAGTACATATGAAATTTTTGATTTTTAACATGACAGACAATAAGGGTGATCCAAAAAACCTTAAGAATTAAAATTTAAAACGTACAATAATTTTTGCCGCATTCGGTTAATGCCAATACAACAATGATTGCGAATGCAAATACTCCATCAGCCACCCGGGGTTTCACTGCGTTCTTTTTAAACTTTGCACGTTGCGGCCCCACTCTAGTGCACGTTATGTGTTTTTGAGTCGCAGAATCTGATCTGCAAATAGTTTTTTGTTATTAATAATTTTTTAAGCAGTTATCTAAAAAAAGTAATTTGATATAATTTATTTTTATAATAACGAAATCTAAGTTTAATAAGCGCTCTACCCACATTTTTTTTAGACGTATTTCGCCCCACTGAATCTATTTTTGCAAAAACTTAACCTTTTTATGGTTATAAATAATTTATAAACCATTATGCGAATAAACAGAATTTCATAGAATTTATCTCTATAACAGCAAAATCTAAGCTTTTTACGAGCTCTACCCAAGTTTTTTAGATGAATTTCCTCCTGCTATCTGAATTTCTAATCCATTTTTCCAATTTAATTAATTAAATTAAGAGCTAATAAGTTTATTTATATAAAAATATTTGTGTTAAATTCCCAAAGAAAAATTAACATAATTCTAATTAATTGTCGGTAATAATGAAATAATTTAGTTTTTGGAAAAATAAACAGAGAATTTAGAGTTAAATAACATTATATTAAGTTATTATAGACAAATTGTTTACTTGTTACAAAAATTAATAAATTTTTAGCAAAAATAAATGAGAAATTCGACTTTAACACATTGGCTGCGGATTTTTATAAGCTTACTGAACCTGGGTGCTATTTTATTTTTTTAATATTTTTTTCTTATTACCTTGTTATAAATATAATTTCACTATTTTTACCGACATATACCGAGTGTTCGTTGAACTTTGTATGCGTGACACGGATCCGTGTCATGAGCATATAGCAAACATTTTCTTGTTTTTTACTGACTGACACGGATCCGTGTCAGTACGTTCAAAATGTTCTTCTCTTCTTGCATGCGAAAAAAAAAATTAAAATTATATTACGTTTCATAAAAAAAAAGAATTGCAGAATACAAATATATTGAAACAAATAAAATAAGTATATCGAACATAAAATACATGAAAAAGGCAAAACGAACAGAAAAAATATTTATTCGTAAGATAGAAAGCATTATTTGGCATGGTATATTACAAAACAATTTCCTGGGCATAAACCAGGCATTTTGTTTAATTTTATCGTCCCTGTGTGTAATACCAGACCCAAAAATGTAAGTAATTCCACTGCCGATAATGGTTTCCATCGAACAATTCTAGATTTCTCAGATATACCTGGCTGACAAAATACTTCTTGGGCATAAATATTGGTTTGCTCCACTAACGGGTTCAGGAAATCATCGTCGAGCAGAAGACGAAAATAATCGATTGGTTTGTCACCTGGCAAAGGCACAAGAAGTTCATTTCTTCTAGAAAATGGAAAGTTGCACATTCCATTTGAATTGTTATCCCATAAAAAAGAAATATTATCTGCGTCAGGCACTTCATTATTTGATGCTTGGTCATTGGCCACATTAATTCTTGTCAAATTTATTAAAGGTACACCATCATCTGGAATCAAAATAATTTTCTTGCCTTCCTAGTACAAGAAAAAACATAATAAACACCCTTACCCGAGTCGGATGTGCTAAAACTCTCATCATGATTGTCGTCACTAGGAATCCAATCCGAAGCTTCATCAGTATCAAAGTCGCTAAATGATTCATATAATGCTGCCTGAAGCTCATCTTCAGTCAATTTACCAGGGTTTTTTTTTAACAGTAAATTTCTTTTTTTTCGGCTCCGAAGGCCCTGCAACACTATCCTCCATTTTGTTCTAATATCAGCTGTTACGAAAATCCTATATAGAAACGGCGCGAAAAATACAAATTTTCTATGCTTTGGCTATATGCTAACAAGCGTACAACTACTTTGAAAGGGTGCTTGTGATATACTGCCAACCTGAGTTTACAAATACGCGCGACCCGGATCCGTGTCATGCGCATGTGACTACATGTGGGAGGTGACACGGATCCGTGTCATGAGCATTGAATGTGTTAACGTGTCAAAAAACATATAAACTCATGTATCACAGCTAAGTAATAATGCGAATAGAGAAAATCAATTTGTTTATAACTTAAGCTTTGCATAAAAATACAGAAATTCTGCTGATAAAAACAAGGGCTGGACTTCATGGCACATATTTGGAATTTCACTTTGTTTTATAGTATTCGAACACTTTTATCTGCCGCTCTCGAATGAGTTCAGGTGGGTTCAAAAACTCTACAGGTTCAAAAATTCGTAGAAATTCAAAGAACTAGGATCTATAGCAAATAATTTTTTTCAAGAAAAAAAAAATTTACTCCTGCAGGAACCGGTCTCCGTGGCAGATATTAAAGCTATACTCGTAACATATAAAACTGCCACGCTGCGATGGGTTCACTTACCCTCAATTTTTTGCAACTTTCTCTCTCCATAACCACGGCAGGAAACGGAATTTGGATCTATAAGTTGTATTTTTTGGTTCAGTTTGTCACATTTAATAAGTGATATATTTATCTGCCGCTCTTCGATAAGTCCAAAATCTTGGTTATGAGCCCCCGGACTATATATGATTTAAAATTTGAAAGAATGCCTCCTAGCCCCGCGAGCTGTATTTTTCAAGTTACGTTGCCACAGCAAAAATTCACTCCATAAAATTCTATAAAAAGTAATATTTATCTAATATTTTTTGCAATAACTAGGTGGTAAATTGCCTTAATATTTTAACAAACGATAGCAAAGTAATTTTTTTATGTATATATAATTTTTTGTGACTTTACTTTTTAATGCACATACAGATATTGTAAGACCGGCATTACACTATAAAAGTTCTTTGACAAAGGTGTATTATAAAAGTTGGATAGAAATTGTTTTACAATTTCTTTTATAAAATATCTTTTATGACTACAAAATTTGCATTACACTATGTAAACTATTTTACAAAATATTTTAAAAGAAATCTCAGTTTTTCGTTTCAAGACAGTGTTATGAGTTGTGACTGTTGTGTAATGGATGACGTTTTACCAATTGTCGCGGGTTTTGTGGCTGCTGTAGTTACAATAGCAATCAGAATTTACTCAAAGAACTGCGCATGGAAGATACAAAAAGTTACATGAACTATTTGAGGATGGATAAAAAAACCTTCGATTACTTCCTTCTAAAGATGGGACCTATATCTCGGGAAACGACACATTTGCGTAACCCAATTCCCCCTGACGAACGGCCTATGATTTCTTGCTACAGGCGAGAGCTACACAAGTCTACAATACAGTAGTCACATACCTCAGTGTACACTTTCAACCCATTAACTTTTTTTTTACATCAACCTCATACGTGTATCTATGTTCTTTTAATACACAAGCAATATCCTCATAAGCATTCAACCGTTTATTACTATTTTTATATTCTGTATGACAAACGTCATACAGATAATCTATTCTTTATCTATTACAATTTTAGTAGCCGCCACAGACCACCTGCACTCAATCCTCGACTTGGCCATTCTTCAGTTACTTTCAAAGCTTTTGTTTTTAAATTACAGTTTAAAGAAGTAATATTTTACAAACGCAAATAAAATTAAATATACGACTGATAAGTGGATAACTGATATGCGTAATTGGATTTTATCGTGAGATGTGATATATGCGCATGCGTACAAAGAGAAGAGAAGCCAACCTACCGGCGAGCCGAGTGCAGGAATGAGAGAGACCAATTTTATCGAGTATTAGATGAAAATGCAAACTCTGATAAAAGACAAAACAAAAAACTAGAGCTATTACACTATCACATTTATCGTAAAAGTTCTTTTATAAAAGAACTTTTATAGTGTAATGCCCGCCTAAAAAACGCATGCTTTTGATCCAAGAAAAAGTATGGATTCCTATCTTATACATGTTAAACATCTGAAAATTTTAAAATTAATTATGGCAAAACGGCGTGGTAAACCATTTTTAGATTGAAGCAGTGAATGCATGATGCTAAAATCTATTATTTCTCAAAATTTTAAGCAAAACTACTTTTAACAGTTACTCGTAAGAAATACCTAAATTAATATTGATTAGAGTCAATATTATTTTAAATGATTTGTTTATTTTTAATAAAAAAAGGATCACGTAAATCATTAAAAATAATATCGACTACAAATAATGACATATTCCACTTAAAATAACATTGACGTTAATTTAAATGGTTAGTTCATTATTTTTAATAAAGAATTGCATCTTAAATCATTTAAGAGAGTAACAACTAGGATCAATTACATAAACATTTAATATATTATTGACTGGGGTCAATCTCATAAACTATTTGAAATAATATTGACTAGGATCAGTCACATCAACCATTTAAAATATTCATGACTAGGGTCAATATTATTTTAGATGGTTTATTTGGTCATTTAACTTATTAAGATCAGTTAATAATTTAAGTCTCAGAGTGTGATTTTACCATTTTTAATCAAGTCATTCCCGCAATAATGAGATTTTTTTTTGCTCAACAGTAGATACTTATTTTAAGACTGATCTTCAGTTATGTCATAATGGTAATTTACGTTAATCTGAGAGAAATAAACACACGGGAACACGGAGGAATATTTTCTTGCTCGTACAATTTGTGGTACGAGAGCTACCTTTTAAATTTTGATAAAAACAATGAGAGAAAAAAAAATTTTGGTACAAATTGTTTTTCAAAATATTCGCCTTTAAGATTTATACACTTTTGCATGCGTTCGAACCAATTCTCGAAACATTTTTTCCACTCTGAAGTTGGTACCCCAAAAACATGGTTTCGGAAGTATTCAGCAGTTTCTTGAGGTGATGAAAACCGCTGTCCAAGCATTTTTTTTGACATTTGGGAACAAAAACAAGTCTTTAGGCGATAAATCATGTGAATACGGGCAATGAGACACTAATTCGATGTTTTTCTCCGTTAAATAATCAAAAGTTTGAAGTGCTGTGTGAGAGCTGGCATTGTCGTGATGAAGAATGATGCGTCGTTTTCGGTTGTTTTTCTTGATTTCATCGATGATTTCTGGCACACAAATTGTTATATACGATTCAGCATCAACTGTTTTTCGATCCTCTAAAGCAAGGCTCGTCAACCTTTTTAACACTCGGGCCAACTGGACGATTCAAAAATCTCTGGCGGACCAGAGAGAGAGAGACCTATTTTTGTTACTTTTAATAACCAATGAGATTAAAAGTCTTGTGCAACAAAAAAATCCAATGTTCTGAAATTTAATTGCCTTTATTAAAATAATAAAACAAATAGCATCTTCTGCCAAATAAAGAAACAAAATTGTTTGTAAGAAAAATCTAAATCTAAATAAAATCTACAATTAATGTGATTTCCGACATTGTTTCTGTTTTATTAATTTTCCTATGTTAGGCGTCAGATCAGATGTTGACAGTAACAAGTCAGAAATTTGTTGCTCAGTTAGAGATGTGCGGTATTTACTTTTTACAAAATTAAGATTTGAAAAAACCTTTTCACAAGCATGTGTTGATCCGAGGCTACTTAAGAACTGAAAGGCCAGGTCAGTTATTGTAGGAAAGTCCTCTTTTGGTACCAATTTCCAGAAATCTGCAAAATCCTCTGAAGAATTTTGTGACTTTGAAGATACCCTTTCTGCGAAAAGGTTTTTTAGCGCAGAATGATTTTGCAGTTCGGTGAGTGCCAACTGAATATTGGCAGGATAACTGGTTATTTCAGTCAAACTGATTTTGAAAGGATTCACAAAAATTTGTATATTTTGATTTTTACTTTCAAAGTCCTGGAATAGTATGGGGAAAAAGGTCAATATTTTCTTTGGCTAAATCAATTAAAAACAGATTTAATTTAGCTTTGAATCCCTTTATCAAAGTAAGCATAGTTGGAAGTGAACAATCTTTTCCTTGTAATTTGAGATTTAAAATATTGAGGTAATTCGTAATATCAACAAGAAATGCAAGATCACTCAACCAGGATTTATTCTTCAGTAAATCAGTTTCCAAAGGTAACGCGCCTTTTCCAACACTTGCTCTCTCAAGTTGAAGAAATGTTTCAACACGTTGCCCCTTGAAAGCCATTGCACAGCGCAGTATAGTTGTAACTCTCCATATTCACTGATTTCTTCTTCAAATAAAACTCTGACGTCTGTGAATAGCTTTTGCTCGTATGTAATTTATGCAGCGTACTACCGGGTCCATAATATTATCCAATTTCATGTCCTTTGCACACAACGCTTCCTGGTGGATTTTACAACAATGGTAATTTCACATCTCAATAGCATCATCTAATGGTTGTTTGTAAAAATTTAAAAGGCGGTCCTCGTATTTGATTTCAATCATGATATGACTAGAATTAAAGTTTAATCAAATCAAGAAAACCCTCTGACATAACTGTAGATTACTATTAGAAACAGCGTTTCCCAACAGTCATCTACAATTACGTCAAGTGCTTTTCAATTCTTTCGGTTTATTCATGTAGTAAATTAAGTCAAATGACGCACTTACACCACCTTGATTGTCTTCTTCTTTCCATAAGACAAGGTCTTGGTTCGTCTGTTTTTTAAGCCTCTTGTGACGGAGATGTTCAGCGTTTTGGTGGTTGACAGGGAGGTCTTCTTGTTTCTGGTTCTTCATCTTTTGTCCATCCTGGCCAGCTATTAGCTGGCATCCTACATACGTGATCCTTCCAATATAGACGTCTTGATCTGGCGAAACGGGCTATGCCTTGAATTTTGAGTCCTCGTATAGTTGTGCTTCGTACCACGGTTCTATATATACGCACTTTGCTTTCTGTAGACATGGCATTTTTCCATATTAAGTCTCTCAAACAACCATATATTCTCGATGCTTTATTTGGCTGATTGAGTACCGCTTGATATAGATTTTTTCAGCTCGATAGCTGTACTCCCAGGTATGTGCAGTGCATGTTCTGTGCTACTGTTTTGTTGTAGTCGGCTAATTTACATCTAGTGGGGTCTTTAGCTATAACCATTGATTCTGTTTTTTCCACTGCTATTCTCTCTCTCTCATGTTGTAAGTTTCTGCTGTGGTTTGGAAACTATGTATTAGCCATCTTCATTTTCTGCTGTTAATATTGCATCATCAGCAAGGCACAATATTTTTAGAGTTTTTCGTACCATTTTGTATCCGCTATTGACCTCATTAACACTATTTATTATTTTGTCCATTATTAAATTAAAAAGTATTGGACTCATGCTATCGCCTTGTCGAATTCCAGATAATATTGGTACTTCTTCAGTTAGTCCTTGCTGTGTCTTTATACGAGTTTTTTTAAGCAGTCTTAATTCTGTGTCATATTGTTTTTATTGAGGTGTTCCATCACTTTAATGTAGTTGTTGAAGTCGTGATCTCGTAAAATTTGTAACACGTCTCTTAACCGTACCCTATCGAAGGCTTTATTGAACTCTAATGATTTTTCAAGTCAGTTGTCGGATTGTAAATATAGCATTCACTGTCGATCTATTTTCTCTAAATCCTTGCTGTTCCTCGCTTATTTTGATTTTTTTTTGTTATTTTTGCAGTCATGATCTTGGTTAGTAATTTACTAGTGCTATTTAGCAGGGTAATGGTTCTATAATTGTCGGGGTCGTTTTTATTTTCTTTTTTGAATATTGGGATCGTGATACTATTCCTCCACTCTTCTGAAATTTTCTGGCTTAAGATTATCTTTTGAAGCAAGGTTGTCGAGATTTTTTCTATTTTAATACTTCCATATTTGAGCATTTCGTGGGTGATGTCATCAGGCCCATTTTCTTTAGTTTTTTCAGTGCTTCATGTACTTCCCCTTGAGACATATTCTCTTCTTCTCCTAATAGCTCTTCTTTGCCATCTGGTTCCCCCTTGTCGTCGTTGATTGTCCTATACCTAAATTAATAGGGTATGTTTTTTTGCGTATCTTTCAAAATTGCATAAATTACCGTACTGGCGTAGTTTTAGATGACTTTTGGTAAAATCTTTAGAAATTTAAACTTTTACAATAAATTTACAGAATTTCCTTTAAAAGCTAAACATAACCATATAATCAGCTATCTGCGTAGATCGGTAAAACCATAGCAAATACTGAAACCAAGACAACAGTATTTTTATTTTAATTCCTTCCCTCTCTCTATCTATTCAAACATTACCGCTATCGCTGAGTTTTTAAATTCATCAACTAATCTATCAATGACATCGTAGCACAGTGGGGAAAAACGAAAAATAGTGTTTCAAAAATTGTCTAGAGCCTTCAATTTTAGTTCGATTTGGACGATTTTTTTTTTTAAATTGAAGCTTATTAAATTCCGAACAAAGTTGTCGGAGCCGATTTTTCAATTAAACTTTTGTTTCAAAATGGCGGACGTTGGTTTCTGATTATATAGCGGCTGAGACACAGAAAACGCTTACAGTTTCAAACCAAGTTGTGCCACTGTTTAGCAATAGCAGCCAATTTTTTGCTACAACAACAAACAATGTGGCTAGTGCAGCAAAATATTTAGCTGTCCCTATTTTAACAAAACGTTTTAGCTGTTGTAGCCATTTTCTAGCTGTGCGAGCTGTCCTTTTCTGCGTGTATCGTTGTTTTTTTGTATCTGCTAGAAAATTGTCTACGATACTTAAAATTTACAGCAGCAATATTCTAGCAATAACTGCATGAAAATTTAAATCCCGCAACTAAACTTGAATAACTTGAATGATCTGACCGCCACAGTCTAAATGCCACAGAGAAACTTTCTTGCTCGATCAATTTAGGCATCCGCCATACTTGATTTGTCATTTTAAGTCAATTGTTGAAACATATTTATAATTAACAACCTTAAAGAAATTATTTATGCAAATGTTATGGATATAAAATAATAATGGTACGTTTGTTCATATTTATAATACTTTTATTGTTCATGGCAGCCATTTTGGGTTCATTATTATTAATCTTGTAACTGTGATATTAGATATATTATCTGCGACATAAAAAAACATACATACACGCATTTTAGCACAACTTGGTTTGAAACTGTAAGCGTTTTCTGTGTCTCAGTCGCTATATAATCAGAAACCGCCATTTTGAAGACGTCCGCCATTTTGAAACAAAAAAGTTTAATTGCAAAATCGGCTCCGACAACTTTGTTCGGAATTTAATAAGCTTCAATTTTAAAAAAAATCGTCCAAATCGAACCAAAATTGAAGACTCTAGACAATTTTCAAACACGATTTTTCGTTTTTCCCCACTGTGCGTCGGGGCGATGGATTTTTTTTTGCTGAATTTAAAAACTATTTTCTTCTTTTTATGTTTCGTCATTTATTCAATAAAATGAAGACATATACATGACGTAATCGTGGGCGAAGCGTTCAGCGGGCCTCGATTAGGCAGGCGCTGAGACGGACGACAATCGAGAGAGATAGAGAATCAAGTAGGAGAATCACAGTATTAAGTTGTTTTCCTGGCGTTTCACCTCTAGTTTTGGATTCATGTCGTGTGATTGGTTAAATAATACGAAATATAATTGACATCAAAAAAGTTAGCTCTAAATGTTGGGAACGAGTTTATCCAAGTATTTTAGACGAATCAGATGGCTCTGAAATCAAAACTAATCAATTAGAAGCCAGTAATGTTAAATAATTATACTTTTTATATAATTTATACGAGCTGTATGAATTACCTTCAAATATTGTAACACTATTGTTTAAATTAATTTGCTTTTAACCAAAAAAAAAGATTTTGTTCTAAATTTGTTGTATTATTATGTGTACTGTCTTTTTATGAATATAGTTCGTGAAAAAACTATAATTTGTTAAAAAATAATTAAACTAAATGTTTTTTGTTTGTTAAACATGTTTATGTTAAGATTTAAATTTGAAAATAAATTGAATACTTTGAAATATGAGTTTTTTTAAGCAGTCTTAATTCTTTTACATAAACTATCAGCTAATTAAAGTTTGTTCGCTATTCGATCGAAAAAATTAAAGCTACTGTTTCTTTGAACCACCCTGTATAATAATAAATAATTTAAGATACCGTCATTTACAACAGGGGCATTTTATGACACTGTAAATAAGACTGGTCAACATGATTTTTTTCACAAGGAAACTGAATAGAGGCCCTAGTTCAGTTTTTTATGCTGAATTCAAATATGTTATCAGATTTCTTCTATCAGGCATAGTTTTCTTGTGACGGTCATTTTTGTGTAATGTACTTCTCTATGTTAGGATTTCATTGTTATCATTCTTGTAAATATAGAAGTGGAAATTTGTATTCAGAATAATTTGGCACCACGCAGACTTATTCATGTTGAAACATGTTTTAACTCTGTCCAGGCTTAATGATGGTCAAACCTGTCTTATCTGCCAGTATTATAATTGTAGTGAGTCTGGTAACACGTGTACCTACTTATTCTTGTGCTGTTTATTGTTTTTATTTGTAAGTTTTTTTTTTATAAACGTTTCAAAATACCAAGAAAGCGTGTTAATCAACCAAACAATTTCTGGTACGTGTGCGGTGAACTGGTCCGCAGTTTATATACCGTCTATATTGATCTTTATTTTATAAAATTACCGTTACACGTCCGATATTGGTATTAGTACCCTATTTTTACAATTACTGCTATTCATTTAATAATAACAAAGGTATTAAATTTTGTTTTCACCTATGCTTTGTGCATTTGTGCTCGGTGTTACCCCGGATTGTGCTGAGGTTTCCTGGCTATTTACACTTTTGGATGTATGCCTTTAAAATCCCGTTTGCTGATACTGAACGTTTGCGATTTGCCTCTTCACCTAGGCAGGCTGACGAGCTTTATATGGAGGAAAACATGCATGTTCTAGTTCGGTGATTTATAGATGGCACGCTCTACTTTTGATACAGAATCAAAGACCAGGGGTTATTGAGCCTTTTAAAGTCAAAGTTGAGACACAATTGTTACTGTTCTGTACGGAACACTTATAAGATCACTTCGGTGTCTGTCCGTCTGTCACACCCGATTTTCTCCGAAACTATTTGACATAGAAAGTTGAAATTTTTCACTAATATAGGAATTGATGACCCCATCAGAGACGTGTAGTTTCTAAAGTTAAATTTTGACTTAAGGGGTTGGTTTTTGGGGGCGTGAATTCGGAAGTGAAATAAAAAAATTACCTCGCTTGGGGTGTCAAATGAAAGCTTGTAAAAACACGAGTTCAAAAATATATATATGATGTGATACTTACGCGCACTTTTCTTTGTATATTCTCCACCAGGTTTAGATTGAAAGAAAATTTTCACGAGGGCATTTATTTCTGGTACATAGAAAAAATAAATATTCATCAGTTTTCAACAAATATCAGGAGGAAACTTTGTTGAAAAACTCATTTAGGGTAACATATTTTTTTATTTTAAAAGCAATCCCCGTACGGAAACAGTAATTGCGCAAGTCCGACTTGCACTTGGCCGTTTTTTTTTTTTATATTGTGAAAGAGCTTCATTAAACCAAATATATATTTTGTTCGACGACCTTCTGCCATTTTTCTGGCTTCTAGAAAAAATTGTTACAAGTTGTTTTCACAGGCCTTTTTTGAAACTAACTTAACACCATTGAGGGGTTCTACAGAGACCCAAAACAAATAGTAGTTTGACGGTGCAAGGTCGGGGTTATACGGTGGACGCATTAAAACTACCCAACCAAGCTCTCGCAGTTTTTGCTGCGGCATCAAAGACGGGTGTAGCTTGGCGTTGTCATTATATAATAAGTTTGGGAAGTACTGATTTTGTTAGCGTTAAGAGAAGCTATTATTTTGCACTTCCTTGTCCTAAAACTTGCTAGTTCTGCTAAAACGTGATCACTCGTATTCTTGAAAAAAATATATTTCGAGAAAATTTTTTGCCATAAATGTATTCTTTGATATGCTAACAACAGCGCAATTACCTTCGTAAGTTCTTCAATCGCCTCCTGTATCAATAATCGCCTGGCATCTTCGAAGTATGCTGTCGGCGAGATTTTCTGCATACTCGGACAATGATCTCCAAATTTTTCGAATCTCGTGAGACAACTGAGTCAGTGACGCACCGTCAATTTCAGGTCCTGTGAAAACAAAGACATGATTCGTTTTTCGACTTTCGTGGTGACTTTGCCTACCGAGCCAGGTTTTGCCAAGTCATCGACGTTTTTCGTCTCGTTTAAAACGATTTACCCACTTCTTCATAAACGACACCGACTTTTTATTATATTTAGCGGCCGTGGAATGTGTCATTTTAGGCCCCTTTGGACGGGAACAAATAATGATTGCCTCAAACCGACGCGCAAATAAGTAACTCATTTTGGATTTTAGGGGATTTCGACGAACGTTCGAAATCGACTGATGCTTTTACTAAAATACGTCGTAGACAGATGTTCCCTCTACCCATTTTTGTTCAACCGGTAGAATCGTATCTACCAAAAATGAATTATCGCGGACACGTTTTTACTTGACAGACTGTGGGTTCTCAAAATAAAATATTTGCTATTTTTGTAACAAAAAAAGTTTTTATGACAGCATGCCCAGCTCGAAATTCGATACGAAATACCGAATGTTTTTCATCTGTTCTTAAAAATGGACCTCAGAAAGGTTTCTGTGTCAAATCCATACATAGTTAAAAATGAGAACGGACGTTGTGAAACCTTGACTTAAACTCTAGAGGTTAGTGCGATATTGGCCAGTGCATTTTTCGTCAATGAGAAAAAAGTTTAGATAGAACATCTGTTTTAATGGTCGACCGAAGATCTCTTTTCTGATATCACACATCTTTGGAACAACACAATTGAACATCTTGGATACTCTAGTGGTTATATTTGATATATCCAAGGCATTTGACCGTGATTGATTGTTGTCTAAGTCACACCCTTATGAAATGTCTGAAGAAAAGACCAAAAATCAGAAAGGCCATCGCACTAGTGAATTGATGTTAGAAAATGTTTGACAAACATGCATTGCATGTCCAATTTTTTAAGACAGCTCTTACTACTTTTGTTCGTCTTCGATAATGATTGATTTGGCTTTATTTTCCTTCTGTTGGTTTAGTCAGGAGTGTTGGGTACCACTGACCGGTGTGGTACTGCGCTGTACTAACTTTGGTCTTCCGAGATTCAATCTTGGCTTGGTTCAGTGTAATTTAATTCCGTTCTTATCTGCCTTTATTATTCTTAGAAAGTAGTACTTCTGTTATCAGCATCTTTGTACCTCTACCTAATAATTATGTGGCTGTTAATTCTTGTATTTTGGTTGCTGCTTCTTGTTCGATCCTTTTTTCTTTTTTGGGGTGTTCCTTCCCTCCATTTTTTTCACGACGAGCTTTGACTTAGGGTACGAGAAAATCTATGATTTTCTTCTCTGCTTCCAGTTATTCTTTTAGAAGACTCGCCAATAATTTTAGGGCATCAAAACTGTCAGGAATAAATCCTCGTTCTTTAGTTAGACTATTTTCTGCATCTTATATTTCAGTACGTTACTATCCGTCTAGTAATTTCCCAGCAGGTATATTTTCCGCTAAACTTAAATTATTTAATGTTACTGTATGATTATATTCAATAGTATGTTCGGCAATACTTCATTTTCCTGATCTAGCGTATCTTCAATGTACTAAATGTACATTAAATATAATTTGAATAGACCTACTCGTTTGAGTGTCCGTGTTACAATCATTACAACTTATCTCCTATAATTCACTTATCTAACGTTCGTGGATTATAACCTTTAGATTTCCCAAGATATGTATTAAGTTGTCTGATGACTTGTAGATTAACGTAGAGTCTACGATGATAAGTCACGTGCCACGTTTGGCTCAATTGACAGGACAGGTGGATTGCTTGCCATGTCTTTGCAGATTTGAAATAAATTTTCCAACGCTACCCACTCTCCTTGCTTTTAATTGTTTAACGGCAACTAATGTTATGAATCAGCACTCAGACATTTTTTTAGAAGTTTATATGTCTTAAGGCACTGTTAGTTTTCTTTGTTTCTGTTTATCTGCAAACGGTAGAGATCTGAGTGAAGCTATCCAAAGTGGTATTCACGGGTTGTTTACCTTATGGCCAAATAGCAACAGTATTTTTTATCTGTTTAGAAAAAGAAGTTGCTAAACCCCTCCTTGGATTTTGGAATTGAATTTTTAATAACAAAATTAATAGTAAATAAAATAACGAAATAGAAACATCTAGTTAGTTTCCATACTGAAAACTTATAGAAATATCTCTATCCGCTGTACGTTTTCGTTGTATTCTGTAATGTAGATTGTAAAGGGGGATGTCCCGTATGTACAGCATCATAAATCTTTTGCAGGTTGCACTTGCTCTTTAGAGTTTCGGTGGAAACGAATTGCTGGTCTAGGTATTTACTAATAGCGAAATAATTTTCGCTTTCTGGCGTTCGCTTGTACAGTACGTGTGATTAAATAGTTAATTTTTTTGAAAATGGGTACTGATTTCAAATTTTCAACAGATCATTTTGTCGTTGTTGTCATATTGTATAGAGAAAATATGTACCTTAAAAGGGTAAAAAGTAAATACAGATAACTATAATTACCTTATGTTGAAATTGCTTATACGTTAAGAGAGAAACGACTCGTGGGCAGAGGAAAATATAGATCGAGATTGGCGCAATATATTTTTTTCATTTTGGAGTTATGTTATCATTCTACGATCCTAGTCTTTCAGAAAAAGGTTTTGAGAGACTCTTCATCTTTACTTACAATTTAACCACTGAAGAAATGTTCCAGATTTACAAGAAGGTATTAGTACCGACTGACAAACGGTGGTTTGTCGATAAAAATGAGGAGTGGAGAATAATGACCCCAAACATCGGATTAAAATACATGGTCTGTCCGGAAATTAATGTCACCAAGTCGCTTAAAAAAATTGATTGACCAGATTGGTATAATAGGAGAACATTAAAATTCTTCAAAATAGTCTCCTGTGTCGATATATTTTTGCCAGCGCAATTTCCAAGCTACGAAGGCGTCCTGGAAGGCCTGTTCAGGAATTGCTTTTAAAGCGGTTATATAAGCTGGTTTCACGTCGTTCATTGTTCTAAAATGATATCCTTTCAGGAGGGATTTTAAGCGGGGAAGCAAAAATAAGTGTGGGGGAGCCACGTCGGGACTGTAGATGGCAGCATTGCCACGTTAGATCTTGGCAGCATTGCCACGTTAGATCTGGCCAGGTAGCTGGTCACGACGAAGGCGGTGTAGGCTGGTGCGTTGTCATAGTGAAGTTTCCATTCGCTGCTGATGTCTGGTCTGACGCGCCAGATCCTTGTTCTCAGTTTCTTGAGCAATTCTACGTAAAATTTAGAATTGATAGTTGTCCCGGGAGGTACAAACTCATAGTGGACGATCCTCTTGATATCAAAAAAACACAAGAAGAGTCTTGACCTTTGATTTGCTCATTCGCCTTCTAAAAACGCTTTGTGCCATTTGTAGACTTGTTTTTGTGATAAACACTCATCCTTGAAGGCCTGCTGAACCACTGGAAAAGTTTCCACTGCGGACTTGCCGAGTTTCACACAAAACTTTATCGCTTATCATTGTTCCCGTTAGCGATGCATCGCGACTTGTACAAGAGTCGGAACCGAGCTTCACGAAATCACCCGTCCTTACCTTCCGAGAGCTCAGAGACAACTAAGTAAGCAGTTGCTCGGTAGCTGACTTCCCACAACCGATCCCCGGTGGGTAGGGCGCGCTGCGACCTACAGTCGCTTCACAATAAAAATCGGTGACATTACTTTCCGGACAGACCCTGTATGTAGCCAGTAAAAAGAGGAGTCCGATATCGTCACATTAGATTGGCTATCTCAGTCGCCTGAAGCAAACGTGTGGTCATATATCAAG
This sequence comes from Pachyrhynchus sulphureomaculatus, assembly GCA_019049505.1. Taxonomy (NCBI): domain Eukaryota; kingdom Metazoa; phylum Arthropoda; class Insecta; order Coleoptera; family Curculionidae; genus Pachyrhynchus; species Pachyrhynchus sulphureomaculatus. Next base: position 17,041,306 of record CM032453.1, on the reverse strand, counting down.
CAGAAGCTTCGTAGTAAAAAGTGAAGCGGTTGTCACGGCAAAGTCAGCCAATTTGGAAATTTTTGCCATAAGAATAAGCGGAAAAGCTCGTTGAAAGTATGCCCCGAAGGTGCCAGGCGATCATCGAAGCTAATGGAGACTGGACGAACTACTGAATCATTAGCGTTTTAATATCAACCCTTTTCTGGTGAATTATGGACTAAACTTTTAAATAAATACATTTTTTAATGAACAATGAGCGACACTTTCTTACTGACTGTACGACCTAAAACAGCCGACACGACATCAACGAACAATATTATTAATAAGATCTCTAAGGTTACTTGGGCCTACGTATGAATTTCAGTAACCTTGCAAGCTCTTGAAAGTTTCCCTTCTTATAGTAGTACCATTCTTATCGTTTGATTATCTCGATCTGTTCAAAAGTTTCATGGGAAAATATTTCAATCTTGTAATTTTTTTATCAGCTGTAAAATTGTGCTCAAAAGACGCTTTTCTTTAGTCATCGAGTTCTGACGATTGATACTATTTTTATCCAACACATCTCCACGACCAGATATAGGGTTTAACTGAACAAGACTCTTCAGAACATACCCATCTTGCGAGTAACAGGTCCACAATTAAAAGTCACTTTTTAATGCGGAAATCACAATTTTCCCCCCATTTCACCAGGAGATATTTGTCAATATTTCGAATCTGTCAGTGACGTTTTTTATAAATAAGTAGTTCTTATTTATAATTTTTATATTCATTGACATGAATAAACAAAGAAGTTTGCACGTATCCTCCTTAAAAAATAGTATATAAAACTACCAAACAAAAACATATAAAATCGTAATTAATAAACTAAATAATATAACTCAACTGAACTTAATAAAAACTAATCCGCTTCCTTCAGCTTCAATATTATTATCATGATTTGTAAAATGCCGAAAAATCCATGCAACTGGAAAAATCACAGGTTTCTCATATTTTCGCTCGAATAATTGGATCATCGGTTGACAGCATGATAAACTGATACATCGTAACTTCTGACATTTATATAAACAGTTATTGGTATTCTGAATTTATGGTCCTAGTAGAGGTATATCATATCTAAGAAACAGTCATAACTATTTTATATTTTACTAGTGACACTCATGGCTTCGCGCGAGTATTGCTAAGCTCCACTACGTGCTTGGTTAAAAAAAATTCTCCACTTTAATCTATTGCGACCTCCCTCGTATCGTTACACCCTCCTAACGTTTCTTTTTTTACAACTATGCTGATTCCTACTCCATTTTCCATGCATTTGTATTAGAATCTATGATATCAACAACTGGACTAGTTTAAATACATTTTTTTACGATTCCATTAAGTATAGGAACCTGAAAGATTAATTCATAACATAGAAAACCTAACAACTCCTATATAAACTAGGCAGCTTAATACATCATCATCATCATCATTAGCTCCCCAAGTTGTTTCTAATGAGCTCTATTGTATGCTTTTTGTATTCAATCGTGTCCCGCTAATCTTTCTATGTCGTCCGTCCATCTTGCCTGTGGGCTACCCCAGCATCTTTTATGTTCTTTAGGCCTCCATTCAACCATACGGCGTGTCCATCTGTTATCATTCATCCTTGCGATATGGCTCGCCCAATTCCACTTTAATATACATATTCGTTGTATTACATTTGTCACTTCTTCGTATCTCGATGGTAAGAATACGATCTAATATTTAGCATTCTCCTCTCCATTGCCCTTTCTGTTGCCTGGATTATATATATTATACTTTTCTTTAAAGCCCACCCTATATGTTAATACCGGCAGTACATAATGATCGGCCACTCTGGCTTTTATTGTATTTGGGATGTTCAATTTAACTGTGGATTGTAACCTTCTGAACGCAGACCAAGCTAACGAGACTCTTCTATCTAAGTAATTATTTTTTGATATTTCGATTTTTTGTCCTAAATATAAGAATGTTTGTTCGTTTCCTATTATTTCACCTTCTATTGATAGTTCTTGGCTGTTATCTTCAGTTTCATTGTCCAAATATTTAGTTTTGATGCACATTTATTTTTAAACCTATTTCTCAAGACTTGTTATTTAATTTCATCAGCATTTTTTGTAATTCTTAATACATACGATCATAAAAACCTCACTGTTGGAGGTCACGGCCCAACTCTCTAGTCCCTTTATGCAATAACATACATAAATTCTCAAAATAAAATATTTGTTACTTTTGTGGAAAAAAAGTTTTTATCACAGCATTCCCAGCTCGAAATTCGATTTGAAATACCTAACATCAGAAAAGTTTCTGTGTCAAATTCATACATAGTTAAAAATGTGAATGTACGTTGGGAACCCTTGACTTAAACTCTAAAGGTTAGTGCGATACTGGCTTGTGCATTTTTCGTCAATGAGAAAAAGTTGGGATAGAACATCCGTTTTAAGTAATGACCAACTCTTTACTTATATCGCATCGCTTTGGAACAACACAATTGAACATCATGGACGCTCTAGTGGTTACACTTGATATAGCTAAGGCATTCGACCGTGTTTGGCATGACGGATTGTTGGCTAATCCCTTTATGCAATAACGACCAAAATTTAATATTATTTTCTTTTAAATATTTTAGTGATTGTTAACTTGGTATTGTTGGACTGTTTCCTGTCTTTTTCTTCAAATTCTACCCAGCTTTTCTCCAGTCTGACAGTGTGCAACAGAAGTACATTTTTTTTTAATATGGATATACAGTCCATAAGTATATTTATCTATGGTTGATAATTTTCTAAGATACGATGCCCAACGCCAATTTTTGTTTCAAAATTGAATACTGCTTAAAAAGTTTTACAATTTTGTAAACTTTACATTACACAGTAAATGTCGTAATATTTATTTCGCGTAGGAAGTGTTTTTATTCTCTGTTCTCTTGAGTTAAGGCCGCGAATGTGTCTTTCCGTGTATTTCTCCTTAGTTGTAGCAGTTACTAATAAAGGATTTAATCCTGGATATGTTTGTACTGTGTCGTTGTAGCGATAATTAGACTACAATAAAAGTTACACAATATTTTTAATGAAAATCTAGTGGTTATGAACTTAGGACAAAAAGTGTATGTGTAAATTGTTTTTTTTTTTTTACTGAATAATTGTTTTTAAAATAAGGTAGTTCAAATGTAAGCTCTTTTTAAAGTGAAAAAGGAAAAATTTAATTTGCTACAGCATAATATAACAAACTTATAATTTTAAAGATTACAGCAGTCTAGGTTATTATCAAAATCTTCGTCGATTTTTTTATGTATCTATTTATTGCATCCATTAGCGCACACATGCACCTGAATCTCAAAATTGTTAATTTTTTAGGAATTAGGAATAAATTTCAGTAAAAGGCTTTAACGTTTAGACCTTAGTTGGACAGGATCTTCTATTGTCCAACTGTCTTTTCTTTTTGACACTGTTAAATATGATAGTGTAAAAGTCAACAAAGAACGGTTTTTGGAAGAAAATTTGGGACAAAAATTGAGAAATTAGACTACGCAAAGATTGCAAAGATAATAATTTTTAGAATTTTAAAAAAATTTTCAATTTAATTACAAATAAAAACTAATTTTAGCTAATTACCGAATTAGATATTTTTTGAAGTTAAACCATTTTATTAAATCAGGTAAGTATCTAGTAAATATCTAAATAAATATTTTTCTCGGATTGTTTATTTAAAAATTGTGAAACGCAAGCATTAAAACCAACTACACTGAAATTTCCAAAAAAATGTAATTTAAAAAAATCTTGAATATCATTAAAGTTTTCTACTTGCACAAGAAAAATCAATAACTCCAATTTAACACACATGACGAGGTTTAGCTTCTTATTTAGTTTATCTTCTTAGTCCTCTTGATAGTTTTCGATAGTTAAACCCACATTGAGACCAACATCGTCCTCTAAAACCAACTTCCTGGGGGAAAAAGCGCAAGCGTGTCCACGGCTCCTGGTCTGCATGGAAAACCTCGTTGGAAGCGAATTTTCTTCGCACCAGTTTTACGCGACCTGCCGCGAAAACGTCGCCTTCCGTGTGAATCCAGACTTTTAAATTAAATAAAAAGTTAACTATTTGGAAAGGTGAATTAAAAGTTTTATCTTACGTTGAAAGGAGAAAGTTTTATGTAAGATGGGGAAGAAAAATTCCAAATTGAAGCAAGACACTATCGAGAGGTTGACTACGGCGACTTATTGTAAGTTTTATACTTTTTGTTGTATGAAAACTCGTATTAAACGAACTCTAAAATGTAGATAGATGCTCTGTTACGCTATTTTTTAAGGTAACATAAGTTGCAGCTGGTTTTAATAACTAAAGAAATTTTAAGACTAGCTTGGCTTAATTGAGTGTTTTCGTAATACTATTTACCGTAATTTATGTAATAAATTACTAAACTTGGTAAAAGAAAGTTACCAATTTACGACAGTTACATAATTTAGAAAAAGGTAAGGATGCAACAAAATAATTTTGTATCTCTCCCTTTAATCTCCTAATTCAATACGCAAATAATTTATGATTTATCGTTATTTGTACTTCTAATATGATCTAATAGGAAGTTTTCAAAGGTGTTCCGGCCAGAGAACTGTTACATAATTTTAAAGGACGCGTATATCATACATAGTACAAGTCGGTTAAGTCATGAACTAAGACTTTCATAGGTTTAAAATTTGTGTCAAAGATAAGAATATAAAATGAAACTGTGTTATGGAATATGTTAGTACAATGGGTTAAAAATATTAAAACACAATAACTTTATCCAGGTGACCAGCAGGATATGTGGTACCTCAATATTTTAATTCTGTTGCAGTCAGTACGGAATGATTTTCAATTTTGGATAAGAATCATGAAGCACACTTAGGCTATTCGTGACCGAACAGTTAGAAAAAAGGATAATGGCGTATATTCACTTTTTATTGTGATTGTCAAGCTCTCGAGAAAAAATGTTCTCTTTTTCAGTATTCACTGAAAATTATAACAATATATTATTTATATATATGTATATATATATATATATATATATATATATATATATATATATATATATATATATATATACTTAGGACAGTTTTTTGTTCTTTGTCTTGCGGTCAATTTTTAATGAAACAAGTTTACTTTTGGTTAACGTTTCGGTTTATTTTATTTAAACCATCTTCAGAACTACAAGAAAGAAAAAAAAAATTTATTAGTGTTTAATATTTAAGATGTAAAATTGATGATTAGTGTTGTTTTATACAGAAATATATGTAGAGAATAAATATTAGTGTTTATTATATTTTTCCTACCTTATATCTCTTGGATCTTTTGTTTTAAATGATTTACATGTTAACAGTTTCACAGTTTTCGTAATACTAATTTAAAAAGTTTACATATTTTATTTTACTATTTGTACAGGTAAAATGGGTAAATCCAAAATTTATTTATTGCTTTCATATTGTTGTTACTTTAATAGTAATTGGTTTTATTAGGTTATTAAATCATTGTATACAATATTTAGGCTTTCCGGGTCATTTCGATAATTTAAGGTGTTATTTGTTCTTCGTATATGTATCATTTCATTTATGTTTCGTTTTTTATGATTACACAGGGGAACAGCTGTTTTGGTGTCGACGTTTTTTGAGCTGATTCTATATCAATTTGATGTCCTGAATTCAAATAACGTATTCATTTGTACCTAGGAGCTCAAATTTTTAAGATATACAATTTTAGAGAAATATAAGTTACATTATTGTAACTCAAATCCGTAAGTGTAGTAAACAAAAGTAGATACGAAATTTTTATTTTAGTTATACAAAATACAATATTATGTCGTACTTACAAACAAAAAAAAAACATTGAAGAAATGAAATAGTCACTCAACACTTGGAAAGCTTCTTTTCCGCGACATTCTTGAATGTTTTTTTAAACAGTCCCTTTTTAAACTCCAGCAGTAATCTGCCATCATGTGCATGTCCCATCTTCCTTGGTAGCGGTGCTCCATAACTTTAATATCTTGGTGAAATCTTTCACCTTGTTCCTCACTCATGTCTCCTAAATTTTCTGGAAAACGGTCTAAGTGGCTGTGTAAATAGTGTATTTTAATACTCATATTGCACCCTAAGGATTTGAAACTATTAAGCATCTTGTTAACCATTTCAACATAGTTTTGCCTAGAAAATTTTCTACAACTGCAACAAATGATGTCCAAGCTTCTCGTTCAACTTGATTCATTGAATTTATGAAGGCAGGATCCTTAATTAATTGTCTTATTTGTGGGCCGTCAAATATCCCTGCTTTGAGTTTTTCTGTGCTCAACTGATGCATTTTTACCCCTATATATGCAAAACAAGACCCATTCTTATCAAGAGCCTTTACAAATTGCTTCATTAAGCCCAACTTTATATGTAACGGAGGAAGTATGATTTTTTCTCTTTCAACCAAAGCGTCGTTAATGACATTCTTTTCCCCAATGTCCATGTTTTTTCTCTGAGGCCAATCTTTTCTAACCCAGTGGTGTGTTTTGTCCCTACTATCCCAGAGGCACAAGAAACACGGATATTTCGTGTAACCACTTTGCTGCCCAAGAAGAAAGTTTACCATTTTTAAGTCTACACAAATCATCCATTGATGTTCGTAATACTTTATCTTCTGCAAGACCAAAGCTATGGTATTATATTCTTCTTTCAGTTTCGTTGAGTGAGCTAGTGGTATTGAACCATATTTAATTCCCATTATGTAGAAGGACATATTTTTAAACTTCGCTTTGAACTGTCAATAAATAGGCGCCAATCATCTGGAATATATTCAGAAAGTCCCATTTCTTTCATGAGTCCCCTAATTTCGTGACAAAATACAAGATTGTCTTCTTGAGAAAAGAATGGTAGCAGATCTTTTTTCTCTTGTACCGTAAAAGGTAATTTTGGTTCCTTGTTCCAGTAAATTTTTTTGTCGTTCAACCCAGAAGCCAGTACTTCAGAAGCTTTTTTCGATAAATTGAGATCCCTGGTGAGATCATTTAATTCATTTTGATTGAAGCGTTGAGGAACTGATGACGTCCCCTCATAGTCACTGTTAGTTTCATTAGCATCAGAACTTATATTAGCATCAGAAGAGCGATCAGAGGGAAAATATTCGTCATCAGAGATATGTGGTAGCTGATGAAATGTTGGAATCGGTATTTCATCTGAGTGCGGGATAGGGCGTATTGCCGAGTCTAAATTGGGATAAGTCCACTTACTGCGGTTATTTCGATTGATTCCATTAGTATTTACTAAACAGAAATAACAATCATTGAAGTGGTTTTTTTGGTTCTCTCCAAACCATTGGTACGCCCGAATTTTAGACATTTTCTTTTCCCGGTAGTCCACTACCGTAAATGCTCTGTACAAGTTTTACATACGAGATGCGGGGCCCACGTTTTGTCCTGATCACCAAGCTTAACTCCAAAGTATCCAAGATACGCTCGCTTTACAAAGTCAGTAATAGTTTGTCTGTTTTGTTGAAACATGTATTCTCCGCATATATAGCAAAACACATCAGGTTGATTTACACAACTTCTTCTTGAACTGGAACCTGAACTCATTTTAATTCTGTTCAATAACACAAAAACACTCTTTTCTTAACATAAAATAACACGCCGAATTCGATCTACTCTCATTAGTAAGAACGCACAAACTGACGAGACTTACCCGAGTTAGGTGATTAAAAGGGTCAGTTCAGGTACCTGATAGGCAATGGTTCCACTATTTATAGATTTACCTGGAATTTACTCAATTACAGACTGACAATAAAACCATTGTACCTACATTAATAAATATATAATAATTTTAGAACTCTCATAAATGAATATACTAAATAAAAACCACATTGGTAGATAAGTTGATGTATCTAAAAAAGTAGAGCTGATAGAGAAAAACGGATTGCATGTATAGATTTAGCGTCCCAAATATAGTTAAAATCAGCTCTAAAATTCCAGGCACCAAAACAAAAATATTTTTTTGTTGCCCTGTGTTATTTTCAAAGTCTAGGATTTGGACATTATTAAAATTGAAATTATGCAATTCATCTAGGGCATGTTTTGATAGGGCAGTATGGTTTTGGTTTGTGTTTCTTATGCTATTTTTATGTTCTGTTATTCGTCTCCTTAAATATTGTTTCGATTGTCCAATGTATGTTTTTGGACAGTTCATGCAGTCTATTTTGTAGATTAAGTTTGTTTTTTAAAATGTAATGTAATACATTAAAATTCCGGGTTTCAATCCGTTAGTCTAACGATGAATTTTCATGACGTTTCGCCAAAATCTCAATTGGCATTTTCAAGTGCTCTTACTGCTGCTGCTACTCGATACTATGATCTTGTTGCTGCTGCCGCTCGAAGCTAACTCAGTATCGAGTAGCAGCAGCAGCAATAGCACAAATGCCAAATGAGATTTTGGCGAAACGTCATGCAAATTCATCGTTAGACGAACGGATTGAAATCGGGAATTTTAATGTATTACATTTTACCATTCGTGAAAACTTTTATTGTAACATAAACTCCTGGACAAAATTAACGTAACAATCTGAAAATTAATTTATCTTTTCCTTATGTCAGTTTTAAAGTTTATCGAGTATTTGAATACTAGGCTATGCATATTTTGTTTCGTTGTTCATGACAGAAATCAAAACAATTCGTTTAGATTTACAGTTTTAAAGAATTTTTTAGAAGATAAACAATTTTCTGTAATAATGCGATAGATTTTCTTTAAAAGTAAGCTTATAAATTGTTCCCTTTTTCAAAGTAATACGTTTTTGTGGTAGACTGTTTTATTTTTGACCCCGAAGAATTAGAAAAATGAATCGAACAAGGAATTTAACTGAACACGAGGTAGTAGTACGAGCCTCAGTTTTATTGGACGAGGGATATTGTCAGAGTTATGTTGCCAATTTGTTAGGCAAACATCGTTCCACAATAAGTCGTATGGTAAGACGCTTGAATGAAGTAGGAACTTATTCTAGAAGGCTAGGGCAAGGGCGAAAACGATGCACTAGCGACCTAGATGAACGTTTTATAAGATAATATGCTTTAAGAAACAGGACTGTCACTAGTTCTATAATAAGAAACGAACTCGAAGCTGTTCGCAATGTCACAATTTCTTCTAAAACAGTTAGAAGACGGTTAAATGAAGCTGGATTAAACAGCAGGAGACCATCCACTGCGCCCTTGCTTACTAGAGAGAACAGAGTTGCCAGGTTACGTTTTGCTCGAAATCACGAAAACTGGTCTGTGGATGATTGGAAACAAGTTTTCTTCACAGATGAAACTAGGGTTAGTCTAAAACATCCAGATGGCCGAGAGCGAGTATGGCGAAGACCATGAGAGAGGTTTGCTCCTTGCAATATCTCTGCAAGGATTCCATTCGGCGGTGGCTCTGTTATGTTCTGGGGTGGCATCTGCTTCGATGCTCGCACAGAGTTAGTTCCTGTCCGTACGAGATCCATGAATGCTGACTACTATCTTGAGAATATTGTAATAGAACATGTGATGCCTTTCGGTCATTTCGTGGTGCCCAATTTCCTGTTTATGCAAGACAACGCTCGACCTCACGTGGCTAGGGAGGTCCTCGATTATCTTAATCGAGTTGATATACCGATTATGCAATGGCCACCAAAAAGCCCGGATTTGAATCCGATAGAACATGTATGGGATCACCTTAAGAAAAATGTGAAACGTCATATACCTGCACCTAGAAACCTGAGGGAGCTTGAAAATGCAGTTATTACAGAATTCCTCAAGATTTTAGCCAAAATTTAATTAGAAGCATGCCTAGGCGCATAAACGCTGTCATCCGAAGTAGAGGAGGCAACACACGCTACTAGTGTCCCAGTTACACCATTAATTTTGCTACTAGTGTCCCAGTTTATTTTTTTCATTATTACATAATTTCAACGATTTTGTTATTAGGTCTTAAGAATAATTTTAATTCGAATCTTATAGAGAAATTTGGTAGCTAATTCACTTTTAAAGTATATAAAGTTTTTTCTGACTTTTAGTGTAACCAATGTTTATAAAAAATTATTAAAATTAATTCATTATAGAGATTTGTATGATTTAATATATTGTTGCGTTAATTTTGTCCAGGAGTGTATATATATATATATATATATATATATATATATATATATATATATATATATATACATAAATTATTATAGTGTTATAAATAACGATGATAAATAGATCACACAAATCAAAGAGATAAAGGAAGCCACAGAGAAATATTATCAAATACTATATGGTACGAAAATATCGCCACCTCCCGGGAAGTAAGAAGTTATTAGGTGAGAGTAAGAAATGTGGAATCTGAAGAAATTCCCGATGTAACGACGGATAAAATAATGAACGCTCTACAACATATGCATAGCAACAAAGAACCAAGGGACGACGAAATAACTATAGAAGTGATAAGGTATCGAGGGGATTTGATAATATAATCTCTCCAAGCTCTATTTAATAGGTGCCTTATAAAAAGTAATGTATCCACACCTTGAGTAAACGTCTTGATTGTGTTTGTTTTTAAAAAGGAGAACACATTTAAATTTGGAGAATTACAGACCCTTGAGCCTGTTATTGGTACTATACAAAATTTTTACTAGAATCATAACATATAGATTAACGAATAAATTAGACAGTTATCAACCACGTGAACAACCGGGATTTAGACGAACTTTGAACCATTTTCAAACAATTAGATTACTAGTGGAAAAATCAAATGAATATAAGGTTACCTTGTGGATAACATTGGTTGACTACGAAAAAGCATTTGAGTTGGTAGAGATATGGGCAGGTCTTAACGTCTTAAGTAACAGCAGAATTGATGAAAGATACACAACTTTTCTTGAACACATATACAAAAATGCCATATTACAAATAATGCTTGAAGAAAAAACAAATAAAATCAAAATTAAGAGAGGAATTAGACAAGACGATTCGATATCCCCAAAGCCGTTCACGTTGACCGGAATCGTAAAAAACAGACGGACACGCCGTATAGTTATAGGCCTAGAGAACACAAAATATGCAGAAGGTAGACCACAGAGAAGATGGACGGACGACATAAAAAGATTAGCGGGATACGATTAGATGCAAAAAGCCAACAACAGAGCTCACTGGAGACAACTTGGGGAGGCTTACATCCGACTATGGATGGAATAAGACGATGACCATATATAAAAAACATATTAAACTCGTAACGTAACAAATAAATTTCATTTAGATGCTCAGATGCGATAAATAAACGCAACAGATTTTTTGTAAATACGTATATACGTATAATATTTCCATATTTTTAAGAGAACTCATTGCTGCAAATTTAACCGGAAGGTGCTGAAAATATTTTTATTACGAATATAAGAAAATTTAGCCATTTCTGTTTTAAAACAACATTTTTTATAGACATAGCACAGGAATGTCCCTAAAGTGCTACAGGAGCTACGCGTATGCTGAAAAAGTGATTTATGTTGAGCTTGAAACGCTGTACAGTACCTGGCCAAATTATTAGACGCACTGTATTTTTTTAGTAATTTTATGTTTCTTAAGAGTTTTTATGCAATAATGGTATATTTAAACTACAATATTATTGATTTTTATTTAAAAGAATTGTTGTAGACTACATATTTGTATTTATTTTTAACATATGGCAACACTGTGTTGACAAAGTGATACATGAACGTAAATAAGTACAAACCTGTATCAGTCGCGATCGGAATCGAGTCAGGTACGGACGTGTTTCTGTGGCTTTATGGACTGTGATTGTTTGTTTAACAGTTTTATACTACTCAGTTATTAGTTTATTTTGTATGCAGTGTTTTAAAAAAGTAATTGGACTATTTTCATTATGGGTAGAAAAGGCGATCTTTCACCACGTAAAAAAAGCTGAAGTGAAGGCCCTTTTGATTGCGAAAAAACATTTACAAACCGAGAAATACCACGAAGATTGGAGGTTTCTGAAGCTAGTGTACGACGCATAAAAAAAAAATTGAGTCAGGGAAGGAATTAAGCCCGAAAAGAAAGAAAAGATGCGGTAGAAAACCAATTTTCACTCCAGTCAGAGAGATGTTTGAAGAAAATTTGTGTAGAAAACCGATTTGCTACCACAAAGGTAATAAAATCACAACTCCAGGATGCTAGCGTAAATGCTTCTGAGCGCACTGTTCGAAGAAAATTGAAAGAATTAGATTTTAAGGCCTGTCGCCCCGCCAGGAAGCCCAAGTTAACAGCTGCAATGAAAGCAAAGCGCCTGAAGTGGGCCAAACAATGGCAAGACAAAGATGTGGACTTCTGGAGATCGGTAAGATACAGCAATTTAATCAATAATTGATACATTATTATCATTTTCAGTTAAATAAAGCAAATAAACATGGAAGTTTATATATTTTTCCTACTTTTGACAGGTCTGCTTCAGTGACGAAAGCACATTCGAAATTTTGCAGAATAAAGCTCAGTATGTGCGTCGTCGTCATGGAGAAAAGTTTCATCCTGATTGTGTCGTCCCGACGGTTTAAACATCCCACCAAAGTGATGATTTGGTCAGTCATCAGCGGCAAGGGCACTGGACGTCTGTACGTCGTCAAAGGAATAATGAGGCAAGATCAGTACAAAGAAGTATTACAAAATCGGTTGATTCCGCAGCTCAGAGAATGGTTTCCAAATGGGGAACCATTCACTTTCATGCAAGATGGAGCTCCCTGCCACACTGCTCGGTCTGTTTAAAGCTTTTTTAGCAGAAAAAAATATCCCTCTGTTGGATTGGCCGGGTAATAGCCCATTGAAAATGTGTGGGAGCTGATAAAAAGAGAAGTGGCTAAAGATGTGATTACCAACAAAACCCAGCTCCTAGAAAAGATTATTCATGTGTGGAATCATCATCCTCAAATGCAGGAGACAGTACAATCTTGCATTGATAGCATGCCGCGCAGAATTAAAGCTTTGATAGCGGCTAAAGGTCGCTCAACTAAATATTGACTTTTACTAACATTAATTTCACTTTTCTTTAAACCTTAATAAACTTATGCTTTTCTAAATTAATGTTGTTTTATTTATGTCAAATAAATAGGTAATTGATTGGATAATATAAAAATAAAAAACAAATCAATTTAAAATAATAAAAAACGGTATAATATCACTCGGTAATTAATATTTTACATGAAATCTTGCAGTGCGTCTAATAATTTGGCCCGGGACTGTATATTGTATTTGGTGAGAAACATAGTTCTGTCTGTGGCGGCTCGTGATGGAATTTGGTGGAGGTTCACATACCTCACAAGGCTATGTTGTATGTAGCATTATGAGCCAATAAGGGCGTGAAAACACGATTTCCAGATACCTACTTAATTTTAAATTTTATGTACCTATTCATACTTAAAAGACATTTTAAAATTTTCTAAGGTCCATGGACACAAATGAAAATACCTTACCTAAAATGAATTGTCAATAGGTTAAACATAATATCAAATACGAGGCTGGTTTGAAAAGTCCGTGCAAAAATAAAAACTACTTATGTGTTTGGAGTAAACCTTTTTTATTTTTCGACATAGTCTCCTTTTAGGCTTATACACTTCGTCCAACGATGTTCTAGTTTGTTGATCCCTTTCGAATAATAGGATTTGTCCAAGTCTGCAAAATATCCATTAGTGTCTGCAATCACCTCCTCGTTTGAATAAAATCTTTGTCCCGCCAGCCATTTCTTCAAATTGGGGAACAAAATAGTAGTCCGAGGGAGTCAAGTCTGGAGAATCGGGGGGATGTGAAACGAGTTGGAATCCTATTTCCATTAATTTTGCGACCACAACTGCTGAGGTGTGTGCTGGTGCGTTGTCGTGATGGAAAAGGACTTTCTTGTGGGCCAATCGCGGGCGTTTTTCTTGCAGCTCGATTTTCAAACGATCTAATAACGATGAATAATATTCACCTGTAATAGTTTTACCCTTTTCCAGATAGTCGATGAGGATTATCCCTTGCGAATCCCAAAAGACAGTCGCCATAACCTTTCCGGCCGAAGGAACGGTCTTCGCCTTTTTTGTGCAGATTCCCCCTTGGTAACCCATTGTTTAGATTGGTGTTTGGTCTCAGGAGTATAGTAATGTATCCATGTTTCATCCACAGTGACGAAACGACGCTTAAAGTCCTCCGGATTCTTCTGGAACAGCTGCAAACCATCCTTGCAACACTTCACACGATTCCGTTTTTGGTCAAGCGTGAGCAATCGCGGCACCTATCTTGCGGATAGCTTTCTCATGTCCAAATGTTTATGCAAAATATTATGTACCCGTTCAGTCGAGATGCCCACAGCACTAGCAATCTCACGCACCTTAACTCTTCTGTCATCCATCACCATATCATGGATTTGATCAATAATTTCTGGAGTCGTAACCTCCACAGGCCGTCCAGAACGTTCAGCGTCACTTGTGCCCATATGGCCAGTCCGAAAATTTTGAAACCACTTATAAACTGTTCTAATCGAAGGTGCAGAGTCACCATAATGTTTATCAAGTTTCTCTTTAGTCTCCTGAGGCGTTTTGCCTTTCATAAAGTAATGTTTAATCACCACACGAAATTCTTTTTCGTCCATTTCTTGAAAATCACTCGACTTTCTTGATTCACACGAATGCCAAACACAAAGAAATAGACCAATATGGCTGAAACTTGGTGTGCGTTCATTCAAGAGATGCTGCTAACTAAACATGACCTCGATACGCGCCGGTGGTGCCATCTCTCGGACTTTACACGGACTTTTCAAACCAGCCTCGTATAAAATCACTTACCAATACAGAAGGTCCAACTATAACAGGCAAATGGACGCGGTGGAATGACACATATGTATAAACGCGAACATAAACAATACACAACAGTTGACGAAAGAAAATGCAGTCCATATTAGAAATATAGCAAAATTCATTGTTTTGTTTAAAACATCTAACTATAAGCTGAACATTCTAAACACAATTTTTAAACGAAAAGTCCATACGGCGGTTTTTTTTTTAAATTTGCAAAGGGTCTAGGCGGTTAAGATGGTGAAAAATGCCCCCAGCGCTTTTGAAAAACAAAAAATATCCTCATGTAGAACATAAAAAAATATGACTTTCCTGAAATTTTCAGCCCTCTAGACCTTCCCATAACCTCAAAAATCTATAAAACGTGATTTTCGGTTTTTTGGCGATATCTTCAGTTCTATTCATCGTAGAAACCTTTTTTTTTCAAATTGTAGGATTTTTTATTGCCTACAACATGCTATTTTTTAAAAAAAAATTTTGGCGCGAAATTCAAATTGTTTTGAGCGTTTTAAGTTTTTAAAATTGAATTAAAAAAAACTAAGACTTACTCAGGCCCAAAAAAAATATATATTGTGTATTTTATGTCAAACTATTCCTGTGAATTTTTTCAGATTTTTAGAGGTGGGGGAAAATGGTTACAAACGCGAAAAACCGCTTTTTTCGTCGTTTTTCCGCATTTTTACCTACTTTTGGGGCACAGAATTTTGTTGTAGATCCTCAGTTGCTTCAAAATTATATATCTATATATATATATATATATATATATATATATATATATATATATATATATATATCGAAATACTATTGAATCATTTTATGTAATATAAAGACCATATTGCGCCATTTTTCCCTTTAAAATCACGATTAAGACAAGATTAAGGCAAGATTAACACATTTTTAAGTTATTTTTTTTTGTTTTGAGAAATTAGTCATACTTCATAATTCATCCAAATATATAATTTTATAGAAATTAAAACATTTCTGTTTATAAAAACATCATATAGAAAAAAGATTTTCTATATTTAATTGAATTGGCGTTAACTTGGTAAAAATCCATATTCAACAAATTAAATACACATGTAAGTATGATTTTTACTTTATAATATAAATATTTTTTACTTTATATTAATAATATATAAGTAAAAATCATATTTACATGTGTATTTAATTTGTTGAATATGGATTGTTACCAAGTTAACGCTAATTCAATTAAATATAGAAAATCTTTTTTCTATATGATGTTTTTATAAACAGAAATGTTTTAATTTCTATAAAATTATATATTTGGATGAATTATGAAGTATGACTAATTACTCAAAACAAAAAAATAACTTAAAAATGTGTTAATCTTGTCTTAATCTTGTCTTAAACTTGCCTTAATCTTGTCTTAAGCGTGATTTTAAAGGGAAAAAAATGGCGCAATATGGTCTTTATATTACATAAAATGATTCAATAGTATTTCGATTATATATATATATATATATATATATATATATATATATATATATATATATATATATATGTATAATATATATATATATATATATATATATATATATATATATATATATATATATATATATATAATTTTGAAGCAACTGAGGATCTACAACGAAATTGTGTGCCCCAAAAGTAGGTAAAAATGCGGAAAAAAAAAAAAAACGACGAAAAAAGCGGTTTTTCGCATTTGTAACCATTTTCCCCCACCCCTAAAAATCTGAAAAAATTCACAGGCATAGTTTGACATAAAATACACAATATATATATTTTTTGGGCCTGAGTAAGTCCTAGTTTTTTTTTAATTCAATTTTAAAAATTTAAAACACTCAAAACAATTTGAATTTCGCGCCAAAACTTTTTAAAAAAAAATAGCATGTTATAGACAATAAAAAATCCTACAATTTGAAAAAAAAGAGGTTTCTACGATGAATAGAACCGAAGATATCCCCAAAAAACCGAAAATCACGTTTTGTAAATTTTTGAGGTTGTGGGAAGGTCTAGAGGGCTGACAATTTCAGGAAAGTCATATTTTTTTATATTCTACATGAGGATATTTTTTGTTTTTCAAAAGCGCTGGGGCATTTTTCACCATCTTAACCACCTAGACCCTTTGTCAATCACTAATTGATTAAAATCACTAATATCGTCTATCATTTTCTTTTCTGTTGACAACATTCCCAATGCTGAAAGTCTTTTTTCATTCATGGTACTTCTCAAAAACGACTTAATTCTTTTTAAAATGGAGAAATTTCTTTCAGCTTCAGCAGTTGTCACTGGAACGGTAATAATTAGCTGCAGTAAAGTGTACATTGCGTAAAATACATTTTGTAAAATATTTTCGATTATAAATCGCGAACAATGCACCCCTCCTGGCAAATTTCTAAAGTTTGGCCGTTTATAAATAAGTTCAAGTTCAGTTTGTAATCTAATTTTGTCCAAAAATGGATATGCCTGAACTATATCATTTAAATATTGCAATGGCAATTTATTTTCAAACTCCGAGAATGTAGAAGACATAAACAGAAGCGAACCACTTAGATGACTATTAAATGACAACATTTCCTTAATTTGAATTAATATATAATCACATACTTCTTTTGCTGCAACTTCTTTCGTTAAATAAGGATCTTCCTTACGTCTTTTATTTTGAAAAAGAACTACATCTTCAATTAAAGTAGGAATTTCCTCAGCATTTTGTCTTTCAGTCGCTATACATTTATCAAATATATTAATTGCTATGGCTACTTGTGCAGGATCAGAAGTCGATTTTTGCAAACTGTTTTATAGGATATCAGCGTGTTTTTTTTTTATGGGTCTAGCACACGTGCTACAGGAAAGTCCCTAAAGCGCTACAGGAGCGATTCACGCTGTTCTTAAATCGCTGTAAATTGTACTCGGTGGGAAACACAGGCCTGGGCAAATTATTCCAAAGGGATGATGTTCTCCATATAAATGACTGCTTGAAAAGCGTTGTACGAGGAGTAACAAGCTGAACCTCATACGAATGTGAAGTATTAGCGTGACGTGTACTTCTAACATGCACCGCTCTGGGAGCAATTAAGCGGGCCACATCCTTCGAACACTTTCCATGAAAATACTTGTAGAATAGGCTCAAGTCGCCAACCGTTCTTCGATGTTCCAGCGAATCAAGGCCACCTGTCAGTTCCGGGTCTCCAATCAGATGAACAGCTCTTCTCTGAATAGAATCCAACAAATGCAGTGTATGTTTGGGAGCGGAGCCCCAAACGTGGGAGCAGTATTCCATAGTTGGTTGAATTTGAGCTTTCTAAAGAATTAACAGTTGTTGTGAAGTGTAAAGTTTTCTGGTTCGAAATAATATTCCCAACTTCTGAGAAGCTCTCCTTGCTATACCTGCAACATGTTTATGCCAGGACATATTTGCTCCCAAATTTACGCCCAACAATTTGAGTGACGATGTTAGGGGAATGGAGTGCCCCGACATAACTATGTCGGGTTCAGCAACGTTAACTTTTTTAGAAAAAAACTGCCGCCTGGGTTTTTGTAGCGTTAAATTCTACTTGGTTACTGTCACCCCAAGATAGAATTTCTTTCAGGTCTTTGTTAAGTTGAATGACTTCCTGCTGTATGCGGATATTCGTGTGAGAAGCCGATGTCCGAGCGTTCAAAGTGAATGAAGAGATAAGTGTACTGTCATTTGCAAAGCTGTCGATTGGATTCTCGGTCTTTTCCAGCAGATCGTTAAAATAAATGAGAACGAGAGTAGGAGACAGTATGGAGCCTTGGGGTACACCGGCGTTGATAGTGAAGGTGAAAGAAATCCGTCTACTGCCACTCGCAAAGAACGCTCTCTGAGAAAACATGAGAGCCACAAACAGAACTTTTCAGACATACCATAAGAACGTAGCTTAGCCAACAGCCCATCGTGCCAAACACGGTCGAATGCCCTGGATATGTCAAGAGCAACCGCTCGAGATTCTCCAAAGAGTTCAATTGCGTTGTTCCAAACATGTGTTACATAAGTCAGGAGATCTCCTGTTGATCTATTTTTACGAAAGCCATATTGGTGATCGCTAATAATGTTGAATCCTTCAAGATATTTTAGAAGATGCTGATTGATAGCCTTTTCCATGACTTTCGATATTATTGAAAGCAGTGCGATTGGTCGGTAGTTATTTGGCAAGGTCTTCTTGCCTTTTTTAGGTATTCGCTGAACTGTTGCACATTTCTAGCAGGAAGGAAATATTCCCTTTCTGTAAGATAGGTAATTTTATGAAAAAATATTAGCCAGAATACAAATTGTGCACCGTATAACATTCTACGGATTGCCGAGGCTTGATTCATTGTGGTAGATTGTTTCGAAGTATTTTCTACCTTCTCCATACATTCGATAAGTGCTTCTCTGTTCTCAAAAATAATATTTATAGTTTTACTTTTAAAAACCACCGTGTCGTAGAAGTTCTTGGAATATGGCAGCGTACAACTTCATTTAATATTTCAACCCGCTGAGGAGAATTTGAAAAAAAAAATTCGTAATATCTGTTATATTAGAAAAGAAAATACGTACTTCTACATTCTGGCTAGTTACATGAGTTAAAATTAAATTTAATTGATTAGCATAACAGTGAACATAATAGCCGTATTTATAATCATCTTGAATAATTCTGTTTACTCCACCATGGCGACCATTCATAACATTCGCGTCATCATAGCTATGCGAAATTAATTTATTTGGTGTATTTGTAACTTTGAGCATACAATTTGCTAAACTAATTGCATTATGATCTTGTGGATTCAAAAAAGCCCAAAATCGTTCAGTTGGAGTACCGTCTTTTAAAATGTATCTGAAAACTACTACCATTTGAAATTTACATGAAATATCTGTGGTCTCATCCGCTATAACAGAGATGAATTGGGCGTCTACTATTTCATTCTTTATATATTATACCGTAGATTTTTTAAAATTCTTTTTTAAAGCCAGATCCAACTCTGCAGTAAAATTGATTAGACCTTTGAAAATGCCCGGATTTTGCGAACCATCCCTTTCATCGTGTCCTCGCAAACCTAATTCGAAACATCCACAGAACTTTATACAATTTATAATTTTCGACAAAACGTATCTCTTTTTCAATATATTGTCATTACGTTTTTCGATACCTCTTCTGTAGCCACTATCCAGTTGTTTTACATCAAATTTTCCCAAAAGTCTTAGTTCTAACAGCGAATTTATATGAACCTCCGAACTTCCATGCGTTTTAATTAATAAATAAGTGTGCCAGATCGACTACCCCACTTTTCACCCAACTCGCTTTAGCGCTTTCAGATGCAAATAGCAAACAAGGAAAACAAAACAAGCTGTTTTTAACACTTAACTTCTTTTGAATTCGTGTTTTTGTCCCTTACTTACTTGAGTAATACTAAGATTCGGAATCGGTTTTCCCGCAGCTTAAGTTTGTCTTCTAACGGCAACTTCAACAAATGTTGTTTTAAATAATTTGCTGCATATTCAAAGTTTCTTTTAACGCCTAACAATTTACTACACCCCGGCTGTGCATCTATTTTTTCGTTCATTACATAATCAGTTTATGTCTGTATGTAATTGCATTCACGACTTAATACTAAAAATACACCCCTGCAAAATATTGAGCGCCAAAACCAAATTTAACTACTCTGACTGGAACCGCTTAGATTAGATGTAAAATATAAATGAATTAACACGAAGCTTCTATCCCAATCCAAATCCGCAAGATCACCAAGTAAGTGTGAACCATGGAGAGAGAAAAACGACGAATTTACATCTTCGTATTAGAGAGAGACACAGTTTGCCAGAACACAAAAACGTATGAAACGAGACAGCGCTGTATACCGCCTTGCTTTACATCTAGTAGTTTGTGCGCTTAGGGAGTTCCAGTGACAACTCGAGATTTAACGGTACGTAAAGTATTAGGGTTGTTATAAATTGTTCTTGGCCATTTGTAGGAAAGGTTTACTTCTCTAAAAGACGTTTGTATGACTAAAGTATAATACAAAATAATTTGTATATTGCCTTGTTGTTGACAGGGGTTCTCGTGCTCATGTGCTCCTATAGAGGAGCCGCCACTGATTTTTTACATATTTACATATTGCAATTTTAGATTGCGTCCTTATACGTTTTTTTTTTTTTAGTTTAATCTAACTTATGCTAGTTTATTTAGCTTATTTTTAATACACGCACGTCACTTCACTATTGTTTTATTGTATTATTTACACTCTATAATTAAAGCTTAACTCTACAATTAAAATTTATTTCTAACTATGACTAGACTATATATGGCCATTATGTTAATTCTGTGGAAACATAGAAAGTGCATTAATTCACCCATCTTTAAGTTGTTGAATTATACGAGGATAGTTTGAAGGCAGGTGGCGTTGCTAAGGCAAGTTGATGTTACCATCGTGTGCTGTCATCAGATAGATGGTACCAAAAAATTGTGACACTGATTGTTTTTTGTTTGTTTGTTTGTTTCTGTTGGGCAGGGCGCATCGACAGCTAAGATCATTTAGCGCCCACTAGAGTTAGTTTGGTATAAATAGATTAGACTATGAAGTTGAATTCATTTAAGTAATTGGTTATCTTTTCTTTAAGTGGGACAAAAGATTTTATGAGGGTGGTGATGCTGGATGGGATGCCGTGGGTGTCTCTCAAGTTTTGATGTTGAACGGATTCGATTAGATGTAACACTGATAAGGGGGAGTCACATTTAGGACAGAGTGGAGGGGGATCTCTCTTTAATAGGTGTACATGCGTGGAGTAGGTGTGTCCCAATGCCAGTCTTCTCATTATTACATTATGTCTTCGGTTCAATTCTGTAGAGTTAAGGGGAGGAAATACATTGGTTTTGATGGACCATAATTTGTTGTTGGGATCTTCCAAGTCCCATTTGAGTTGGAAGAGAGAGCTGTGTAGGTGTTTTTATGAAGTTGTTAAAATCAGAGTAGTGATTCTCTCCCATGTTCATACTGCCCCTTTCTATGGCAAGTTTAGCAAGATAATCCGCTCTGTCGTTATGAGGGTTGCCTATGTGACTGGGCAACCAAAGCAAGGATATGGTACGTTTCTTCAAGGTGGCCGTGTACATCAGATCCAGAATTTGCCTGATATAGTTGAAATTGAGATTTCTAGAATTGATGGCTTTGAGAGCGCTTAGGGAATCAGAAATTATGAGAGTTGGTTGTTGGATGTTTGCTTGGAGGGAATATCTGACACTGATTGATAGGTTAGTTCTGGGCAAATTATTCTAAAAGGATGAGGTTTCCCATATAAGAGAATTCTTGAAAAGCGTGGTACAAGCCGACTCTCATACGGATATGATAAATTGCCCCACGTGTATTCATAGCATGAGCTATTTTGGGAAAAACCAAGCGGGGTACAACCATCGAACTCTTCATGAAAGTACTTGTAGAATAGACTCAAGTCGGCAGCTGTACTTCGATGTTCCAAGAAAACAAGGTTGATAGTGAGTTCTGGTTCGCCAATTAGGCGAATAGCGCTCTTCTGGATAGAATCCCAACAGGACTCCAAATATAGGAGCAGAATTCCATTGTTTATCCAATTTAAGCTTTAAATAATTAGAATGTATCGGGTCTTCCATTAGGGACTTGACAACTTTTTTTTGAAATAAAACGCAACCCATTTGAGACATTACGAAAATTTTACTATCGGCTTGAAGTACAATCAAAACATTTATGTATGGAATTCGACTTCATTCGTATGTCCACCACGGGCACGTTTGCAGCGGTCGATTCGTTGAACCCAATTTTCGATGACTCAGCTACACATTTCGACGAAACCGGCCGCTATCTCTCTTTCAATATTGGCTCTGAGCTCCTCTAACGACGCAGGCTTCTTAGCATAGACCAATGATTTAACGTACCCCCATAAAAAGAAGTCTAGAGGTGTTAAATCACACGATCTAGGCGGCCATTCGACGGGACCATTTCTCGATATAACACGTTCACCGAATTTAGATTGCAGTAAGTCGATTGTTACACCCGCTGTGTGGCTTGTGGCGCCGTCTTGTTGAAACCACATATCATTAATGTCTAGCCCATGCAATTGATCAAAGAAATAACGTTGCAACATGCCTCTGTAGCGATCTCCATTGACTGTAACGTAACGGTTATTTTCATCAACGAAAAAGAACGGCCCAATGACACCACCGGCATGAAACCCGCACCAAACAGTAATTTTTTGTGGATGAAGTGATGTTTCTTCAAGCACATGAGGGTTTTCACCTGACCAATAACGCATATTCTGTTTGTTGACGAAGCCGTTTATCCAAAAATGCGCTTCATCACTAAAGATGATTTTGCGATGAAATTGGTCATCTTCTTCCAACATTTCTAGAGCCCAATTCGAGAATGTACGTTGCTTCATATGATCGAGTGGCTTTAGTTCTTGAGTTAACTTTAACATATAAGGGTGCAGGCCAAGATCCTTTCGCAAAATTGTGGTCTGAGCGATGCCCAATTCTTGAGAACGCCGTGAAATCGATTGTTTTGGTTCGTTTGAGACGGATGCTTGAACGGCAGCAATATTCTGGCCACTTCGACCAACCCGTTGTCTCACTGGCACGGGAACATCCAGCAGCGAATATGTTAACTCAAATTTTTTCACTAGACTATGAATTGCTTGTTTACTGGGACGAGAATTACGACCAAAAATTGGTGTTAACGCTTTTAAGTTGCAGTCACCGACTCCAAATTTTGGTAGTAAATTTTAATTATTTGTAAATGTTGACTTTACTGAATGTTTTGACGTTGACAGTTCGGTGATTGGCTTAAGGGTGCGTTCACAGTGAAATTTCAAAGATGTCAAGTCCCAAATGGAAGACCCTTTATTTGGTGACGAGATACTTTTAGGAACTTTTATTGCTAATTTTTATACACACTTTAGTATCCATCCTTTTCATTTAACTAATTTTGATTGTATATCTACTTTTAGTAGACCTAATGATTTTTAATTATTTCGTAAATAAGAAGAATCAATTTTTTTTGACGATAAAGCTATTTTCAAGCTTGATCTATTTTTTGTGGTTACAAGAATGATGTGATGACACTATCTTGAGCCCCATTTTCTTTATGAGATACTTACAGCAGCTAAAAGCGTTATTATTTTCTTGATAAATTGATGACGTCAGTCTTACAGTAGCCCACAGCCCTTGTTTGTCGACTGGAAAGATGTCTAACCACTTCTTAATAAATGACGAGGGTGAAACTAATATCTTGCTGTGCCGAATTGAAGGATAGCCTTCCATACGACATAAATTAAATAATTATATTTCGATGTAAACTAATTTATTTTTTTATTTATATATATATATATATATATATATATATATATATATATATATATATATATATATATATATATATATATATATATATTCAGAATGTAAATAGAAATGCAGGGTTTCCAAAAAATGCATCCACCTTTTACAGTATAAAAATTACAGGAAATTTAAACTAACTCCCTACTCAAGCCTCCTGGCAAAGCCGCAATTAATCATTAATATTTGCAAATTTTTTTTTTATTTCGTTCTTAAATTTTTCAGTATTTAACTTAAAAATCTATATCATCACAATAGTTATTATAATGGTACTGAAGCCTTGTTGGGAAAGCGTTGAGTTCTAAATTTGTTCTTTGATAAATTGAAATTTATTTGAAACTGCACCGAAAAGAGCTTTTATTAATTTAAATAGGAAACCGCGGCCGGAGACCGTTCCATATTAAAAAAAAGATAATAATTTATCTGGTTATGCTGCCATTTCTTCAAGACAATTGGCTTGAAAGGCCGCCGACTTTGGAAAGTTAAATAAAAAGTTTTATCTGATTCTAAAAGAAAAAAGTTTTATATAAAACGAAGAGGAAAAATTCGAAATTAAAGGAAGACGTCGACTACGGCTGTTGTCTCTTACATTTTTTTTGTATCAAAACTTGCGGTTAAGAACTTGAGGATGTTCCCAAGAAAATAAATTTTCTTACGATTATTTAGAAAATTTGAATATACATATTTATTAATGTCCTTTATACGTAGAAAAAATTTCAATACCCCTTACGGCACTAAATTTGCATAAGCAAAGAAAAAGCCGCCATACAACCAATACCTTAATTCTGTCTTTTAGTCAAAGCAAATATTAACTGAAAAGAAGCAGTACATCTATAACGCAATTAAACCAGATCTTAGAAAAGAAATGTTTTGCTCTCAAGCTGGAATATCAAGACTGGATAAAATCGGAAACGAAAGAATAAGGGAAGCCATAAAGGTAGAAAGAACAATAATGGACGTATCCACCACACAATTAGTCTGATATGGACACGTAAAAAGAATGACAGAAGAACGAATTCCAAGGCTGGTTTTGAAATTTAGACCCATAGAGAGGAAGGCCGAAAATAACATGGATTGGTGGTATCTAGAGACACGTCGGGAAGAAATTTACGCAGAAGCGGCTGGCGCCAGGGAACCGAAAGGCGTAGAACGCTATAAAGCCGCATATAGATAGGAGAAATGACCTTTACTCTGGATGAAATCAAAAGTACAAATTAAAAGTACCTTTTGGATTTCTAAACTATTTACAGGTCCTTACAATATATCCCCACATTCTCTACAGCACAGTAGCCAGGGGTTTTGAGTTCTCATTAATAGACTGCATTTTGCTATACAGGTAGCTTTTTGGATGTAGAATATGACAAAAAAAGTTTACTAAAGTTTGATGTGCCCTAAGCCCTCAAAATCCAAAATAAAATCAAAAATTCGGTTTTTTTCGATAATATCTCGAAAAATAAAAAAAATATCGAAAAACTAATAGCATCACGTGAAAGAGCGGGAAATTTTGCAAAAAAATAATAAATATATATATATATATATATATATATATATATATATATATATATATATATATATATATATATAGATATATACCAGGTGTACAAGTATGAAATGCGAATTTCAGACAACAGATGGTGCACCAATGCAGTTTGTGCTATAAAGATTTGACACTGAGCCATTTTATTGTGTCATCAACAAATGTCAGATGTGCACGAGTGATAAATTGGAAAAAGTGTGTGCATAGTGTTGTGTTCAATATGTCGAAATTTATACCGAACAAAGAGCATTCGTGGACAGCATTGATTTTTTGTTTTCATTTGAAGAAAACTGCTGTTGAATCATACCGATTACTTCGAGAAGCTTATGGTGAACATGCTCCATCGCAAGATACGTGTAAACGATGGTTTCGGCGTCTCAAAAGTGGTGACTTCGATGTTGCGGACAAGGAGTGTGGAAAACCGCCAAAAAAAATACGAAGATGTGGAATTGCAAGCATTGTTGGACGAAGATGGTTCGCAAACACAAAAATAACTCGCCGAGTAATTGGGCGTTAGTCAACAAGCTGTTTCCAATCGGCTACGAGAGATGGGAAAGATTCAGAAGACCGGTAGATGGGTACAACATGAGTTGAACGACAGGCAAATGGAAAAGCGCAAAAACACGTGTGACATTTTGCTCGCTCGCTCGGTACAAAAGGAAGTCGTTTTGCATCGTATAGGTACAGGGGATGAAAAATGGATTTATTTTGAGAATGTTAAGCGCAAAAAATCATGGGTAGACCCAGGCGCACCATCCACATCGACCGCAAGACCGAATAGATTTGGCAGAAAGACGATGCTCTGTGTTTGGTGGGACCAGAGGGGCATGGTCTATTATGAGCTGTTAAAACCTGGGGAAACGGTTAATACTAAACGTTACCAACAACAATTGACCGATTTGAACCGTTCGCTGCTTGAAAAAAGGCCAGAATATCGAAAGAGGCGATACATTTTTCTTCATGACAATGCTTCATCACATAAGGAAAACCAGTTTGCGACATGTTGGAAGCACTTAACTGCCATGCCATGCGGCTTACTCACCAAACTTGGCTCCTTTCGATTACCACTTGTTTGCATCGATGGGTCACGCACTTGCTGAGCAGCGCTTTGGTTCGTAGGAAGATGTGAAAAAAATGGTTCGATGAATGATTCGCAGTAAAAGGGGAAGATCTTTACTGGCGTGGTATTCACAAATTGCCCGAAAGATGGGAAAAATCTATAACAAGCGATGGAGCATACTTTGAATAAAGCACTTTTTATCATTCTTTTCCGAATTTAACATGTTTTTTTAGAAAAAAAATCCGCATTTCATACTTGTACACCTGGTATATATATATATATATATATATATATATATATATATATATATATATATATATATATATATATATATATATATATATATATATATATACAGTCCCTGGCCAAATTATTAGACGCACTGCAAGATTTCATGTAAAATATTAATTACCGAGTGATATTGTACCGTTTTATTATTTTAAATTGATTTGTTTTTTATTTTTATATTATCACATGTACACAATCAATTACCTATTTATTTGACATAAATAAAACAGCATTAATTTAGAAAAGCATAAGTTTATTAAGTTTTAAAGAAAAGTGAAATTAATGTTAGTAAAAGTCAATATTTAGTTGAGCCACCTTTAGCCGCTATCAAAGCTTTAATTCTGCGCGGCAGGCTATCAATGCAAGATTGTACTGTCTCCTGCATTTGAGGATGATTCCACACATGAATAATCTTTTCTAGGAGCTGGGTTTTGTTGGTAATCACATCTTTAGCCACTTCTCTTTTCATCAGCTCCCACACATTTTCAATGGGGTTCATATCAGGGCCAATAAAACAGAGGGATATTTTTTTCTGCCAAAAAAGCTTTAACAGACCGAGCAGTGTGGCAGGGAGCTCCATCTTGCATAAAAGTGAATGATTCCCCATTTGGAAACCATTCTCTGAGCTGCGGAATCAACCGATTTTGTAATACTTCTTTGTACTGATCTTGCCTCATTATTCCTTTGACGACGTATAGACGTCCAGTGCCCTTGCCGCTGATGACTGACCAAATCATCACTTTGGTGGGATGTTTAACCGTCGGGACGACACGATCAGGATGAAACTTTTCTCCATGACGACGACGCACATACTGAGCTTTATTCTGCAAAACTTCGAATGTGCTTTCGTCACTGAAGCAGACCTGTCAAAAATAGGAAAAATATATAAACTTCCATGTTTATTTTTGCTTTATTTAACTGAAAATGATAATAATGTATTAATTATTGATTAAATTGCTGTATCTTACCGATCTCCAGAAGTCCACATCTTTGTCTTGCCATTGTTTGGCCCACTTCAGGCGCTTTGCTTTCATTGCAGCTGTTAACTTGGGCTTCCTGGCGGGGCGACAGGCCTTAAAATCTAATTCTTTCAATTTTCTTCGAACAGTGCGCTCAGAAGCATTTACGCTAGCATCCTGGAGTTGTGATTTTATTACCTTTGTGGTAGCAAATCTGTTTTCTACACAAAAATTTTCTTCAAACATCTCTCTGACCGTGGAGTGAAAATTGGTTTTCTACCGCATCTTTTCGGGCTTAATTCCTTCCCTGACTCAATTTTCTTTTTTATGCGTCGTGCACTAGCTTCAGAAACCTCCAATCTTCGTGATATTTCAAGGGCCTTCACTTCAGCTTTTTTACGTGGTGAAAGATCGCCTTTTCTACCCATAATGAAAATAGTCCAATTACTTTTTTAAAACACTGCATACAAAATAAACTAATAACTGAGTAGTATAAAACTGTTAAACAAACAATCACAGTCCATAAAGCCACAGAAACACGTCCGTACCTGACTCGATTCCGATCGCGACTGATACAGGTTTGTACTTATTTACGTTCATGTATCACTTTGTCAACACAGTGTTGCCATATGTTAAAAATAAATACAAATATGTAGTCTACAACAATTCTTTTAAATAAAAATCAATAATATTGTAGTTTAAATATACCATTATTGCATAAAAACTCTTAAGAAACATAAAATTACTAAAAAAAATACAGTGCGTCTAATAATTTGGCCAGGGACTGTATATATATATATATATATATATATATATATATATATATATATATATATATATATATATATATATATATATATTTATATTTTGCTTTTGAAAAAGTATTCATGATAAACGTATTTTTTGCTTATTATTAATCATATAACTTAAACTTAAAATAAAAAAAATGAAGATAAAAGTCTAAGGTTACCCGATCTGTTTTCTGTCATCTGTGCGACGCTCACGTAGTTTGTATACAGCATATTGATGATTAAAATTGTAAACAAATTGAAGAAGAAGAAAGTGACTAAAAAATATTTTTTATTATTTTGTAAATATTTCTGTTATCCATTTTTTGTAATTTATTCTTTAATTTATTGTATCATATTAATACAATTACTATTAAATATATTCATTTTTTATATAAATAATTATATTTTCATTTTTTTTTTATATACGCTGACTGCCGTTTTGGATCACCCATTTTGGATTTTTGTCCTCAGATTCTTAATCACCACCCCAAAAAACCCCTGAGAAGACACTTTAAAAAGAAAATTGGAAAATTAAATGAAATTGTACTCTCTGGCCGCCATATTGGATCCGCCATTTTAAATTTTTCAAATCGGATTCTTAATCAGCACCCCAAGAAACCAATTTCAAAATATTTAGCAGTATACAGAAACGTTAATTTAATCATAAATGAGATTGGAAGAATGATTCTCACTACAACTGATGAGGTTAAAATTACCACTTTTTTTTGTAAAATTTCCTGTTCTTTCACGTGGTGCTATTAGTTTTTGGATATCTTTTTTATTTTTTGAGATATTTGCGAAAATCAGAATTTTTATTTTCGATTTTGTAGGCTTAGCGTTCATTTTAGAGCAGCAAACTTTTTTTTATCGTATTCTACCTGCAGAAAACTACCTGTAAACCAAAATGCAGCCTGTTAACATTTAATGCAGGGATGTCAAAGATACGGCCCGCGGGCCGCATCCGGCCACCGGAACGTATCAATAAGGCCCGCGATCGCAATGTGTCACAGAAAGAAGAATCATGTTTTTTAGAGCTTTTAGACTTCACTCAATTCCTCTACGGAAGTTTTAAAATGCGCACACTACATTTATAAGTAATTTCAAGGGCAGCGCGTGCCGTGACAAGCGAGTGAGATAGACAGTAACGCCATCTCTTAGCAACAAGCGGAAATACCCTATTATTTTTGTTGAGAACAATAGAATCTTCCACGCGCTTCGAGTCTAGACTAGAACCTTCCTTATCGATATTAAAAAAGGAGTGCGGCGGCGCGCGACATGAGTCAGTTGAGTGTGAGTCGAGTAATCGAAGCGATACGGTCGGAGAAGGATTTTATTTGTACTGCGAAATAGTGATTGTGAAGGTATTGTGCATTTGTTTGTGTCGTGCGCGTGCGATATCCATAATTGTTGTGTCGAGTTCCATAATTGTTACGATTTTCGCATAATGTCACAAAAACGTAAAGTTCATAGTGAGTGCAGAGTTTTTCAGTCTAAATGGGAAATTGCATATTTTTTTCATAGAATGGAAAGGTAAACCACTGTGTTTGATATGCAATCAAACAGTTGCTGTTTGTAAGGAGTTTAACTTGAAGAGACACTATGATACGAATCATAAATCAAAATTCGATTGTTACACTGAAAAAATAAGAATGGACACATTGTCATCTTTAAAATCTAAACTTCAAGGTCAACAATCGATGTTTACTAAAGCTAATACTGAGAGCGAAGATGCCCTGAAATCAAGTTTTATTATTGCATTAGAAATCGCGAAGAGATCAAAACCTTTCACTGATGGTGATTTTATTAAAGACTGTATGTTGAAAGTTGCCGATGTTTCATTTCCATTTCAAAAGTCAATAATTCAAAATATTGCGCTGTCAAGAAACACTGTTGCTTCAAGAATAAATGATTTATCTCAAAATTTGGTTCTTCAACTGAACGAGAAAATTAAGGAATTTACAAACTTTTCACTGGCTGTTGACGAGAGCACTGATACTGTTGATACAGCTCAACTTGCTGTTTTTATACGAGGTATTAACAGTAACTTTGAAATAACTGAAGTGCGTTCCATTGACAGGTACTACAACAGCAAATGATATTTATTCTGCAATTGAGCATTTGATAGCAAAATATGAACAACTCGACTGGAATATACTTAGCAGCACAACTACGGATGGCGCTCCTGCCATGGCTGGCACACATTCGGGCGTTGTAACTAAATTAAAACAGAAAACATCAGGGAATTTTGTGGGATTTCACTGTATAATTCATCAGGAATCAATCATTGGCATTCAAACATTTAAAAATGGACCATGTCATGCAACCTATAATTAAAATAGTAAAATTTTATAAGGAGCAGAGGACTAAATCACCGACAGTTCAGGCAGTTTTTACAAGATTTGGACGAAAAGTTTTCTGATGTTCCTTACTTCACCGAAGTTCGTTGGCTCAGTCGAGGAGAAGTTTTAGAAAAATTTTTTGCATTACGTGACCCTATTCAAGCTTTCATGTTAGAAAAAGGCAACCCAATTGATTATGACAATGACTGGTGGGTTGATTGTGCCTTTTTGGTAGATATGAATAAACACTTGACTGATCTGAATGTAGTTACAGGGTAAAAATCTGATTGTCACTCAAATGTATTGATGTATTCAAGCCTTTGAAACAAAGTTGAGACTGTGGGAAAATCAGGTAAAAAATCAAACCTTGGATCATTTCCCTCATTTAAAATCATTTGGCACAGTGAACCAAAAAAAATTGGATCAATATTCTCAACTTCTGCAAAATTTGATCACGGAATTCAACAATCGTTTTGAAGACTTTCACAAAATGAATGAAATGGAATTCCCAATTTTCAACAATCCATTCAATTTTGAAGCTTTACAAGCACCAGTTCATTTCCAAATGGAGTTGATAGATCTTCAATCGGACAGTATTTTGAAAGAAAAATTTAAAGAGATTAACGCTCTTACATTTTATACACAATATTTCAAGAGTTTGTATAACTACCCGGAATTAGAAAAGCATCCAGCACGCATTCTCTGCATGTTTGGTATCACCTATTTATGTGAGCAGATGTTTTCCGTCATGAAAATAAATAAGAACAAACATTCCACAAGACTTTCGAATGAACATCTCCAATCAGTTCTTAAAATAACTACAACGAATATGATACCTGACATCAATGAGCTTGTCAAAAACAAGAGAAGTCAGGTATCTGGATCCTCGAGCTCAAAATAATTACCCTCTTTTATAACTTTGATATAATTTTTAACAACCGTATATTATATACTATATAATTAAATAAATAAAATGTTATAATAATTCAGTACATTTTTTTTATTTGAATCTGGCCCGCCTACACATTCTAAATTTAATATATGGCCCTCTGCAAAATTGAGTTTGACACCTCTGATTTAATGAGAACTTTTCGTCAAAATTTGCCTCTGACGATTGGGCTACTAATATTCATTAATAATTCTATCAAAATTAAAATATAAAATTAACTTTGCCAAACCCTGTGAATAAAATTAAATATTTTATTTTTAATGGAAAATTAGAAGTGATAATATTCTTTAATTTGAAACTTCTTAATGGAAAATCGACGTTCAGTTCATGCCTCGCGTGCAGAAATCGTGGAAATCACTTAACTGGCAAACGCAAAGATCTTCACATGCAACTAGAATAGATTAGAAATATATTTGCTCTGTGACTATCAGGTAAAATGAAATTGATGAAAAAATTTTCTAATTTGGAGAGGATGCTAGTTACAGGCTTATTACATAAAGTTGTTTTTAGCCGATGTCTTTTTAGTGTTCCGCACGGAACATTTATAAGATCACTTCGGTGTCTGCTTGTCTGTCCGTTTATCACACTCAATTTTCTCCAAAACTATTTGACATAGAAAGTTGAAATTTGGCACTAATATAAGAATTGATAGCCTCACCAGAGCCGTGTGGTTTTGAAAGTTATATTTTGACTTAAGGGGTTAGTTTTGGGGGGTGAAATCGGAACTGAGAAAAAAATTTTACCAGGTTGTCGAGTGGGGGACCAAATTAAGGCTTGTGAAAACATGAGTTCAAAAATATATATAGGGTAATACTTGTGCACACTTATCTTTGTTTCTTTTTAAAAAATTGCAAAAAATCGCTGTGCCTCCCCCCTTATCTCGAAAAATACTGATCAAAAAAATTTGAAAAAACTCTGGAATATTCTCCATAAAGTGTTGATTGAACGAAAATTATCACGAGTGCATTATCTCTAATAATTTATCTGGTATATAAAAAAAACAAAAATTTCAATGTCATCAATTTTCAGTAAAGGTCGGAAAGAAACATTGTTGAAAACTCATTTAGGGTTTTGTGAAGTCATTGATTACACAGCCCCACAAAAAAAAAAGTGGGGTATACTTTTGATGCGATATATCAGATCCGTAGTATTTTTGCCCGCTGATCACGAATCTGACGTCAGAATATCGCCATCACATCTCAATTCTTTTCTAACCTCAAAAAATAGGTAAAAATTAGTAAAAATTAAGAAAAATATACTCCTAAAAAATTGATTCAAGCTTTTTCATGAATCCAAAGATGTATTAATATGTATTCGGACACGCTAAGCTAATATTCATCGGTTGGATTAAGCCATACAGTTCTGTTTTCTTTCTAACCTCAATAAATCAGACATATATAGTGCTTCTCGAATGCAAAAACGAATTCAAATTAAAATTCAACCGATTCTTACCAAATTTGGTACACGGGGTTTTTTTGGGGTTGCTGATCATGAATCTGAGGTCGGATTTGCAAAATTCAAAATGGCGGATCCAAGATGGCGGGCAAAATTTTTGAAAACCAACCGATTCCTACCAAATTTGGTATACAGTTGGGGAATCCTCAAACCTGATACTCTTAAACCCTAAACCCTGAAACCTTAGACTCCCACACCCTGTAACCTCAAAAAATAGACCTCAAAAAATAGTCTCCATTCTTCAGGATCGTATGAGTTATTTTGAAATTCATCCATTAGACCTTTTACATCGGTAGAATATGAAAGTGACAATTCCTCGTCCATTGTGAAATATTTTCGAAATTCTTCATCTCTGTTTCTATAATAAGAAATCGCAGCTTCTGTCTTAAGTAAATGTCTTTTCTTTAAAAAGGAAGCAAGATGCTCTGAACCATCTTTGGATAAGCCTAAATCTCTGACTAGATCACTAAGTTCTGACTGTGATACGAGTATTGGTTCTGGTTTACGGTTGTATGATAGAAATTCTTTATCTGTGTCACTAGTATATGATAGGTTGTCACTAGAACATTCATTAGTAACAGTGTTTGAATCTTTTTCGACAGTCTCAATGTTTTCGGCATGAACTGATAAGGTGAAATCATTTGTTTCCATAACATCAGCATCAAGTGGTTCAGGAGGCGGAATTAGTTCAGTTGGTCTTGTTACAGTCGAAACATCGTTATAAGTAATAGTGCTTTTATTTTTTCGGTTATGCCTAGATACAACATTCATACAAAAGTAGCAATCATTTTCACTGTATGGTCTATTCCATATTGCTGGTCTGGAATATTTAATCGCCTTCTTATTGATGTACAACATTATTTTGCAAGAACTGCAAATGATGTGGGGAACCCAATCTGTATCCTGGTGCTGTATTTCAATGTTAAAACAATTATATAAGGTTTTAATCTTATCCGTTATCGGTGACCCCATTTTACTCAATACGTGTTGACAGCAAATATAACAAAATGAATCACTGTTTTTATCGCACTTATGAAAAGTCCTTCTACCGTGAGACCGTTTTCTTGTAGCATTATACTCTACATGAGCCAAGTCACCCACACATGAAGAGCTACGGTCGCTGGATGACGACGGCTGCGGGCCCGCTTTCCCACCCTGACCAACCGCCGATACTGGGTTTCCGAGTCCCTGTATCGTAATTCTCTTTCTTCTACCTGCCATGACGGCATCTAAACGTTATCCAGGGACTCTGCCGGCTAGTGGAGTAACACCGTTGCCCACCGTCACCACGTGGAGGTGCCCTGGATCCAGGTAGAAGAATAAAAATCGACCGATGAATTTTCTCGGCGTTCAAAATGGCGCGAAAATATCTGCCATCTTGAATTTTGCAAATCCAACCTCAGATTCGTGATCAGCGACCCAAAAAATTCCCGTGTACCAAATTTGATAAGGATCGGTTGAATTTTAATTTGAATTCGTTTTTGCATTCGAGAAGCATTATATCTGTCTGATTTATTGAGGTTAGAAAGAAAACAGAACTGTATGGCTCAATCCAACCGATGAATATTAGCTTAGCGTGTTCGAATACATATTAATACATCTTTGGATTCATGAAAAAGCTTGAATCAATTTTTTAGGAGTATATTTTTCTTAATTTTTACTAATTTTTACCTATTTTTTGAGGTTAGAAAAAAATTGAGATGTGATGGCGATATCCTGACGTCAGATTCGGGATCAGCGGACAAAAATACTACGGATCTGATATATCGCATCAAAAGTATACCCCACTTTTTTTTTTGTGGGGCTGTGTTATTTTACGTATGAAACACTAATTACGCAAGTCCGGCTTGCACTTGGCCGGTTATTAAATAATAAATAATTAAATTAAAAGGGTCTGTTTTTGAAATGGAGGATGGAAATTACAAATTTTTGCAAAACACCACCCGTTTTCTGGACAGAATCCTAAATCTATTGAGTCTCGTTTCAAAAAGAAATTTTGTTTTCTCCCCATATGACGCATAACTAAAACAATGTTCACGTTTTCACATTAAGTTTCAAATTACTTTATCTAATTTGCTCCCACAGCTCTAAATTAGCCTCAATACGAGCGAAATATGTTCGAAGCCTGGGGTGGTATAATTAATACAATAAATAGGCACCCTTTCCACTAGTCCCCGAAAGCTAATCTACACTAATATAAATGCCTTAAATCCACCTTTAATCTTATGGGTTATTCTCTAGAAAGTTCTAAAAATGGTTATTTTAAGTCTCCACTTTGAAAAGTAGTGTTTTACAAGGTGACTAGGCAGCCTTCATAAAAAAAAACTGACTTAATGACGTGTACTGACCTCAAATTTTATAATGTCCACCTAAAAATTTGAGCTTGATTTGCACTGTTACTATTGCAGGTGAGCTGGTATGCATGGTAATAAGACATTAATCGTATTAAAATCGACAACATTCTTCATGCAAAAAATTGTAAAACACGTAGATGAATGGTAAGGTTAATCGATATTACTCAATTTGCGATTCGCGGATGATATTGTACTGATATCTAACAACAAAGAAGAATTGGAAGAAATGCTAAACAAACTTAACAAGGAAAACATAATTGGCTTGGTCGGCGTTTGGTAGATTGACCAATGTGTGTTGCCAGTATTGACATACGGAACGGAAACGTGGGCTTTAAATTAAGAAATTATAAATCGCCTACAAGTAGCTCAACGAGGGTTGGAAAGGAGGATGTTGGGAATATCGTTGAGGGATGAGCTGACTAATGAAGAAATTCGAGGAAGGTTCAAGATAACTGATGTAGCTGAGAGGGTACGCAGGTTGAAGTGGATCTGGGCAAGTCATATCGCAAGACTCTCTGATAATAGATGGATCCATAAAGTTATGAAATGGGGGCCCTGGAATTAGAAAAGAAGTAGAAGGTGCCCGCAAACCCGATGGTCTGACGACATCAAAAGACTAGTGGGATATAACTGGATGAACAAGGCCCAAAATCGAAGAAGATGGACGTACTTAGAGGAGGCTTATGTCCTACGATGGACTGCATAGCTGATGATGATTCTTGGTGTAAATTTTATGAAACTTTTTTTAAGACTAACATTTAACTTATTTATTTGCAGATCGAAAGCCGAAATATTGGAGTTGTCGCAATATGTGTATCTTTTATCGCCCGTAAACATAGTTAGATAATTCTGGTTATTAACAACTGCCAGTAAATCGTTTATAAATATTAGAAATGACAGTATATCTAGAGGGAGTTTCCATTTATTTCACTATACTCCGGTAACATCTACAACTTAATTCCTGTCCTCCGGATATGAATAATCACTAACTTTTCTTCTTAGGTCATATATCTTAGATACTAATAAAGTATAATTGATGTAATTGAAAGCTTTACTTAGGTTCATAATAACTCCAAATCACTTTTTGCTTTTGTCCAACTGCTAATAAAGTTGCACTATAAATTGGAAAACTGTGCTCTTGCTCCTGACAATAAATGATAATACCAAACTCTTCAAAAGGAGGTCAAGGTCAAGATAATTTTCGCGCAACATTCTATCACCCTTTTAAATAAGGTATTACTCTAGCAATCCTAAATACATCTGAGGCTGTTTCCACTTCCAGAAACATATTAAGTTAAGTATGAAAGAGGCTGTACTATAAGGTCAACTATGGACTTCAATGCGTTATTAACAGAGAAACATAACCATCGCATTTCTCTGGATCTCTGGTCATATTGGAAACAAAGGTCGACCAACACGCACAAGAAGCCGTGGAAAATAGAACGCCTGGGCACGGAGAAAATCACCCAAGCGATTATGTAAATCACACCAATCGATATATAGGAAATTATTTCAACTGCAATGGGACTTGGAGGATTCCTTTAATAAGCTTTGGGATATTAAATCTCATATATCTGCCCTTTTCGTCATCATTGATTAAATAGAAGACAAAATACCATATGGAGAAGATTGGTAGTGGGTCACACTCACCTGACGCATTCATATCTTCTCAAAAGTGAAACATCCCTCAATTGCTCCATCTGTCAGTCACCACTTACGGTTAAACATATATTTGAGGCTCCCCATCAATTGCAATCCAGGGAAAAATTTCAACTACAACAAAATCTGAATCAAATCATAAATCCAAGCCAAATACAAATAAAAGTAAAGCAAATTGAAGAATACTTAAAAGAAAATGAATACTATAACCTAATATAGCCCAAACACTTCTAATAAAATTCGCAACCAAAGTTGGGCGCTAAATGACCACCGTGGTCGACGCGCCCTAACCCCATAACACCCATCTATCCATCCATCAATAAGTTACTAGAAATTGCATTGATTTCAAATGAGTTTTTATTCAAAGAACTTATTGTGACACATTGGATGAAAAATCCTGAGGCTTTCCGAGGGATAGCAACACAAACAAACAAAAACGGTCTGATCAGTTACACCATATGGTTCCAAATGACCTTAAAGTGGCGCTCCACGAGAGCTGAAACTCTTGGAAGAGAGAATAAATGTCATGAATTTGAGTGTGTGTGGAGAACATGTCATACGTTATCGTATTAAATATAGCTTCTTAAGAAGATGGACGGTAATCTGTTCTTAGTTTCAGATGATCATAATTTTGATAAAGTACCTTGAACTCATGGAACTACATTATTAATGTCGGAAATCACACCAAAAGTTCTGTGTTTCTTATGGGAAGAGAATTAGTCCTGGTTTAATAAGATTGGTCACTGTGTTTTTGTCGATTAAAGAACTGAGTTGAGGGGGAAGAAGAAGAAGGAATAAGGTGCGTAATAAAATGGATCTCCTGTGTGCATGAAGTTGACTTGGAAGATCCAAGCATATAAGAGAGACGGTGAAGAAGAGAGAGAGGAAAAGAGTAACGAATTAGAGCCGAGAATACTGGGAGAGAAATTTTGTATGGAGTATAGAGATATGGTGGCGATAATAGACGTAGTACTATGTTATATTTGGACAGAGCAGCAAAAAACCTTTTCTCATTGAAAAAAACGAAATGGTTGAAGTCATCCATATTTCTAGGCGTTTAAAAATACAAACGTCAGCTGGAAAGATTTTGGCAAGTATTTTTTGGGATGCGCATGAAATAATACTTATTGACTATCTTGAGAACGGGCGGACAATCACCGGAGACTATTACTTTGGTTTACTGGACTGTTTGAACGGTGAAATTAAAAAAAAAATGTCGCCTTTAGCGAAGAAAAAAGCGTGGTTTCACCAAGATAATGCAGCAGCTCACAAGTCCATAAAATCGATGGTGAAATTGGACCAATTGGGTGATGAATTGTTTTCTTACCCGCCGTATTCACCAGATCTGGCCCCCAGCAATTATTACCTTTTAACGTCTCTTTTGCGGCGCTATTTTGTAGCCTCCATTTTCTTTATTTTTAATGAATATTTTATATATCTTAATTTTGAAAATGGATTGAGTGGATATTAATACTAATAGAGGACAGAATTAAGATATCAGCTAACTCGTTTTTTTTTACTGGTAGAGTACATAGCGATCGAGGTAATTTTTGTACGTCTTTTGAAAATAGTCTCTATAGTTGCTTAAAACTTGGTTGTACAGTTTTGGGCACCATTCATTTTAGAATAAAAAGATTCTAAGTTCAGCTCTAAAAATGAAGAAATACTGAAGAGTTATTTAGTTGTTAAAATAAAATTAATTTAGGTACAACCTATACGTCCGGAAAGAAAGAGTAGGAGTTTAGCGAAACGCTACACTTAAATAAGAAAGGTATATTAACAAAATAAAAATTCTTCCTTTTATTACACTCTTAAAATTACTTAGACTTAATAAAGAACCTCTTAGGCTATGAGAGTGTACACATTTAAACTAGAGTTCTATGAATTACTGATCCTAAGTGTAAAAAAATAAAAGGCTTTAAAAAACACGTTCTAAAAAAAGTTTGTAATATTGTCTTCCCGGATTACACGTGTTGACTCACTGCTTGGCTTCTCCTCGTGGGTTTTCCGTAAACTGCTTGGCCTCTCCTGGTGAGATTCTCATCAAAATATTGTCTCAGCCACCACTCTCCTAGTCTCATTTTTGACCCGAAATGCCTTGGGATGAGCAGAATATTTTAAGATCGGAAAAAGGTATGAAACTTGAGATTTAGAAACGACCCTCACTAGGTGATAAAGAAACGTTACCGTACTACCGCATCCCGGAGAAAAAGGCTTTAAAAATTCCAAATGGCCGTTTATATATCTTCTCCCTACTTCTTGTGAAGTCTTTAAAATGGCTCAATTCAGATGCATGCAATGTAAACAAAATACGTTAAGTCAGCAACACGTTATAAACGGATGAGTTACACTGTTAAAAAATTTAAATCACTGTTTTAAGTTACGCTGTTCAAAAATTGAAATCACTGCCTAATCAAATATAAAAATGTAATAAAATAGAAAGAAAAACAGTGATAAAATAGAAAGAAAAACTTGGTATTAAAATCTAGGAAAAAATGAATGTTACAACTTATTTCCAAATTTGAAAGGGTTGCTCCGGGGAAAGAGATGTCTAAAGAGCTCGACAAATTGTACTATATGAAAGGTATCCAATTGTTGGAACATTGCTGAAATAATTGTATCGCTCTTGAAGGAAACTACTTTGAAGAATTGGACTTAGACTCGGGAAGAATTGGACTTAGACTCGGGATACACCCAAAAATTTTTTTCAGTTTTGCAGTCATACGGTCTAACACAAATTATTAATGAGCCTACTAGATATTGTCAAACCAATGCAACTCTAATTGATTTTATCTTATGTTCAAACGATGAGTTTCAGGTGAGTGCTGTAGTGGATCCTACCCTTAACATTTCCGATCACTTACTAATTAAATGTGAACTAAAACTTCAAATATTTAAACAAAAACCTTTCTTCTTAAACTACAGGAACTTTCGCAATTTTAATAAACAACACTTTCACAACGATATTTTGTCAGTTCCGTTCCGTAACATATTCTACACTCGTGACATCAATGTAAAACTGGAATTATTTAATACTTATCTTACCGGACTTTGTGATTTACATGCACCAATACGAACAGCTCGTATTACTAAAAGAAAAGCACCCTCATACTAACTGGGACACATACAAACTAATTGGAAACCAGGTGACAATTGCAGTGGAAAATGCTAAAAAACAGTACCTTACTAACAACTTAACACCTAAAAACTTAAAAAACAATTGGAAAGTCTTGCGAGATCTAAACATTTACTTTAAAACCTAAAAACACAATTCCGGCCACATTGTTGAAAAGATTAGCCGGTACTTTATTGACGCGGCTGCTTCAAAAAATCCAGATGCAGACACGTTAAATTTTTATTTGCAAAATAAAAAAAAAGACGCTGGTGATTTTAATTTTACTTTGGCAAGCATGGACGATATTGAAAGGGCAATGAGTTCCATAAAATCGGAGGTCATTGGTACTGACGGCATTGGAATTAAAATGATATGCAATTGCTGTCCATATATTGTACCCATTGTTTTGCATCTGGTCAACAGTTATATAGAAACCAAAACGTTTCCTGATCGGTAGAAAAGCTCATTTTTACTCCCGATTCCAAAATCCTCCAACCCAAGTGAACTAAAAGACCTGCGACCCATAAGCATCTTACCAACTATGTCAAAGATCCTTGAAAGAGTTCTAGATGCTCAAATACGTAGATACATCGAAACCCATAACTTGTTACCATCAACACAGTCAGGATTTCGCAAAGATCACAGCTGTACCACTGCTCTTCTAAAAGTGACCTATGATATCTTCGAGGCTACCGATCGTGGTGAGCTTACTGTGATTGTTCTGCTGGACTTCTCCAAAGCATTTGACAGACTAGATCATTATCTGCTTATTGCTATACTAAGATATCTTGGGTTTAGTGGTGAGGCTTGTCTTATGATTGAGAGTTATTTTGCAGGAAGACTGCAGTGTATAAAACTAAATGGACAAGAGTCCAAGCCAATAAAAATCTGTAATGGTGTTTCACAGGGGCCTATCTTAGGGCCTTTGTTTTTCACTCTATATACATCTCAGCTTTGTACCTATCTTAATTATT
This sequence comes from Pachyrhynchus sulphureomaculatus, assembly GCA_019049505.1. Classification (NCBI taxonomy): domain Eukaryota; kingdom Metazoa; phylum Arthropoda; class Insecta; order Coleoptera; family Curculionidae; genus Pachyrhynchus; species Pachyrhynchus sulphureomaculatus. The sequence goes on along the minus strand of CM032453.1, from coordinate 16,999,674 downwards.
CAGATTTACATCTTTACGCTGACGACTCACAAATCTACTTGTCTTTCAAGCCTGAACAAATTATTGAGGGTAATAATAAAATTAACGAGGATCTTGCACTTTTGGTGAGTGCCTCCGAAAAACACTGTTTGGTACTAAACCCAAAAAAAATGTCAGTTGCTATTGTTTGGACGTACCGCTTGGAGAAAGCAATATTCTAACCATTTAAACATTATTGTAGGTACTGAGCGGCTAGAAAACTTGGATAATGCTAGGAACTTGGGTTTGATAATGGATATAGATTTGAGATTCACAGCACATATAAATAATTGCATAAAAAAGGCGTTTACTAATCTTAAACTTATATATAGCCAGCGTCATTTATTAAGTGTAAATTTGAAAAAACTATTATACGATAGCTTAGTTTTGTTCCACTTCACATTTTGTGATACAGTGTATGGTCCCTGTCTCCTGGAATGGGATGCTCGGCGTATTCAGCGCATTCAGAATTACTGTGTCAGGCTGATTGGTGGTATAAGAAAATACGATAGGGGTGTGACTGCAAAGATGAAAGAAGTTGGGTGGCGCTCCATGAAAGAAAGGAGACTTCTTCATAGTTTAGTAATATTTAATAAAATAATTTGTAAAATGCGCCCAAATTACTTATATCAAAAAATTAAATTTAGACATGATGCTCATAACCTAGACTTAAGGCATAAACAACAAATATCACCACCTTTGCATAGAACAGCACAATATCAAAGATCATTCAGTTACCAGGTCTATAGCATTTATAATAAAGTTCCAGATAATTTAAAAAGTCTCAAAGGCTTGAAATTTAAAAATGAAATTGGCAAAATTATATCATTATTTTTATAAATTGTTTTCTTATATTTACATGATACATCCGAAATATGTCTGCAACAGTACATTTATTCTCCATAATTATATATGATACATGAGTAATATAATAATTTCTAGGTTAGGATAGGCTAAGATAGGAAGCCAAGCTTTAACTTCGCCTTTTGTATATTATACAATAAAGTCATCATTATTATTATTATTATTATTATTAATAAAATCGATTTTTGGCAAAAACATTGTTTTTGTTCTTCAAAAGTCTCTTTCACGACATGTATACATAGTAACATTTTTAGAATATCCAAACGTTCATTAGCAGCGATTTATTTAACATAAATTATCGAGGTTCAAAATAGTCACTGAAACTAAATTAGAAGTTTATCATTAGTAATTATATATCAAACATTTCGATGTTCCACTGATTTTGTGTACAGTATACTCATCAAATCAAATTGATAAGCCGGTATTTAAAATTAATTAAAAGTGATTATTCAATGATTTATTAACATTTAGATAGCAAATTTCTGTCAGGAGTGTTTAAGAAATTTTAAATGAAGTAGGCGCTCCAAAAGACTTTGGTTTAGCTTCCTCGTTGGCAATGTTGCGGTTGTAACACCCGTCGCTCTGCAGAAATTTGACAATGAATTAAGCATTGTTAAAATATCATTTCTCTTTTATTTGGTCTATGAGCAGGATTCGTAGTTTCAGTATTAAAAAATATAGGAGTCTTCTTTGGCATTACTGATACTTACTGGTCGATGACTGACTATAAACTGAGAGTACTACTTGTATGCTATCGAGACCGAAGGCTGTAGCGCTGATTGGTCGGCTGATTTGGAAATGCTCGGCGCTTGGGTATTGGTTCCTGATACGTCGGTGCCTTACGTTATTACGTATTTACATGCTTCTGTGGGATTGACCCGTTTTGTTTAAGGCAGCGTTTCTCAACCTGTGGGGCGCGCCTCACTAGGGGGGTGTGTGATTACACTATTGGGGGGGGGGGCGAGCGTATCGAAAACAAATTATTATTAAAAGCACTCATTAAAAACATTTAATATAATTTATTGAAAGGAAAGCAAAACAAAATACATTCTGACATAATAAAAAATAAAACACACATTTACACTGATATAATACACCTATAAATAGGACTGTATTAGTACTGCACAATGTATTTACCTGTATTAACATATCAATACTATGTTACATCAGTCAATACTAAAATCAAAACAAGTTTAATAATTATTAATGACTCCCTTGGGCCTGTTTTGCAGAGCAAAGATTTTTGAAGGATGGTTTCATATTAGAAATAAACACTCTGAGTTCTTTTTCTATACTTAGTTGAGATCTATATTGTATTTTCAAAGCAGCCACCGCAGAAAATCCGGTTTTGCAAAGGTAGGATGTTGAAAATGGTAATAGTATACGAAATGCTCTTGTTTTCAGTGCAGAAAAACTCATCATTCACCCCTGCCCAAAATTCAAAAGGTGATTTAATATTAAATTGTCTTTTGATTTCGCCACTTGCCATGAAGTCTATGAAGATTTCTTCTTCGGAAGTTGAGAGCTCTTCGGTAGTATTTTGAAATGGATCCCTAACCCACTCGTAACTTGCTACCAAGTTGTCGTCAGTAAGAAAATACTTCTTAGAATTCTTTGTCAGCATGGCTAGATGATTTTCAATGGGTACTAAAACAACTTTCACATGTTGTTCTTCAGCATTGTATGTTTTAACACATTCACCCACATTTGCAAATATTTCTAGGTTTTTTTACTTTACATTTCTGCTCCACAATTCTAATTTTCTACAAAAAGCATTAATTTTATCATTTGTATCGAATATATGTGTATTTGTTCCTGTTGAAGATTTAAGGTATTTAGCTTCTCGCATATATCGACCAAGTAGCTCAATTTCATCACAAATAAACTATCTCGAAACTTCTCGGCTTCCGGTTGGTTTTCCTCTCTCTTCTTCTTTTGGGCAGCCTTTCCGAATGTTCGAGACAACTCGGAACTTCTCGCGAATCCGCTACCGATATGGTGGACGTGACAGGGAGGAATAGAGAGGCATCGATTTTAGTTTTGTCAACGCAGCAGATATGTGGTGCCAAATATGAATAAATTTACTTATTTTTGGTACTACTCAGTATATATCACCACTACACCAAACACTTTATTTTTGCACTCGACGCGCGTTTCGCTAACCATGTTATCTTCATCAGGAACGATGATTGACTGAGTCAATCACGCGCGTCGAGTGCAAAAATAAAGTGTTTGGTGTAGTGGTGATATATACTGAGTAGTATCATTGTGCCAAAGATTCCACATTCCCAACTTAGTTATTTTTGGTAGTTTGTAAGGTTTGGAATTAAGGTCATAGTGTAGCTTTAGCATCAAAATACTGAAAATACATTATTATTGCATGCATTGTTATTGTATGAGAAGGGGAGAGTTGCCATGAAAATTATGCTTGAAAATTGGGCCGCAAATACTGAAAGGTTGAGACGCTGGTTTAAGGTGTCAATTCCAATTTCATCCAATTTTGATGGATGGATTCTTAATTTTGTAGTGTTGTACGATGGTTATTTGGTTGTAACTGTTCAAATCGATTTTGTAGCCGGTCTTTACCTGGTCTTGGGAGACAGCTGATGTTTCATTATTACAGATGGCAAGTTCAGGTATTTTTCGAGCCTCCTCCTTCAGGTGGTTTGTCTAATGTAGGCCTCATTGCAGTTGACATATAGAATGTTGTATAGCAGGGATGCTTAAACTTGAACTGCTGGCGATCTACCTCAATATTGTTAGACTACGATCGATCGACTCTGAGAGGCTGCAAGTAAGTGTGATGCAGGATTGTCGTCTAGGTAGGGTGTCTCGCGGCACAGATATTAGTTTTCCGCACAATATGCATTTTTTTTAGTCAAGGTAAGTGTAGGTCTGCTCTAAAATGTCAATGAAAAAACTCATAATTATTCAAAATTGCGAGTTTAGTGGTTCTTACAAAACAAACGAGTTCTAATGTCTAAACTTAACTAAAGAGTGACTTTGGATGTTGAAGCGTGGCACTGCATGTCCTCAGCATACTTTTCATAAGATGGTACGTAATTACCGAGTGCTAATCGCAAGCATGATGACATATCTTCGTCAGTTAGTCGATTGCGATATTTTGACTTAATTATCTTCATTTCAGAAAATGCAGACTCGCACAAGTAAGTTGACCCAAACATTGCCGTCAGTTGAAGGGCGATTTGCCTTAGATTCGGATATTTATCTTCAGATATAAAACACCATAATTTTGTATCAGATGCTGTGGCTTTGAGTTGTATATCTGATATAATCTGCACTAACTCATTTTCAACAGAACATGAGTCCATGTTAAACTGACTTGCTATTTCAGTAGCTAATTCCTCAATGTTTTTATACGAAAAAGGATAACTGATAAATGATGCGATATTTGCCAATTTATTGAAATCATAAAAAACGTATTTCGAATTGGCCCAAAATATTTGATAATTCTGCCTCATAAATATCATAATTCAACTGAGGAATCCTTGCTTTCAAAGACGGAAAATTTTTCCGATCCTTTCTTCTCAGTTGATCTATCATAAGTTGCAATTTACTTTTGAATGCGTTTATTGCACTAATCATCTCAATAATTGTTTTCTTTACCTTGAAGCTCCAAATTAATGGTGTTTAAATGCATTGTGATGTCTGTCAAAAATGCCAAATCAGTCAGCCATTTTCCGTTTTTCAGCATTTGAGTGTCATCACCTCTTTCGTCCAGAAAAGCTGTTATTTCGGGCAATAATTCTTGAAACCTTTCTAGGAATTTTCCGCGACTCAACCACCTGACGTCCGTGTGAAGAACTAAATCAGTGTGTTCAGCTGACTCACTATCTTCCAACTGCAATTTAAAGAGCCGTCGTTGCAAGCTACTTGCACGGATAGAATTCACAATGTTTATTGCAATGCCCATAATCTCCTCCATGTTTAGAACTTTTGAACACAAAACTTGTTGATGTATAATGCAATGGAAGGAGAAAAATGAAGGGAAATCATCATTAGCTCGACACAATGCCACAAAACCGTTTTCGTTTCCAGTCATTGCTGGTGCTCCATCGGTTGTAATGCACACTAGTTTATATACTGGTAGCTTGTAGTTTGTCACAAAATTGAAGAAAACGTCATATATATCTTCGCTACGGGTCTTTCCTTTCAGAGGAATCATTGTCAAAAACTCTTCCTTAGCCGACATGTCACTGAATATCATTCGAATAAAAATACACAGCTGGGCAGTGTCTGTCATATCGGTGGATTCGTCGAAGTGTAAAGAAAAGTATGTACATTCCATGATATCATGTTTTAGTTTATCTGCCATGTCCTGACTCATGACTTCAACACGCCTTGTGACAGTCGGACTAGATAACTGAAGTTCTCTAATAGCAGACATAATCTCTGTTTTATTTTTAAAATCTCCAAATAAAGTCTCACCCGCTTCAATAAATGCTTCCTTCACAACCAATCGATCATCAAATGGTTTCTTGTGTTTCGCCAATATATGAGATATTTTAAATGACGCGATCGTTGCAGGGGGTTATTACGATAAAAGAAAGTGATGAGGGGGTTATTCTGGCCTAATTGTGGATCGAATAAATTTTAATAGTTTATTCATTACATTTTGTTTTAGTTACCTAAAACAAAATCTGTGAATAGTTCTATATCGGAATTTTTTTCTCGAGATCGACTCAAAAAGCACTCGCGATCGACTTGTCGATCGCGATCGACCGTTTGAGCACCCCTGTTGTATAGGCTTTTTTTAGCTTTATTTTGTCTTTTGAATTTCAAAGTGATTTTCTTACTGTTTCATGTGTTTTGTCGGTGATGGATATATTGTATTCTCGTGGAAGCCGTCCCATGGAGTCTGATGTTCCTTTGGGATACAAAAGTGTAATTCTAGACCGTCTCTTTCCAGATAGTTTCTAAGGTTCTTCTTGTGTGTTACTTTGTTGTTATATTGCTTTTTTGGTTATCTGAGTGCTATATCCGGTTTGTTTAAGTATTTTTGTAGTAGTGTTTCTCTTTTCTTTTCTGTTGCTGCTATCGTTTAGGTGGAAAGCTCTTGAGATCAAGGTAATGGCTACTGCTTATATTTATGATGGGTGGTGATGTGAATTGAATTATAATTGTCATGGATGTTGTGTGTGTTTCACGTGTATTTCTGCCCTTTTTTGTTTACAATTTTTTTTTTGCTTCATAATTTAAAAATAAACTACAGTGAAGTCTGTTTATAACGAACTCTAAAAAATCACTAAAAATGGTTCACTACATATATCCGAAGTTCGTTACAAACAGTAAACAAAATCTAAATCATTTTTCACTACTTTTTATTTAGATTTGGCGCTAATGCTTAGAAAAATTAATAATAATAATTTTTAAAATTAAAAGAAAACGTTCAAAGGAAAATAAAACAAGTCACGGTAAAGTTATTATTATGTTTGTTGGCACATATACGAGAATAAACGAAAACATTAAAATATATAGTTTATAAAGGATGATTCATTTAGAGGTACTTTTTTTTTAAATAAAAAAAAATGAATAAAAACAATGTTATTTTATAATCTTTATTATCATATAAAAGAACCATTCTTTACAATTATTTCTTAAAGATAATTTCTTTCAAATGTTGTCCGCGACGGTTAACAACGTCCATTCTGAAGTTCCAATTTTCAATGACGCGTGTGAGTATTTCGAGTGGTATTTGGCCAATGACTCGAGTAATATTGGCCTCCAATGCCTCAATTGTAGCTGGCTTATCCATGTAGACTTTGGACTTTACATAGCCCCAAAGGAAAAAGTCAAGAGGTGTGATGTCACATGATCTAGCCGGCCAATTCACTGGTCCAAAGCGTGAAATGATCTGTTCGCCGAATTGCGCTCGCAGTAAAGCCATGGTTTCACGGGCTGTATGGCAAGTGGCGCCATCTTGTTGGAACCAAATTTCGTCGAGACCACGGGCTTCAATTTCTGGCATCAAATAGTCTGTTATCATGGCGCGATAACGGTCACCATTCGCAGTAACATTCCGGCCGGCCTCTGTTTTGAAGAAATATGGACCGATTATGCCACCGGCCCATAAACCACACCAAACAGTTGTTTTTTCTGGATTTAATGGCAGCTCTTGAACCTCTTCAGGTTGTTCATCACCCCAAATACGGGCATTTTGTTTATTCACGAACCCATTAAGCCAAAAATGGGCCTCATCGGTGAACAAAATTTTTATTGAAAACAGTGGATCTTCTGCAAGCTTGTCAAGAGCCCAACGACTAAAACGGAAACGATTCGGAAGGTCGGTCGGCTTCAGTTGTTGCACTAGTTGAATTTTGTATGCTTTTAAGGAAAGATCTTTACGTAAAATACGCTAAGTTGTTGAATATGACAGGCCAAGCTGTTGAGAACGGCGACGAATCGACACTTCACTGTCTTCGCGTACACTCTCCGCTACCGCCCCTATATTTTCTTCACTACGTGCTGGATGTGGTCTATTCGGTCGAACATTATCCAATAATGAAAATTGGGTCTCAAACTTATTGATGGTAGAGCGAATTGTGCGTTCGGCAGGCCGATTATGTGGACCATAAGTTGCTCTAAGCGCCCGATACACATTCCTCGTAGAACGCCCATTTTCGTAATAAAGTTGAACAATTTGTAGACGCTCCGCCGAGCTAAGTCTTTCCATTATGAATTGTCAAACACTACTGAACAGGAATGCCACTTCAGTTGACACGACGCATGTGCAATCTGCAATTAAATCCCCATCACAAAAAGTACCTCTAAATGAATCACCCTTTACAATAAAATCAGTAATTTTCGTTTGTACAATTTTACTTGAAAAAGAAATGGTGTTTATAATTGTCAAGGTCACAAAAACTACTTCATATATGTTCAGGAACATCACGAGATTCCAAAAAATTGCTAGTTTCAGTCATTTTCTTAGTCATTATCTTCTTCTCCAAGCTCGTCTTCGTCGTCACTATCGCTTAATATCTTTCCAGAAGTCACTGATGCACAATTCGATCATCAGTTAATATTTCTCTCGTCATTAATTCATTATCAGCAGATACATATTCTTCAAAATTAAAGTGATTAAACATTTTTAATGTTCCGTACGGAACACTTATAAGATCACTTTGGTGTCTGTCTGTCTGTCACACCCGATTTTCTCCGAAACTATTTGACATAGAAAGGTGAAATTTGGTAATAATATAGGAATTGATGGCCTCATCAGAACCATGTAGTTTTGAGAATTAAATTTTGACTTAAGGGGTTAGTTTTGGGGGGTGAAGTCGGAAGTGAAAAAAAAAATTTTTTACTAGGTCATCGAGTGTGGTGTCAAATGAAAACTTGTGAAAACACGAGTAAAAAATATATATATAATGTAATACTTGCGCGCACTTTTCTTTGTATTACTTTTAAAAATTCGCGAAAAAAAAAAAATCGCTGTCTCGGGCCTTATCTCGAAAAGTACTTATCAAAAAATTTCGAAAAAATTCTGGAATATTCTCCACGGGGTGTAGATTGAACGAAAATTATCACGAGTGCATTACCTTTAATAATTTATATGGTATATAAAAAAAACAAAAATTTCAAGGTCATCAGATTTCAGTAAAGATTGGAAACAAACTTTGTTGAAAACTCATTTGGGGTGTGTTTTGTGAAGTCACTGATCATTTTATACCACCGTAACATAAATTTTGACTTAAGGGGTTCGTTTTGAGGGGTGAAATCGGAAGTGAAAAAAATTTTTTTTTACTAGGTCATCGAATGTGGTGTCAAATAAAAGCTTGTGAAAATCCGAGTCAAATATATATATATATATATATATATATATATATATATATATATATATATATATATATATATATATATATAATGTAATACTTGCGCACACTTTTCTTCGTATTACTTTTAAAAAAATCGCTGTCCCCTACCTTATCTCGAAAAGTACTGATCAAAAAATTTTGAAAAAATTCTGGAATATTCTCCACGGGGTATAGATTGAACGAAAATTATTACGAGTGCATTACCTTTAATAATTTATTTGGTATATAAGAAAAAAAAACAAAATTTCAAGGTCACCAGTTTTCAGTAAAGATTGGAAACAAACTTTGTTGAAAACTCATTTGGGGTGTGTTTTGTGAAGTCACTGATCATTTTATACCACCCTAACAAAAATTTTTTTTTTAAAAACAATCAACGTACGGAACACTAATTGTGCAAGTTCAACTTGCACTTGACCGGTTTTTTATTTTAATCTCGATTTCCACTATACTTTGTTGAATGTCAGCATCGTAAACAAATTCTAGAGAATCAGAGGATCTTCTCGATGTTTTACAATCCACTGAGTCAACGGTAGCTCATCTTCTGGGTCATATCTGCATTCCTTCCTTAAAAATCCGCCATGCTTAGAACAGTTTGCAATGGTTTCTCTACTGACTCTTTGACAAGCCATATGGATGAAGTTTATAGCGTCCAAAAGAGTCACAGAGAAAATATTACCTTTATCGATCGTCTCTAACATTTTCATAAGTAAAGTGTTTCTATAATGTTTTTAAAGAATGTATCATACTTTAATCCATGGGCTGGAGTTTTGCACTTGTGCTTGGAAGCATAAAAACCAATTTTATTTACTGTAGATCAACTTTCGGGTGCGCTGGACAGTTGTCAATCAAAAGTAATATTTTTCTGTTTGTGAATTTTAATTCTTTGTCCCATTCGAACAGTTCGTTTTTAAAAATTTCTGATGGCATCCAGGCCTTACTGTTTGATTTGTACTTTACAGTTAAATGTTTGTTTTTAAAACACCTGTGATTGGCGGACTTTCCTATCACCAACAATTTTCTTTTCTCTTTTCCAGACATATTTGTAGTTACCAACACAGTAATCCTTACTTTTGTTAATTTTCCACCAGCACAATTCCCTCCGACAAACTTTAATGTCTTATCAGGAATCATCTTGTAAAACAAACCCGTTTCATCTGCATTAAAAATGTCTATATATTCATAACTTTCTCGAATTTCCGGCCATACATTGGCCAACCACTGATCAACAGCAATCATATTCACTCCTGCAGTTTCTCCTACTATCTGACCCCCACTAATATTATGTCGCTTTTTAAATCGTTCAACAAACTGCTAGAACAGTTAAACTCGATGTTCTCTGTTTTCCTTTCCAATTCACTAGCTTTTTCTTGTAAAGTATAGCCGGTAATAGGAACATGTTCATGTCGTTTTTGACTAAACCATTTAAGGAGTCCTTTATCGACTTGGTCATGTGTAGATTTTCTTACTTTTTTACCACTAAAGTTTCTTTTATCATAGATTGATAAGATTTCTTGCCTATTCTTCCATATAGTGGAAACCGTAGATTTAGGTAAATTCAACTGTTTGCAAACATCACTTTACTAAGGTGGGAATGTGGAATCTTTGACACAATGATACTACTCAGTATATATCACCACTACACCAAACACTTTATTTTTGCACTCGACGCCCGTTCCGCTAACCCTGTTAGCTTCGTCAGGAGCGATGATTGACTAAAGCTAAACTATAAATCTACCCTATTTATACTTAGCCTAACCCTTGAATTATTTAAGCGGAACTAATGACATAGGCAAGGCCGTCGGTTCCCAGTAGAGGGGACTATAAGGAATAGGCCCTCTGTTTAAACTACTTTTATATTTTATGATTTCCGTACTTTCGTATGCGTTCAACAATCTCCTATCAGATACATTTTTTATTAATCTTAGATTATCTAATGTTACAGTATGATCAGCTTCAAGGGCATGTTCGGCAATGCTAGACTTTTCTGTTCTGCTGTATTTTAAATGTGCTGAATGTTCTGTAAATCGTGTTTAAATTGACCTTTTAGTTTGCCCAACATACTTTTTGTCACAATCATTACAACTAATTTCATAAATTCCACTTTTCTCACAATTAGGAATCTTATCTTTGGGAATTCCTAAGATATTCCTCAGATTGTCTGATGACTTATAGACTAAGGTGAGGCCTACCTTATTAAATACCTTATTGAGTCCCTTGCTATATTTCGGATTATATGGTATGGAGACATACTTGATGTTATTTTCTTCGCGTGTAAAAAAGGTGGAATTTTGAATATTAAACCTAAACTTATGTCTATTTATTAGCTTATTTAGTAAGTCATCGTCATAACCATTAACTCTAGTTATATTTCTAATACGATTCCTTTCTTTATTAAAGATTACCCTATTCAGAGGGAAAGTGACCAAACGATGAACTAAAAAATGTAATGAGGCTCATTTATGTTGTTTGCAATGAAATTTCATTGCAAATGTAAAAGTAGTTTAAATAAAGACAGAGGGCCTATTCCTTATAGTCCCCTCTACTGGTTACTTGACCGGAACTGACGGCCTTGCCTATGTCATTAGTTCCGCTTGAGTAATTCAAGGGTTAGGCTAAGTATAAATAGGGTAGATTTGTAGTTTAGCTTAGTCAATCATCGCTCCTGATGAAGCTTACATGGTTAGTGAAACGCGCGTCGAGTGCAAAAATAAAGTGTTTGGTTTAGTGGTGATATATACTGAGTAGAAACATCACTTTGTTTAACTCCATTTTCTATTTTCCTTATAATATCGTGTTTGTCTTTTAAAGTAAACGCTTTACATTTTTGTGTACTCATTTTAAAATAAAAACTTAAACCTTCACTTTGCTACTTTGATCAACAAACAAGTAGAATAGGGATTCCCAGCGCGTTTCGGTAAATTCCCTAGACCAAGCCGCGCGACATCGAGCACAGGGAGAGACAAGTTCGTTATAAACGATCACAAAACGTCCAAATTTGGTTCACTTTATCCGGAAGTTGTTTATAACCGATAAAAATTTGCATTGGTCTTACGGATGTTTTTTCGTTTTTACCGGAAATTCCCTATAAATCGGTCCGTTATAAGCAGACTTCACTGTATTTTAGAGAACGCCTTATATTAGATTCAATATAAATAAAAAAATAAAAGGTATAATAAATTTTTAAATACGATTCAGGCATTCAATATAAATAAAATAAGAAAAGGTATACTAAATTTTTAAATGCTATTCAAGCAGAAAAGTTTCAGATGCCTATATGAAGACGCGGATCTTAATTAACTGGATTCAAGAGGTATATTTGTCATTAACTAATTTAATTAGTTGGTTAGAAAGTTAACGCATTCAATTTCTTAGTGTAAATGGAATAGACGTCTTCTACACAAGAATAAATTACTCTAAGATGTAGTTAGCAAACTTTAATATCTATGGAAACTCACAAAGCGGGAAAACCAGTTAATGAGATTAATTATGCGCAAGGGAAGTTCAGATATTTTAGAGAAATATTGTGGCAAGCGAAAATGGGTACCTACAATTAAATTATAAGTCCCATAAAAACATAAAGATGAACAAAACGAATCAAGTTCTCTGCTACAAGTTTCTTTAATCATATGAAATGAAAATCTAAGATTATACTGAGTTTCAAACAAAAAAAAACATTACTCTTTTTAGTATTTAGTCTGCTAAAAGTTAAGAGTCTTGGAAGATGTAATAACTGCGTTGGACAGCAAGATAATTAATGTTGTAATAAACTTGAACCACTCCACAGTTTTTGACACAATTTTCACAACACTTGCGGTTACAATTCGATACACAAAGTAGCCTATTCGATTTAACAGCGTTTAGATTACATCTATAAGAGTATCTCATCGAATAACAAAAAATAACGATAGTAATTATACAGTGGGTTCTCAGACTATAAAGTTTTTGGATTTTCATACGTAGCGCAGTAATTTTGCCTCGATTTGACACGGTAAACTATGATATACTATTCAAGGCTTATCTTATCTATATTATAGTCAATTCGACCCGTTATTTTTTTCGCCATACACGAGAAACTTCCCATTTTTATATCCTAAAATTTATACTGGTGCTAAAGTTCAAGAATTTAGGTTATCAAGCCTATAGGTTTGGATGGTAAGTCACTACGAAGTTGCCCATTTTCTGAAGTTCATGTCGTCTATGCGGATAAAAACATCAAATTCTTATTGACTTACCAGAAACTATAGCTTAACAAAATATCGCCGTTTTCATTTTAAGGCTATCTTTAAAAGGATTTTCATAAAACTGGTTCTTATTTTTTTCACATTTAGATAAAATTAACTTTTTATAGTATAGTAAGATTGATTATATATAAGTGTGCTTTTAATTATCTATCTAACTATGAAATAAGAAGCTAATAGATTTAGTCCAGTGTTTCTCGAGTTGTTTCCTTATATCCAAACAAATTGTTTTTTTTACGTCACAAAAAACGAGGCTACAGCTGCTTTAATTTATCATCTGAGCAAAATTTTCCGCCATTGAAGTGTTTCTTCAGATGTTTGAACAAAAGAAGTCGCAGGGTTCTAAATCAGAGTTATAGAGTTGAAGTTGTAACTTGGTGAATCTACAGCTTTCGGTAATGGCTTGAACTGAGCGAGCTTCGTAGACCCCGCGGTTATCGTGCTTGCTTTATGTTTTGAATCGTTCTTTTAAAAATCACTACATTAATTATAGACCCTCTTTCATATGTTCAACAAGCAGAATTATCTCGCAGTCTCCAAAAACGATTACGATCAGTTTTTCAGAAAACGCCTTCGTTTTTACTTTTTTTGGAGATGGAAAGCCGTTATGCATTCATTACATTGATTCATGCTTCATGGAAGGATCCCAATAGAATACCTCAATTTTATCACCACCTGATTTCGGGTAAAAAAGCCTCATCGTTCTCCAGAGCCCGCAAATATTCTTAAAAATTTCTGCCCTCGCCAGTTTCTTCCTTGATGTAAAAAGTTTGGGAAACTATCATTTAAAAACTTTTTTTATTCCTAAATCTTCATCAAAACTGTACTTTCGGATACGCCACTATTTTTAGCAAGCACTGGGATCTTCATACATACATACATCTCACAGCAGCAAATCCTAACAATTTGATCCTAAATTAAGTCTCAGCCCCATCAAAACTGATTATGTTAAAATTTTACCTGAGATGAGCGTCATTACCGTTCTAACTCTTTAGTACGGCAGTGATGCCCATCTTATTCACAGGTGGACTAACTTTACACATACTTTCCCGAATCTCTTTTCTGACCATTATTCTGTAGTGAAAAACTTTATCGCTGCTCGATGCGCCAAATTACTTTCACTCAAAGAAGAAAAATCGTAAACACTGCAAAACGCAACGAACTCGTACAAAAATTTGTCAAAGTACTTAGAACCTTGACCGTAATTTGACAACGAAGAAATTTTTCTATGTGATGTCGTTTTCTTTGCTAAATAAACAACTTAAAAACGCCAATCTATAACAAAACGATATACAATTCTTATAGTGCAGTAAAAAGTCAAAATAGTCGACGAGTGGCGGTCGACGGATTTCTTTCTAACACCCTCACTATCAACGCCGGTGTGCCCCAGGGCTCCATACTGTCTTCTACTCTCTTTCTCATTTACATTAACGATCTGCTGGAAAAGACCGGGAATCCAATCTATAGCTTTGCAGATGACAGTACGCTTGTCTCTTCATTCATCTTGAACGCTCGGACATCGGCTGCTCAGGCGAATATCCGCAGACAGCAGGAGGTCGTTCAACTTAACAAAGACCTGGAAGAAATTCTATCTTGGGGTGACAGTAACCAAGTGGAATTTAACGCTACAAAAACCCAAGCGGCAGTTTTTTCTAAAAAAGTTAACGTTGCTGAACCCGACATAGTTATGTCGGGGCACTCCATTCCCCTAGCATCGTCTCTCAATTTGTTGGGCGTTAGTTTGGGAGCCAATATGTTTTGGCATGAACATGTTGCAGGCATAGCAAGGAGAGCTTCTCAAAAATTGGGAATATTATTTAGAACCAGAAAGCTTTACACCCCACAGCAACTGTTAATTCTTTACAAAGCCCAAATTCGACCAACTATGGAATACTGCTCCCACGTTTGGGGCTCCGCTCCCAAACATACACTGCATTTGTTGGATTCTGTTCAGAGAAGAGCGGTCCGTCTGATTGGGGACCCGGAATTGACCGGCGGCCTTGATTCGCTGGAACATCGAAGAACGGTTGGCGACTTGAGTCTGTTCTACAAGTATTTTCATGGAAAGTGTTCGAAGGATGTAGCCCGCTTAATTCCTCCCAAAGCGGTGCATGTTAGAAATACACGTCGCGCTGGTGCTTCGCATCCGTATGAGGTTCAGCTTGTTACTCCGCGTACGACGCTTTTCAAGCAATCTTTTATATGGAGAACATCATCCCTTTGGAATAATTTGCCCAGCGCTGTGTTTCCCACCAAGTACAATTTACAGCGATTCAAGAACAACGTGAATCGCTTTTTCCGCACTCGTGCCGCTCCTGGAGCGTTTTAGGGACTTCTCTGCAGCACGTGTGGATACAGCACTATTATAATTTTATCCCCTCTGGGGTATCACCAAGAGTATTGTCCTCAGTTTTGGACCTCGAAAAACTTAATATATTATAAACAATTGAAGTTATCAAAATGCGTTTTTTTAAGTTTAAATGTTAATAACTCCGGTTATATCAGTCAGATCGAGACAAGCAAAAAACTACACTCTTCATAATGAAATTTCCAACAAATCCTCTTTAGTTTTAAACCGCTCAAATGTGTACATAACGTATAAAATTGAAAAAACGGGCAAAAATCTGTTTTTTTTTTCATTTTATCGTATAGGTCGACTAAGTGAATCGATCGGCTTGAAAATATTCCTTTTATTATAGCAAAAATACCTTGAAATTTTGGTACAAAAATATTGAACCCAGTGGACACAATTGAACTTGTTATTTAAAATTTGAATTGCCAGCTATTTTATGCCATTTAGTCCAAAATGGATCTTTTTTTTTCAAAATTTAGTTCTCGACGTCAGCTTTCCGATGTAATTAAAAAAAAATTTTGGAGTCATTTTAAACCGTTTTTTTTTTTGTGTGTGTTTATTAATCAAATAACAACAATTGACATTTTGAAAGAAACGAAAATGATTTAAAAAAAAAAAATAAAGGTCTCGCCATTTTCTACCAGATGTGATAAAAAATTTTCAATTTTTTTTCAGAATGTTTTTATTTGGTTAATAAATAAATGTAAAAAAAACTCCACAAAAAAAAAATTTTACTGGCATCGGAAAGCTGGCATCAAGACCTAAATTTTTAAAAAAAAGATCCATTTTGAACCCAATTGCATAAAATAGCGGGCAATTCAAATTTTAAATAACAAATTCAATTGTGCTCATTGAGTTCAATATTTTTGTATCAAAATTTCAGGGTATTTTTTCTATAACAAAAGATATATTTTCTGAAAGTTTCAAGCCAATCGGTTCCCTTAGTCGACAATAAAAAAACCAGTTTTTGCCTGTTTTTTTTTTCAATTTTGTACGCAACTTAAAACTAACGAGGATTTGTTGGAAATTTCATTCATCATTTCAGAATTTGGTTATTTTTGTCTCGATCCGACATATATATCCGGAGTTATTTTGCATTTTAAGCTCAAAAAAACGTGTTTTGAAAATTAAGTTGGGAATGTGGAATCTTTGGCACAATGACACTACTCAGTATATATCACCTCTACACCAAACACTTTATTTTTGCGCTCGACGCGCGTTTCGCTAACAATGTTAGCTTCATCAGGAGCGATGATTGACTAGTCAATGTGGTGATATATACTGAGTAGTGTTTTGAAAACTTCAATTGTTTATAAACAAAAGTTTTTCGAGGTCCAAATTTCACAATATTCTTGGTGATACCCCAGAGAGAATAAAATTATAATATTGCTGTATGTAAATGGTGGAAGTTCAAATGCTTTTTTACTGTACTATTATATAAATTGACGTTATTGTGTGTCTAATTATATCTTTTATATTATGAAAAATTAGTATTTCTCATAATATAAAATAATGGGAGATTATGATGGGTTAAGAATGAACTGTTGATCGTATCACAACAAATTGTGAGAAATATTGAACGGTTAGATTGTCTGATTTTAATTAAAGTTAATAACAAGAACTATTTTTTATTCAGTTTATAACACTCATTTTTTCCTAGATTTTAGGATCATGTTACAATACTGTTTTTCTCCCTATAATTTATATTTTATTACATTTTTATATTTATTGCCGTGATTTCAATTATTGAGCAGTGTAGCTTAAAACAGTGTTTTAAATTTTTGAGCAGTTTAATTTAAACCGGCAGTATGTAACGCGTGTTGCCGACTTGACTTATTTAGTTTGCATCAATTTTTCATCCGGAAGTGAGCCATTTTAGGGACGTCACTTTGAAGAAGGGGCAAAAGATATATAAACGGTCAAATGAAATTTTTAAGGGCTTTTTCCACGATGAAGCAGTAACGGCTTTTTTTCCTCCAGTGGGCCGTAGTGACTTCCTTCTCCAGCACGCCAGAGTGTTTTTTTTTTCTCAGTGATGTAGTAGTGCAGTAACGGTTTCTAGCTCTCAAGTTTAAGGTCTTTTTTCTTTCTTGAAATATCCTGCTCATCCTCAGACATTTAGGGTCAAAAAGTGTTTAGCTACCTAAATGAAACTAGGATGGCAATGGCTGAGACAATATTTTTATGAGAATCTCACCAGGAGAGGCCAAGTAACTTATGGAAAACCCACGAGGAGAAACCAATCAGTAAGTTATAAGCACACCAGTCTAAATATCTCACTTTCTGCCTACAAGTGCGTTACGACTGCTCAACACGTGTAACTCGAGGAGTTAATTTCACAAACTTTTAATATCGTGTTTTATCAAGCCTTTCATTAAAAACTTAGTAAACCTGATTTAAAGCCTCTATATAATAGGGTACACTCTTCTAGCTTAAAGAGTTTTTATTTTGTAGAAGTAATTTTTAAGAGTGTAATAAAGTTAGGAATTTTTATTTTGTTAATAATACACCCTTCTTTATTTAAATGTGTCGCGTTTCACTGGACTACCCGCTTTATCTTTCAGGACGCAACGGTTGTACTATCTTAAAATTTCTTTCAACAACTACATAACTCAGTTTTTTTTTTCATTTTTTTTCATGTTATCTCCAAACAAAACGAGCTAGCTGATATCTTAATTCTGTCCTCTATCAGTATTAGATCCACTAAATCCATTCTCAAAATTAAGATAAGATAAGGGGCAAATAACGGCTTCTATTTAATAAATAAAATATTTATCAAAAATAAAGAAAGCTATACAAAATAGCATTCCACGTGCCCAGGCTATAAAATAGCGCTCCAACGTGAGGCTATAAAAACGGCCCCCGCTTCTAGACGTTATAAAAATTGCGCCTCAACGTGGCGGACATTATAAATTGACTAAACATAAAGATAAATCTTTGCTTGTGCTCAGCTTTGATTTATATTTAAACTATTGCCAAACAGAACGCATATTGTTTCAAAATTTTCGGCACCTGTTTTTTTACATGTATATATTTGACTTAAACAGTATCAGCTGAATCTGATTTAAACCCGAAAACCGCACACATTAGCATTTTTATTGGATAAAAGAACAAAAAACAGCCACTAAATATATAAAAAATCACAAATTTGATTTATTTCCAACGGTCATGAAAATATCTTTTTTTATATACCCGTAAAAAAACTGAGAAGATATCAGCAGGATATGAATGTATGTAAATGTGATCCTCCAGTGTTTTTTTGATTTATATTCAATAGAGATAAGTTATGAAATCATTTATTTTTAATCACGATGGTATTAAACAACGAATGATAGACGTTAGAAGTTGAATGAATATTGAAATCCATGATAAATAATATCTGTGAACGTTTAAAAAGATAGCCTATTCGTGATTACATAGTTAACGTAAAAATTCGTATGAACTTCTGATAATCTATAATATATATAAAATGCAACGTCTCTCTGTAGGTCTGTCTGTCTGTCTGTTAGTGCACTTATCACTGGAGAACCACTTATCCGATTTACGTACTTTTTTTTAAAAACATACATATGTAGCATAAGGAATGACCAGTGACGATAATAGTGAATGAAGTCGAAAAAAAGTTTGCGGCTAGCGCGTTCCCTTGCAATACACAGTCTAAACCATTAAATATGGAACAATATTATGTAACAGAGAATATCTATAATCTATAATATATATAAAATGTAATGTCTCTCTGTCTGTCTGTCTGTCCATTAGTGCGTTTATCATGCGAGAACCACTTATCCGATTTATGTGTCTTTTTTTAAATTCATACATATATTCTTTGGCCAGGTTATATAATAATAATAATCTAAATCTATAATATATATATAAAATGCAATGTTTCTCCATCTGTCTGTCAGTCATTAGTGCGCTTAACCCTCGAGAACCACTTATCCGATTTACGTGATTCTTTAAATTCACACATACATATGTTCTCTGACCAGGTTATAGATAAGTATTTTATATAATAGATATAAAATGCAACGTCTCTCTGTCTGTTTGTCTGTCTGTCTGTCCGTTAGTGCGCTTATCACTGGAGAACCACTTATCCGATTTACGTACTTTTTTTTTAAAACATATATATGTTCTCTGGCCAGGTTATAGGTTATATTTTATTACGATAGGTAGCATAAGAAATGAGCAATGACGATAATAGTGAATGAAGTCGGAAAAAAGTTTGCCGCTAGCGCGTTCGCTTGCAATACACAGTCTAAACCATTAAATATGGAACAATACTATGTAGCAGAGAATATCTAAAATATATAATATATATAATATATATAAAATGCATTGTCTCTCTGCCTGTCTGTCTGTTCATTAGTGCGTTTATCACGCGAGAAATACTTATCCGATTTACGTGCTTTTTTTAAAACATACATATATTCTCTGGTCAGGTTATCTATCTATAATGTATATAAAATGCAATGTCTGTCTGTCTGTGTATCTGTCCGTTAGTGCGTTACGTGCTTTTTTTAAAATATACATATATTCTCTGGCCAGGTTATAGGATATATTTTATTGCGTTAGGTAACATAAAGAATAAGCAGTGACGCTAATAGCGAATCAAGTCGGAAAAAAGGTTACCGTTAGCGCGTTCTCTTGCAATACACTGCCTAAACCATTAAATATGGAACAATATCATGTTGCAAAGAATATAATATCTCTCTCTCTCTCTCTCTCTGTCTGTCTGTCCGTTAGTGCACTTATCACTTGAGAACCACTTATCTGATTTACGTGTTTTTTATAAATTTATACATATGTTTCTATATTATTCGATATAAGCCTAGATAATGGGAGATAAGATGAGATAATCTGAGATAAGGAGAAATAATGGGAGATAAGTGGAGATAAGTCTCGATAATGGGAGATAAGGTGAGATAATGGGAGATAAGTATAAATAATGGGAGATAAGGAGAAATAATGGGAGATAAGCAGAGATAAGTCTGGATAATGGGAGTTATGGTGAGATAATAGGAGATAAGGAGAAATAATGAGAGATAAGGAGAAATATTGCGAGATAAGTCGGGATAAGCTTAGATAATGGGAGATAAGGTGAGATAATGGGAGGTAAGGAGAAATAATGGGAGATAAGGAGAAATAATGGGAGATGAGCAGAGATAAGCCTAGAGAATAGAAATTATGTAGAGAAAATGGGAGATAAGTAGAAATAATGGAGATATTTTATTACGTTGGGTAACATAACGAATAAGCAGTGACGATAGTAGTGAATCAACTCCACGCAAGCGGAGCCGCGGGCCAGGCTAGTATGTAATATATTTAAACAACTATAAGCATATTATATAGATAAATACACAGGGTCGTCGAGAGAAATTCGGAATTTTGCTCGTCACTGCTACAGATAAGATGGCCGGGTAAATTATCTGCATAAAGCAGGTCTCGACAAGGGCATTCAGCAAAAAGTAACCTAAAAATAAACAATTGGGAGTTCTACCAAACATGAACCGTAAATATGATTGTAGTACAGCAGTACCTGAATCGTATCGCGCCTTCGGGCACGATCGTGTGGTTTTGCTACAAGATACAAATTTGCAACATAGCTTAGAAGTTCAAGGAGTTTGGTAATCAAGATAATGCCACTGCTTACATGATAACCAATAAAAGTGTTTTGGAATGTGAGAGAACAGGAGGATGCACGGTTGAACTGAAAAAGATCGATCACGATGGTGGAGAAAAATTAATGACCTGACAAAAGAAATAGACTGCGTGAGATCAGCTACTAGTGTGACATTACATGAGGACCTACAATGCAAGTCTTTTGTCCTTAGGAAATGTTAACAATTGACTAAGAAAATAGCCGGCCAAGTGTAAGTCGGACTTGCGCAATTAGTGTTCTCTTTCATTTGACAGCCCACTCGATGACCTAGTGAAATTTTTTTTTCACTTTCGATTTTACCCCCCAAAACTAACCCCTTAAGTCAAAATTTAACTTTCAAAACTACACGGCTTTAATAAGACTATCAATTCCTATATTAGTGTCAAATTTCAACTTTTTATGTCAAACAGTTTCGGAAAAAATCAGGCGTGACAGACGGACAGACAGACGGATAGATAGACAGACAGATACCGAAGTGATCTTAAAAAGTAAAAATCTATGCACTGGCGCTAGATATTGGAATTTTACCATGTCTAACGGTTTAGATGATTGTAAAATTCATTTCCGGAGTCAGTCAGTAGACATTACTGATTTTTCAAGTTAAACTCGACACCATATAATGCTAGAAACAATTTAGGACATAAGTTAAGATATATCGTGCCGTTAAAGCCAAGAATTTGTATGCTTTGACTTCCTAGTTCGATAATAGAGTGGATGAGAGACATCTTTAACAAAGATATGTATGTCAGTATGGTAGATATGAATGCTATGCATTTAGAGTACACCCTCAACGTATACATTGTTTATTATTTTCAATTTATTTATTTGTGTCGTCCGTTTATTTTAGGATTTTATTCAGAAGGGTAAGTCGTTCAACTAATCATTCATAACAAGTCGAACATGTTTAATAAAATGATATGTGGTTTTTAATAGAAAATATGCCACTATAGTTGTTTGTTTATAGTTTGCATACATCAGACTAGACAGAAGAGATATTGAACAAATTTAAAGAATTTGATTTTAAATCGCGACAAGCTTGATGTAAAAACCAAGGTAGTACAAACAAAGCAAGCTTTAGCAGAGACAACACTCTCATTACCAAGCCCCTTACATATAAAAAATTCAAATTTTAAAAGGAGATAAAGTTATATTGTACATAAAATTAAAATAATAATACATTTTAAAGGAGAAAATTTAAATTAAAACTCATTTAACCATGACTGATGTCACAATAAAAACATAGAATACCAGATAACTAAGGGAATTTGCTAGTAAAATGTAAATAAATTACGGTTTTTACCACCCATAAATAATAAAGTTTACATGCGGAGATTTTCTCGAGGCTATTTTCTTGCAAAAAGTCCAGAGAAAACATAAAAAGAACAAGAAGCGCATACAAAATTTCGTGATTAATTCTAAACATCAATTTTTATTGGTTGGGTTCTTCCTTTCGGTATTTTGATATTTGGGTTTTATAGCGTTTTTTAAGTGTTCCGTAAGACCTAAATTTGAGAGAGAAGGGAAGAGTTCTCTAAAAAGCATTTTGTTGTAAATGTTCTAAACTTTAACATATTATAAAATGGTATAGCTTAAAACGATTTGGTTTAAATATTTCCATTTAACGCCAAAAAAGAAAAAATAAACAGAGGCGTATGTAAATTTTAAGTTAAAAAAGAATCAGATTTTGTTAAACCTTTTTTTGGTATATTTATAAACTAAGAACATAGTAAAAAATTAGTATTAAAATTTATTATTATATATCCTCCATCTATCTATTTATTCACAAGCTCCATTATATCCATTTTTGGACATAGGCCTCTCCTTGTTCTTTTCGGTCTAACGCTACTCTCATCCATTCAGGAGCAGATGGTCTACGGATTTCCTTTTCCTCTTTTGCGTTCCCATGATTACCAGTATATTCTCTGTAAAATTCCATCATCTTTTCTTCGAAGAAGGCAAATTTCAGTTGCACTTTTGCCTCCTGTTCTCTTAGGTCCTTTATCTTTGTTACACTTCAAATCCAAACCTTTTTTTCTTATCTTCTAGTTTTATATAAAGCTTTCTTTTTATTTATTATGATTCTATTCTTGTGTGTGATTTTGTCTTAATGTGATTGGAACATACTTTCTGTATTTGTCTTGATTCTTCAAACATCTCCTGTAAACTAAAACTATGTCGTTTACTCCTAAATGGTTTAAGTACTGCACTGCCTATAAATTTTTTGTTTGTTGTTTTCCCCTATCAATTTCTTGAGGACTTCTTCCAGAGCTCCTCAACAAGCCTGATAATTTCCTTAATTCTTGCTCTAACCGGTGTTCCTGATCTAGTATAATACTCAACTGGGCCTCATCGAAACGGTTTAGACAAAAAATTTTCTTGAAAATTCCTTGACAATATTTTATGAGTAACTTTTGGTCTATTTCCTTCTTTGGTGAGAATCCTTATCAATGTGATGATGATCCAAATTACTTTAACTTATTTTTCGTTAGAAAAAAAAAAAATCGTAAAAACGATAAAACACAACAAACTCGTACAAAATTTTCTTAAATACTGTGAATAACGGCAATAATTTGACACTCAAGTAATTTTCATTGTATGACGTCATTTTTATGACTAAACATCTTGTATGTATTTTGACATTATTTCTTCACACCACTCACAGTGCAAGATTGCAGCAGTACCAGTAGTTGAACTTTTGCTTCACATTCTACTATTGATTTCCAACCAATTATTCCCATAGTGCAGTCAAGGCTGCCCGATATTGTCATCAGACAGAGTATTATGAACTTATTATAATGAAGTTAGACATCAAGAAAACTTCTGGCGGTGACGGAATACCTGCCATAGTACTCAAAAAAGCGTGCGAGAATTCACGCCAGTTTTCTACAGCTTTGCAGATGACAGTACTCTTATTTCTTACACTATATAAGTTAATTTCTCGAATACGTCCAACCAATTATTCCCATAGTGCAGTCAAGGATGCCCGATATTGTCATCAGAGAGCGTATTTAGAAACTTATTTTAATGAAGTTAGACACGAAGAAAACTTCTGGCGCTGACGGAATACCTGTCATAGTACTTAAAAAAGCGTGAGAGAATTAACGCCAGTTTTCTACAGCCTTGGAGATGACAGTACTCTTATTTCTTACACTATGTCACTATGAGCCTAGTTCTATCCAATGCTGGATGTATATATTTGCAGTTGTTGTCATCCATCCAATGCCAGCAACTCTCTGTATATCATCCAGCCATCTTGTTTTGGGACGTTCTACGCTCCTTTTTTGTTCTCGTGGTCTCCATTCTAATGTTCGCTTGATTCATCGATCAGCGGTCGTGCACTTTCTTTCTGCTACGTACTCTAAAATATCTTTTAATTTCGTTTGTTCACGTATCCACTTGTTTCTTTTTCTATCTTTAAGTTTTATACGGATCATCTGTCTTTCGTGTGCTCTCTGGGTCCGAGCTAGTTATTGTATATCAGCTCTATTCAGTGACCAAGTTTCAGCGCCACATGTAATTACGGATAGGATGCACTGGTCGTACACTTTGCCTTTAACTTATTTGGGTTGGCTGTATCTTTGAATATATAACTTAACTTCCAGAATACGCGCTATCCAAGCCTCATTCTTTTTAAAATTTCATCCGAGACACTGTTTCTCGTCGGAGAAATTTTTTCCTCAGATACACATAATTCTTAACAACCTCGAGAGCTGTTTTCTCCAAATTTATAACTGTATTGCTATTAGTGTTGGCTAGTATTTCTGTCTTACTTTTATTCATCTTAAGACCAATTGTCTTTGAGTGTTTATCATTTCTTGTTGTGTTTCTTGGGAGTTGAGTTTGGGGGGAGTTGAGTTTTGGACTGCGAAGTGTGTGCATGTGAATCGAACGCCCGGCAATGGTCAACTCGTTCAACGGTAGTGTTTCGATCTATTTAATTATTTTGTCGATTGCAAATGTGAGGGACTAGAAATAAAGCAGAGTGTAGTGTTAGCATTAAGACAACCATTAAAAAATTTAGAGGTTTATGAGAATAATTCTGTGAAATTGTATGAAGCTAACGAAACGACAAGCGACGACCTTGACCGTTTTACTGCGTTTAAGATGAGCGAACCACCGGAGAACGGTGATAAGAAGTATAAACAACAGCTTTTTTTTCTTTTTCTCACGTGTTTGAAAATGGAAATTACGAGGAGCACCCGTAAAGTGTTTATAACAGAAAGAACAATGGATAGCGATGATTATACATCAGGCGACTCGAAAAGGAACAGCCGAAGAAAAAGAAGAGCCAATGGAATTATTCAAGAAGAGTAAAAACCTGATAAGAACAGCACAGCAAGAGAAAAACGAAAGGGTAGATAAGATAGGCAATTTGATAGAAATGTTCAGAGAGCTAATGTCAGATATAAAGGAAATAAAACAAGATCAGAATAGATACCAACAAGAGTTGAAGGAACTAAGAAAGGAGAATGAAGTATTGAAAAACGAAACTAAGATAATTAGAGAAAACATGAGAAGTACGGATTTGAAGATGAGTAGGCTAGAAAAAGATAACGTAAGGAATAGTATTGTATATCGGGAATGAGATTTGAAGCGAATAACCAACTAGATCTGAAAATGGGTGTAGAACATTTTATGGAGAGGAGTATGAACACAAAAGTACAGATTAAAGATGTGATAAAAATAGGAGGAACTATATACAAGATAGAACTTGGAAACACGAGAGATAAAGAAGCTGTGATGAAAAATAAAAACAAACTGAGAAATCTAAGAGAGAGCGTTTACATAAACAACAATTTAACAAAAGATGGACGGGAAATTCAAAAGAAATTGAAGCATATAGCAGAGAACGAGAGAAAGAATGGAAAAAGAGTGAAAAAAGGATATCAAAAAATCATAATTGAAGGAAGAGAATATAAATGGGACATTGAGGAAGAAAAACCGAAAGAACAAACAAAGAACACTACGACCATCAAGTCAAAAAACTGAGAAAAAGGAGAGAGATAGGTAGATTGACGACGACCCTGGCAAAGATAAAGGATACGGAAAAGAGGACTAATGAAAGGAATACAAATAAGAAGATAATCAAAGAAATAGATACGAAGAAAGAAATGGGAAATAATTATCGAATTATTAGATTGAGAACACGGAATAAACTAATAGAGAAGAAGCAAAAGAGGTAATCGGCAATTTAAATAGGATAGAAAGATATAGAAGGAAATATGGAAAAGACAAATATAGAATAACTCAACTCCACGGGCTTTACACTTCTAAAAAAGGGGTGGAAAGGCATAAGGTTTAAGTAAGTAAGTAAGTAAGTAACATTTCTTGTAACTCGTGTGGATTACTACTGATGACTACGATATCGTCTGCGAACCTTGAATGACTCAGATATCATCTATGTTTAGGCCCTTTTTGTTCACAATTTAGTTGGCGAAATACGTCTTCTAGAGCTGTAATAAATGGCTTAGGAGAGATAGTATCTCCTTGTCTTACACCTCTTCCTATACGTATTTGTTCTGTACTAGGTTTTATGTACATCTCAGAACCGCATCTCTTTTGGCTGATTTGGCTAGGACTATGTTTATCACCGAGTAAAATTTACATCGATTCAAGGCTAACATCAATAACTTTTCCTCACACGCGTCGCTTCTGTAGCGCGTTAGGGATTTCCCGGCATCACGTGTTCAATGCCTTCAAAAGAAATTATCCGAAGTAACATGATATTTTTTTATTAAAAAGAAATGCACGTTGAAATAAAATATCGTGTATCATTTACAAATAAGTTACAGTCTCCCAGTAAAAACACCATAATACCTGCATACTATACCCACGTTATATATAAGATTCAAAATACCGTGTTTATCAATTTAATTAAGCTAAGTTTAGAAAGTCTGAACATACGTAATAACATTACAGTTTGCAGCCTAGCGCCCGGAAATTCTGGCGGAAAATTCAGCTGTAACTCAGCTATATTACACTCGTCTAGTCTAGCAGCAGTAGCAACATAAAGTTTTGAAGCGAATTTGTAAAATATTAAGTTTGGAATGAAGAATTTTAACGAATTCATTTTCTTTAAGGGCTGTTAAATATAAATGTTACCTTAAAGTATTAAAATTAACTACTGACAAATGTTAGAACGTTATAGGCTTTACTAATGGTTACAAAAAATTTGATACAGATATTTTGAAATTAAATGAATACTTTTACGATCATAACTGGCACTATCTCTTTTTAGGCTACCACGGGTAGTAAAGATCCGTGACTTTATACGAGATCATAAAGCTACTCAGTATATATCACCACTACACCAAACACTTTATTTTTGCCCTCAACGCGCTTTTGAGCCAGCCAATCATTACTCCTGATGAAGCTAGCTAACATGGTTAGCCAAACGCGCGTCGAGGGTAAAAATAAAGTGTTTGGTTCATTAGTGATATATATTGATTAATGTCATTGTGCCAAAGATTCCACATTCCCAACATACACTTCATAGAACTTACACATAAAATTCATTGTTAAATTATTTCAACCGCATAAAGCTGTCGCAACAAGATTAGATTTCTTCTGTTGGAAATAGAATACGTAATAACAAACCCAGGTTCCTTGGGACGTCAATTTGTTTACATTTTTATAACAATGATGTAAGTTCTAAATAAAATGTTCCGTAGTTGTTTTTAATACTAATCCTCGTTGGTAAAGTTTCAAATATTAATTTACACATATTTTCTCATAGATCCAATTAACTAGTTAAACATAACAGAAAAATAGTATAGAAAGCAGGTAGTGTAGTTTGGACTGACTGTATTTGCTTTTTTTTTAATTATAACTTTGTATGATTGTTTTTATTTTATTGAATTTTTTTATTATTTATTTTTGTTTTAATTTCACTTTATTATTATTTTTAGTGTTCCGTAAGGAACGCTTATAAGATCACTTCGGTGTCTGTTCGTCCGTCCGTCTGTCTGTTTGTCGGTCACAACCGATTTTCTCCGAAACTATTTAACACAGAAAGTTGAAATTTGGTACTAATATAGAAATTGATGGCCTCATCAGAGCCATGTAGTTTTGAAAGTTAAATTTTGACTTAAAGTGTTAGTTTTAAGCATTGAAATCGGAAGTGAAAAAAAAATTCGAGGTCATCGATTGGGATGGCAAATGAAAGCCTGCAAAAACACGAGTACAAAAACATCTATAATGTAATACTTGCACACACTTTTCTTCGTTTTATTTTTAAAAAATCACTGCCCACCTCTCGAAAAGTACTGTTCAAAAAATTTTGAAAAAATCTGAAATATCCTCCACAGAGTGTAAATTGAACAAAAATGATCACGAGTGCATTACCGTTAATAACACTGGTCAACACAAGTCTTGTTTCCTTTATTTTTTTTTCTGTTATTGGGTATTTCTATGGCCCTGACTATGAAAAAAATACTGGGAGATTGCTAACAGCTTTACCTTTTGAAATATACAGTTTTATTATTTTGCCAAAAAAATACAAAAAAATAATACATTATGTTAGCAAAATTTCTATTGAACACTAGCAAATGATCTTTTATGAGATTTCCTTGAATGAACGACTTTAGATAGATCTCGTTGCAAACTCCGGTGAGTCCCACCGCCCCTGATAACGCTCTTCCATTGTCCGAAGATCCTGATGAAATCTTTCACCCTGCTCCTCACTAAAATCACCCAGATTTTGTGGAAATCGGTCTAAATGCGAGTGCAGGAAGTGGATTTTTATGCTCATGTTGCACCCTAGCGCTTGCAAGTTCGATAGCATGCACTCAACAAGCTCGACATGGTCGTCAGATTTCTTCTTGCCTAGGAAGCTACTCATAACCAAAACAAATGAATTCCAAGCTTTGGATTCGACTTCAATCATTGATTTGACAAAATTAGGATCTTTCACGAGTTGCCTAATCTGTGGTCCATCAAAAATACCAGCTTTCAATTTTTCTGAACTTAATCCTGGAAACTTGCGTGACAGAAAATTAAAACATTCGCCACTTTTGTCAAGCGCCTGTTTCATTATGCCGAGTTTAATATGAAGTGGTGGAAGTATGATGCGGTCTCGGCTAACTAAAGGTACGTTTATAACATTTTTTGTACCAACTTTTAGCTCTTCCCGCACTGGCCAAACTTTTTGTGACCTATGGTGTTGTTTGTCACGACTATCCCAGAGACACATGAAACAAGGGAACTTTGTGTACCCCTCTTGTTGACCTAAAAGAAAGTTAACCATTTTCAGATCAACACAAATGACCCATTTGTGGTCTTGATACTTAATTTTTTCCATAACCTTAGAAACATTTACGTATTCTTCTTTTAAAGTCGTCGAATGTGCAATAGGTATAGATCCGTACTTGTTACCGTTCTAAAGCAAAACACACTTTAAACTTCTTTTGCTTCTGTCTATGAAAAGACGCCAATCACTAGGTTGGTACTGTTTTAATCCCATCTGCTGCAAAATACCACCAACATCGTTACAAAAAACTGAATCCTTCTCTTGAGAAAAATACGGTAACAGATTTTTTTCTCGGGTACGATAAAATGTAATGTTGTTTTCCGGAGTAAGCAAATTTTTTTTCTGTTAAACGAGATGCTAAAATTTCAGAAGCTTCTTTTGGTAAGTTCAGATCTCTTACTAAGTCATTTAGTTCTTTCTGATTAAATGGTTGAGGTTCTGAAAGGCTACATTTGTAGTCTGAATCAGAGTCTTCACTTGATGTATTTCGTTCGGGTTCACAGAGATTTGGATCAGAAGATTTAGATGTGCTGGGTTGTACCTCTTGTGATTTTAATTAACGTCGTTGAGCAGAAGATAAGTTAGGATATGACCACTAACTTCGATTTCCAGGGTTAATTCCGTTTATTTTCACAACGCAGAAGTAGCAATCGTCATGATAGTTTCGAGGTTCTCGCCAAATCATGGATGTTACGAACATTATTGCATCTCTTTTTCCACTGTACCATAACCGTAGACATACTACACATTTCTGGCATACAATATGAGGAACCCATGGCTTGTCCTGATTACACAATTTTATTTTAAAGTATTGATGATACGCAGTTTTCACAAAGTCCGATAACCCCCCCCCCCCCCCCCCCCCCCCCCCAGGTTTTCGATATTTTGCAAATATATATTCACCACAAATATAAAACAATCGGGATTAAGCACACAACATCTTCTTGACGAAGCCATATTTAAAACAACAACAAAATATATTTTAGTGTCCAATAAAAAACGAAAATCTAAGTAAAAATAGTAAATGAGGGTAGTTAGCTATTACTCAAAAGCAAAAGCTCTTAGAGAACAATTGTTTCCATATTTAAAAAATACGCGTCAATTTGAGACAGAAACAAAAAGAAAAATCACAGGAAACAAGCAATTTTCTTTTTTTTGTTGATCAGTGTAATTTACCTGGTATATAACCAAAATCAAAAATTTCAAGGTCATCAGTTTTTAGTAAAGATCTGAAACAAACTTTGTTGAAACTCATTTGAGGCGTATTTTGTAAAGCCACTGATCATTTTATACCTATTCCCTATTATATTTTATTTTATCTTTTTTTAAATATTAGGTTGTCGAGAAAGTATTGAGCCGTTTTCTCGTTAGATAGCTTTAGTGTCTCATATCTTAGGTAATACATATCACAAGTTCATATTTAGCACATTTGAGAGTAGTGGTCGGGCATGAACTGCAGCAAGCAGGAGCCAAAAGATTGTCGCTTATGTTCTAGAGCTTTCAATGTTGAAGATGTTTCTCGCACTGGTCGACCAATTTTGATAAAAGATGAGCAAGACCGGCATGTAAGTAGGTATGATATCGCCAAGCAATTAAATATCCCTCACCAAATAATTTTAAACCATTTGAAGAGAGCTGGCTACAAAAAGAAGCTCGGGCTTTGGGTGCCACATGATTTGACGCTAAAAAGTTACCCGGTCTAATTTCCAGCTGCGAATCTTTACAGAAATATAACGAAATCCAGCCATTTCTGAATCGGTCGATCCCGGACGATTAAAAATAGAACACGTATGATAATATTGCGTGAAAAAGATCGTATGAAAAAAGGACAAAGCAGTGCAAGCTACGGCAAAGTCCGGATTGATACTAAAAAAGTGATGCTGTGTGTTTGGTGGGATTGGAAGGGAGTCGTGTATCAGGAGCCGAAAACCTAGAATTATTTGAAATGTGGCTCGTTCGTAGAATATTAAAAATTCTATGGACAGCCAAGGTCACTAATGAAGTCCTACGGAGGATAGGACAAGGGAGACAACTCTTGACTAAAGTACGGAAAACATACTTAGCTCATGTACTCAGAAACGACGAATATTTACTATTGCAAACTATTATGCAGAGAAGAGATAACGGGAGAAAAGGTGTCAGAAGAAAGAAAAAAATGCTTGGCTGAGAAACCTTAGAGCATGGACCGGCATGAATGTGGGTGAGTTGTTTCATGTTGCGAAGGACAGAGAAACATTTACAGACCACCAACCTCCATTAGGAGAAGGCATGGGAAGAAGAAGAAGATAACCAGAGAAACTGGTTTGGGCAAGATGACCCGACTTCTCACATTTTAAACATATCTTTGTCAGTTATTCGAATAAAATCATTTGCAAAAGAGGGGACACGTAGCCCTGATTTGAGGCTGACGGATTTTTTCTTGTTGGGGTATCTCAAAAGCTAAACGATTGATTCTGTATTCTAATGTCAGCAATTGACAAGATTTAAGCAAACGATTGAAAAAAATCGGCCAGAATTGATAAACAGGTAGGGTGTCGTCCTCCACCATGACAACGCCAGGTGACATCTTTGATGACTCGGCAAAAATTGAGAGAGCTAGGCTGGAAAGTTGAAATGCTTCCACTATGTAAGCTGGACCTTCCACCGGCAGACTACCATTTATGTTGGTCTCTGCAGAACTTCCTGAATAAAAGTTTTGAAGGCCAAAAGAGGCCTGTGAATGCCTCGAAACCACAGAAGTTCTACAGTGGCGAAATTATGGCGTTGCCAGAAAAATGGCAGAAGGTCATCGGACGAAATGGCATATATTTGATTTGCTAAAGTTCTTTTAAAATATAAAAAACAATTATACCAGTCCGTGTTAAAAATACTGGAGTACTTGAAACTAAAGTTTTAAAAATTGCGTATGAAGATTGAGAAATGAAAAAAAAATTGCATGACGATTCTTAAAATTCATGATACCAAAGCAGAAATTTACAGGAAAAAAAATTTCAAAACCTTTTAGCTCCTTTAGAGAACGCTGAGAGTCACTCTTTCGAATAGTCACAGGTACAATTGTTTGAGTGTTCTATTGAGATCCGTCAAAAAGCAAGAATCGATGCACTGGGCTCATCAGGGCTCTCCACCGGCAATGTGTGTGTGTGGTAAAAACTCGGTTGTCTTCTGAAAAGTCGATGGCGATCGTTTTCTGGAAGTTCGAACGCACTTTACTTATTAAATATTTAGGAAAAGGAGTTACACTTAATAAAGAGATTTACGAAATGACGATTCCAATCCTGAAAGAAGTTATTAAAAAGATGACCAGATTTATGCAGAGCAAAAACTATTGCACGGAAATAGTAGTGTTCAGGAAGCTCAGACTTTTAAAGCCATTACCGAAAGCTATGGATTCATGGAGTTACAACAACCACTCTATGCTCTTGATTTAGCGTCCAGTGACTTCTCTTTGTTCAAATATCTGAAGAAACTTTCCTCAAATTATGCAGTAAATGACACTGTAGCGTTGTTTTTAATAGCAAACATATCAATTTCTTTTTGGATTTAATGAAATAACTCAAGAAACTTTAGACCAGATTAGTGTAAACAGTAGACAATAACTCTTAATATTAATAAAGTTGTTGATAAATTATTATTAAAAACTTATTTTATGTTCCGAAAACTTATTTCCGGTCATCGGAGATAAAAATGTTCCAAAGTGCAACACGATTACTTATGTAATCTCCCAGAATTTATTCTCCCGAAAAGAATTTCCTTAATCAAAAAACTTCTCGAAATCCTCATTACTAAATTCTTGCCATGCAAGTCAGGGCGTCAAAACCTTCGCAACTTACAAAAGATAAAACTTTCCGGTTCATGAAAGTTAATTACTCAACTTCCGCTCATTTAAAGGCCTTTTCTTCTTATCCTAAACGCTTTTGGGCTAAACAGAAACCCCTATAATTGCAGTGACGTATCTACAGGTAATAGTAATTAGCAGTAATTACTAACAATTTTCGTTTCGCAATCGGAACATATAGTATTCCTTTTGTGCTAAATTAGCCTGTCATCTTTTTTCAGTTCCTTCGTTCAGTTACACTGAAATTAAAAACAAAATTATCAACCGCCATCTTTTTCTTCCTCTTTGTCCAAATCAATATCGCTCAGAAATTGTAAGTTCCGCACACATGCCGCTCCTGGAGCGCTTTAGGGACTTCCCTGCAGCACGTGTGCTAGACCCATAAAAAAAGTTTCTTTCGTACTTTATGTATTACATGTGTAGTGAAATTCAAATCTATATCTTACTTCCTTCGAGAGTTATCATGCCAACAAATGGAAAAGTCACTCTGAAGGAGGGAAAACCAGTAAATTCTCCAGAACTTAGTAGTCAACTTATTTACAACACAATTTTCTGGAACTCAAAAATGCAATGTGCCTTGTGTAATAGCAAGCGCGTGGCTTAGTAGTTGCTTGCGATGCAGAAGGTCTTGGGTGCAATCTCGGCAGGTCGGTATACTTTTATTTTTTTTATAGCCAGGTTACGTACATAATATAGGTAGTAATTGTTTGCAAAAATGCAAGAACGTCCGTGGCAGCACTACCGTATTGTCTAAAAGGTGCCGTGAAATACAAAAATGTATGTTTCGGCACTTGGACAAAGTTGACGGATATTACGACATCGTCTCCGATATTCTCAGTATATGAAAAAGGGTAAAATCCCTATGCAGGCGGGGAGGCGAACAATAAAAAAAAGCTAAGATTATTAACACTCCCATCTATCCAAGATGAATCGCCCATCAACTGAAAAACATGCATTAAAAGATCGAAGCGACAATGAATCATTACTGGTTACTCTAGCTGAAAACGAAAATGCAACAATAATCATGGATGGGGACTGGCATAAGAAGATAAATGAACAGTTAAACGACAACGTATTCAGGCCTATTTAAATCGACCCAACTAATAAAATCGAGAGACGAATGACAAATCCAATCACGACCTTTCCCCTAACATCTCAAGAAAATAATCTCCTGAAACCCGTTAGCTCCAACATCTCTTAACGGATCAAAGACATAAAAGTTTCGTTGTCCTATTGGTAAAAGATAATTTGGCACTTTGTTGTAATTAGATACGAGTTTTTTTTTTTAAGTTGTCTAACTTGCCAAGAAAATGATGTATGAAAAAATAGCTGTCAAATTATTCTCGCTAATCTCAGTACTCTGCTGAAGTTTTCGCCATTTTATTTCAGAGGAAAATGGACCAAAGGTTACGGCAACACACACAGATACAATCACAATGCCCCCTCTTCCTCTCAAATTAACAATGTTACCTTTTACTTATATAAACAACATATTTACCAATTTTAAACATGCGCAATGTGGTCTGGTAGTTTAAAATATAGTGACTAGTTTCTTCACCGGATAATGATTAGAATCGGGAACATGCCTATAATATAATAAACTATTTATACATTTCCGGTACTAATTTCTCCATTGTAAGATTTCACATATGTTAGAAAGTTTTAAAAGTTTTTGTTCAACCACATTGGTAAGTTTGAACACGCCAAGAGTTCTAAAAGTTCTTATTCAGGCATATTACTAGCACAATGGGATCTTGAATACAGCTTTTCAAACTTCTGCAAAAAAA
Source organism: Pachyrhynchus sulphureomaculatus (assembly GCA_019049505.1). Classification (NCBI taxonomy): domain Eukaryota; kingdom Metazoa; phylum Arthropoda; class Insecta; order Coleoptera; family Curculionidae; genus Pachyrhynchus; species Pachyrhynchus sulphureomaculatus. The sequence continues at coordinate 16,964,834 of CM032453.1, read as the reverse complement.
CATTTTTGTTTAATTGTTTTCCAAGCTTCAATATGTTTAGAGTTTCAAAATAACGCTCACAAGATTCTGCACCATGTGAGTATAAATTTGCTACATCATTGTAATAATTGGCCCAATCTGGTCTAGTATGCATAGAATAATAAAACTATTCGTTAATTAATTAACAAAAAAATGTATGCAAATTATTAATTTGTTGGTGCAAAACAACTGCTTCATTACCCTTAATTTTATGTGCAAGGGTGGATGAATGATTTTTTCTCGCGGAACCAAAGAGCTATTTATCACGTTTCTTTCACCAACAACCAAAGCGCCTCTCACAGGCCAATTTTTTTGTATCCAGTGTCTTGAGTTGGCTCGACTGTTCCATAAGCAAATAAAATATGGATATTTTGTATAGCCACTTTGTTGTCCTAACAAAAAATTAACCATCTTCAAGTCGACACATATCACCCATTTATGTTCAACATATTTTATTTTCTGTAAAAGTACTGAATCACTTGATATTCTTCTTTCATACAAGTAGAGTGAGCAATCGAAATAGAAGCATGTTTATTGTCATTATGTAAAAGTACAGCTTTTAGACTTCGTTTACTGCTGTCAATAAAGAGACGCCAATCACTTGCCTGATAGGTTTCCAAGCCCATTAATGTGAGTAAGCCGCTCACATCACTACAATTACTAAATTATCATCAGAAGAAAAAAATTGCAATAAGTTTTGTTCTCTTGTGCGATATGAAGAATTTTTTATATCAGATGATAGGCAATTTTTTTCTTTTAATCTTGATGCTAGCAATTCGGCACGCTCTTTTGAAAGATCTAAATCTCTGATGAGATCATTAAGCTCCTTTTGTGAAAATAAATTAGGATTCGATGTTTCTGCACAATATTCACTTCTTTGAGAAGCACTGGGTTCTTCAATTTCTTCATCTTGAAATTGTGGTAGCTGATGAAAAATTGGTACTGGAACGTTTTCTGAATGGGGTATTGGTCTTCTTGCTGAAGAAATATTGGGATATTTCAATTTATGACGATTGGTTCTATTGATGCCCACTATATTTGTCATGCAGAAGTAACAGTCGTCGTGATGATTTTTTGTTCTTTCCAAATCATGGGTACTCCAAATTTCAGAGATTTATGTGTGCCTATCTCCCATTGTCGCAGATGTTCAATGCACATTTTACCCACGCTTTATCTTGATTGCGAATTTCTATACTGAAGTAAGCAAATTACAAACGGGTCACAGTATATGTTACCAATTTTCGCTGATCTTTTAAAATATATTCACCACAAATGTAATAAAATTTATCAGGATCATTAACACAACGTCTTAACTTACTAGCCATTACGAAATAATAAGATTAATTTTATCTGTGTTATTGTAAAACTTGCTGTTTTCGAATAAGACGGCTAAAAATAAAAAATGAGGTTAGGTAGTGAACTAGAGCTGACAGGGTAAAATAAATTTTGTCAATGTATAGTATATTACCTACCTTATCAACTATAGATGAAAATAGAGCTGCACCAAAACAACATATTTGTTTTATAGACTTGTGTTATCAATTTTTCTCACTTTTTAGAAACTTAATAATGTTTGAGCGTTGCTTATTCATGATGAAGCATTTTTTTTTTAATATCTGCCAAGTGAAACGTAAGATAGTATTTGCTGCATATCCAATTTACGTCGTAATACCCCTTTATAGTAAGATAGAGACTAATTCCCGTCATGAAATATTTTATTATTATTTATATTTTAAAATCTAAACTTGTGCCAAATTTCAAGCGACTCTATAGGTTTTAATGAACCAGTACTAAATATTTTTCATTGGTACTTTCTAGATTAGGGGTCGGCAACCTATGGCATGCGTGCCTTGACTGGCACGCCAAGCAATTTTGAATGGCAAGCGTACCTATTCAAAGTTTACACATTAATTCTGTAATTTATGACATGTTTTGAAATTAAGTAAATAATCGAAGACAGTATTACTTTAACGATACAAACAAAAACGATATATTATATAGGTCATTAGGTGGTATTATTACCAAAAACTACAAAATATCTCTTTTCTCATGGATGGACATTAATGATTTTGATCTTCAATACATTGAATTTAAAAGCTCCGAGTTATGGAACACGAAATTTGTAGAATTAAGAAGGGTATTAGAAGGTGACTTCCAGAACCATTCAAACAAGATACTCAGTTGTTGGATGAGTTTACCAGAGAAATTTATTTGTCTTAAGAAAGTAACGTTTGCCATGCTTACAGCTTTCGGATCATCCTATATCTGTGAACAACTTTTTTCCCATATGAGAGTGATTTTAAACCCGTACCGAAGCAGGCTGACAACAGACAACTCGGAAGCATGTGTGACACTGAAAATAACCAGACATGACCGGATATAAGAAAACTCTCTAAAGAACTTCAAGCACAGGGTTCACACTACATCCTAGGACTAGTATAATAAAATTATTTGTTAAATGTTAAAATTTTTTTGTAATTAAACCTTCTAAAAGCAATATTTTAAGTTAATTTAAGTTAATTTTTGTTAATTTTAGTTGTAGAAAGTACCTATGTCGGCACGCAAAATGTTGTATGGATGAAAACTGGCACCCCTTAGTTAAAAGGTTGCCGACCCCTGTTCTAGATGCTTTAAGGTACAAACCTGAAATTTTTAACTCGACTGCAACGAAAAAATAAATCGTTATACCATATACAGTTCTAGCTCTAACTTCTTGGAATGACGTTAAATATCCTTGTTCCTTGTACAGCTCTAGACCATTTCTTCACTGCTCTCAGTCACGCTTCATACCGTTTGCTTCTGAAAGTCCTTTTATGATCTCCGTTTCATTGCTTCGATTAACTTAAATCTGATTCCTCTTTAAGCTGGCTTAACTTTTAGAAATAAAATGAAGTCGAACGGGTGAAATAAGACCGATAGGGTGGATGGTTTAACACAGGGAACCTATTCTTAATCAGCAACATCTTCTGGTGAAGAGTATATGCTCAGGGACTCTTTGTAATATTTAGAGTGCTTTCTCTTTACAGTCATGGGTAGTCAGGGACTTCAGCTTACGAATCAAGGTGCCGAATAATCCCTCTCATGTCGTCATTCTTCTTTCTTTAGTTGCGGCATACCTCTAACATCCTAAAAAACTGACGCCATCACTTTTCCAGCCGTCAGAATTGCCTTCGCTTTCTTTGGGTCGGTTCACTAGATTTTTTTCTACTGCTTGGACTATTGTTTTGACTCTGGAGTATAGTGGTAAACCCAGGTTTCGTCCATTGTCACAAACCTGCTAAGAAAATCTTGCGGATCAGTCTCAAACATCTCCAAACAGTCGCAAGAAATCGTGAGTCGAATTCGTTTTTGTTCAATTGAAAGCAATCTGGGAACCCACCTAGCGAAAACCTTAGAAAATCAGAGTTCGTTGGCAATGATGTTTTGTGTTCGGTCATACGAGATGCCTATAGTGCCTGCAATCTCCCTGATAGTTAATCTACGGTTTTTCAATATGAGATCACACACTTTGCCGATGTTTTCTTCAGTCGGAGACGTCGCGGGCCGGCCGGAGCGAGGTTATCTTCGATGCTCTCTCATAAACGTTTAAATTCTGCAACCCATTTTTTCACAGTGGTATATGACCGAGCAGATTCCCCTAGTGTTGTTTTCATATCATCGTGGATCTCTTTTGGTGTTAATCTTTTTTTTAAACAGGCACTTGATGACGCACGTTGTTCAGTTTTTTCCGTTTTTCCAAAAACGCTGCACTTGGTCTCACTAAACTCGTTCTAACCTAAAAACCACAAATACTACAGCAACAAAATTGTACACTGTGACAACCAAAGAAAGTATGAACTTATTGAGGGTACTATAATAAAATATTATAATTACTTTTTGATGAGGCCATCGTAGTAGTTAGAAGATAATACAATATTTAGACGCAGCCTACACAGAGAGCACAGAAATATAGTAAAAATCTACACCAGTTTATTCATTACTACGTGAACTGAACAGGGTTATTTATATCAAATATATTTTCGATTTAATGTTCTTCTATTCTTCTATTTGGTATGTCAGAAGCTATCATTTTTGAATAACGTCGAAACAAGGCTCAAGAATCGCGGCTTGCCAGTATTAGGGTTTTATTTTCCATTTCCATTCTTTGAATTGATATGAAAAGAAAATCAATACATTAATTCCAGAAAATCTTATCTTAAAAAAATAATTCGTTTGCATACCTGTCAAAGGAATCCCCTTATGGCGAAGCTGCTATAAACAAGTTATAACACAACTTGTCAATTTTGGTATCGTCACCAGTCAAAAAGCTTCTTTTTTCATTCCAATTTCTGTTCGACATCCACTTGTTTAGAAGGATTTTTTTATGTTTAATTATATCAGCAGCTTGTGTTTTTCCGATATTAAAACGCTTGGATAAGTCCCTCACACTTAACTTTTCCTTATTGTGAACTTCAACAATCTCAATTTTTTGTTTAAGCGTGAGAATTTTTCTATTTGGAGCCATTTCTACAATGAATGTGTCGCCCACTCTGTCTCTTTTTCGCATAGGTGCCAGACTAATATTAAATCCCCGCGTGTGTACCATGTAAATTGATATCGGTAAATCCCCGGGTTACTCGGGGAAGTCCCTCAGTGAAGGCAGGCAGCGACGTTGGCGCGTGGCGCGATTGGGAAACGCAACAGCGATACTCGCCACAGAAAAATGAGACAAAGGCATTTAATGGAACTTAATGTCACGATCCTGATAAAAAAAAACATGTTTCTCGCTAAAAATGTAGGATAACTGTCCAGCCGAGCTTCCTTTTGATCAGATATAAGATTCCAGGTACTGTTTTTGAACACATTTTGTTCATGTTAAAAATTTACGTAAAATTTATTGAATTTTTTTTTTGTTTATTCCAGTCAATTCAACAACTACTCGTATACTATACTTTCTTGAATTATTTGAGCGCCATTCCGTGTTATTACGTTTATATTCTATCCTACAAATTGAATATTCTTTTTTTATACGAAATAAAAATATTAGCCACACAAAATATTTCTGTTGAAACCACTTTCTTTTTCAACAATCCCCCCGAGCCGTTTCAATATCTGTATAATTTTATAAATGGAGATTTCGATTTGTGATATTGTATTAAAGGGTGGATTTTTATATCTTATGGAATTTTATTTCGGTCAAATTATGGATACGTTCTAATAATATGAAATTGTTTTCATTTTCCTGTTAAAATGGATAAAAGTAATGACAGAACATTTTCATTTCATTTATTATATTACGGAACTTTTGCGTAGTGCAAAGAATTGGAAAGGTAATGGCTATGCCAACGACACTCAATGATGCGCAAACTTAAAATCAAACGAATTGTTTTTTGCTAATCAGACTATTAATACAGAATTAGAATCAATTAATTAGTAACCCCAACATAACCTAAAGCTAAATTCTGCAAAGACGATGATCTCATATTTTGGAAGATGAGAAATCATTGTTCTTGGGATTAGACCGTGTCAAATTGTGATACCTTTTCGACGTTTCATTTTCGACCGTGTTGGGTATGTTCAGGGATCTTTACTCTTCGAGGAGAGAACACCGAGTGAGGTGGAAGGTTGTGTTATTTTGATTGGAATGTCGCAGACGTATGTGATTATGGGGAAGCCGGAAAAAACTGCCGAAGGACACGGAACAAAGCCGTACGTATTTGATTTAATAATATCAATATCTAAGAAAACAATTGTCTCAGTTTTGAATTTAAAAGGTTTAAAATTTTTTTTCAACCTAAAATTTTTTTTGCGTCATTGTAAATAACTGCCTTGCAAGGGGAGTTAATTTCGTAAATGATTTGGTGAAATGAAGTTTTGCCCCTATTTTTAAATTTATCAAAAATTTTCAAATTTGAAAAGAAAAGTGTTGAATTGACCCCCCGACATTAAAATTCCTGGTTTCAATCCGTTCGTTTAACAAAGAATTTGCACGACGCTTCGCCAGAATCTCATTTGGCATTTTCAAGTACTCTTGCTGCTCCTGCTACTCGATACTGTAATCTTGCTGCTGCTGTCGCTGCTACTGGGGTCGGAAGGGTTCGTCCTGATATCGGTATTTGCCGGCTGGGTACTTGTATCAGTGGTAATTACGGGTTCCGGTGCTATGCAGACTGTTGCCTTCTCGATGTTTTCCCCGGAAAAGAATGGACAACTAAATAAGCGGGATGACGCACGAAATATGTCTACTATATGGAAGGATCTACTAGCTAAACCAAGGAATAATCAAAACATCGAGAATGCAATGGTCAGCATAGCGCCGGAACTCATAATTACTATTGATACAAGCACCTCGCCGGCAAACACCGATGCCAGGACGATGCCAAGACGATGCCAAATGAGATTTTGGGAAAGCGTCATGCAAATTCTTTGTTAGATGAATGGATTGAAACCCGGAATTTTAATGTATTACATTCCACTATCCGTGAAAACCTCTATTGTAACATATATATATATATATATATATATATATATATATATATATATATATATATATATATATATATATATATATATATATATATATATATATATATATATATATATATATATATATATATATATATATATATATATATATATATATATATATATATATATATATATATATATATATATATATATGTATATATATATATATATATATATATATATATATATATATATATATATATATATATATATATATATATATATATATATATATATATATATACACAAGAGAACATCGGTTATCCGAGGTAACGTGGGGGGCACCCTCCTCGGATATTCCGGATTTGTTTTTTATTCATTCAAAAAATAAACACCAATACTTTAAACGAATGTATTAACGTTTTTAACATATAAATAGGTACATACATTATAAAACAGTGAAATAGGTATCTATGCGCTTCTGTTTCATATTGCATCTTCTTTTTCTCGCTGCAAAGTTTCTCCATCTATTAAGAAGAAGCAAATATGCTGGGGTTGCCTCTGGTTATTGTTCGATATACCTCAAAGCTTTTTCCAAAGAAGCAAAACCTTCTTGATGAGAGATCTTAGTGGGAGACTGTTCATCCACCGCCGCTTCGTCATCGTCATCGTCATCGTCATCTGATTTTTCGGTTTCCTGAGAGGCATTCGTTATTTCTTCAATACTCATTTCTTCTTCTAAATCATCTGCTGTAATCCATTCAACAACATCTTCGCAACCTTTTAATTTTTGCATTAATTCAAATAAACTTTTTTCTTTTTCTTCCATCTCGCTGTCAAAATTTGAACAGGACATTTCTCCATGGCTTCTCAATTTCAAAGCTAATTCACTTAATGGAGAATCATCTTCACTGTCATTATAGTCCTCAAAATCAATAACTTTTGACCAAGATTTTTGAATAGTGGTAGTACGCACAGAATCCCAAGCTTGACTTACCCAGTAAATAACATTTTTCTGTGTAACCTTTCTCATCCCATTGATAATATTCTCCTTTTCTATTTGCTTTTTAAAGTTCTGCTTAAACTCTCAATTGATGATACATCAGCAGAAAGTTTTTCACCACATACAGTCAGTTGTCGTACACCATACCATTTTTTCCAGCGGTCAAGCCACCCAGAACTGTCAGTAAACTGATCTATCTCTGGGAATTGCCTACTAATCATTATTGCTTTCTGTTGTAAAATTGGACCTGACAGAGGCACACCTTTTGATCTCTGTTGGTTAAACCACATGAATAAAGCTTCGTTAACCCTTTCATAGTCGCCGGTTTTCATTAATTTTCTTCCTGAGGACGAGGAGGCTTAATTTATACACCACTCTTCTATTTTTGTGCGGTTTCTTTTCTAATCTCCAACTGTTACCTCACCTACTCCATAATCTCGTGCAACAACTTTAATTGTCTCTCCTGCTTCGGTTCTTCTGATGGCTTTTAATTTTTCTTCAATAGGAACGACGATTCTTTTACGCTTGTTTTGCTCCATTATAATATTTACTCTTACTTCTCCGTAGTAAACGCTATAACGCACTGCATTCACGCAAATTTACATGCTGAAAGAGTCCAAAAATATAAATAGGGGAACCCCTCACATGGCCCAGGGGGACTCCCCGAAGGCCCCGACGATTTTAAATGGAAATATGTACATACATATTTTAGAAGCTCGGTTAATAAGCAGCATAGACGCGCGTACCTCGGATAATCAGGTTCTTAGATTGGCTCGGTTAATCCGGAGCTCGGATAATCGCGACTCGGTTAATCGGGATACTACTGTGTGTATATATATATATATATATATATATATATATATATATATATATATATATATATATATATATATATATATATTGGTTAAGCGATCCGTCAATTTTGATAAGTTATAGACATAAATATCTTTAAAACTGCATTAAAAATTCTAAAATCTCAAACAATAAATCTTGTTATTTAACACATGGGCTGAAAAGTCCCGGGCCTAACACATAGATGGCGCTAGTTTTATTGCAGTCACCTTTTTTTCAGTTAATACTAACCTTCAAAAGACAGCTGTTAAAAGTTCATGATATTCTATTCATTAGTTTGTGAGTTATTGTGCTAAGAGTGACGCTACTTTTGTTATTTTCAAAACAATGGATCAAAAACAATTTCGTGTTTTAATTTTACACTGCTTCTTGATGGGAAAAAATACCGTTCAAGCGAAGCAATAGCTTGAAAAGTGTTATGGGGACTCCGCTCCATCAGAAACAACAATAAAACGTTGGTTTGCTGACTTCAAACGTGGTCGTAGAGACACCGATGATGCAGAACGCAGTGGACGTCCAAATGAGGCGGTAACACCAGAAAACATCAAAAAAATCCATAAAATCGTTTTGAATGATCGAAAAGTGAAGTTGCGTGAGTTAGCTGACATCGTAAAGATATCAAAAGAACGTGTTGGCTTTATATTGCATGAGCATTTGACTATGAGAAAGCTCTGTTCAAAGTGGGTGCCGCGTTTGCTCACTGTTTATCAAAAACAAGAACGTGTTGATGATTCTGAGCAGTGTTTGGCCATTGTTAGAGCGGCGCTGGAATGATTGCGTTGCTCTTGATGGAGATTACGTTGATGAATAAAGCTAATTTTGAACCAAAAAAACCGTGTTTTCTTTGTTAGGCCCGGGACTTTTCAGCCCATGTGTTATATTAAAGATCAGTCTGCACCATCCTTCACTATCTCTCCATAGTTATTACAGGAAAAGGCAAACGAAAAATGCCCTTTTCACTCAAGCGTCCCAACGTTCGGCGTCCGTCTGGCGCCCCTCACGGCGCCGCGTGACGCCTCGAGGACCCCTACACAGAAAATAAGCACGTCGAGCTCGAGCACCTGAACACAGAATCTTATATACGATAGCTGAAGTGGAGTCTTTTTGTTTTTAACAGATTGAATTTACTTTTCTGGTATTGGATTTTTCTTTATAGGAAAAGGTAAGAGAAGAGTTTGTTAATTTAAATTTAAAAATACTTACCATCAGATTCTCTGGAAGATATATAATTAAAGGGCGGTTTTCGTAGGTGAACTTGAATAAGCCGGAAAAAGCTAAAACAATTTGATACGTCAGGTATTGGAAAATCATCACTTACGTCTAAATGTATGTTTTTATTTATTTCTTAAAGAGTAAAGTTACTTTTATGTAAAATTACAATATACATATATTACTTTAGCACAGAGTAAAATTTATCTTATAACTAGCCGTGCCCGCGGCTCCGCTCGCGTGAACTTGATTCACCTTTATCGTCACTGCTTATTCGTTATATTTATATTATTATATAGCTCAAGGGGCCTTAGAGGCCCATAGCTTGGTTGCATACTTGTCTCCACTTCTTTTTGTCTCTTGTTAGCTTTTCCCAGTGCGGGATTCCCATCAACTCCGGATCTTGCTTTACTGCCTGAATCCATGTAGATCGAGGTCTACCTTTGCCTCTTCTTCCAACCACTTCTCTTATTAGGGCTTGCTTTGCCTGTCTTTCTTCCTTATTATGATTTGGCTTATAAGGGGTTTCGTATATAGGCATTTTAATTCGTAGTTTGTTCTTCTTCTCCACAGTCCCTCTTCTTTCCTTCCTCCGTAGATTCTTCTCAAAGTTTTCCTTTCCCACACCTCCAACGTCTCCTTTTCTCTTGCATTCAGTTTCCACGTTTCGCAACTATATGTCACCGTGGGTTTGACAACTGTCGTATATATTCTTTCTTTTGCTTTTCTTGATACATTCTTTGATTTCAATATTGGATTCATTGCCCCCAAACATCTCTGTCCTTTCGCTGTTCTTTCTTGTATCTCCGTCCTTTCTTGTCCACTCTCTGTTATTGTTACTCTCAGATAATTAAATTTGTCTGCTACATAATATTGTTCCAAATATAATGGTTTAGGCTGTGTACTGCAAAGGAACGCACTAGCGGCAAACTTTTTTCCGACTTCATTCACTGTTATCGTCACTGCTCATTCCCTATGCTACCTATCGTAATAAAATATAGCCTATAACCTGGCCAGAGAACATATGTATGTTTTTAAAAAAAAGTACGTAAATCGGATAAGTGGTTCTCCAGTGATAAGCGCACTAACGGACAGACAGACAGACAGACAGACAGACAGACAGAGAGAGAGACGTTGCATTTTATATATATTATGGATACTTATATAAATTAGCCCGGACTGTTAACAGGAATCAGTAATAATAATAGTACAATTAACAGTCTCATAGACACTGCTATATTTAAAAATAAACTAAAATAAAAAAATACTTGTTTGCAAGCCGACACGACCTAGTTGGAAAATTACTAAAGATAAGCCTTTTTTATTTAGTATATGCGGACGACACATTAATAACAGTATCTGTTGATATATTACAAAAAGTTAATAAAATCATACGATAAGATGGTTAGTTAGTGTCAGAGAAATGATTTGATTTTAAACGAAGAAAAAAGAAGAAATTTAACTACTTTTTAGCGGTAATATTGTTAAAGTCGTGAGTGTGCTTTATAAAGACTAGAGGCTGCATTATTTTGAGATCAAACTTTGGATGTGAGGTAGAAAAGTTATTTTTGGGTCTATAACTCCTAAATCTTTGATTTAAGAAATATCTGCAAGAACAGTATCTTCAATTGAGTAATAATGTTACTATACTGTCGTAGGTATATGGAAACGATAGAATAACACTTTGAAACACTAATCTATTTGTACAAGTGGCATTTTAGGTCGATCATTGAATTTATAGCTAGGTTGGATTTGAAAAATGATTATGAGCCGAAAGATTCTTATTTTTTATTATTCTCATCTTCCTATGAAGATCAACATATTTTGGACATTTGGTTAGATATAAACTTGCAAAATGTTTACCCACTTTTAGGTAAAAAATGATTAGTAAATGCCAGTAGGCAAGAAGCTAAAAAATGATTAGTAAGGGCCACTATTCAAGAAACACAAACTATGCTGCACATGTTTCCGCAAGGATTGGTTTAACAATCATTCTGTCCAAGACTCAGTTTATGATAAATCTTGTATTAAACTACCCTATAAAATTGAATAACATGGAGATCGAGCTAGCATAGGACGAGACAACCGAACACATGAAATTCAGCGGAGAAAAGGTCTATCCTGAACGGCATATTGCACACTGGGCTATATATTTAAATCTAATCTTCCAATGTATTTAAAAAGCCAAGTTTTTGACAGATGTGTACTACCCGTTCTTACGTACGGAGCCGATACTCTCGCATTGACGAGAAAAAATATCAACAAAATATGTGCTATGCAAAGAAAAATGAGAGATCACATTCCAAATCACATTATCAGGAAAAGAATGGGGTACAAGACGTAGTCAAATTCATTCTACATCTTAAATGGAACTTGGCTGGACATGTTGCTAGGTTTAAGGTTGGACGATGAACAAAAAAAATTATAATACGGCGACCAAGATCGGAAGCCTATCGAAGACGTAGAGAGTGGCTGGAAATTGGGTCAAAGTGGCCCAGAACAGAAAAAAGGTAGCAAGACTTGACGGAGGCTTTCGTCCAGCAAGGCACGGTATAAGCTGATGATGATGATGAAAGACAAAGCCTCAGCCGTTACTGTATTGACTAACTCCTGCTAGATTCAAGCAAATCGATAGACGTGAGAAGTACTGAATCTAATCTCTGTGATTTTTAAATAAAAATTGTTCATGGAGTCGACAGTAAATTTTTCCCTCGAGGCTTATTCTTACATTTCTCGCGAGCTTTTGATGTCGTAAATTATGAAATCTTGCTTACAAAAGTGAATCGGTAGAGCGTTTTGTGGAAAACCTTACGAACTTAGACAACCGTTTGTAACAGTAAAAAGTAAGAACAGTATCAGTAAAGTCGTAAAACGGGTATTCTACGAGGTTCTGTTCTTGAGCCATTATTATTTTTAATATTTTCAAACGACTTGATTAACAAAATGTCATTAAATTACTTAGAACAGCAACAGTGAACGTCATTTTCATGACAAAGTCGATAACAAAAAAAAAACATGAGAATAAAACACTAAATTTTTAGTAAAATTTCCATTTTTATTGATTTTTATACTTGTCACGTGTTTCGCTAAAACATTAGCTTTATCAGAAGTATGGGTATAGAATGAAATAAACATTTTTCAATGGTTTCATAAGTAAATATTTACAGGTAGGTTGTGACTAAAGAGTAACAACAAAACTTAATGATTATACAAATTATCTATTCATTAAATAAATTCAACAATGGGAAATGCATATCGTTGAATTTATTTAATGAATAGATAATTTCTATAATTATTAAGTTTTGTTGTTATCCTTTAGCTACAACCTACCTTTACTTATTAAGCCATTGAAACTGTTTATTTCATTCTATCCTCATACTTTTGATAAAGCTAATATTTTAGCGAAACACGTGTTAAGTATAAAAAATCAATTGAAGTGGAAATTTTACTAAAAAGTTAGTGTTTGATTCTCATTGACTATAAATTTCCATCAAGTAACGGCCGAGTCAATTAATTATATATATATATATATATATATATATATATATATATATATATATATATATATATATATATATATATATATATATATATATATATATATATATATATATATATATATATATATATATATATATATATATATATATATATATATATATATAGTATCATCACAGTTATACTCGAAAAATGCAACACCATCTTACAAGATCAGAACTACTACACTCAGCTTACCAGAGATCCTACTTCTACCTTTCAACAAACAGCTAATCAGTTAGTAACCAAACTTAAGAATCAAGGGAGATTAACAGAAGAGATGGCGAAATCTCTTATGGTATATAATCACACATCACCAAAATTCTATGGGCTTCCTAAAATCCACAAACCACAGTTAGCTATGAGACCCTATCTACTCTCTCAATGCCCCTAACAACAAGTTATCAACGTTCCTGTCTGAAATTTTAGCCAATGCTTATGTAAAAGAAAATGACTACTATGTAACGGACTCATTTCATTTCACTAATTTTATAACGGGCATGAAGCTCCCTCCTGGCGTCGTACTGATAAGCTTGGATGCTGTCCCTTTATACAGTAATATCCTTTTACAATTAGTCATCAGAAGCATCAGAGAGTACTGGACTGATATTCGCAAATACACGAAATTAACACTTCTTGAAATTTTAAACTTTATTTTTCAGTCCACATATTGTAAATTCAATGAACTTTTCTATAAACAAATAATTGGTACTCCAATGGGGGCTACTCTTTCTCCTATCATATCACAATACGTGATGGACGACCTCCTCAAGGAATCCATCCCTAAACTCTCCTTCAACTTACCATTCATAAAAAAATTTGCTGATGATATCATTACCTCGATACCTTACAATAAAATGGATGAGATTCTCAGAATCTTTAATGACTTTCATCCCAAACTACAGTTCATCATTGAAGAGGAAACAACAACAGTGTCCCCTTTTTAGACACTCTTCTAGTCAGAAAAGAAGATAACTCCGTCATAGTAGATTGGTATACCAAACCAACCTCCTCAGGAAGATACATTAACTTCCATTCCTCTCATATCACTAAAATCAAAATAAACATGATATTGGGCTTGAAGTCAAGAATAGAGAGACTCTCTCATCCTTCCCTCAGACAGAAAAATCTAAATAAACTATGAGACACTCTACGCACCAACTTCTATCCAATCCAATTAATAAATAAATTATTATTTAACTCAACCACACCCCCTGTACAACAAAACAACAATCTTACACCGGATATTAGTGCTTTCCTCTCTGAAAACCGAATCAAATGTTTTTTTCATTTCCATACATAAAAGAAATCTCCACAAAAACAACTAAACTTTTCAACCAATTACCTAATTTAAAAATTGCTTTTAAACACAAAAACACTATTAACAATATTTTCACTTGTCTAAAAGACAAAGATGAAATCACAAAAGTTTCAGAAGTAGTTTGCAGCATCCCTTGCTCTCAATGCGAAAAAATCTATATAGGACAAACATCTAGAGTCCTAAAAGACAGAATCACTTCCCACAAAAGTGATTGCAGATTAAAGAAAAACTCTCGTGCGCTTGCCCAACATAGTAGCCAATTTTCACATTTTGCTGAAACCAAAATCCTATGTAAAGAGTGAAATCTCGGCAGGAGAATCGTTAGGGAGATGGTGGAAATCCACCTGGAACCGAACTCGATCAATAAAAAAACTGACATTGAAGATCTGAGTTTAATTTCTCCAATCTATTACAAATAGGCAGTCAAAACGAAAACTCTTCCAATATCTCTGACATATCTCTTTGATAATAATCCCACTGATTTTCACTAATTTTTTAACTTTAAAACGATCAAACAAAATGTCAACGTCATTCTACTTTCAAATATAAATTAACCACAACTTAACTAAGAGATAGAAACACACTGCCCTTAGCAAAATGACAAGCAAACAACAAAAAAATCCTTTATAAATTAAAATCATTTTACAACCACACAATTCTCTGTACTATTCTAACAAAATGAAGTAAAAATTTATTATATTTCCCAGAGCTGAGTATGTCGAGTTTTTCTAGTGTTTTTTTCCTTATGAATAAGTGTAATAAAGTGCCCCCCACAAACAACAATTTTTAAACACACCACTTAGCAGTAAGTACTTTAATGTTACATATAAAATAGGGTTGTTCTTTACTTTTAATCTCAAAAATACTGATAATCTACTGTAATTATAGCCCTGATGAAGAAAATGAAATATTTTTGAAGGCTTGGCGTAGCTAAAAAGGTGTCCAAAACTTTTTAGTTAATTTCCAAAGACCGCTTACCTCAAGAACATAATACTGCTATATAAATATATATATATATATATATATATATATATATATATATATATATATATATATATATAAACATTCGTCTCTTTATGGAGCGGTGGTTTTATTGCTGTAGGCGCCCAACCCAATACCAATTTAGTATCTGACTACATTTATACCATTACATCCTCATTTATCACCATATCCTCAATTCGACATAGTTACTATAGGCTTTATGTTCTGTAGGCATGGAGTTTTAGGCAAAGATAATGCAAATCGAAGCCTGAAAGGTCCAATATTTGCGCTGAGGGTTGTCACGTTTCCAAAATAATAAAATTAATTGACGGTTGGGTGTCAATTAATGCCTTGAGGTTGCTTTACTTAATTCCCCAACTTGATAACTGAAACGGTAACTTGCAAATTTATTTCAACGCTTACATTGTGCCTCCATGCTTCGCATATATAATTATTATATCGATGATATTAGACCCTTTGTAAGAATATGAAAATAAGGAAATATTAATTTTTGCACTTTCGCGGAAACAAATAAATTGACTATTGTTTTTTTTGACCAAAAACTAAAGTCATCCATCTCCATAGCTTCTTAAAATAGTTCCGGTAACTATTATATGTAATAGATTTAGGTTATAAATAATTCATAGCCATTTGAAGAACATACAACTGATAAACTGGAGTTTTTTTTTTTATTTATTGTCCGCTAAATTTCTACGAAATAGCGGCAAATTTTATTAAGCGACATGACTGTTACGGAGCGTGATTCTTGTAACGGTTGTGGGAATATCGCAGATGATATTGTTCTAATATCTGAAAATAAGGAACAACTTGGGTAAATGGTAGTGAAATTAGAAGAAAAGTCAGCAATCGGACTTCGAATGATCTTATAGGGAAAACTAAAGTAATGGGTAGGCTAGATATATATTTTTTTTTATGGGTCTAGCACACGTGCTACAGGGAAATTCCTAAAGCGCTCCAGGAGCGGCATGTGTGCGGAAAAAGCGATTCACGTTGTTCTTGAGTCGTTATAAATTGTACTCGGTGGGCAAATTATTCCAAAGGGATGATGTTCTCCATATAAAAGGCTTTGTGAAAAGCGTTGTACGCTGAGTAACAAGCTGAACCTCATACAGATGTGAAGTATTAGGCGACGTGTATTTCTAACATGGATCGCTCTGGGAGGAATTAAGTGGGCTACATCCTTTGAACACTTTCCATGAAAATACAGAACAGACTCACCACGTTCTTCGATGTTCCAGCGAATCAAGGCCGCCGGTCAGTTCCGGGTCTCCAGTCAGACGAACAGCTCTTCTTTGAACAGAATCCAACAAATGCAGTGTATGTTTGGGAACGGAGCCCAACCATGGGAGCAGTACTCCATAGTTGGTCGAATTTGAGCTTTGTAAAGAATTAACAGTTGCTGTGGAGTGTAAAGCTTTCTGGTTCGAAATAATATTCCCAACTTTTGAAAAGCAGCGAACGGTTCAAATCGGTTGGTAACGTTTAGTCTTAACCGTTTCCCCCCAGGTTTTAACAGCTCATAATAGGCCACGCTCCTCCGGTCCCACCAAACACAGAACATCGTCTTTCTGCCAAAGCGATTCAGTCTTGCGGTCGATGTGGATGGTGCTCCTGGGTCTACCCATGATTTTTTGCGCTTGGGATTCTCAAAATAAATCCACTTTTCATCCCCTGTAACTATACGATGCAAAAACGACTTCCTTGTACCGAGCGAGCAAAATATCACACGTGGTTTTGCGCTTTTCCATTTGCCTGTCGTTTAACTCATGTGGTACCCATCTACCGGTCTTCTGATTCTTTCCCATCTCTCGTAGCCGATTGGAAACGGCCTCTTGACTAACGCCCAATTGCTCGGCGAGTTGTTTTTGTGTTTGCGAATTATCTTCGTCCAACAATGCTTGCAATTCCACATCTTCGTATTTTTTTGGCGGTTTTCCACGTTCCTTGTCTGCAACATCGAAGTCACCATTTTTGAAACGCCGAAACCATCGTTCACACGTATCTTGCGATGGAGCATGTTCACCATAAGCTTCTCGAAGTAATCGGTATGATTCAAAAGCAGTTTTCTTCAAATGAAAACAAAAAATTAATGCTGTCCGCAAATGCTCTTTGTTCGGTATAAATTTCAATATATTGAACACAACAGCACAATACTATGCACACACTTTTCCAATTTATCACTGGTGCGCTTCTGACACTTGTTGATGACACAACAAAATGGCGCAGCGTCAAATCTTTATAGCACAAACTGCCTTGGAGCAGCATCTGTTGTCTGAAATCCGCATTTCATACTTGTACACCTGGTAAATGACCGAGCAATTGCAGCCGTGGATGGATATCTTGCAGACCTTCCAGAATCGCACTTTAATGATGTTAGTGAATTATTGGAAAAACGTTGAAATAAATGTATGGAAGTTTCGGGAGATTACATTGAAAAATAAAACATATTTCAAAAAACAAATTCTTTCCTTGTTAGGCCTAGAAGATTTTCGACCGCCCACTTATTATTAGTAAATATTTAAACCTATATGTGGTTATGCCATGAATGTATAAATATTTATTAAGGAAATACAAAATCCCCAAATAAATCTTGGTAAACCCAATGGCTATCAAATCTAAATGTTTAAATTAGAAAGGGTTAAATAATAGGACTTAAAAGCTCTATTTGTATTTAATAAAATTTACATTGAGATGTAGGGAAACAATTATTTATTTCCCCATTAATCCTCTTCCTGAACAATACAACATTCCAGACGGACTATAATACAGCCGATTACCGCAATTACAACTGAGAAACGTTCTGTACGAAGTCGATTTAAAGCAGCTTCTATCGACGTTGTCAAGCTAACTTGGACTCAAGTGGCTTTACCAAGATGCTCGAAAAACGCGAAATCAATCGACTTTAAGTTAGCTTCAATGTTTCAGGTCAAGTTTAGAATATTGAGGATTGCAGCCAACAGTAATTGGTTGAGTAAATTTAATTTCGAACATAGGAAAACTTTTAATCAACGATATAAAAGCGAAAATGTAACTTTAAGTTTCTCGTTAATTTAGCTTAAGCAAATATTTCTTGCATGAACATGTGGCAAGCATAACAAAGGGAGCATTTCAAAAGCCGGGGCTATTATTTCGAAATAGAAAGCTTTAAACTCCACAACAACTGTTAATTCTGTACAAAGCTCAAATTTGACTAACGATGGAATACCGCTCCCATGTTTGGGGCTCTACTCCCAAACATACACTACATTTGTTGAATTCTATTCAGAAGGGAGCTGTTCACCTGATTGTAGACCCAGAACTCACCAGAAACCTTCTTTCTCTGTAATATCGAAGAATGGTTGGGGACTTGAGTTTATTCTGGATGGTTGTAGCTTCTACTTGATGGAAATTCATTATAAATATATAATAAAAGACTGTTTTTAGTCAATTTCCACTGGTTTATTTAAATTGCGATGACGCGTTTCACTGTCGATGCAGCTTCTTCAGATCTACATTTTACACTGTCAAGTTAGGTTTATAAAGCAAAAAGAAACAATATATAAAGAAAACAGAAATACTAATGAGATAACAGAAAAAACAGATAAAGAAATAAAATACAAAATACACTTACTGGAAGACGAAACGATAAGAGACCTATATAGACGACGATTAGATCAAAAATTAAATGACCTCCAACAGATGTATGACCACATAAAAGAATGCATCAAACAGGCGGCCCTAGAAGCATTAGGTAAAGAAGACAAAGAGAATAAGAAACATAAAATTAGAATCTCTGAAAAAACCAAAGAATCTATAAAAGAGAAAAAAAAACTATACAAAAAGTGGCTGAATACCAAATCAGAAGAAGATCTACAGATATATAAAGAGAAAAATGCAGAAACGAGGAGGATGATAAACAAAGAAAATAACGAGAGATGGGAAAAATTGTGCGAATATGTAGAACAGTATATAGGAGGAACTAGAAGTACAGAGTCATGGAGAATAATTAAAGCATTAAGGACTAACAATAGAGAGAAGACGTATATAGAGTACATCCCAGAAAGCGAGTGGGAAGAATATAATAAGAAGCTGCTAACAGAAGATAGACAAGAATTTCAAGAAGAGAACCCTGAAGAAGAACGGAATAAGGAAATAAAAGAGATAGAACTAAGCTGTGAAGAAGTAAAGAAGACAATAAAAACACTCAAAAATAATAAATCTGCAGGGCCTGGGGGTGTGGTGAATGAAATGATTAAGTACGGGTCTAATAAATTACATCGAATGCTGAGAAACATATTCCACAGAGCGATAAATGGAGAAAAAATACCAGAGGAATGGTCAAAAGCCTATATAGTATGTATATTTAAAAAGGGAAACCGCGGAAAATGCACAAACTATAGAGGCCTAAGCATAATATCGAGTATGGGACGTTTGTATGGAAAAATTATTAAAAATATCATGGAGGAAAATATAAAAGGAAAAATTGGAGGCGACCAAGCAGGCTTTACGGCGGGAAAATCATGTATGGACCACATATACACTATAAAACAAACAATGGAAAAAAAAACTGGCAAAGATTAGAGAAGTTCATCTAGCCTTCATAGACATAAGAAAAGATATGACTCAGTACCAAGACAAGCTCTCTACGAAAACAACACAGTGAAAATAAAAATAGGACATAAAATAGGGAAGAGACTCCAAACATCAAAAGGCCTATTACAAGGATGCTCTAAAACCCCAACACTATTCAAAATATACCTCGGACAAACATTAAAAAAATGGAAGCAAAAATGTAGTGGAATGGGAGTCCCAATACGAAAAGATTACTTATATACTCTAACTTTCGCAGACGACCAAGTAATCATAGCGCAAGATGAGGAAGACCCCAGTTATATGCTAAGAAAACTGAAAGAAGAATACATTAAAGCAGGATGAGCAATAAACTTTGATAAAACGGAATATCTAACAACAAAGGAGGGAAACGTGGAGAATCTAGAAGTAGATAACGAAACAATAATCAAAGGAACTGATAGATTTAAATATCTAGGAACCATCATTTCAAAAAACGCAACATCAGAAGAAGAGATTAAAGCTAGATTAGGACAATCGCGAACATGCATAAGACAATTAAATTCGATCCTGTGGGACAAGCACATTACAAAGAGAAACAAAACATGCATATACAAATCAATAATACAAAGCATAATGACATACGGGTCAGAAACATGGACGATGAACAAAAGAAATAAATCTAAAATTAACGCGGTAGAGCTGGAGTATTGGAGAAGATGTTGTAGAGTGACACGTATGGAGAGAATAACCAGTGAACATTAAAGAGAACGCAATAAATACCATTGAAAAAAAAACGATTAAAATGGTATGAACACATAAGACGAAGCGAAGATAATAGCTGGATAAAGAAAATAACGGAGTGGAGCCCTATAGGGAGAAGAAAAAGAGGAAGACCCAGACGATCGTGGAGAGACGATGTGGACGAAGCTATGGAGGACAGGGGTCTAACAGATGGAGACTGGGAAGATAGAAACGGATGGAATCAAAGGCTGAGAGAAGGAAGACAGCGTCAGCTGTAGAAAATCCTTGTTATATATATCTATATATATATATATATATATATATATATATATATATATATATATATATGTATATATATATATATATATATATATATATATATATATATATATATATATATATATATATATATATATATATATATATATATATATATAAGTTAGGTTTAATGTTCACAATTTTATAATTTCTTAATTATAATGTTACACCTAATTAAATTACATTGATAGTATTAATTAAATTACATTGATAGATTTGGAATTAGGAGAATAAATTCAATAATGGTGAATTGCTTAAATCTACCTGGTCGTTGAGTAAAGTACCTGTAGTCTTTAATCGATTTATTTGCATTGTCTCTAAAAGGTTTAGTTATAAACCTTTTTGTTGGGTGTGTAAAATTTTGAAATTCTTGTTAAATGTGTGATTTTTTTTGTTAAAAGATGAACATGAGCATATGTTGAATTAGATTTTCTATGGATGAAACTTTTTTGGTGTTCTGTAATTCTTTGTATAAATGTACGTCCAGTTTGTCCTATGTATGTTTTAGGACATGACCCATATGTTAATTGGTGGACCCCTGATTTATTGTCTTTATTGATTTGTGGTTTGTAGTTTTTAAGATATTTCCCTATAGTATTGTTAGTCTTGTAAGCTATGTTAATATTTTTTTGATTTAAAAATTTCCCCAGTTTTTCCGTTGGTTTGCCGAAATAGGTTAAGCATTTATATGTGGTATTTCTGTCCTTAAAACGTGGGTATATTTCTGAGATTGCCTTGTTTCTAAGTTTTTTCCTAACGATATTATTGATTAAAGTAACCGAATAACCGTTATTAACGGCTACTTGTTTTATGTAGTTTAATTCTTTAGTAAAATTTTCCTCTGATAAGGGGATATTACTTAGTCTGTGAGTAAAACTATGATAAGCTGCGAGTTTATAATAGTTAGGGTGGTGAGAACTATTGTGAATTGTGGTATCTGTATGACAAGGTTTGTGATATATTGCAAATTCATGTTTTTTCATGGTTTTACTGATTGTTAAGTCTAGGAAGTTGATTTTCCCTTCGACTTCTTCTTCCATAGTAAAACTGATATTTCTATGTAAAGAATTAATACACTGTAAAAAGTGAGTTAATTGTCTGTCCGTACCTGTAAAACATACAATTATATCGTCTACGTATCGATACCAGTATAGACAATTATTATTATTATTATGGTTGTTAAATATCATTGGTTCAATACTGTCCATGAAAATTTCGGCAAGTAATGGACTTAATGGACTCCCCATAATTAACCCTTCCTTACTATTGTAGAATGTATTGTTAAATGAAAAATAATTTTGTCTTAGGCAAGTTCTTAATAAATTAATTATGTCCATTTTTATAACTTCATTTACTTCGTTTTTTGTTAATAGGTTCTCTATTAAAATTATTGTTTCGTCTGAGGGAACACTTGGAAATAAGTTTTTGACTCGAAAGAGACTAATTTAGAATTATCTGGTATTGTTATATTCTTAACTTTATTCACGAGTTCGTATGAGTTTTTGATACTATATTTAGGTTCAAATTTGGTATGATATTTGATTAAATCAATTAAAAAGGATGACGTCTTATATGCTGGAGCAGATATATAGGGAACAACTGGTCTGCTTGGGTGGTCAAGTGTGTGTAGTTTTATGAGTGAATAAATTTGTGGGATTTGGGGATTCATATTTATCAATTTAAATTTATCTTTATCGTGACTGATACTTTTAGCCTGTTCAATTTGTTTTGAACACGTCATCGCAATTTAAATAAACCACTGGAAATTGACTAAAATCAGTCTTTTATTATATATTGAGTTTATTCTACAAATATTTTCATGGAGAGTGTTCGATGGATGTAGCCCGCTTAATTCCTTTCAAAGCGGTACATGCTAGGAATACATGTCGCGCTAATACTTCACATTCGTATCAAGTTCAGCGTATCAATTCTCATACAACCGTTTTCAAGCAGTCTTTTATATGGAGAACCTCATTCCTTCAGAATGATTTGCCCAGGACTATGTTTCCCACCGAGTACAATTTACAGCGATTCGAGACCAAGTGAATCGTTTTTTCAGCACACGCGTCGCTCCTTTAGAGCTTTAAAGATTTCCCTTCAGCACGTGTGCTACGCCCATAAAAAAGAGTGAAGTTAGTTCTAGCTGCTGTAGCAGCATAAAGTCCGATTGTTTGAAGTTGACAGCACACAACATGGGTTATAAACATTAAGATGTCATAAACTATAGGGTAAATCCGGGATAATACGCACATGATTTTCATATGTGCACTAACTTTGGTACATCATTTAATCACCTCGTACTACTTTTTGTAGACTAGTCAATAAATAAACCGTATATTTTGAGTTTAAAATAAAACTGCATAACGGGATTGATGCCTCGTATGCGGTATATATGCCCCAGACCTAATTTTTTGGAGGGGATAGATGCCCTTTGCAAGAAAACAAACATTTTGAATATATGTTTGAATCAACATTATTATTTATTAAATATATACATATATATATATATATATATATATATATATATATATATATATATATATATATATATATATATATATATATATATATATATATATATATATATATATTCTTTTTAGCTATTTTTTTCAATTATTTAAGATGATGTTACTAGTTTACTAAACATGGACAAAAATAAACATATTAATTAAAAACACTAGGTATAGAGGTCAATCATCTTAGGTACAAAAATATAATCGTCTTAAAAACTGCAAATCTATTTAGCCATTTTGGTGGCAATAATCTGCATTCGCCCACATTTGTTGCAATAATTGCGATATAATGTGCATGTTTCGTGGAGCCACTTGTGGCACATAACACAACGGATCCAATCTACTTTGGATTTGGTGTTACTATAATAGTCAAGACATTCCACGCAATGATCCTCATCTAGATTCTTATCATCTACTCCATCATTTTCATCATTAGAACTATATATTAAAGCAGGCTTTGCCTTTTGGAATGTTTCTTTGGTTTTGGAATAAGTTTTGTCGTGTTTTTGTTTCTTTGTCTTTTGTTTTTTTATTTCTTCAACTTCAAAACTACCTTATTATCGTCTTCACTAGAACTGTAAAATTTCATAGCTGTTCGCTTCCTCAGTTTTCTTTTAATTTTCTCTTTATCTTTTCTTTGTTTTTCAATGCTATTCTTTTTGTTGTTTTCTTTTTCATTTTTATCACTTTCAATACTATCCTCAGTAATATCTGTATCGCTTGACTTATAATTACTTGAATTATTTCTTTTTTGCTTCTTAGCTTTAGTTCTTTTCAAATCAACTTTTTCTTTAACTTTTTACTGATCTTTTTTGCTTTTCACTGGTATGCCTTGTTCTAGCTTATGAATATGTGTGACCAGCCGACGTTTATTTTCGAATCCAAGAGTTGGATGTTTTCCTAAAAAAATTGTAGGTATTAGTTAGGCAAAATAAAAAAAAAATACTACCTGCCCATAATTATACGAGGTAGGTAAGTATTCTCAATCCGAAGCAATATTATTATAAATGCACACGTGCAATCATAAAAGTAGGTACCTACCTAATGGTATTATTTTCTTATTTTGTGTAGCAAACCGCCGACGTAACGTCCTAGATGGTATTCCGTGTCTTTTTGCTATATCATTGACGCTAAGTCGTTTATCTTGCATTTCTGCTATTGCTGCAGCCAATGTGTCCTCGGTCCAAGTAATGACACGCGGTTGGACGCCGGCTTTACGCTTGTATTTACGGGGCATTTCCAATCTGAATCATATAACATACACTTAAGTACGGCAAGGGATGCCCTTAAAGCCAGCATGCATTAAGGTGAAGTAGGGATAGAAGCTCTTAGGGGCGACTATCCCAAAACATATCGGGGCATATATCCCTTTTCACAGGAATAGATACCTTCGAAAAAAAATGCTAAATACGTTTATTTTATCCTAAAAATGTAATTAATAATAATCTACATACTCTACCCCTTACTCAGAAGTAAAAATAAAATAAACTTACATGTTAACTCCAAAATTATAAGGGGCTGAAAATCATCCACAAAGTAAAATCTCGACTGTTTGGCTCGTCACTGTGACAGCAGAAGATCGCTCAACTTAACAAAGAACTGGAACAAATTCTATCTTGTAATGTCAGTAACCAAGTGGAATTTAACGCTACCAAAACCCCGCGACAGTCTTTTCTAAAAAAGTTAACGTTGCTGAACCCAGCATAATTATGTCGGGGATCTCCATTCCCCTAGCATCGTCGCTCAGTTTGTTGGGCGTTAGTTTGGGAGCAAATATATCCTGGCATGAATATGTTGCAGGCATAACAAGGAGAGCTTCTCGAAAGTTGGGAATATTATTTCGAACCAGAAAGTTTTACACTCCACAACAACTGTTAATTCTTTACAAAGCTCAAATTCGACCAACTATGGAATACTGCTCCCATAACATACGGTGCATTTGTTGTATTCTGTTCAGAGAAGAGCTGTTCGTCTGATTGGAGACCCGGAACTGACCGGCGGCCTTGATTCGCTGGAACGTCGAAGAATGGTTGGCGACTTGAGTCTGTTCTACAAGTATTTTCATGGAAAGTGTTCGAAGGATGTAGGCCGCTTAATTCTTCCCAAAGCGGTGCATGTTAGAAATAAACGTCGCGCTGGTGCTTCACATACATATGAGGTTCAGCTTGTTACTCCGCGTACAACGTCGTCTTTTATATGGAGAACATCATCCCTTTGGAATAATTTGTCCAGCGCTGTGTTTCCCACCGAGTACAATTTACAGGGATTCGAGACTAAGTGAATCGTTTTTTCAGCACACATGCCACTCCTGGAGCGCTTTAGGGACTTCCCTGCAGCACGTGTGCTAGACCTATATAAAAAAAACATTTCAAAGTTTATTTTAATGAGTAAATGATGAAACTAAAAA
Source organism: Pachyrhynchus sulphureomaculatus (assembly GCA_019049505.1). NCBI lineage: Eukaryota > Metazoa > Arthropoda > Insecta > Coleoptera > Curculionidae > Pachyrhynchus > Pachyrhynchus sulphureomaculatus. The sequence goes on along the minus strand of CM032453.1, from coordinate 16,938,915 downwards.
TTTTATTTGCATGGTAAAGGCCTAAACGAGTACAATTAACAATTCTTAAGAACTAGAAATCTACAGTGGTATAAAGCTTAATGATAACACAGCCCTACAAAAAAAAAGTGGGGTATACTTTTGATGCGATATATCAGATCCGTAGTATTTTTGTTCGCTGATCACGAATCTGACGTCAGAATATCGCCATCACATCTCAATTTTTTTTCTAACCTCAAAAAATAGGTAAAAATTAGTAAAAATTAAGAAAAATATACTCCTAAAAAATTGATTCAAGCTTTTTCATGAATCCAAAGATGTATTAATATGTATTCGGACAGGCTAAGCTAATATTCATCAGTTGGATTGAGCCATACAGTTCTGTTTTCTTTCTAACCTCAATAAATCAGACAGATATAGTGCTTCTCGAATGCAAAAACGAATTCAAATTAAAATTCAACCGATCCTTACCAAATTTGGTACACGGGGATTTTTTGGGTTGCTGATCACGAATCTGAGGTTGGATTTGCAAAATTCAAGATGGCAGATGTTTTCGCGCCATTTTGAACGCCGAGAAAATTCATCGGTCGATTTTTATTCTTCTACCTGCATCCAGGGCACCTCCACGTGGTGACGGTGGGCAACGGTGTTACTCCACTAGCCGGCAGAGTCCCTAGATAACGGCTTAGATGCCGTCATGGAAGGTAGAAGAAAGAGAATTACGATGCAGGGACTCGGAAACCCAGTATCGGCGGTTGGTCAGGGTGGGAAAGCGGGCCCGCAGCCGTCGTCATCCAGCGACCGTAGCTCTTCATGTGTGGGTGACTTGGCTCATGTAGAGTATAATGCTACAAGAAAAAACGGTCTCACGGTACAAGGACTTTTCATAAGTGCGATAAAAACAGTGATTCATTTTGTTATATTTGCTGTCAACACGTATTGAGTAAAATGGGGTCACCGATAACGGATACGATTAAAACCTTATATAAGGATTGTTTTAACATTGAAATACAGCACCAGGATACAGATTGGGTTCCCCACATCATTTGCAGTTCTTGCAAAATAATGTTGTACATCAATAAGAAGGCGATTAAATATTCCAGACCAGCAATATGGAATAGACCATACAGTGAAATGTTTCGACAGTAACAAGACCAACTAAACTAATTCCGCCTCCTGAACCACTTGATGCTGATGTTATGGAAACAAATGATTTCACCTTATCAGTTCATGCTGAAAACATTGAGACTGTCGAAAAAGATTCAAACACTGTTACTAATGAATGTGCTAGTGACAACCTATCATATACTAGTGACACAGATAAAGAATTTCTACCATACAACCGTAAATCAGAACCAATACTCGTATCACAGTCAGAACTTAGTGATCTAGTCAGAGATTTAGGCTTATCCAAAGATGGTTCAGAGCATCTTGCTTCCTTTTTAAAAGAAAAGACATTTACTTAAGCCAGAAGCTACGATTTCTTATTATAGAAACAGAGATGAAGAATTTCGAAAATATTTCACAATGGACGAGGAATTGTCACTTTCATATTGTACCGATGTAAAAGGTCTAATGGATGAATTTCAAAATAACTCATACGATTCTGAAGAATGGAGACTGTTCATTGATTCTTCTAAACGGAGCATTAAGGCAGTTTTGCTGCATAATACCAACGTTTACGCTCCCATTCCGATTGCTCATTCCACAGTTATGGAAGAGCAATATGAAAAAATGAAGCAGCTTTTGATAAAAATAAAATATGCTGATCATAACTGGAAAATTTGTGGAGATCTGAAAATTGTAACAATATTGCTTGGCCAACAGTCAGGGTTTACACTTTATCCCTGTTATAAATGTCTGTGGAATAGCAGAGACAGGGAACGTCATTATAAGAAAAAAATTTGGCCAACAGGAGAATCGTGCACTCCTGGTGAAAAATCGCTGTCCCCTGCCTTATCTCGAAAAGTACTTATCAAAAAATTTTGAAAAAATTCTGGAATATTCTCCACGGGGTGTAGATTGAACGAAAATTATCACGAGTGCATTACCTTTAATAATTTTTCTGGTATTTAATAAAAACAAAAATTTCAAGGTCATCAGATTTCAGTAAAGATTGGAAAGAAACTTTGTTGAAAACTCATTTGGGGTGTGTTTTGTGAAGTCACTGATCATTTTATACCTCTGTAACAATTTTTTTTATTTTAAAAGCAATCAACGTACGGAAAACTAATTGCGCAAGTTCAACTTGCACTTGACCGGTTTTATTTAAAATACAATTGTGCTCTTTGATGATGATGTAATTTTTTTTACTATCTCCAAATATACGACGGATGCTGGTTGATAAGCTAGATCTATTGTTAAGTTGAAATCGAATTACAAAAGAATTTTTAAATACTACTTTCATGGGAAGAATAGTTTCGAGACTTTCTGAGAGATGCTGGTTGATAAGCTAGATCTATTGTTAAGCTGAAATCGAATTACAAAAGAATTTTTAAATACCTTTCATGGGAAGAGAAGTCCTGAGACTTTCCGAGAGATGACTGCACAAGCAAAAAAAAACCATATGATTTTCAGCCAGCCAACTCTCAGAAGATTCGTGTAAAATTTTTACGATATTTTGTCTATTAGTTTCCGAGTTAGAGCTGTTTGAGTGACGCTACTTTTCATTTTTGCAAAACGGTGGAACAAAAATAATTGATTGGTTGATTAAACATTCCTTTTTGATGGGAAAAAATACAGCTAGAACTCAAGAAGGACCTGAGAAGTATCATGGCACATCTGCTTCGTCGAAAGCAACTATATGTCGATGATTTAGTCAACTTAAATGCTGTCGTACAAACACCGATGATGTACCACGTTTAGGACGTCCAAATGAGGCAGTAACCCCAAAAAAACACAAAAAAAAATCCACCATATTGTTATGAATGACCACAAAGTGCAGTGAGAGAGATAGCTAGATAATAGAACACGTGGGGCGTATTTTGCATGAATATTTGCATACGACAAAGCAAGGTGGTCGATGGGTGCCGCGCACTGGCACGATTGATCGAAAACAGCATCGTGTTTAAGATTCAGAACGCTGTCTAACACTGTTTCGGCGTAATCCAAGGGAGTTTTTGCATGGTTTCGTAACAATGAACGAAACTTGGATTCACCACTATACGCCCAGGCAGTCCGCAGAGTGGCTGGAATCGCATAAAAGTCGACCGAAGCGTCCAAAATGACGAACATCAGCTCGAAGGGTTTTGGCTAGTATTTTTTGTGATGCTCATGAAATAATACTGATCAACTATCTTGAGAAGGGGTGCACAATCACCGGGGACTATTATGTTGGTTTATTGAACGTCTAAATGGTAAAATCAAGAAAAAAGGCCGCATTTAGCGAGGACAAAAGTGCTGTTTCACCAAGATAATACACAAACTCATAAGTCCATAAAATCGATGATGAAATTGGACCAATTGGGCTATGAATTGCTTCCTCGCCCATCGTATTTACCAGATCTGACTGTTGATTTGGATCAACTGAAGAAGTCGAATGGGAAACTGACCTATATTTTAGGGAGCTCGAGAAATCGTATTATATGAAAGGTATCCAAATGTTGGAAGATCGCTAAGATAAGTGTATAGCTCTTGAAGGAAGTTAGGGTGGAAAAAAAAAGTAACTACATATACAGTCCCTGGCCAAATTATTAGACGCACTGTATTTTTTTTAGTAATTTTATGTTTCTTAGGGGTTTCTATGCAATAATGGTATATTTAAACTACAATATTATTGATTTTTATTTAAAAGAATTGTTGTAGACTACATATTTGTATTTATTTTTAACATATGGCAACACTGTGTTGACAAAGTGATACATGAACGTAAAGAAGTACAAACCTGTATCAGTCACGATCGGAATCGAGTCAGGTACGGACGTGTTTCTGTGGCTTTATGGACTGTGATTGTTTGTTTAACAGTTTTATACTACTCAGTTATTAGTTTATTTTGTATGCAGTGTTTTAAAAAAAGTAATTGGACTATTTTCATTATGGGTAGAAAAGGCGATCTTTCACCACGTAAAAAAGCTGAAGTGAAGGCCCTTTTGATTGCGAAAACATTTACAAACCGAGAAATATCACGAAGATTGGAGGTTTCTGAAGCTAGTGTACGACGCATAAAAAAGAAAATTGAGTCAGGGAAGGAATTAAGCCCGAAAAGAAAGAAAAGATGCGGTAGAAAACCAATTTTCACTCCACGGTCAGAGAGATGTTTGAAGAAAATTTGTGTAGAAAACAGATTTGCTACCACAAAGGTAATAAAATCACAACTCCAGGATGCTAGCGTAAATGCTTCTGAGCGCATTGTTCGAAGAAAATTGAAAGAATTAGATTTTAAGGCCTGTCGCCCCGCCAGGAAGCCCAAGTTAACAGCTGCAATGAAAGCAAAGCGCCTGAAGTGGGCCAAACAATGGCAAGACAAAGATGTGGACTTCTGGAGATCGGTAAGATACAGCAATTTAATCAATAATTGATACATTATTATCATTTTCAGTTAAATAAAGCAAATAAACATGGAAGTTTATATATTTTTCCTATTTTTGACAGGTCTGCTTCAGTGACGAAAGCACATTCGAAATTTTGCAGAATAAAGCTCAGTATGTGCGTCGTCGTCATGGAGAAAAGTTTCATCCTGATTGTGTCGTCCCGACGGTTAAACATCCCACCAAAGTGATGATTTGGTCAGTCATCAGCGGCAAGGGCATTGGACGTCTCTACGTCGTCAAAGGAATAATGAGGCAAGATCGGTACAAAGAAGTATTACAAAATCGGTTGATTCCGCAGCTCAGAGAATGGTTTCCATATGGGGAACCATTCACTTTCATGCAAGATGGAGCTCCCTGCCACACTGCTCGGTCTGTTAAAGCTTTTTTGGCAGAAAAAAATATCCCTCTGTTGGATTGGCCGGGTAATAGCCCTGATATGAACCCCATTGAAAATGTGTGGGAGCTGATGAAAAGAGAAGTGGCTAAAGATGTGATTACCAACAAAACCCAGCTCCTAGAAAAGATTATTCATGTGTGGAATCATCATCCTCAAATGCAGGAGACAGTACAATCTTGCATTGATAGCATGCCGCGCAGAATTAAAGCTTTGATAGCGGCTAAAGGTGGCTCAATTAAATATTGACTTTTACTAACATTAATTTCACTTTTCTTTAAAACTTAATAAACTTATGCTTTTCTAAATTAATGCTGTTTTATTTATGTCAAATAAATAGGTAATTGATTGGATAATATAAAAATAAAAAACAAATCAATTTAAAATAATAAAACGGTACAATATCACTCGGTAATTAATATTTTACATGAAATCTTGCAGTGCGTCTAATAATTTGGCCAGGGACTGTAGACGCAGTAGCCAAGTTTCGGTAGGAAATAGTATCATTTTCACGCTAAAATCCTTCTATTATAAAAATTTTCAATTAATGGGCTAATTTAATCGTGGGTTGGCCGGACATACAATCTATTTTAAAATAATTTATGATCATCTAAGCCTATTAAACCGTATTAGCCATTGAATGGGCTTATTTCCATACTAGACTTCCGAACTGATAATATGCAAAATGGAGCTTGTGAGTCTGATTAATTGCTAACAGACATGCATATCTTACATGTTGCTGCGGGAAGCTATCAATCACAAATGTCATCGTAATTGAAGCGTAGAAATCCCAATTTATTCCCGTAAAACAGATCAAAAAATAGATGTTGGTAATACGTGGTTCAGAAATGAGCTGTTGCACATCAGCACGATAATGGCAGGACTTGTTGCGTTTGGTAAATCGTGGACCGAATAACATATAACAATAAAATGTTGTAGGATCTAAAAATGCCTTATGTCATCGTGTGGTAGGATGGTGACTAAAATAATTTTTAAACCGACCCTGTAATAGTGTGTGCTAGCGCATTGATCGATCATTAAATATTAGGGCTAAATTTACGAGGGCCGCCTTTTAAGTTTTTACAAACGACCACTAGATGGTGCTATTGAGATGTGACATTACCATTGTTGTAAAATTTGGCTTTTGTTATTGTTAAAACAGTTTTGTGAACAAATGGAAAGTAGGTTTTCTACATTGTCAAGGGTAATACTACAAACTAAGGTGGTTTATTTCCGATTTGTAACAAATTTCCGGTACAATTTGGAATTACCCATTATTAAATTTCGGTTTTGTCTTTTACATTGACAAAAAGGGAAGGAAAGTTTTTGGGGTGATTTAAAAGCGATATTTATGTTGTCTTTTGCGAGTATATATGCAATTTCAATACAAAAGACAAAACTCGTAAATACAAAGACTCTGGAGTTTATAAACTGTCATGTAATAAATGTAATAGCTGTTATATAGGTCAAACAGGGAGAAATTTAAAGAACCTCAAACATCTTTTAAATTAAACAAAGAAAACTCCAACTTTGCTAACCACTTCCATCAAACAAATCATATTTTTCCAGACATAAATCTATAAATATTACATAAAGCACAAAAAGGGAGAAAATTAAATATTTTAGAAGCTCTACAAACACAATAAAAATAAGGATATAACCCTTCCGCCTGTTTACCGTATTTTAGAAGAGTGTTTTTTAGATATATTTTCGAAGAAGGAATTTTATAAAAAATTTTAAGAATAAACTGAAAAATACGAGGCTGGTTTGAAAAGTCCGTGCAAAAATAAAAACTACTTATGTGTTTGGGGTAAACCTTTTTTATTTTTCGACATAGTCTCCTTTTAGGCTTATACACTTCGTCCAACGATGTTCTAGTTTGTTGATCCCTTCCGAATAATAGGATTTGTCCAAGTTTGCAAAATATCCATTAGTGTCTGCAATCACCTCCTCGTTTGAATAAAATCTTTGTCCCGCCAGCCATTTCTTCAAATTGGGGAACAAATAGTAGTCCGAGGGAGCCAAGTGTGGAGAATAGGGGGATGTGAAACGAGTTGGAATCCTATTTCCATTAATTTTGCGACCACAACTGCTGAGGTGTGTGTGCTGGTGTGTTGTCGTGATGGAAAAGGACTTTCTTGTGGGCCAATCGCGGGCGTTTTTCTTGCAGCTCGGTTTTCAAACGGTCCAATAACGATGAATAATATTCACCTGTAATAGTTTTACCCTTTTCCAGATAGTCGATGAGGATTATCCCTTGCGAATCCAAAAGACAGTCGCCATAACCTTTCCGGCCGAAGGAACGGTCTTCGCCTTTTTTGGTGCAGATTCCCCCTTGGTAACCCATTGTTTAGATTGTTGTTTGGTCTCAGGAGTTTAGTAATGTATCCATGTTTCATCCACAGTGACGAAACGACGCTTAAAGTCCTCCGGATTCTTCTGAAACAGCTGCAAACCATCCTTGCAACACTTCACACGATTCCGTTTTTGGTCAAGCGTGAGCAATCGCGGCACCCATCTTGCGGATAGCTTTCTCATGTCCAAATGTTTATGCAAAATATTATGTACCCGTTTAGTCGAGATGCCCACAGCACTAGCAATCTCACGCACCTTAACTCTTCTGTCAGCCATCACCATATCATGGATTTGATCAATGATTTCTGGAGTCGTAACCTGCACAGGCCGTCCAGAACGTTCAGTGTCACTTGTGCCCATATGGCCAGTCCGAAAATTTTGAAACCACTTATAAACTGTTCTAATCGAAGGTGTTTTAGTCTCCTGAGGCGTTTTGCCTTTCATAAAGTAATGTTTAATCACCACACGAAATTCTTTTTCGTCCATTTCTTGAAAATCACTCGACTTCCTTGATTCACACGAATGCCAAACACAAAGAAATAGACCAATATGGCTGAAACTTGGTGTGCGTTCATTCAAGAGATGCTACTAACTAAACATGACCTCGATACGCGCCGGTGGTGCCATCTCTCGGACTTTGCACGGACATGGGTAATTCTAAATCGTACCGCAAATTTGTTATAAATCGTAAATAAACCACCTAAGTTTTTAGTATTACGCTTGACAATGTAGAAAACCTACGAAACTACAGAAGCAGGTAGATAAAAAATAAGTGACAAATAACAAGATAATTCGTTTCATTTCGTTTAAAATGTACTGTCACAAACTCACACCTCGATTATACAATTGTTATTGTTAAAACAGTGGCAGCTCCGAAATTGGCCAAATAGTTTGTTTACAGTGAGCGTTAAAAAAAAACAGTTTTGTGCACAAATGGAAATTTCACGTGAAGGTTTACATTGGATGATTTTTTACGATTTTAGTAAAGGTCTAACTGAACAACAATATCTCGAATCGCTTTGTTCAGGTTTTGGTAATGAATGACTATCAGAAGAGTCTGTTTACAATCGGTTTGCAGAATTTCGTCATGGTCGTGCTTCCGTCAGCGATGAATTTCGTGAAGATCGACCAAAATCGGTTGTTGTTCCAAAAAACAGCAATGCTCTGCACAAGATGATTGAAGATGATTAGCATGTGACTTACCGTGAGACAGAAGCATCCTTAGGCATATTGAAGACTGCAGTAGCTTCGATTTTATAAGGACATTTAGCTGTGAAAAAGATCTGTCACCGATGGATTTCGCATAATTTGACCGAAACTCAAAAACAGGCTCGTGTCAATTGGTGTAAAGGAATGTTCACAAAACTCGACCGAGGATATGAAAAATCCGCATACAACATCGTAACAGAAGACGAAACTTGGATATATTCGTACGAGCCGGAAACTAAACAATTAACTATTTGGGTATTCCAAGATGAATCGAATGCAACAAAAGAGGTTCGTTCGCGAAGCACTTCAAAGAAAATTCCAAGGGTTCCGAGGGTTCACACTGTGGACCTCTCCTTTTTAATTAGTTCATTAATGATATTGGTGAGATGTTCAATCATTCTGAATATCTTTTATTTGCGGATGACTTCAAATTGTACAGAGGAATAGAAAATGTAAACGATGTTACGCGTCTGTAGGAAGATCTGCGTCGACTCTATCACTGGTCAGAAAGAAATGGCTTAAGTCTAAATGTTAAAAAGTGTTTCTGCATTTCCTTTGGTAGTAAGCGGAATGTTGAGCATCATTGGTATAGTTTGAACGGCGCCCTGTTTGAGCCGGTGTTGGAGATTCGTGACTTGGGTATGCTTTTGGACAGTCAACTTAATTTTCGTGGCCATATTAATAATATTCTGAGACTGGGTCTCAGAAATCTTTGTTTTGTTACCAGATATAATAAGCAATTGTCGGCTAGCACGTTTAGAGTGTTGTATTTTTCAGTGGTCCGCTCTGGTTTGAAGTATGCTTCGGCAGTGTGGTCATCATCTTACCAGTGCCATATTGCTGAGATTGAGTCAGTGCAGCGTAGATTTCTACGAACTTTAGCTTTTAAAGCTGGAATAAATATTTATCTCGATCATGCTACATAAAAAATATAAAAATAAAATATCTGATTTCGATGCAGTGAGTGAAAATATTATTCGGATCAATTTGACTGTAAACCAACAGCCAATAACAATTCTTGGGTTATATGCAATATCTGATGATGAACCAATAACGAAAAAGGACGAATTTTTTGAACGGGTCAGCGATGAAATTCTAAAAATTGGAACATCAAGAGAAGTAATAATACTTGGAGACCTGAATAGTAGAGTTGGTCAAAGAAATGAAATGACGACGTAGTAGGGCCCCATGGAGAAATTGCTATAAACGACATCGGCCAGAGATTAATTGCATTGTGCCAACAACATCAGCTAAAAATAACCAATGGATTCTACAAACATAAAAAAATTCATACATACACCTGGGTTCAACACACAAGAAGCCTTAAATCTGTAATTGACTATGTAATGGTTAAACAGAAGACAAATTTAAAAATTAATGATGTAAGATCCTATAGAGGTGTGACATGTGGATCAGATCATTATATGGTCAAGGCAAAGTTTATAGTCCCATTTAGATCCAAACAACGTGCAGATAAGAGAGAAGAAACTGACCAGACAGAAGAAGTATCAACAAAACAATATAAAATAGATAGCTTAATTAATGAAAGTACACAAAAGTTATACCAACGTAGACTGGACGAAAAACTCTTCGGAACAAGAAACCGACAGCCACTAGAAATTGTATATGAAAATATAGTAAACAGTATTAGAACCGCTGCAGAAGAGGCAGTTGGATTAAAAACTAAAAAGCATAGTTACAAACTCTGGTGGAATAACGAGATTGAAGAATTAATAAGTCGGAAAAAACAACTATATCTTAAATGGTTAAACACCCAACAACAAGAAGACAAAGAGCAATATTTAGACTTGAAAAGGACAACAAGGAGAATAATAAACGTAGCAAAGAAGGAGATATGGGACAAAAAGTGTATGGAAATCAACACATATTTAGGAGGAAAAAAGTGTTCAGAATCATGGAAGTTCATAAAAAACGTAACATCGAACTCTAAAAATAAAGCAAACATTCAAACTGTATCAATAAAGAAATGGATGGACCACTACAAGATACTATTATCAGAAAACAGAGATGAATACCTGGTGAATACACCAACGGATATACTCATAGAGGGAGAAACAATCGTGGTTGACGTTGATACAGTTAAAAAAGCAGTTAGTAAATTGAAGAATGGTCGAGCTGCAGGACCAGGAGGAATTCCCGCTGAACTGATTAAATGTAGGTCAGGAAAGCTGTTTGATCAGCTTACCTGGTGTATAAATCAGTATATAAATGGCGCGAGTGTGCCTGAGGAATAGAAAGAGGCTTACATATCATCCATTCATAAAAAGGGAAACAAGCTTGACTGTTCTAACTATAGAGGAATATCAGTGACCAGTACTCTGAGCCGTCTTTATGGGAGAATTATTCGGGATCTCATTGAAGAGGAATATAGAGCTAAAGAAGAAGAAGAGCAATCTGGATTTCGAGCTGGAAGAACCTGTACCGATAATGTCTTCACCCTAAAACAAATAACAGAAAAAAGGTCAGCTACCAACCAAGAAACCCACCTTATGTTCATAGATCATCAGAAAGCCTATGATACAGTCCCCGTGAAAAAATTGTGGAAACTCTTACAGGAAACCAATGTTAACCAGACAATTATAAGAGCTCTTAAGAATTTATATACAGGAGCCTCATCACAAATAAAGGTTGGCAACAGAGTGTCAAAGAAATTCCTAGTGGATAAAGGTTTGCGTCAGGGATGCTGTATATCACCTACATTATTTAAAATATATGTAGCGAGGGCCTTATACCAATGGAAGAGGAAATGTAATGGGATGGGTATTGACATTGGCAGAACATGCCTATACACTCTTCAGTTTGCTGACGATCAAGTCATCATAGCAAATGATAGGGACGATTTAGAGTATATGGCTCGAAAATTGCATACTGAATATAAGAACTGGGGACTAGAGCTTAACACGCAGAAAACTAAATACCTCCCTATAGGAACGGAACCATCGAATATCCAGCTAGACAATCAAGAAGAAATAACCAGCTGCCTCTCATACACGTATCTGGGTGTAGAATTCGACACGTCATGCAAAGATGATAGCGAGATTAACAAACGAATAACACAAGCTAGAAGAGCAATAGGATGCCTAAACGGTATACTATGGAGCGATAACATCGGAAAGAGACGCAAATATAACATATATGAAACTTTCATTAAAAGTAGTCTAACCTACGGCTCAGAGACGTGGAGAATATCAGACCAGAATCGCAGGAAACTTGAGGCAACTGAAATGGACGTATTTAGAAGAACATTAGGTATATCACGAAGAGATAGAATTCGAAATGACGAAGTAAGACAGCGAATGGGGATAGATGGATCCATTATAACAGACATCGAACAGAAACAGCTGATATGGTACGGGCATGTACAACGGATGGAAGAAACCAGATTACCCAAAATCGCCATGCAATGGATACCACCGAATCACAAAAAACGAGGACGACCTAAAAAAACATGGAAGGAGAGCATTAATAAAGCTATGAGTGCTCGAGACCTGAGAGAAGATCAATGGATGGATCGATAGGAATGGAAGTTGGGCATCGGACAACGACGAAAGACGTTTTAAACCGATATATTATTATTATAAATATTTATAAGGATGCGAGTTTTCATATTGACTATGGGGTGATTATGAACGCTTTTGGTGTGCCTACTTTGGAGAAGCGTAGGGATCTTGCAGATGTGTTATTCCTATATAAACTCCTGAATGGCTTTGTTTCCTGTCCACCACTTTTGGAGAGCGTCCAGCTTAATACTATTCATAAGACTCGTGACAGTGTACTGCTCAGTATTCCATTTCACAGTGCTAATTATGGCTATTACAGTCCTCTCACGAGAATGTGCCGATTATTTAATACATACAGCCTTGATCCCTTCAGTTGTAGCGAATTTAAAATGCTTGTAAGCGCGATCGGGATCTGAGGTGTTAAACTGTTGTAGTGCATTGTGTTTTAACATTATTTTGTTTTTTATATTACTATTGTAATTTTGTTATTATATTACTATTGTAATTGGCTTGTCCGTTAAAACAAAAAATAAATAAATAAAAAAAAAATTATCGCTTGTTTCTTTGGTTATACTGGATATGTTGCAACCATTGCTTTAGGACATCGAAAAACAGTTAATGCTGAATGATATACAATAGTTTGTTTGCCAGAAGTCGTCGATGAAATCAGGAAAAACAACCGAAAACATAGCATCATTGCTCAATATGACAATGCGAGCTTTCACACAGCACGTCAAAAAATTGATTATTTGACGGAGAAAAGCATCGAAATAATGTTTCATTGCCCGTATTCACTTGATTTAAAGCCTAACGACTTCTTTTTGTTCCCGAATGTCAAAAAAAAAAATGCGTTGATCGCGATTTTCATCACCTCAAGAAGCTGTTGAGTCCTTTCAAAACAATGCTTTTGAAATATAAACTTCAGAATAGTAAAAATGCTTCGAGAATTGGTTCGAACACATGCAAAAGTGTATAAACCTTGAAAGCGAATATTTTGAAAAACAATAAAATGATTTGCACCAAAAAATTTCTTTCTATCATTATTTTTGTAAAAACTTAAAAGGTAGCCCTGGTATAAATTAAATTTAATCAAACACTTTTTAAACTGGGGTTAAAAATTCCACTGTATGTTGGTAACTTTAGTCAAAATTTCACCAAATCCACCATACCACCACTCACACGGCCAGATAGTTTTATTGCAAAGACACCTGTTGAGAAAGCGAACTTGTTGGCTGAACTCTTTGCTTCACATTCTACTGTCGATTTCCAAGGAAAAACACCACCTACTATTCCCATAGTGCAGTCAAGGATGCCCGATATTGTCTTCAAACAGCGTATCATAAAACGTATTATGATGAAGCTAGACACCAAAAAGGCTTCAGGCGCAGACGGAATACCTGCCATAGTTCTCAAGAACTGTGCGAGGGAACTAACACCAGTTTTCTGTAGACTTTTCAACCTATCCTACAGAAAGGGAATATTTCCTTCCTGCTGGAAATGTGCCACAGTTCAGCCGATACCTAAAAAAGGCAAGAAACTACCGACCAATCGCACTACTCTCAATAATATCGAAAGTCATGGAAAAGGCTATCAATCAGCATCTTATAAAATATCTTGAAGGATTCAACATTATTAGTGATCACCAATATGGCTTTCGTAAAAATAGATCAACAGGAGATCTTCTGACTTATGTAACACATGTTTGGAACAACGCAATTGAACACTTTGGAGAATCTCGAGCGGTTGCTCTTGACATATCCAAGGCATTTGACCGTGTTTGGCACGATGGGCTGTTGGCTAAGCTACGTTCTTATGGTATGTCTGAAAAGTTCTGTTTGTGGCTCTCATGTTTCCTCAGAGAGCGTTCTTTACGAGTGGCAGTCGATGGATTTCTTTCTAATTCAATACCTTCACTATCAACGCCGGTGTGCCCCAAGGTTCCATACTGTCTCTTACTCTCTTCCTCATTTATATTAACGATCTGCTGGAAAAGACCGAGAATCCAATCTACAGCTTTGCAGATGACAGTACACTTATCTCTTCATTCACTTTGAACGCTCGGACATCGACTACTCAGACGAATATCCGCAGACAGCAGGAAGTCATTCAACTTAACAAAGACCTGGAAGAAATTTTATCTTGGGGTGACAGTAACCAAGTGGAATTTAACGCTACAAAAACCCAGGCGGCAGTTTTTTCTAAAAAAGTTAACGTTGCAGAACCCGACATAGTTATATCGGGGCACTCCATCCCTCTAACATCGTCACTCAATCTTTTGGGCGTTAATTTGGGAGTAAATATGTCCTGGCATGAACATGTTGCAGGCATAGCAAGGAGAGCTTCTCAAAAGTTGGGAATATTGTTTCGAACCAGAAAGTTTTACACTCCACAACAACTGTTAATTCTTTACAAAGCTCAAATTCGACCAACTATGGAATACTGCTCCCAGGTTTGGAGCTCCGCTCCCAAACATACACTGCATTTGTTGGATTATATCCAGAGAAGAGCTATTCGTCTGATTGGACACCCGGAACTGACCGACGGCCTTGATTCGCTGGAACATCGAAGAACGGTTGGCGACTTGAGCCTATTCTACAAGTACTTTCATGGAAAGTGTTCGAAGGATGTGGCCCGTTTAATTCCTCCCAGAGCGGTGCATATTAGAAGTACACGTCGCGCTAATACTTCACATCCGTATGAGGTTCAGCTTGTTACTCCTCGTACAACGCTCTTCAAGCAGTCTTTTATATGGAGAACATCATCCCTTTGGAATAGTTTGCCCAGGACTGTGTTTCCCATCGAGTACAATCTACAGCGATTCAAGAACAACGTGAATCGCTTTCTCCGCACACGTGTCGCTCCTGTAGCGCTTTAGGGACTTCCCTGTAGCACGTGTGCTAGACCCATAAAAAAAAAAAACTTATAATCTGAAACTTACAAACACTATATTCTATTAATAAATTTAAAATGAAATAACAATTGAACAGAAAGCACGTGTGGCAGTCGACAGATTTCTTTCTAATACCTTCACTATCAAGGTTTCATACTGTCTCCTACTCTCTTTCTCATTTACATTAACGATCTGCTGAAAAGGATCAGGAATCCAATCTACATCTTTGCAGATGACAATACGCATTTATATCTGCAAACAGCAGGAAATCGTTCAACTTAACAAAGACCTGGAGAAAATTCTATTTTGAGGTGACAGTAACCAAGTAGAATTTAACGCTACAAAAACCTAGGCCAGGGGTCGGCAATCTTTTAACTAAGGGGTGCCAGTTTTCATCCATACAACATTTTGCGTGCCGACATAGGTACTTACTACAACTAAAATTAACAAAAATTAACTTAAATTAACATAAAATATTGCTTTTAGAAGCTTTAATTACAAAAAAATTTGAACATTTAACAAATAATTTATTGTCCTAGGACCTAGTGTGAACCCTGTGCTTGAAGTTCTTTAGAGAGTTTTCTTATATCCGGTTCATGTCTGGTTATTTTCAGTGTCACACATGCTTCCGAGTTGTCTGTTGTCAGCCTGCTTCGGTACGGGTTTAAAATCACTCTCATATGGGAAAAAAGTTGTTCACAGATATAGGATAAGCATGGCAAACGCTACTTTCTTAAGACAAATAAATTTCTCTGGTAAACTCATCCAACAACTGAGTATCTCGTTTGAATGGTTCTGGCAGTCACCTTTTAATCCCCTTCTTAATTCTACAAATTTCGTGTTCAATAACTCGGAGCTTTTAAATTCAATGTATTGAAGATCAAAATCATTAATTTCCATCCATGAGAAAAGAGATATGTCAAAGCAACTGCTGGAAAAATCCATTAAATCTGGTTTGATTAAAAAGTGAACATAGGACCATGTTTATCAAAATCCTGACCCCTCTCGATAAATTCCTCTTTTAAATTAGTCATATATTTAAGAATTTCGTCTATTAGCGCACCATCGTCGACACTGGATATATAAGTTTTTAAATTTTGAAAATATTTATATGTGTTTGTAGTAATATCGCTGATAAATAAATCTATTTTTAATTTGAATGATTTCCAGGATTCGTATAAATCCACAACTGTTTTGCCTGAATCTTGTAACTTTAAGTTGAGTTCACTGAGTTGGTTTGTAATATCAGTAAGAAACATTAACATACAGATCCAGTTCTTATCTTCTAGTTCAGGATAAGCATCCACTTGATTTTTTTCCAACAAGAACGATTTAATTTCGCCCAGACATTGCACAAATCTAGAGAGCACTTTACCACGGCTGAGCCAGCGCACATTATTGTGCAATGGTATATCAGAATATACACTTTCTAATTCCTGCAGAAACGCCTTAAATAGTCTATGGATCAGTGAAGAACGACCGACAATGTAAACTATTTTAACCACCCTATCCATCATGGATTTTAAACTTCCAGCGGAGATTTTAGCGCACAAACTCTCTTGGTGAATTATGCAATGAAAATTCAAAACTGATCGACCCATGCGTTCAATAAGAAGGGAACAAATCCTTTATGTCTCCCAATCATAGCATGAGTGCCATCTGTTGTTATGCAAAATTTTTTATTTAAATCAATGTTCCGCTTTCCAAAATGTTTAACAAATTCTGAAAATATATCCTCTCCTCTTGTAGTTCCCTGCAATGGGATTAGACAAGTCAGCTCTTCATACACACTGCCATCATCGAAGTATCGCGCAACGATTGCCAGACGGGCAATGTCATTAATATCGACACTTTCATCCAATGCTACACTAATTCGTCTCTCGATGGTTCGGGCTGATGCCGGTATATCCCTAATCCTGACCAATATCGTATCGTTATTGGGCAAGTCGTCGAATAAAATCTTGCCAGTACTCAAAAACGTTTGCTTCATAAATTCTTCGTCAGTGAACGGCCTACCCTTTTGTGCCAACGATTATGCAATTTTGAAACTGCGTTCAGTTACCTGTTTTTGTCCTTGGAAAACTTTGCTAAAGAATGTTGACTGTTTTTCGTATTGTTTACTTGCTCTTTGTATTGCCTCCCTTTTATCAGCGTTATCTTTAAATGACGATTCATGTTTTATCTGGAAATGTCGTTGAACACTAGATGTCCGGAAAACTACGCTTTCCCGACATAGGACACAAATGACCCGATCGTTTTGCTATACAAAACCGTAATCTGTTGTCCATGAAGTTTGAAATGATCGAACGTCTACCTTCTGTTTCTTCGCGGCCATAACGCAACGTAATTTTAATTTTTAAACATTTCGACGACTATTGACTGGAACGGATGTTACTTCTATACTAAATGATCCAAACGTGTAGCCGCTTGCTATATATAGAAAAATAATGTTTCCAGAAAATTCCAATAATTACGTTTATTAAATTTCTTAGAACAAAAATTATGATCTACAGCGCGCCCTAAAGTTCGGCAATATAAAAAGAGTTGCGGCGCGCGTAGGAACAATTGAAGTCAAGTCAAACAAAAACCGCTTTATAGCGGCTCTTTTGATCTGAATTGAGGACGTTTATTTGTGTTTTTGCCTACGCTTATATTTTGAAGTTTGCCGTCTTTAATACTTACCGAAATTAAAGCCAAACCAATGCATTCAGTAAAATTATAAATTACAAAATATATATTTTGTAGTTTTTGGTAATAATACCTAGTGACCTATATAATATATCGTTTTTGTTTGTATCGTAAAAGTAATACTGTTTTCGATTATTTACTTAATTTCGAAACATGTCACAGATTACAGAATTAATGTCTAAACTTTGAATGGGTACGCGTGCCATTCAAAATTGCTTGGCGTGCCAGAGATGGCACGAGTGCCATAGGTTGTCGACCCCTGACCTAGGCGGTAGTTTGTTCTCAAAAAAGTTAACGTTGCTGAATCCGACATAGTTATGTAGTTTATCAAAGATAAAAAAAGATATCCACACAAATCCAAAGGCGTTTTGAAGAGGAAGAGTATTTCTTTCAGACCCCATTAACGGTTTCATAAAAAAAAAATTACCTTTCGATGTAAAATAACCTCAAATATCTTGAAAAACCGTGATTTTCGAAATTTTAGGTTAGCATATCTCGAAAACCGGAGCCATCAGAGAAATTCTGACCTCGGATTCGAATTTAGCGCGCCAAAAAACCTTCGCAAAAGTATATTCTGGTAAAAAATTTGTCGGCCTATGTAAATACTTTACATTGATAGCAATAAGTTTTCAGTTATTATTACTGTCACAACTGCAACATTCTCACAATTATTTATGTTGAGGCGAAGCAAAACAATAAAAATAACTTATTAATAATGCAAAATATTTGCTGTACTTATCGTTAAAAGTTATATATTTTCAAGACGTCTTTGTATCTTATGTTTGATAAATAGAATGAAAATAATGCAAAGGCGTATAATTACTTCCACATTAGCGAAGACATTAAATATTTATAAATCGATAAAGATAATATCTTTAATTTTACGTTACCTCTTTTAGTGCAGTAAAAAAAGGTAAAAATAATGATGAGGTAGGCGTAGTTTAGATACAGCAACATTACGATTTTATCCTCTCTGGGGTATCAACAGGAATACTGTGCTGAGTTTTGGACCTCGAAAGACTTGTGTTTTTTTGTTTATAAACAATTTAAGCTTCTAAAAACGTTTTTTTGAGCTTAAAATGTAAATAATTCCGGTTAGATAAGTCAGATTAGTTCTAAGTCGCTCAAGTACGTACATACATATCCTACAAAATTGAAAAATAGTCAAAAAACGGTTTTTTTTTTTTTTCTAAATTTTAATGTACAGGGTGATTCAAAGATAGAGTAAAGTTCATTATCTCATTTGTTTGGGGAATGACGAAAAAATGTTACATACAATAGTTTTAGGGAATGTTAAAAATTATTTTTGAGTATACAGGATACTTCAAAAAAATTTGGCCGATATAACATATGTTTTTTTTTAAATGGAACATTCTATTTTCTAACTTATTTTTAGTAATGTTATATACCTAAACCTAGTAGTTTTTCTAATATTTCAATTTAAAAAAAAAAATACTAGTTTTCAGTTTTGTAAGAAATTGCCGGTAGTGCCATTGTTTCTGAAGGTGGAATATTCATAATTGGTACGAGCGTTCTATAGAGATGAAAAAAAAGATATATGTAAAGAAATTTGAGTTAGATGCTACAGGGTGTTCTATATAAAATTATACATTTCGATTATTTTAAATTGAAAAATCTCAAATTTTTTAAATGGCCCATCTGATAGATTTTACAAAACCCTCCAACTCTTATTATGTATGTCATATACCTATTTCTAATAGTTTTCGATTTATTTTGAATTTTTCAATTTTTACCCCTGTTTTTAATACATTTACGCTATAAACATCATAGATACCAAGACAAAACAAAAACGTAGGCATTGTCAAATTTTGACATGTCTATTAAGCAAGTAAAAATAGTTTAATTTGTTGTAGTAAGTGACATATAAAGGTAATAGTTATGGATTTTCCTAAAAATTAATTAATTGATATGGTTTATATACTTTGTGAGGCGGGAAAAAATTACCTTTTGGCAGTAAGGCTTTACGGAGTGAAGTACCCTAATAGACGTATACCATCTAGAAAAAATATTTTCAGTGCTTAATGCAGAAGTGTCAAACTCAATTTTGCAGAGGGCCATATATTAATTTATTTTAGAATGTGTAGGCGGGCCAGATTCAAATAAAAAAAATGTACTGAATTATTATAACATTTTATTTACTTAATTATATAGTATATAATATACGGTTGTTAAAAATTATGATTCTTCATTGCGATCGCGGGCCTTATTGATACGTCCCGGGGGCCGGATGCGGCCCGCGGGCCGTATCTTTGACATCCCTGGCTTAATGGAACGGTTTGATGGTAGTGGTAGCGTTAAGTATACGAAACGGAAAGTAGTAAACCAGAATGCTACCAATGAGGAAAAAGAAATGGAGATTTTACTTCATGTTGAAGATAATCCCCAGGTCAGCAGCAGTCAAACCAGCTGACTATCTAATACATCCCAATCTACAGCTAATTACACCACGAGAAAATACAAGTATCATCCTTTCATATGGAGCTACACCAAGAACTTCAAGACCGTGATTTTGAACGGCGAGTAAACTTCTGTACCACCATGAATGGAGCAATATAGGCCGATCCAAAGAAGTTGATAACTTGAAAGGGAACAAATGTGGATTCAACAAGACGGAGCTCCTGCTCATTTACCACCGGGAAGTTCGGGAATTTTTAAACGATCGTTACCCACAAAAATGGATCGGTAGGGATGGATTCATTTAGTGGCCCCCTCGATCATGTGACTTAACACCCTTTATACTTCTTTTTGTGGGGCTACATTAAAGAGCGTGTTTAAGTAAACCCCCTACAACACCAGTAGATATGGAAATAGGATACGGGATGCGAGCAGAAACAATAATGCCCTTTATACTAAGGAAAGTGAAGGAAAATATAGTAAACGATTAAACATGTGTATTCAAGTTCACGGGCATATTTTTGAACAGTTATTACATCATAATAATTAATCATTAGATAAGTTAAACTATATTAAAATTATTATTAACTATGGGTTTATGTTTTCACAATAACGTAAGTGTATTAAAAAACAAGGGTAAAAATTGAAAAAATTCAAAATAAATCGAAAACTATTAGAAATAGGTATATGACATACTTAATAAAAGTTGAAGTTGAAAAACTAATAATATACAGGGTGTGCCGCTTAAAAATTTGAGATTTTTCAATTTAAAATGTATAAATTTATTTTGAACACCCTGTACTATCTAACTCAAATTTCTTTACATATATCTTTTTTTTTCATCTCTATAGAACGCTCGTACCAATTATGAGTATTCCACCTTAAGAAACAATGGCGCTACTGGTAATTTTTTACAAAACTGAAAACTAGTATTTTTTAAAAAAAATTGAAATATTAGGAAAACTACTAGGTTCAGGCATGCAACATTATTAATGAATAAAATTTTACGCAAAATAAATTAGAAAATAGGATGTTCCATTTAAAAAAACATATGTTATATCAGCCACACTTCTTTGAAGTACCCTGTATACTCAAAAATATTTTTAAACTGTGCACCTTAACATTCCCTAAAACTATTGTATTCAAGATTTTTTCGTCATTCCCGAAACAAATGAGATAATGAACTTCACTCTACCGTTAACTCACCCTGTACAGGCCGACTAAGTGAACCGATCAGCTTGAAACTTTCAGAAAATATGCCTTTTATTATAGCTAAAATACCCGGAAATTTTGGTACAAAAATATTGAACCCAGTGGGCATAATTGAATTTGATATTTAAAATTTGAATTGCTCGCCATTTTATGCCATTTGGTCTAAAATGGATCTTTTTTTTTTAAATTTAGGTTTCAATGATGCCATTATAAATTTTTTTTTGGAGTCATTTCAACCGTTTTCATTTATTAATCAGATAACAACAAATAACACAAATATAATTGGATGCAAGAAACACGAAACTTAAAATCAATAATAGACTACATTATAATTAAAAACGATACCACTATCAAAATGTGGAACAGACCATAGACTATTAATAGCAAATATAAAAGTACCGTGGTACAAGACAATAAAGCAAAAAGAAACAATACAACCTCCAACAGATATATGACCACATAAAAGAATGCATCAAACAGGCGGCCCTAGAAGCATTAGGTAAAGCAGACAACGAGAATAAGAAACATAAAATTAGAATCTGTGAAAAAACCAAAGAATCTATAAAGGAGAAAAAAAGACTATACGAAAAATGGGTGAATACAAAATCAGAAGAAGATCTACAGAGATATAAAGAGAAAAATGCAGAAACGAGGAGGATGATAAACAAAGAAAAGAACGAGAGATGGGAAAAATCGTGCGAACATATAGAACAGTATATAGGAGGAACTAGAAGCACAGAGTCATGGAGAATAATAAAGCATTAAGGACCAACAATAGAAAGAAGATGTATATAGAGTATATCCCAGAAAGCGAGTGGGAAGAATATTATAAGAAGCTGCTAACAGAAGATAGACAAGAATTCCAGGAAGAGAACCCTGAAGAAGAACAGAATAAGGAAAAAAAAAGAGATAGAACTAAGCTATGAAGAAGTAAAGAAGACAATAAAACACTCAAAAATAATAAATCTGTAGGGCCTGGGGGTGTCGTAAATGAAATGATTAAGTACAGGTCTAATAAATTACATCGAATGCTGAGAGAAATATGTTCCACAGAGCGATAAATGGAGAAAAAATACCAGAGGAATGGTCAAAAGCCTATATAGTATCTATATTAAAAAAGGGAGACCGCAGGAAATGCACAAACTATAGAGGCCTAAGCATAATATCGAGTATGGGACGTTTGTATGGAAAAATTATTAAAAATATCATAGAGGGAAAATATAAAAGGAAAAATTGGAGAAGACCAAGCAGGCTTTACGGCCGGAACATTATGTCTAGACCACATATACACTATAAAACAAACAATGGAAAAAAACTGGCAAAGAATAGAGAAGTTCATCTAGCCTTCATAGACATAAGAAAGGCCTATGACTCAGTACCAAGACAAAGATTATGAACGCAATGAAAGAAATAGCATTGACAAAGATCTAATATACGCAGTAAAAGCTCTCTACGAAAACAACACAGTGACCATAAAAATAGGACATAAAATAGGGAAGAGACTCCAAACATCAAAAGGCCTATTACAAGGATGCTCTACATCCCCCACACTATTCAAAATATACCTCGAACAAACATTAAAAAAATGGAAGCAAAAATGTAGTGGAATGGGAGTCCCAATACGAGAAGATTACTTATATACTCTAAGTTTCGCAAACGACCAAGTAATCATAGCGCAAGATAAGGAAGACCTCAGTTATATGGTAAAGAAAACTGAAAGAAGAATACACTAAAGCAGGATGAGCAATAAACTTTGATAAAACGGAATATCTAACAACAAAGGAGGGAAACGTGGAGAATCTAGAAGTCGATAACGAAACAATAATCAAAGGAACCGATAGATTTAAATCATTTCAAAAAACGCAACATCAGAAGAAGAGAATAAAGCTAGATTAGGACAAACGCGGACATGCATAAGACAATTAAATTCGATCCTGTGGGACAAGCACATTACAAAGAGAAACAAAACACGCATATACAAATCAATAATACAAAGCATAATGACATACGGGGCAGAAACATGGACGATCAGCAAAAGAAATTAATCTAAAATTAACGTGATAGAGATGGAGTATTGGAGAAGATGTTGTAGAGTGACACGTATGGAGAGAATAACAAATGAAGAAATAAGAAGCTGAATGAATATCAAAGAGAACGCAATAAACACCATTGAAGAAAAACGATTAAAATGGATAAAGAAAATAACGGAGTGGAGCCCTATAGGAGAAGAAAAAGAGGAAGACCCAGACGATCGTGGAGAGACGATGTGGACGAGGCTATGGAGGACAGGGGCCTAACAGATGGAGATTGGGAAGATAGAAACGGATGGAATTAAAGGCTGAGAGAAGGAAGACAGCGTCAGCTGTAGAAAAATCCTTGATATATATATATATATATATATATATATATATATATATATATATATATATATATAAACAACAAATGCGTTTTTTCTGTCATTTTGAAAAAAAAAATTATTAATGAAAAATTTTTCAATTTTTTTTTGAAAATGACCGAAAAAACGCATTTGTTGTTATTTGATGATTATTAAACCAATGTAAAAAAAAAAAAAAACCGTTTTTTTAAATGGCATCGGAAAGCTGGCATCGAGACCTAAATTTTGAAAAAAAAGTCTATTTTGGACCAAATTGCACAAAATGGCGAGCAATTCAAATTTTAAATAACAAATTCAACTGTGCCCATTGGGTTCAATATTTTTGTACCAAAATTTCAGGTATTTTGCTATAACAAAAGGCATATGTTCTGAAAGTTTTAAAGCTGATCGATTCACTTAGTCAACGTGTGCAATAAAATGAAAAAAAAAAAGTTTTTACTGGTTTTTTCAATTTTGTAAGTTATGTACGCACTTGAACGACCTAAAACCCACGAAGGTTTGTTGGAAATTTCATAACGAAGAGTTTGGTTTTTGCTTTGTCTCAATCGGACTGTTACATGCAACAAACTTTGCATTAGAAGAAAATTGTTAGTAACAGATTTTATAATATAGTTTACCTTATTGGAATTTTAGTTTTTCGTTTAAATAAACTTTAAAAGTTGTATTACACGTAAAAGACAAGAACTCTATTTGTTTTAAAAAATAAAAAGCTGCTATATTTTGAATTTCAAATTTTGTTTTACTTGACTCTTACCCAGTGAATTTAGCTTTTGGGAAAGTGGAAAGTCAATATAGGTGCAAACGTGTATTAATGTGTTACATCCGCTAGAGTCTACACTTAATTTATTATTTATAGTAGTATTTTCAGTAAACAATAAAGCAGGTTTTGCAGAAAACGATGATTCTAGAGAGCAGAGTAAAGAACATTTACACATCTGCTATTGTTTGTTTTGTACGCATACTAATGAAATAAATGTTAGGGAATATTACAAATCATGAATGTTTCAGATTATCTTACTAAGTTGTTTCACTTCTTCTTAAAAAAAATTTGTAAAAAAATACGAGAAAGATGTATTCGATCTCCACAATTTACAAACTAGAAAAGTGCAAAGAAGGATATCAAAGGGATGGCAGAAGCTATCTACTTTTTGAACGAATTCATCCGCTGAAAATAATATGGTAAGTATATGGATTCAAATTCAATATACTAAATCTAAAATTTTTAACTGTAGATAGGACGAGCATATCATAATAAACCGGTTCGCATGTCGAACTATGATGTGGTGAACAATTGCTTTACCTGGGATTATACATTATTAAGAATGGTAATTACAAACTCGAGAATAGGCTTATAATACAACTGAGATGTTCTACTCTCTACCTAAATCAAACTGATCTACTCTCTTGTAGTTGCCATCTTTAGATAAGCTTCTGAGACGTGAGTAATTCGCCAAGCAAACCGAAGATGCATTGGTGCCTTTAAACACATGGCACTGGCCGAACCTACTACTTATTCCACGGACAAGAAGAAGATGTACATGTACACCATACCAACAATATCAAGAGGTAACTAATTTTCCAATTTTAAATGGATTGCCATCATTGCTAAACTGCTGAATATTTGATTCGAGGTCATTGAACAGCAAAGAGGGGAGAGAAATAAATGGTACAACACATTACAGAGGACAAGATAAAAAAAAAATCATCAAGGCGAATAAATACAAGCTAAAATGTATTAACGACAACCAACCAACAGATAGATTGACATCATTAGGAAACTCCTGGAACCACTACTTGAGTATGTTGTACGATAGACTAAAT
>CM032453.1:16752977-16908407 GCA_019049505.1 Pachyrhynchus sulphureomaculatus | reverse complement strand
TTTATAAAACCATCGTGAGGGCAGGACTCACACACGCCTGCCCTACTTGGTCTAAACTCACCAAGACACGCAGAGCTCAACTTCAGGCAGTACAGAACAAGGCCCTGAGGATGATCACGGGAGCCCCATGGTTCGTCCGAAACCGGCAATTGCATAGAGACCTCGGTGTGCCAACAATCAAGGCACACATGAGGTCCACCAACATCAAGTTCTTCGCAAAGGCGCTACAACACCCAAACGCCACCATAAGGAGCGCATTCCACGTGCCCGCCAACGCCCGCCATCACTATCCAAGACCTTCTGACCCCATATCCGACGAAGACGATGGCCGTCCCCCCACCCCATGAAGATTGTAACCTAGATTAAGTTTAGAATTAAGCTCTAGTTAAGTTAGATTAGTCAACCAATGTAATTAAAACCCAATGTCCTAGGTTAAGTTAATTAGGATTACTGTATAGAACCTAGGTTAAGTAGTATAGGAATATAAGCTATCATAAATGTAAGTAAGAGGCATAGCCTAACTTAAATTCAATAAAGACAATGACAATGACCTAACTTGACAGTGTAAAATGTAGATCTGAAGAAGCTGCATCGACAGCGAAACGCGTCATCGCAATTTAAATAAACCAGTGGAAATTGGCTAAAAACAGTCTTTTATTATATATTTACAAATAAGTTTACAGTTTCCCAGTAAAAAACATCATAATACCTGCATACTATACCCACGTTATATATAAGATTCAAAATATCGTGTTTATCAATTTAATTAAGCTAAGTTTAGAAAGTCTGAACATACGTAATAACATTACAGTTTGCAGCCTAGCGCCCGGAAATTCTGGCGGAAAATTCAGCTGTAACTCAGCTATATTACACTCGTCTAGTCTAGGCAGCAGTAGCAACATAAAGTTTTGAAGCGAATTTGTAAAATATTAAGTTTGAAATGAAGAATTTTAACGAATTCATTTTCTTTAAGGGCTGTTAAATATAAATGTTACCTTAAAGTATTAAAATTAACTATTGACAAATGTTAGAACGTTATAGGCTTTACTAATGGTTACAAAAAAATTTGATACAGATATTTTGAAATTAAATGAATACTTTTACGATGATAACTGGCACTATCTCTTTTTGGGCTACCACGGGTAGTAAAGATCCGTGACTTTTATACGAGATCATAAAGCTACTCAGTATATATCACCACTACACCAAACACTTTATTTTTGCCCTCAACGCGCTTTTGAGCCAGCCAGTCATTACTCCTGATGAAGCTAGCTAACATGATTAGCCAAACGCGCGTCGAGGGTAAAAATAAAGTGTTTGATTCATTAGTGATATATATTGATTAATGTCATTGTGCCAAAGATTCCACATTCCCAACATACACATCATAGAACTTTCACATAAAATTCATTGTTAAATTATTTCAACCGCATAAAGCTGTCGCCACAAGGTTAGATTTCTTCTGTTGGAAATAGAATACGTAATAACAAACCCAGGTTTCTTGGGACGTCAATTTGTTTACATTTTTATAACAATGATGTAAGTTCTAAATAAATGTTCCGTAGTTGTTTTTAATACTAATCCTCGTTGGTAAAGTTTCAAATATTAATTTACACATGTTTTCTCATAGATCGAATTAATTAGTTAAACATAACAGAAAAATGTATAGAAAGCAGGTAGTGTAGTTTGGACTGACTGTATTTGCTTTTTTTAAATTATAAACTTTGTACGATTGTTTTTATTTAATTTAATTTTTTTATTATTTATTTTTGTTTTTAATTTCACTTTACTATTATTTTTAGTGTTCTGTAAGGAACGCTTATAAGATCACTTTGGTGTCTGTTCGTCCGTCCGTCTGTCTGTTTGTCGGTCACAACTGATTTTTCCCCCTCCGAAACTAGTTGACACAGAAAGTTGAAATTTGGTACTAATATAGAAAATTGACGGCCTCATCAGAGCCATGTAGTTTTGAAAGTTAAATTTTGACTTAAAGTGTTAGTTTTAGGCACTGAAATCGAAAGTGAAAAAAAAAGTTCGAGGTCATCGGTTGGGATGGCAAATGAAAGCCTGCAAAAACACGAGTACAAAAATATATATAATGTAATACTTGCACACACTTTTCTTCGTTTTATTTTTAAAAAAATCACTGCCCACTCCTCGAAAAGTACTGTTCAAAAAATTTTGAAAAAATCTGAAATATCCTCCACAGAGTGTAAATTGAACGAAAATTATCACGAGTGCATTACCGTTAATAACACTGGTCAACACAAGTCTTGTTTCCTTTATTTTTTTTTTCTGTTATTGGGTATTTCTATGGCCCTGACTATGAAAAAAATACTGGGAGATTGCTAACAGCTTTACCTTTTGAAATATACAGTTTTATTATTTTGCCAAAAAAATACAAAAAAAATAATACATTATGTTAGCAAAATTTCTATTGAACACTAGCAAATGATCTTTTATAAGATTTCCTTGAATGAACGACCCACCGCCCCCGATAACGCTCTTCATTGTCCGAAGATCCTGATGAAATCTTTCACCCTGCTGCCTCACTAAAATCACCCAGATTTTGTGGAAATCTGTCTAAATGCGAGTGCAAGAAGTGAATTTTTATGCTCATGTTGCACCCTAGCTCTTGCAAGTTCGATAGCATGCACTCAACAAGTTCGACAGCATGCACTCAACAAGTTCGACATGGCGTCAGATTTCTTCTTGCCTAGGAAGCTACTCATAACCAAAACAAATGCATTTCAAGCTTTGGATTCGACTTCAGTCATTGATTTGACAAAATTAGGATCTTTCACGAGTTGCCTAATCTGTGGCCCATCAAAAATACCAGCTTTCAATTTTTCTGAACTTAATCCTGGAAACTTGCGTGAACGAAAATTAAAACATTCGCCACTTTTGTCAAGCGCCTTCCTCAAACTGTTTCATTATGCCGAGTTTAATATGAAGTGGTGGAAGTATGATGCGGTCTCGGCTAAACTAAAGGCACGTTTATAACATTTTTTGTACCAACTTTTAGCTCTTCCCGCACTGGCCAAACTTTTTGTGACCAATGGTGTTGTTTGTCACGACTATCCCAGAGGACACATGAAACAAGGGAACTTTGTGTACCCCCCTTGTTGACCTAAAAGAAAGTTAACCATTTTCAGATCAACACAAATGACCCATTTGTGGTCTTGATACTTAATTTTTTCCATAACCTTAGAAACATTTACGTATTCTTCTTTTAAAGTCGTCGAATGTGCAATAGGTATAGATCCGTACTTGTTACCGTTATAAAGCAAAACACACTTTAAACTTCTTTGGTTCTGTCTATGAAAAGACGCCAATCACTAGGTTGGTACTATTTTAATCCCATCTGCTGCAAAATACCACCAACATCGTTACAAAAAACTGAATCCTTCTCTTGAGAAAAATACGGTAATAGATTTTTTTTCTCGGGTACGATAAAATGTAAATGTTGGTTTCCGGAGTAAGCAAATTTTTTTCTTTTAAACGAGATGCTAAAATTTCAGAAGCTTCTTTGGTAAGTTCAGATCTCTTACTAAGTCATTTAGTACTTTCTGATTAAATGGTTGAGGTTCTGAAAGGCTACATTTGTAGTCTGAATCGGAGTCTTCACTTGATGTATTTCGTTCGGGTTCACAGAGATTTGGATCATCAGAAGATTTAGATGTGCTGGGTTGTATCTCTTGTGATTTTTAATTGAGGTCGTTGAGCAGAAGATAAGTTAGGATATGACCACTTACTTCGATTTCCAGGGTTAATTCCGTTTATTTTCACAACGCAGAAGTAGCAATCGTCATGATAGTTTCGAGGTTCTCGCCAAATCATGGGTGTTACGAACATTATTACATCTCTTTTTCCACTGGACCATAACCGTAGACATACCACACATTTCTGGCATACAATATGAGGAACCCATGGCTTGTCCTGGGGGGGATTACACAATTTTATTTTAAAGTATTAATGATACGCAGTTTTCACAAAGTCCGATATAGGTTTTCGATATTTTGAAAATATATATTCACCACAAATATAGCAAAAACAATCGGGATTAAGCACACAACATCTCTTGACGAAGCCATATCTAAAACAACAACAAAATATATTTTAGTGTCCAATAAAAAACGAAAATCTAAGTAAAAATAGTAAATGAGGGTAGTTAGCTATAACTCAAAAACAAAAGCTGTTCGAGAAAAATTGTTGCCATATTTAAAAAATACGCGTCAATTTGAGATAGAAACCAAAAAAAAAAATCACAGGAAACAAGCAATTTTCTTTTTTTTGTTGACCACTGTAATTTACCTGGTATATAACCAAAATCAAAAATTTCAAGGTCATCAGTTTTTAGTAAGGATCGGAAACAAACTTTGTTGAAAACTCATTTGAGGCGTATTTTGTAAAGTCACTGATCATTTTATACCTATCTCCTATTATATTTTATTTTATCTTTTTTTAAATATTAGGTTATCGAGAAAGTATTGAGCCGTTTTCTCGTTAGATAGCTTTAGTGTTTCATATCTTAGGTAATACATATCGCCAGTTCATATTTAGCGTCAGTTAAAACTTGACATTTGAGAGTAGTGGACGGGCGTGAACTGCAGCAAGCAGGAGCCAAAAGATAGTTCAGTCGCTTATGTTCTGGAGCATTCAGTGTCAAAGATGTTTCTCGCACTGATCGACCAATTTTGATAAAAGATGAGCAAGACCGGCATGTACGTAGGTATGATATCGCCAAGGAATTAAATATCCCTCACCCAATAATTTTAAACCATTTGAAGACAGCTGGCTACAAAAAGAAGCTCGGGCTTTGGGTGCCACATGATTTGACGCTAAAAAGTTACCCGGTCTAATTTCCAGCTGCGAATCTTTACAGAAATATAACGAAATCCAGCCATTTCTGAATCGGTCGATCCCGGACGATTAAAAATAGAACACGTATGATAATATTGCGTGAAAAAGATCGTATGAAAAAAGGACAAAGCAGTGCAAGCTACGGCAAAGTCCGGATTGATACTAAAAAAGTGATGCTGTGTGTTTGGTGGGATTGGAAGGGAGTCGTGTATCAGGAGCCGAAAACCTAGAATTATTTGAAATGTGGCTCGATCGTAGAATATTAAAAATTCCATGGACAGCCAAGGTCACTAATGAAGTCCTACGGAGGATAGGACAAGGGAGACAACTCTTGACTAAAGTACGGAAAACATACTTAGGTCATGTACTCAGAAACGACGAATATTTACTATTGCAAACTATTATGCAGAGAAGAGATAACGGGAGAAAAGGTGTCAGAAGAAAGAAAAATGCTTGGCTGAGAAACCTTAGAGCATGGACCGGCATGAATGTGGGTGAGTTGTGTTTCATGTTGCGAAGGACAGAGAAACATTTACAGAAGTGCACCAACCTCCATTAGGAGAAGGCATGGGAAGAAGAAGAAGATAACCAGAGAAACTGGTTTGGGCAAGATGACCCGACTTCTCACATTTTAAACATATCTTTGTCAGTTATTCGAATAAAATCATTTGCAAAAGAGGTGACACGTAGCCCTGATTTGAGGCTGACGGATTTTTTCTTGTTGAGGTATCTCAAAAGCTAAACGATTGATTCTGTATTCTAATGTCAGCAATTGACAAGATTTAAGCAAACGATTGAAAAAAAATTTGCCAGAATTGATAAACAGGTAGGGTGTCGTCCTCCACCATGACAACGCCAGGTGACATCTTTGATGACTCGGCAAAAATTGAGAGAGCTAGGCTGGAAAGTTGAAATGCTTCCACTGTATAGGCTGGACCTTCCACCGGCAGACTACCATTTATGTTGGTCTCTGCAGAACTCCCTGAATGAAAGTTTTGAAAGTCGAAAGAGGCCTGTGAATGCCTCGAAACCACAGAAGTTCTACAGTGGCGAAATTATGGCGTTGCCAGAAAAATGGCAGACGGTCATCGGACAAAATGGCATATATTTGATTTGCTAAAGTTCTTTTAAAATATAAAAAACAATTATACCAGTTCGTGTTAAAAATACTGGAGTACTTGAAACTAAAGTTTTAAAAATTGCGTATGAAGATTGAGAAATGAAAAAAAAAAATTGCATGACGATTCTTAAAATTCATGATACCAAAGCAGAAATTTACAGGAAAAAAAATTTCGAAACCTTTTAGCTCCTTTAGAGAACGCTGAGAGTCACTCTTTTGAATAGTCACAGGTAAAATTGTTTGAGTGTTCTATTGGGATCCGTCAAAAAGCAAGAATCGATGCACTGGGCTCATCAGGGCTCTCCACCGGCAATGTGTGTGTGTGTGGTAAAAACTCAGTTGTCTTCTGAAAAGTCGATGGCGATCGTTTTCTGGAAGTTCGAACGCACTTTACTTATTAAATATTTAGGAAAAGGAGTTACACTTAATAAAGAGATTTACGAAATGACGATTCCAATCCTGAAAGAAGTTATTAAAAAGACGACCAGATTTATGCAGAGCAAAAAACTATTGCACGGAAATAGTAGTGTTCAGAAAGCTCAGACTTTTAAAAGCCATTACCGAAAGCTATGGATTCATGGAGTTACAACCACCCTATGCTCTTGATTTAGCGTCCAGTGACTTCTTTTGTTCAAATATCTGAAGAAACTTTCCTCAAATTATGCAGTAAATGACACTGTAGCGTTGTTTTTAATAGCAAACAAATCAATTTCTTTTAATGAAATAACTCAAGAAACTTTAGACCAGATTAGTGTAAACAGTAGACAATAACTCTTAATATTAATAAAGTTGTTGATAAATTATTATTAAAAACTTATTTTATGTTCCGAAAACTTATTTCCGGTCATCGGAGATAAAAATGGTCCAAAGTGCAACACGATTACTTATGTAATCTCCCACAATTTATTCTCCCGAAAAGAATTTCCTTAATCAAAAAACTTCTCGAAATCCTCATTACTAAATTCTTGCCATGCAAGTCAGGGCGTCAAAACCTTCGCAACTTACAAAAGATAAAACTTTCCGGTTCATGAAAGTTAATTACTCAACTTCCGCTCATTTAAAGGCCTTTTCTTCTTATCCTAAACGCTTTTGGGCTAAACAGAAACCCCTCTAATTGCAGTGACGTATCTACAGGTAATAGTAATTAGCAGTAATTACTAACAATTTTCGTTTCGCAATCGGAACATATAGTATTCCTTTTGTGCTAAATTAGCCTGTCATCTTTTTTCAGTTCGTTCGTTCAGTTACACTGAAATTAAAAACAAAATTATCAACCGCCATCTTTTTCTTCCTTTTCGTCTAAACCAATATAGCTCAGAAATTGTAAGTTTCTTTCATACTTTATG
This sequence comes from Pachyrhynchus sulphureomaculatus, assembly GCA_019049505.1. Classification (NCBI taxonomy): domain Eukaryota; kingdom Metazoa; phylum Arthropoda; class Insecta; order Coleoptera; family Curculionidae; genus Pachyrhynchus; species Pachyrhynchus sulphureomaculatus. The sequence goes on along the minus strand of CM032453.1, from coordinate 16,901,078 downwards.
AATTACATATGTAGTAAAATTCAAATCTATATCTTACTTCCTTCGAGAGTTATCATGCCAACAAACAGATAAGTCTCTCTGAAGGAAGGAAAACCAGTAGAGTCTCCAGAACTTAGTAGTCAACTTATTTACAACACAATTTTCTGGAACTCAAAAAATGCAATGCGTCTTGTGTAATAGCAAGTGCTCTATTATTTCCACTCTTATGTTGAGTAAGCCGACGCAATTCGATATGAGGCAGTGGCGGCCCGGGTGTCCATGGCGTAGTAGTTGCTTGCGTTGAGGAAGGTCTTGGGTGCAATCTCGGCAGGTCGGTACATAACATAGGTAGTAGTTATTTGCAGAAATGCAAGAACGTCTGTGGCAGCACTACCGTATTGTCTAAAAGGTGCCATGAAATACAAAAAACGTATGTTTCGGCATTTGGACAAAGTCGACGGGTATTACGATATCCTATCCGATATCCTCAGGATATGAAAAAGGGTAAAACCCCTACTCAGGCGGGGAGGTAAACAATAAAACAAAACTAAGATTATTAACACTTCCATCTGTCCAAGATTCATCAACTGAAAAACATGCATTAAAAGAACAAAGCGACAATGAATCATTACTGGTTACCCTAGCTGAAAACGAAAATGCAACAACAATCATGGATGGGGACTGGCATAAGACGATAAATGAACAGTTAAACGACAATGTATTCAGGCCTATTCAAACCGACCTAACTAATAAAATCGAGAGACCAATGACAAATCCAATCACGGCCTTTCCCCCTAACATCTCAAGAAAATAATCTCCTGAAACCCGTTAGCTCGAAGATCTCTTGACGGATCAAAGACATAAAAGTTTCGTTGCCCTATTGGTAAAAGATAATTTGGCACTTTGTTGTAATTAGATAGTTTTCTAACTTGCCAAGAAAATGATGTATAAAAAAATAGCTGTCAAATTATTATCGCTAATCTCAGTACTCTGCTGAGGTTTTCGCCATTTTATTTCAGAGGAAAATGGACCAAAGGTTACGGCAACACACAGAGACACAATCGCAATGCCTCCTCTTCCTCTCAAATTAACAATGTTACCTTTTACTTATATAAACAACATATTTACCAATTTTAAACATGCGCAATATGGTCTGGTAGTTTAAAATATAGTGACTAGTTTCTTCACCGGATAATGATTAGAATCGGAAACATGCCTATAATATAATAAACTATTCATACATTTCCGGTCCTAATTTCTCTTTTTAATATCTGCCAAGGGAAACGTAACATAGTATTTGCTGCATATCCAATTTACGTCGTAATACCCCTTTATAGTAAGATAGAGACTAATTCTCGTCATGAGATATTTTATTATTATTTATATTTTAAAATCTAAACTTGTGCCAAATTTCAAGCGACTCTATAGGTTTTAATGAACCAATACTAAATATTTTTCATTGGTACTTTCGAGATGCTTTAAGGTACAAACTTGAAATTTTTAACTAGACTGTAACGAAAAAATAAATCTTTACAATATATACAGTTCTAGCTCTAACTTCTTGAAATGTCGTTAAATTGGAATTGGCTTGAAGTCGGCGCGTAAATATATATACGAGGTTTTACTAGAAAATAATAGATTTGGGGCTGTAAAAATTTTTTTGTTTATCATCTTTAGCAAGGGCAACTTTAATATACTTCCATCCTTGATCTTTATACAGCTCTATACCATTTTCTCACTGCTCTCAGTAACGCTTCAGATTGTTTGCTTCTGAAAGTCCTTTTATGATCTCCGTTTCATTGCTTCGATTAACTTAAATCTGATTCCTCTTTGAGCTGGCTTAACTTTTAGGAATAAAATGAAGTCGAACGGGTGAAATAAGACCGATAGGGTGGATGGTTTAACACAAAGAACCTGTTCTTAATCGGCAACATCTTCTGGTGAAGAGTATATGCTCAGTTATTTCATAAATTAGAGTGCTTTCTCTTTATCCAGTCACGAAGGGTAGTCAGGGACTCTTTATAGTATTCTAGCTTACAGTATGACCTTCAGGCACCGAATCAAGGTGCAATATCCCTCTGATGTCGATCATTCTTCTTTCTTTAGTCGCGGAGAACTGAGATTTTTCAATGGCATTTAATGGAACTTAATTTCACGATCCTGATTTAAAAAATCATGTTTCTCTCTAAAAATGTAGGATAAATGTCCAGCCGAGCTTCCTTTTGATCAGATATAAGATTCCATGGTACTGTTTTTGAACACATTTTGTTCATGTTAAAAATTTCATGTAACATTTATTGAAATTTTTTTGTTGTCAGTTCAACAACTACTCGTATACTATACTTTTTTGAATTATTTGAGCGCCATTCCGTGTTATTACGTTTATATTCTATCCTACAAATTGAAAAATTGAATATTCTTTTATTGTACGAAACAAAAATATTAGCCACACAAAATATTCCTTTTAAAACCACTTTCTTTCTCAACAATCCCCCCGAGTCGTTTCAATATCTATATAATTTTATAAATGGAGATTTCGATTTGTGATATTTTATTAAAGGGTGGATTTTTATATTTTATCGAATTTTATTCCGGTCAAATTATGGATACGTTCTAATAATATGAAATTGTTTTCATTTTCCTGTTAAAATGGATAAAAGTAATGGCAGATCTAACATTTTCTTTTCATTTATTATATTACGGAACTTTTGCGTAGTGCAAAAAATTGGAAAGTTAATGGCTATGCCAACGACACTCCATGATGCTTTAAATCAAACGAATTGTTTTTTGCTAATCAGACTATTAATACAGAATTAGAATCAATTAATTAATAAACCAAACATAACCTAAAGCTGAATTCTGCAAAGACGATGATCGAATATTTTGGAAGATGAGAAATCATGGTTCTTGGGATTAGACCGTGTCAAATTCTGATACTATTTCGACGTTTCGTTTTCGACTGTGTTGGGTATGTTCAGGGATCTTTACTCTTCGAGGAGAGAACACCGAATGATGTGGAAGGTTGTGTTATCTTGACTGGAATGTCGGAGACGTATGTGATTATGGGCATGCCGGAAAAAACCGCCGAAGGTCACGAAACAAAGCCGTACGTATTTGATTTAATAATATCAAAATATAAGAAAACAATTGTCTCCGTTTTGAATTTAAAAGGTTTAAGATTTTTTCGACAGGGGGTGGGTGTTTGGGGGATGTTTTGGGAGTGCCTTATATATGTGTGTATATATATATTATATATATATATATATATATATATATATATATATGTATATATATATATATATATATATATATATATATATATATATATATATATATATATGTATATATATATATATATAATATATATATATATATATATATATATATATATATATATATATACTAGCTGGGCCCGCGGCTCCGCTCGCGTGGACTTGATTCACTACGATCGTCACTGCTTATTCCTTATATTACCCAACGTAATAAAATATCTCCCATTATTTCCCCTTATCTCCCAATATTTCTCCTTATCTCCCATTATCTTCACATAATTTCCATTATCTAGGCTTATCTCTGCTTATCTCCCATTATTTCTCCTTATCTCCCATTATTTCTCCTTATTTCCCATTATCTCACCTTATTTCCCATTATCTAGGCTTATTTCGACTTATCTCGCAATATTTCTCCTTAGCTCCCATTATTTCTCCTTATTTCCCATTATCTCACCATAACTCCCATTATCTAGACTTATCTCTGCTTATCTCCCATTATTTATCCTTACCTCCCATTATTTCTCCTTATCTCACCTAACCTCCCATTATCGAGGCTTATCTCGACTTATCTCCCATTATTTCTCCTTATCTTCCATTATCTCACATTATCTCCCATTATCTAGGCTTATATCGAATTATATAGAACATATGTATATATTTATAAAAACACGTAAATCGGATAAGTGGTTCTCGAGTGATAAGCGCACTAACGGACAGACAGACAGACAGAGAGACGCTGCATTTTATATATATTATATTCTTTGCTACATGATATTGTTCCATATTTATTGTTTTAGGCAGTGTATTGCAAGAGAACGCGCTAGCGGCAAACTTTTCTGCGACTTGATTCACTATTATTGTCACTGCTTATTCCTTATGTCACCTAACGTAATAAAATATATCCTATAACCTGGCCAGAGAACATACGTATGTTTAAAAAAAAGCACGTAAATCGAATAAGTGGTTCTCCAGTGATAAGCGCACTAACAGACAGACAGAGAGACGTTGCATTTTATATATATTATAGATATATATATATATATATATATATATATATATATATACATATATATATATATATATATATATATATATATATATATATATATATATATATATATATATATACATATATATATATTTATATATATATATATATATATATATATATATATATATATATATATATATATATGTATATATATATATATATATATATATATATATATATATATATATATATATATGCATTGTCATGAATATTTTTTTACGCCGCCACTGGTGTCCCATATACCGCACAATATCGCGCAGCGTTAACCAGAATGTCAAATTTATTTAAAAAAGCTTTATTAATACTCAATAAAATTTACAAGGTTAGTTTACAGTTTTTGAGTTCAGTGGATACAATGTGCTTTTTAGTACATTCACCCACTGAAGGCCTTGCGGCTTGCTGGTGTCCTGTATAGTTGGTATACCAATCCTCATCTACCCCCTAAACTTTCAGTCATTTCCGGATGTTTATCCTTTAATGACTATTATAATTTGTGTTTTTCTGTGAAGATACTTTGGCTATTGCTATTAAAATTAGGGTAATTTTTTAAATTTAGTCTGCTGCTAAGATTTTTTAATAAAAAAACTTGAACCAGAATGTAAGGTTACTACACACATTACCGCACGTTTATACAGGCTTCCTAAAAAAATTTAATAATAATAAACTATTCTAAAAATTATTACCTTTTAAAATAATTATTTCCTGATATTGATTACACAAGTTTTATATTGAAATATTTTATTCCTAATAAGTAAAAATGTTAACACATGTAATTCACTAAAATTTTATTTGCGTGATTATAAAATTGACCTAACCAGCCTAATAAATAAATTGGGGTAGGCCGAAAGTCCATCACCTTCTTCGGTTTCTTTTGTTTCACACAAAAAATACTTTCTTTTGATGCGCCGAAATTTATTTTTTTTGCTTATAAAATTTTATTTGCTTCATTGTAAATAACCGCCTTGCAAGGGGAGTTAATTTCGTAAATGATTTGGTGAAATGAAGTTTTGCCCCTATTTTTAAATTTATCAAAAATTTTCAAATTTGAAAAGAAAAGTGTTGAATGGGCTTTTACTTGACCCCCCGACATTAAAATTCCTGGTTTCAATCCGTTCGTCTAACAAAGAATTTGCACGCCGCTTCGCCAAAATTTCATTTGGCATTTTCAAGTACTTTTGCTGCTCCTGCTACTCGATACTGTGATCTTGCTGCTGCTGTCGCTGCTACTGGGGTCGGAAGGGTTCGTCCTGGTATCGGTATTTGCCGGCTGGGTACTTGTATCAGTGGTAATTGCGGGTTCCGGTGTTATGCAGACTGTTGCCTTTTCGATGTTTTCCCCGGAAAAGAATGGACAACTAAATAAGCGGGATGACGCACGGAATATCTCTACTATATGGAAGGATCTACTAGCTAAACCAAGGAATAATCAAAACATCGAGAATGCAATAGTCAGCATAGCGCCGGAACTCATAATTACTATTGATACAAGTACCCCGCCGGCAAACACCGATGCCAGGACGATGCCAAATGAGATTTTGGGAAAGCATCGTGCAAATTCTTTGTTAGACGAATGGATCGAAACCCGAAATTTTAATGTATTACATTCCACCATCCGTGAAAACCTCTATTGTAACATATATATATATATATATATATATATATATATATATATATATATATATATATATATATATATATATATATATATATATATATATATGTATATATATATATATATATATATATATATATATATATATATATATATATATATATATATATATATATATATATATACAGTAGAACCTCGGTTATCCGAGGTAACGTGGTGGGGCAGCCTCCTCGGATATTCCGGATTTGTTTTTTATTCATTCAAGAAATAAACACCAATACTTTAAACCGATGTATTAACGTTTTTAACATATAAATAGGTACATACATTATAAAACAGTGAAATAGGTATCTATGCGCTTCTGTTTCATATTGCATCTTCTTTTTCTCGCTGCAAAGTTTCTTCATCTATTAAGAAGAAATAAATCTGCTGAGGTTGCCTCTGCTTGTTGTTCGATATACCTTAAAGCTTTTTCCAAAGAAGCAAAACCTTCTTGATAAGAGATCTTGGTGGGAGACTGTTCATCCACCGCCGCTTCGTCATCGTCATCGTCATCTGATTTTTCGGTTTCCTGAGAGGCATTCGTTATTTCTTCAATACTCATTTCTTCTTCTTCTGCTGTAATCCATTCAACAACATCTTCTCTTGTCACATTTTCGCAACCTTTTAATTTTTGCATTAATTCAAATAAACTTTTTTCTTTTTCTTCTATCTCTCTGTCAAAATTTGAACAGGACATTTCTCCATGGCTTTTCAATTTCAAAGCTAATTCATGTAATGGAGTATCATCTTCACTGTCATTATAGTCCTCAAAATCTTTTCTAATCTCCAACTGTTACCTCACCTACTCCATAATCTCGCGCAACAACTTTAATTGTCTCTCCTGCTTCGGTTCTTCTGATGGCTTTTAATTTTTCTTCAATAGGAACGACGATTCTTTTACGCTTGTTTTGCTCCATTATAATATTTACTCTTACTTCTCCGTAGTAAACGCTATAACGCACTGCATTCACGCAAATTTACATGCTGAAAGAGTCCAAAAATATAAATAGGGGAACCCCTCACACGGCCCAGGGGGACTCCCCGAAGGCCCCGACGATTTTAAATGGAAATATGTACATACATATTTTAGAAGCTCGGTTAATAAGCAGCATAGACGCGCGTACCTCGGATAATCAGGTTCTTAGATTGGCTCGGTTAATCCGGAGCTCGGATAATCGCGACTCGGTTAATCGAGATACTACTGTATATATATATATATATATATATATATATATATATATATATATATATATATATATATATATATATATATATATATATTGGTTAAGCGATCCGTTAATTTTGATAATTTATAGACATAAATATCTTTAAAGTTGCATTAAAAATTCTAAAATCCCAAACAATAAATCTTGTTATTTATATTAAAGATCAGTCTGCACCATCCTTCACTATCTCTCCATAGTTATTACAGGAAAAGGCAAACGAAAAATGCCCTTTTCACTCAAGCGTCCCAACGTTCGGCGTCCGTCTGGCGCCCCTCACGGCGCCGCGTGACGCCTCGAGGACCCCTACACAGAAAATAAGCACGTCGAGCTCGAGCACCTGAACACAGAATCTTATATACGATAGCTGAAGTGGAGTCTTTTTGTTTTTAACAGATTGAATTTACTTTTCTGGTATTGGATTTTTCTTTATAGGAAAAGGTAAGCGAACAGTTTGTTAATTTAAATTTAAAAATACTTACCATCAGATTCTCTGGAAGATATATAATTAAAGAGCGGTTTTCGTAGGTGAACTTGAATAAGCCGGAAAAAGCTAAAACAATTTGATACGTCAGGTATTGGAAAATCATCACTTACGTCTAAATGTATGTTTTTATTTATTTCTTAGAGTAAAGTTACTTTTATGTAAAATTACAATATACATATATTACTTTAGCACAGAGTAAAATTTATCTTATAACTAGCCGTGCCCGCGGCTCCGCTCGCGTGGACTTGATTCACCTTTATCGTCACTGCTTATTCGTTATGTTTATATTATTATATAGCTCAAGGGGCCTTAGAGGCCCATAGCTTGGTTGCATACTTGTCTCCACTTTTTTTTGTCTCTTGTTAGCTTTTCCCAGTGCGGGATTCCCATCAACTCCGGACCTTGCTTTACTGCCTGAATCCATATAGATCGAGGTCTACCTTTGCCTTTTCTTCCAACCACTTCTCTTATTAGGGCTTGCTTTGCCTGTCTTTCTTCCTTCATCCTTGCCACGTGTCCCAACCATCCTAATCGCTGGCTTATTATGATTTGGCTTATAAGGGGTTTCGTATATAGGCATTTTAATTCGTAGTTTGTTCTTCTTCTCCACAGTCCCTCTTCTTTCCTTCCTCCGTAGATTCTTCTCAAAGTGTTCCTTTCCCACACCTTTAACGTCTCCTTTTCTCTTGCATTCAGTTTCCACGTTTCGCAACTATATGTCACCGTGGGTTTGACAACTGTCGTATATATTCTTTCTTTTGCTTTTCTTGATACATTCTTTGATTTCAATATTGGATTCATTGCCCCCAAACATCTCTGTCCTTTCGCTGTTCTTTCTTGTATCTCCGTCCTTTCTTGTCCACTCTCTGTTATTGTTACTCTCAGATAATTAAATTTGTCTGCTACATAATATTGTTCCAAATATAATGGTTTAGGCTGTGTACTGCAAAGGAACGCACTAGCGGCAAACTTTTTTCCGACTTCATTCACTGTTATCGTCACTGCTCATTCCCTATGCTACCTATCGTAATAAAATATAGCCTATAACCTGGCCAGAGAACATATGTATGTTTTTAAAAAAAAGTACGTAAATCGGATAAGTGGTTCTCCAGTGATAAGCGCACTAACGGACAGACAGACAGACAGACAGAGAGAGAGAGACGTTGCATTTTATATATATTATAGATAGTTATATAAATTAGCCCGGACTGTTAACAGGAATCAGTAATAATAATAGTACAATTAACAGTCTCATAGACACTGCTATATTTAAAAATAAACTAAAATAAAAAAATACTTGTTTGCAAGCCGACATGACCTAGTTGGAAAATTACTAAAGATAAGCCTTTTTTATTTAGTATATGCGGACGACACATTAATAACAGTATCTGTTGATATATTACAAAAAGTTAATAAAATCATACGATAAGATGGTTAGTTAGTGTCAGAGTAATGATTTGATTTTAAACGAAGAAAAAAGAAGAAATTTAACTACTTTTTAGCGGTAATATTGTTAAAGTCGTGAGTGTGCTTTATAAAGACTAGAGGCTGCATTATTTTGAGATCAAACTTTAGATGTGAGGTAGAAAAGTTATTTTTGGGTCTGTAACTCCTAAATCTTTGATTTAAGAAATATCTGCAAGAACAGTATCTTCAATTGAGTAATAATGTTACTATACTGTCGTAGGTATATGGAAACGATAGAATAACACTTTGAAACACTAATCTATTTGTACAAGTGGCATTTTAGGTCGATCATTGAATTTATAGCTAGGTTGGATTTGAAAAATGATTATGAGCCGAAAGATTCTTATTTTTAATTATTTTCATCTTCCTATGAAGATCAACATTTTTTGGACATTTCGTTAGATATAAACTTGCAAAATGTTTACCCACTTTTAGGTAAAAAATGATTAGTAAATGCCAGTAGGCAAGAAGCTAAAAAATGATTAGTAAAGGCCAATATTCAAGAAACACAAACTATGCTGCACATGTTTCCGCAAGGATTGGTTTAACAATCAATCTGTCCAAGACTCAGTTTATGATAAATCTTGTATTAAACTACCCTATAAAATTGAATAACATGGAGATCGAGCTAGCATAGGACGAGACAACCGAACACATGAAATTCAGCCGAGAAAAGGTCTATCCTGAACGGCATATTGCACACTGGGCTATATATTTAAATCTAATCTTCCAATGTATTTAAAAAGGAAAGTTTTTGACAGATGTGTACTACCCGTTCTTACGTACGGAGCCGATACTCTCGCATTGACGAGAAAAAATATCAACAAAATATGTGCCATGCAAAGAAAAATGAGAGATCACATTCCAAATCACATTATCAGGAAAAGGATGGGGTACAAGACGTAGTCAAATTCATTCTACATCTTAATTGGAACTTGGCTGGACATGTTGCTAGGTTTAAGGTTGGACGATGAAACAAAAAAAATTATAATACGGCGACCAAGATCGGAAGCCTATCGAAGACGTAGAGAGTGGCTGGAAATTGGGTCAAAGTGGCCCAGAACAGAAAAAAGGTAGCAAGATTTGACGGAGGCTTTCGTCCAGCAAGGCACGGTATAAGCTGATGATGATGATGATGAAAGACAAAGCCTCAGCCGTTACTGTATTGACTAACTCCTGCTAGATTCAAGCAAATCGATAGACGTGAGAAGTACTGAATCTAATCTCTGTGATTTTTAAATAAAAATTGTTCATGGAGTTGACAGTAAATTTTTTCCCTCGATGCTTATTCTTACACTTCTCGCGAGCTTATGATGTCGTGAATTATGAAATCTTGCTTGTAAAAGTGAATCGGTAGAGCGTTTTGTGGAAAACCTTACGAACTTAGACAATCGTTTGTAACAGTAAAAAGTAAGAACAGTAGCAGTAAAGTCGTAAAACGGGTATTCTACGAGGTTCTGTTCTTGAGCCATTATTATTTTTAATATTTTCAAACGACTTGATTAACAAAATGTCATTAAATTACTTAGGACAGCAACAGTGATCTTATCAATTTTTTTGTGTTAGAACGTCATTTTCATGACAAAGTCGATAACAAAAAAAAAAACATGAGAATAAAACACTAAATTTTTAGTAAAATTTCCACTTTTATTGATTTTTATACTTGTGTGTTTCGCTAAAACATTAGCTTTATCAGAAGTATGGGTATAGAATGAAATAAACATTTTTCAATGGTTTCATAAGTAAATATTTACAGGTAGGTTGTGACTAAAGAGTAACAACAAAACTTAATGATTATACAAATTATCTATTCATTAAATAAATTCAACAATGGGGAATGCATATCGTTGAATTTATCTAATGAATAGATAATTTCTATAATTATTAAGTTTTGTTGTTATCCTTTAGCTACAACCTACCTTTACTTATTAAGCCATTGAAAATATTTATTTCATTCTATCCTCATACTTTTGATAAAGCTAATATTTTAGCGAAACACGTGTTAAGTATAAAAAATCAATTGAAGTGGAAATTTTACTAAAAAGTTAGTGTTTGATTCTCATTGACTATAAATTTCCATCAAGTAATGGCCGAGTCAATTAATTATATATATATATATATATATATATATATATATATATATATATATATATATATATATATATATATAGTATCATCACAGTTATACTCGAAAAATGCAACACCATCTTACAAGATCAGAACTACTACACTCAGCTTACCAGAGATCCTACTTCCACCTTTCAACAAAAAGCTAAAATCAGTTAGTAACCAAACTTAAGAATCAAGGGAGATTAACAGAAGAGATGGCGAAGTCTCTTATGGTATATAATCACACATCACCAAAATTCTATGGGCTTCCTAAAATCCACAAACCACAGTTGGCTATGAGACCCTATATACTTTCTCAATGCCCCTAACAACAAGTTATCAACGTTCCTGTTTGAAATTTTAGCCAATGCTTATGTAAAAGAAAATGACTACTATGTAACGGACTCATTTCATTTCACTAATTTTATAACGGGCATGAAGCTCCCTCCTGGCGTCGTACTGATAAGCTTGGATGCTGTCCCTTTATACAGTAATATCCTTTTACAATTAGTCATCAGAAGCATCAGAGAGTACTGGACTGATATTCGCAAATACACGAAATTAACACTTCTTGAAATTTTAAACTTTATTTTTCAGTCCACATATTGTAAATTCTATGAACTTTTCTATAAACAAATAATTGGTACTCCAATGGGGGCTACTCTTTCTCCTATCATATCACAATACGTGATGGACGACCTCCTCAAGGAATCCATCCCTAAACTCTCCTTCAACTTACCATTCATAAAAAAATTTGCTGATGATATCATTACCTCGATACCTTACAATAAAATGGATGAGATTCTCAGAATCTTTAATGACTTTCATCCCAAACTACAGTTCATCGTTGAAGAGGAAACAACAACAGTGTACCCTTTTTAGACACTCTTCTAGTCAGAAAAGAAGATAACTCCGTCATAGTAGATTGGTATACCAAACCAACCTCCTCAGGAAGATACATTAACTTCCATTCCTCTCATATCACTAAAATCAAAATAAACATGATATTGGGCTTGAAGTCAAGAATAGAGAGACTCTCTCATCCTTCCCTCAGACAGAAAAATCTAAATAAACTATGAGACACTCTACGCACCAACTTCTATCCAATCCAATTAATAAATAAATTATTATTTAACTCAACCACACCCCCTGTACAACAAAACAACAATCTTACACCGGATATTAGTGCTTTCCTCTCTGAAAACCGAATCAAATGTTTTTTTCATTTCCATACATAAAAAAAATCTCCACAAAAACAACTAAACTTTTCAACCAATTACCTAATTTAAAAATTGCTTTTAAACACAAAAAAACTATTAACAATATTTTCACTTGTCTAAAAGACAAAGATGAAATCACAAAAGTTTCAGAAGTAGTTTACAGCATCCCTTGCTCTCAATGCGAAAAAATCTATATAGGACAAACATCTAGAGTCCTAAAAGACAGAATCACTTCCCACAAAAGTGATTGCAGATTAAAGAAAAACTCTCGTGCGCTTGCCCAACATAGTAGCCAATTTTCACATGAATTTAATTTTGCTGAAACCAAAATCCCATGTAAAGAGTGAAATCTCGGCAGGAGAATCGTTAGGGAGATGGTGGAAATCCACCTGGAACCGAACTCGATCAATAAAAAAACTGACATTGAAGATCTGAGTTTAATTTCTCCAATCTATTACAAATAGGCAGTCAAAACGAAAACTCTTCCAATATCTCTGACATATCTCTTTGATAATAATCCCACTGATTTTCACTAATTTTTTTAACTTTAAAACGATCAAACAAAATGTCAACGTCATTCTACTTTCAAATATAATTATTAATTATTATTAACCACACAATTAACCACAACTTAACTAAGAGATAGAAACACACTGCCCTTAGCAAAATGACAAGAAAACATAACAAAAAATCCTTTATAAATTAAAATCATTTTACAACCACACAATTCTCTGTACTATTCTAACAAAATGAAGTAAAAATTTATTATATTTCCCAGAGCTGAGTATGTCGAGTTTTTCTAGTGTTTTTTCCTGTTTTTCCTTATGAATAAGTGTAATAAAGTGCCCCCACAAACAACAATTTTTGAACACACCACTTAGCAGTAAGTACTTTAATGTTACATATAAAATAGGGTTGTTCTTTACTTTTAATCTCAAAAAAAAATACTGATAATCTACTGTAATTATAGCCCTGATGAAGAAAATGAAATATTTTTGAAAGCTTGGCGTAGCTAAAAAGGTGTCCAAAACTTTTTAGTTAATTTCCAAAGACCGCTTACCTCAAGAACATAATACTGCTATATATATATATATATATATATATATATATATATATATATATATATATATATATATATATACATTCGTCTCTTTATGGAGCGGTGGTTTTATTGCTGTAGGCGCCCAACCCAATACCAATTTAGTATCTGACTACATTTATACCATTACATCCTCATTTATCACCATATCCTCAATTCGACATAGTTACTATAGGCTTTATGTTCTGTAGGCATGGAGTTTTAGGCAAAGATAATGCAAATCGAAGCCTGAAAGGTCCAATATTTGCGCTGAGGGTTGTCACGTTTCCAAAATAATAAAATTAATTGACGGTTGGGTGTCAATTAATGCCTTGAGGTTGCTTTACTTAATTCCCCAACTTGATAACTGAAACGGTAACTTGCAAATTTATTTCAACGCTTACATTGTGCCTCCATGCTTCGCATATATAATTATTATATCGATGATATTAGACCCTTTGTAAGAATATGAAAATAAGGAAATATTAATTTTTGCACTTTCGCGGAAACAAATAAATTGACTATTGTTTTTTTTTTGACCAAAAACTAAAGTCATCCATCTCCATAGCTTCTTAAAATAGTTCCGGTAACTATTATATTTAGGTTATAAATAATTCATAGCCATTTGAAGAACATACAACTGATAAACTGGAGTTTTTTTTTTATTTATTGTCCGCTAAATTTCTACGAAATAGCGGCAAATTTTATTAAGCGACATGACTGTTACGGAGCGTGATTCTTGTAACGGTTGTGGGAATATCGCAGATGATATTGTTCTAATATCTGAAAATAAGGAACAACTTGGGTAAATGGTAGTGAAATTAGAAGAAAAGTCAGCAATCGGACTTCGAATGATCTTATAGGGAAAACTAAAGTAATGGGTAGGCTAGATATATATATTTTTTTTTATGGGTCTAGCACACGTGCTACAGGGAAATTCCTAAAGCGCTCCAGGAGCGGCATGTGTGCGGAAAAAGCGATTCACGTTGTTCTTGAGTCGCTATAAATTGTACTCGGTGGGAAACACAGCCCTGGGCAAATTATTCCAAAGGGATGATGTTCTCCATATAAAAGGCTTTGTGAAAAGCATTGTACGCTGAGTAACAAGCTGAACCTCATACAGATGTGAAGTATTAGGCGACGTGTATTTCTAACATGCATCGCTCTGGGAGGAATTAAGTGGGCTACATCCTTTGAACACTGTCCATGAAAATACAGAACAGACTCACCACGTTCTTCGATGTTCCAGCGAATCAAGGCCGCCGGTCAGTTCCGGGTCTCCAGTCAGACGAACAGCTCTTCTTTGAACAGAATCCAACAAATGCAGTGTATGTTTGGGAACGGAGCCCAACCATGGGAGCAGTACTCCATAGTTGGTCGAATTTGAGCTTTGTAAAGAATTAACAGTTGTTGTGGAGTGTAAAGCTTTCTGGTTCGAAATAATATTCCCAACTTTTGAGAAGCAGCGAACGGTTCAAATCAGTTGGTAACGTTTAGTCTTAACCGTTTCCCCAGGTTTTAACAGCTCATAATAGACCACGCTCCTCCGGTCCCACCAAACACAGAACATCGTCTTTCTGCCAAAGCGATTCAGTCTTGCGGTCGATGTGGATGGTGCGCCTGGGTCTACCCATGATTTTTTGCGCTTGGGATTCTCAAAATAAATCCACTTTTCATCCCCTGTAACTATACGATGCAAAAACGACTTCCTTGTACCGAGCGAGCAAAATATCACACGTGGTTTTGCGCTTTTCCATTTGCCTGTCGTTCAACTCATGTGGTACCGATCTACCGGTAGTTTACAGCATCCCTTGCTCTCAATGCGAAAAAATCTATATAGGACAAACATCAAGAGTCCTAAAAGACAGAATCACTTCCCACAAAAGTGATTGCAGATTAAAGAAAAACTCTCGTGCGCTTGCCCAACATAGTAGCCAATTTTCACATGAATTTAACTTTGCTGAAACCAAAATTCTATGTAAAGAGTGAAATCTCGGCAGGAGAATCGTTAGGGAGATGGTGGAAATCCACCTGGAACCGAATTCGATCAATAAAAAAAACTGACATTGAAGATCTGAGTTTAATTTCTCCAATCTATTACAAATAGGCAGTCAAAACGAAAACTCTTCCAATATCTCTGACATATCTCTTTGATAATAATCCCACTGATTTTCACTAATTTTTTAACTTTAAAACGATCAAACAAAATGTCAACGTCATTCTACTTTCAAATATAAATTAACCACAACTTAACTAAGAGATAGAAACACACTGCCCTTAGCAAAATGACAAGCAAACAACAAAAAAATCCTTTATAAATTAAAATCATTTTACAACCACACAATTCTCTGTACTATTCTAACAAAATGAAGTAAAAATTTATTATATTTCCCAGAGCTGAGTATGAACACTTTCCATGAAAATACAGAACAGACTCACCACGTTCTTCGATGTTCCAGCGAATCAAGGTCGCCGGTCAGTTCCGGGTCTCCAGTCAGACGAACAGCTCTTCTTTGAACAGAATCCAACAAATGCAGTGTATGTTTGGGAACGGAGCCCAACCATGGGAGCAGTACTCCATAGTTGGTCGAATTTGAGCTTTGTAAATTAACAGTTGTTGTGGAGTGTAAAGCTTTCTGGTTCGAAATAATATTCCCAACTTTTGAGAAGCAGCGAACGGTTCAAATCGGTTGGTAACGTTTAGTCTTAACCGTTTCCCCAGGTTTTAACAGCTCATAATAGACCACGCTCCTCCGGTCCCACCAAACACAGAACATCGTCTTTCTGCCAAAGCGATTCAGTCTTGCGGTCGATGTGGATGGTGCGCCTGGGTCTACCCATGATTTTTTGCGCTTAGGATTCTCAAAATAAATCCACTTTTCATCCCCTGTAACTATACGATGCAAAAACGACTTCCTTGTACCGAGCGAGCAAAATATCACACGTGGTTTTGCGCTTTTCCATTTGCCTGTCGTTCAACTCATGTGGTACCGATCTACCGGTCTTCTGATTCTTTCCCATCTCTCGTAGCCGATTGGAAACGGCTTCTTGACTAACGCCCAATTGCTCGGCGAGTTGTTTTTGTGTTTGCGAATTATCTTCGTCCAACAATGCTTGCAATTCCACATCTTCGTATTTTTTTGGCGGTTTTCCACGTTCCTTGTCTGTAACATCGAAGTCACCATTTTTGAAACGCCGAAACCATCGTTCACACGTATCTTGCGATGGACCATGTTCACCATAAGCTTCTCGAAGTAATCGGTATGATTCAAAAGCAGTTTTCTTCAAATGAAAACAAAAAATTAATGCTGTCCGCGAATGCTCTTTGTTCGGTATAAATTTCAACATATTGAACACAACAGCGCAACACTATGCACACACTTTTCCAATTTATCACTGGTGCGCATCTGACACTTGTTGATGACACAACAAAATGGCGCAGCGTCAAATCTTTATAGCACAAACTGCCTTGGAGCAGCATCTGTTGTCTGAAATCCGCATTTCATACTTGTACACCTGGTAAATGACCGAGCAATTGCAGCCGTGGATGGATATCTTGCAGACCTTCCGGAATCGCACTTTAATGATGTTAGTGAATTATTGGAAAAACGTTGAAATAAATGTATGGAAGTTTCGGGAGATTACATTGAAAAATAAAACGTATTTCAAAAAACAAATTCTTTCTTTGTTAGGCCGAGAAGATTTTCGACCGCCCACTTATTATTAGTAAATATTTAAACCTATATGTGATTATGCCATGAATGTATAAATATTTATTAAGGAAATACAAAATCCCCCAAATAAATCTTGGTAAACCCAATGGCTATCAAATCTAAATGTTTAAATTAGAAAGGGTTAAATAATAGGACTTAAAAGCTCTATTTGTATTTAATAAAATTTACATTGAGATGTAGGGAAACAATTATTTATTTCCCCATTAATCCTCTTCCTGAACAATACAACATTCCAGACGGACTATAATACAGCCGATTACCGCAATTACAACGGAGAAACGTTATGTACGAAGTCGATTTAAAGCAGCTTCTATCGACGTTGTCAAGCTAACTTGGACTCAAGTGGCTTTACCAAGACGCTCGAAAAACGCGAAATCAATCGACTTCAAGTTAGCTTCAATGTTTCAGGTCAAGTTTAGAATATTGAGGATTGCAGCCAACAGTAATTGGTTGAGTAAATTTAATTTCGAACATAGGAAAACTTTTAATCAACGATATAAAAGCGAAAATGTAACTTTAAGTTTCTCGTTAATTTAGCTTAAGCAAATATTTCTTGGCATGAACATGTGGCAAGCGTAACAAAGGGAGCATTTCAAAAGCTGGGGCTATTATTTCGAAATAGAAAGCTTTAAACTCCACAACAACTGTTAATTCTGTACAAAGCTCAAATTTGACTAACGATGGAATACCGCTCCTATGTTTGGGGCTCTACTCCCAAACATACACTACATTTGTTGAATTCTATTCAGAAGGGAGCTGTTCACCTGATTGTAGACCCAGAACTCACCAGAAACCTTTTTTCTCGGTAATATCGAAGAACGGTTGGGGACTTGAGTTTATTCTGGATGGTTGTAGCTTCTACTTGATGGAAATTCATTATAAATATGTAATAAAAGACTGTTTTTAGTCAATTTCCACTGGTTTATTTAAATTGCGATGACGCGTTTCACTGTCGATGCAGCTTCTTCAGATCTACATTTTACACTGTCAAGTTAGGTTTAATGTTCACAATTTTATATAATTTCTTAATTATAATATTACACCTAATTAAATTACATCGATAGTATTGGAAAACCCACACAGATTTGAAATTAGGAGAATAAATTCAATAATGGTGAATTGCTTAAATCTACCTGGTCGTTGAGTAAAGTACCTGTAGTCCTTAATCGATTTATTTGCATTGTTTCTAAAAGATTTAGTTTTAAACCTTTTTGTTGGGTGTGTAAAATTTTGAAATTCTTGTTAAATGTGTGATTTTCTTTTAAAAGATGATTAGCATAGGTTGAATTAGATTTTCTACGTATGAAACTTTTTTGGCGTTCTGTAATTCTTTGTATAAATGTACGTCCAGTTTGTCCTATGTATGTTTTAGGACATGACCCACATGTTAATTGATAAACCTCTGATTTATTGTCTTTATTGATTTCTGGTTTTTAGTTTTTAAGATATTTCCCTATAGTATTGTTAGTCTTGTAAGCTATGTTAATATTTTTTTGATTTAAAAATTTCCCCAGTTTTTCCGTTGGTTTGCCGAAATAGGTTAAGCATTTATATGTGGTATTTCTGTCCTTAAAACGTGGGTATATTTCTGAGATTGCCTTGTTTCTAAGTTTTTTCCTAACGATATTATTGATTAAAGTAACCGAATAACCGTTATTAACGGCTACTTGTTTTATGTAGTTTAATTCTTTAGTAAAATTTTCCTCTGATAAGGGGATATTACTTAGTCTGTGAGTAAAACTATGATAAGCTGCGAGTTTATAATAGTTAGGGTGGTGAGAACTATTGTGAATTGTGGTATCTGTATGACAAGGTTTGTGATATATTGCAAATTCATGTTTTTTCATGGTTTTACTGATTGTTAAGTCTAGGAAGTTGATTTTCCCTTCGACTTCTTCTTCCATAGTAAAACTGATATTTCTATGTAAAGAAGTGTATTAAACACTGTAAAAAGTGAGTTAATTGTCTGTCCGTACCTGTAAAAACATACAATTAAATCGTCTACGTATCGATACCAGTATAGACAATTATTATTATTATTATGGTTGTTAAATATCATTGGTTCAATACTGTTCATGAAAATTTCGGCAAGTAATGGACTTAATGGACTCCCCATAATTAACCCTTCCTTACTATTGTAGAATGTATTGTTAAATGAAAAATAATTTTGTCTTAGGCAAGTTCTTAATAAATTAATTATGTCCATTTTTATAACTTCATTTACTTCGTTTTTTGTTAATAGGTTCTCTATTAAAATTATTGTTTCGTCTGAGGGAACACTTGGAAATAAGTTTTTGACATCGAAAGAGACTAATTTAGAATTATCTGGTATTGTTATATTCTTAACTTTATTCACGAGTTCGTATGAGTTTTTGATATTATATTTAGGTTCAAATTTGGTATGATATTTGATTAAATCAATTAAAAAGGATGACGTCTTATATGCTGGAGCAGATATATAGGGAACAACTGGTCTGATTGGGTGGTCAAGTGTGTGTAGTTTTATGAGTGAATAAATTTGTGGGATTTGGGGATTCATATTTATCAATTTAAATTTATCTTTATCGTGACTGATACTTTTAGCCTGTTCAATTTGTTTTGAACACGTCATCGCAATTTAAATAAACCAGTGGAAATTGACTAAAATCAGTCTTTTATTATATATTGAGTTTATTCTACAAATATTTTCATGGAGAGTGTTCGATGGATGTAGCCCGCTTAATTCCTTTCAAAGCGGTGCATGCTAGGAATACATGTCGCGCTAATACTTCACATTCGTATCAAGTTCAGCGTATCAATTCTCATACAACCGTTTTCAAGCAGTCTTTTATATGGAGAACCTCATTCCTTCAGAATGATTTGCCCAGGACTATGTTTCCCACCGAGTACAATTTACAGCGATTCGAGACCAAGTGAATAGTTTTTTTTTCAGCACACGCGTCGCTCCTTTAGAGCTTTAAAGATTTCCCTTCAGCACGTGTGCTACGCCCATAAAAAAGAGTGAAGTTAGTTCTAGCTGCTGTAGCAGCGTAAAGTCCGATTCTTTGAAGTTGACAGCACACAACATGGGTTATAAACATTAAGATGTCATAAACTATAGGGTAAATCCGGGATATGTGCCCAACTTTTTTTATTTTACTCATACCTCTTAACATACAAATAATACGCACATGATTTTCATATGTGCACTAACTTTGGTACTTCATTTAATCACCTCGTACTACTTTTTGTAGAGTAGTCAATAAATAAACCGTATATTTTGAGTTTAAAATAAAACTGCATAACGGGATTGATGCCTCGTATGCGGTATATATGCCCCAGACCTAATTTTTTGGAGGGGATAGATGCCCTTTGCAAGAAAACAAACATTTTGAATATATGTTTGAATCAACCTTATTATTTATATATATATATATATATATATATATATATATATATATATATATATATATATATATTCTTTTTAGCTATTTTTTTCAATTATTTAAGATGATGTTACTAGTTTACTAAACATGGACAAAAATAAACATATTAATTAAAAACACTAGGTATAGAGATCAATCATCTTAGGTACAAAAATATAATCGTCTTAAAAACTGCAAATCTATTTAGCCATTTTGGTGGCAATAATCTGCATTCGCCCACATTTGTTGCAATAATTGCGATATAATGTGCATATTTCGTGGAGCATAACACAACGGATCCAATCTACTTTGGATTTGGTGTTACTATAATAGTCAAGACATTCCACGCAATGATCCTCATCTAGATTCTTATCATCTACTCCATCATTTTCATCATTAGAACTATATATTAAAGCAGGCTTTGCCTTTTTGAATGTTTCTTTGGTTTTGGAATAAGTTTTGTCGTGTTTTTGTTTCTTTGTCTTTTGTTTTTTTTATTTCTTCAACTTCAAAACTACTGTTCTCATTGTCTTTATTATCGTCTTCACTAGAACTGTAAAATTTCATAGCTGTTCGCTTCCTCAGTTTTCTTTTAATTTTCTCTTTATCTTTTCTTTGTTTTTCAATGCTATTCTTTTTGTCGTTTTCTTTTTCATTTTTATCACTTTCAATACTATCCTCAGTAATATCTGTATCGCTTGACTTATAATGACTTGAATTATTTCTTTTTTGCTTCTTAGCTTTAGTTCTTTTCCTTTAACTTTTTACTGATCTTTTTTGCTTTTCACTGGTATGCCTTGTTCTAGCTTATGAATATGTGTGACCAGCCGACGTTTATTTTCGAATCCAAGAGTTGGATGTTTTCCTAAAAAAATTGTAGGTATTAGTTAGGCAAAATAAAAAAAAATTACTACCTGCCCATAATTATACGAGGTAGGTAAGTATTCTCAATCCGAAGCAAAATTATTATAAATGCACACGTGCAATCATAAAAGTAGGTACCTACCTAATGGTATTATTTTCTTATTTTGTGTAGCAAACCGCCGACGTAACGTCCTAGATGGTATTCCGTGTCTTTTTGCTATATCATTGACGCTAAGTCGTTTATCTTGCTTTTTTGCTATTGCTGCAGCCAATGTGTCCTCGGTCCAAGTAATGACGCGCGGTTGGACGCCGGCTTTACGCTTGTATTTACGGGGCATTTCCAATCTGAATCATATAACATACACTTAAGTATGGCAAGGGATAGATGCACTTAAAGCCAGCATGCATTAAGGTGAAGTAGGGATAGATGCTCTTAGGGGCAACTATCCCAAAACATATCGGGGCATATATCCCTTTTCACAGGAATAGATATCTTCGAAAAAAAATGGTAAATACGTTTATTTTATCCTAAAAATGTAATTAATAATAATCTACATACCCTACTCCTTATTCAGAAGTAAAAATAAAATAAACTTACATGTTAACTCCAAAATTATAAGGGGCTGAAAATCATCCACAAAGTAAAATCTCGACTGTTTGGCTCGTCACTGTCATTAGCGCTCCTACGCACAACCGCACGCACCAACGCTTTGTGGCAGATTGAAGTGAGGGAGGGGCACGTTCGTATTATAAGGCATTCTTTTGTTTACGCGTCTTACATTGCACACAAATGTAATGAGGCGTCTATCCCGCTGGAGCGTATATCCCGGACTTACCCTAAACGTCCGAAATTTCTCTACCAATTATTTGCATTTTTACTTTTAATCACTTTTATTTTCTATCGCTATACAACAGTGCGACCTTTTTCTAAAAAATATTTTATTACATGCCTTCTAAACTTTACAATAAGCTATATAAATCAACACATGTCATTTGCTAAGTTACGCTCTTGTGGTATATCTGAAAAGTTCTGTTTGTGGCTCTCATGTTTCCTCAGAGAGCCTTCTTTACGAGTGGCGGTCGACGGATCTCTTTCTAACACTTTCACAATCAACGCCGGTGTGCCCCAAGGCTCCATACTGTCTCCTACTCTCTTTCTCATTTACATTAATGATCTACTGGAAAAGACCGAGAATCCAATCTACAGCTTTGCAGACGACAGTACGCTTGTCTCTTTATTCACTTTGAACGCTCGGACATCGGCTGCTCAAGCAAATATCCGCAGATAGCAGGAGATCGTTCAACTTAACAAAGACCTGGAAGAAATTCTATCTTGGAATGACAGTAACCAAGTGGAATTTAACGCTACAAAAACCCAGGCGGCAGTCTTTTCTAAAAAAGTTAACATTGCTGAACCCAGCATAATTATGTCGGGGATCGCCATTCCCCTAGCATCGTCGCTCAGTTTCTTGGGCGTTAGTTTGGGAGCAAATATATCCTAGCATGAACATGTTGCAGGCATAACAAGGAGAGCTTCTCGAAAGTTGGGAATATTATTTCGAACCAGAAAGCTTTACACTCCACAACAACTGTTAATTCTTTACCAAGCTCAAATTCGACCAACTATGGAATACTGCTCCCATATTTGGGGCTCCGCTCCCAAAACATACGGTGCATTTGTTGTATTATGTTCAGAGAAGAGCTGTTCATCTGATTGGAGACCCGGAACTGACCGGCGGCCTTGATTCGCTGGAACATCGAAGAACGGTTGGCGACTTGAGTCTGTTCTACAAGTATTTTCATGGAAAGTGTTCGAAGGATGTAGGCCGCTTAATTCCTCCCAAAGCGGTGCATGTTAGAAATAAACGTTGCGCTGGTGCTTCACATCCATATGAGGTTCAGCTTGTTACTCCGCGTACAACGCTTTTTAAGCCGTCTTTTATATGGAGAACATAATCCCTTTGGAATAATTTGTCCAGCGCTGTGTTTCCCACCGAGTACAATTTACAGGGATTCGAGATTAAGTGAATCATTTTTTCAGAACACATGCCACTCCTGGAGCGCTTTAGGGACTTCCCTGCAGCACGTGTGCTAGACCTATAAAAAAAAACATTTCAAAGTTTATTTTAATGAGTAAATGATGAAACTAAAAATTTTATTTGCATGGTAAAGGCCTAAACGAGTACAATTAACAATTCTTAAGAACTAGAAATCTACAGTGTTATAAAGCTTAATGATAACACAGCCCCACAAAAAAAAAGTGGGGTATACTTTTGATGCGATATATCAGATCCGTAGTATTTTTGCCCGCTGATCACGAATCTGACGTCAGAATATCGCCATCACATCTCAATTTTTTTCTAACCTCAAAAAATTGATTCAAGCTTTTTCATGAATCCAAAGATGTATTAATGTGTATTCGGACACGCTAAGCTAATATTCATCGGTTGGATTGAGCCATACAGTTCTGTTTTCTTTCTAACCTCAATAAATCAGACAGATATAGTGCTTCTCGAATGCAAAAACGAATTCAAATTAAAATTCAACCGATCCCTACCAAATTTGGTACACGGGGATTTTTTGGGTCGCTGATCACGAATCTGCGGTTGGATTTGCAAAATTCAAGATGGCAGATGTTTACGCGCCAATTTGAACGTCGAAAAAATTCATCGGTCGATTTTTATTCTTCTACCTGCATCCAGGGCACCTCCACGTGGTGACGGTGGGCAACGGTGTTACTCCACTAGCCGGCAGAGTCCCTGGATAACGGCTTAGATGCCGTCATGGCAGGTAGAAAAAAGAGAATTACGATACAGGGACTCGGAAACCCAGTATCGGCGGTTGGTCAGGGTGGGAAAGCGGGCCCGCAGCCGTCGTCATCCAGCGACCGTAGCTCTTCATGTGTGGGTGACTTGGCTCATGTAGAGTATAATGCTACAAGAAAACGGTCTCACGGTACAAGGACTTTTCATAAGTGCGATAAAAACAGTGATTCATTTTGTTATATTTGCTGTCAACACGTATTGAGTAAAATGGGGTCACCGATAACGGATACGATTAAAACCTTATATAAGGATTGTTTTAACATTGAAATACAGCACCAGGATACAGATTGGGTTCCCCACATCATTTGCAGTTCTTGCAAAATAATGTTGTACATCAATAAGAAGGCGATTAAATATTCCAGACCAGCAATATGGAATAGACCATACAGTGAAAATGATTGCTACTTTTGTATGAATGTTGTATCTAGGCATAACCGAAAAAATAAAAGCACTATTACTTATAACGATGTTTCGACAGTAACAAGACCAACTAAACTAATTCCGCCTCCTGAACCACTTGATGCTGATGTTATGGAAACAAATGATTTCACCTTATCAGTTCATGCCGAAAACATTGAGACTGTCGAAAAAGATTCAAACACTGTTACTAATTAATGTTCTAGTGACAACCTATCATATACTAGTGACACAGATAAAGAATTTCTACCATACAACCGTAAACCAGAACCAATACTCGTATCACAGTCAGAACTTAGTGATCTAGTCAGAGATTTAGGCTTATCCAAAGATGGTTCAGAGCATCTTGCTTCCTTTTTAAAGAAAAGACATTTACTTAAGCCAGAAGCTACGATTTCTTATTATAGAAACAGAGATGAAGAATTTCGAAAATATTTCACAATGGACGAGGAATTGTCACTTTCATATTGTACCGATGTAAAAGGTCTAATGGATGAATTTCAAAATAACTCATACGATCCTGAAGAATGGAGACTGTTCATTGATTCTTCTAAACGGAGCATTAAGGCAGTTTTGCTGCATAATACCAACGTTTACGCTCCCATTCCGATTGCTCATTCCACAGTTATGGAAGAGCAATATCAAAAAATGAAGCAGCTTTTGATAAAAATAAAATATGTTGATCATAACTGGAAAATTTGTGGAGATCTGAAAATTGTAACAATATTGCTTGGCCAACAGTCAGGGTTTACACTTTATCCCTGTTATAAATGTCTGTGGAATAGCAGAGACAGGGAACGTCATTATAAGAAAAAAATTTGGCCAACAAGAGAATCGTTCACTCCTGGTGAAAATAATGTATTGTTTCCACCATTCGTAGATCCAGGAAAAGTTCTTATTCCCCCGCTTCACATTAAGCTTGGACTTATGAAGGAATTCACGAGAGCATTAGATACAAACAGCCTATGTTTCAAATATTTGCATAAAAATTTCCGAAATTTTCTGAAGCTAAAATTAAGGCAGGCGTATTTGACGGGTCAGAAATAAAAAAATTGTTTCAAGATTCATTATTTGTTACTAAAATGAATAAAGTTGAAAAAGCTGCTTGGCTTAGTTTTAAAGAAGTCGCAACAAACTTTTTGGAAATAATAAAAGTCCTAAGTACAAAGAAATAGTCGAGAAAATGGTAAAAAATGTTCAAACATTAGGTTGCTTAATGAATCTAAAATTTCATTTCCTGGACTCCCACATCGATGATTTCCCAGATAATCTTGGTGACTACAGTGAGGAGCAAGGGGAATGTTTTCACCAAGATCTGAAAATCATAGAAAATCGGTATCAAGGACGATGGGATGACCATATGCTAGCGGACTATTGCTGGTCGCTAAAAAGAGAAACAAGTCCTCAAAAGCGTTTGGGCAGAAAGCCTTTGAATAGGTCAGTCGCGGAAAAAAGAACAAGATACAGCCAAAAAAAGGAAAGTTAGGCGGGGGTCTAACCTTCGCAATTCTAGGGCTTAAGGGTCTACTATTTGAGAGTATATGGTTTAAAAGTCCTGGTTTTGAGTTTATTGGGTCTCATTTTTAAAGTTACAGGGTTATTGAGGTCTATTTTTTGAGGTTACAGGGTGTGGGAGTCTAAGGTTTCAGGGTTTAGGGTTTAAGAGTATCAGGTTTGAGGATTCCCCAACTGTATACCAAATTTGGTAGGAATCGGTTGGTTTTCAAAAATTTTGTCCGCCATCTTGGAACCGCCATTTTGAATTTTGCAAATCCGACCTCAGATTCATGATTAGCAACCCAAAAAAAAACCCCCGTGTACCAAATTTGGTAAGAATCGATTGAATTTTAATTTGAATTCGTTTTTGCATTCGAGAAGCACTATATCTGTCTGATTTATTGAGGTTAGAAAAAAAACAGAACTGTATGGCTCAATCCAACCGATGAATATTAGCTTAGCGTGTCCGAATACATATTAATACATCTTTGGATTCATGAAAAAGCTTGAATCAATTTTTTAGGAGTATATTTTTCTTAATTTTTACTAATTTTTACCTATCTTTTGAGGTTAGAAAAAAATTGAGATGTGATGGCGATATTCTGACGTTAGATTCGTGATCAGCGGGCAAAAATACTACGGATCTGATATATCGCATCAAAAGTATACCCCACTTTTTTTTTGTGGGGCTGTGTAACAGGTATAATAAAATTATTTGAGATTTTAGCAGTTATTGGAATATAATTAACCACAGTACTTATCGGTAGGTAGGTGCCTAAGTACCTAAGTTTGCAATAAAAATATTCTGTGTAAGTTTAAAAATAAAGCAACAACCCATAATATGCTTAGTTCAGGTTTAAATCAGAACCGCGATGGCTCCAACTTTCAGTTTTGCCCTGATCAAACTTCGCGGAGTCTGTAAATCCGCATTTTCCCTGCGAGAAAAAATAATGATACTTAACGTCCGCGATGCCTTAGTGCATCAACAGCCAATAAGCCAAGTCTCTGAAATTGTAGAAACCTGTGACAACATGACGGGAGTTGGATCAGCAACTATTTATAGAAAGAAAACGCGGTCCTTGCAACGAACCTCAGAATCACAAAGAAAAGGAGTCCTTAGAGGTTGATAAACACGCAATAAGAAGAAAAGTACACCATTTTTTAGTGTTCCGTACGAAACACTTATAAGATCACTTCGGTGTCTGTCTGTCTGTCCGTCTGACTGTCCGTCTGTCTGTCACACTCGATTTTTCTCCGAAACTGTTTGTCATAGAAAGTTGAAATTTGGTAATAATATAGGAATTGATGGCCTTATCAGAGTCATGTAGTTTTGAAAGTTAAATTTTGACTTAAGGGGTTAGTTTTGGGGGGTGAAATCGGAAGTGAAAAAAAAAAATTTTTACTTGGTCATTGAGTGTAGTGTCAAATGAAAGCTTGTGGAAACACGAGTAAATATATATATATATATATATATATATATATATATATATATATATATATATATATATATATATATATATATATATAATGTAATACTTGCGCGCATTTTTCTTTATATTATTTTTAAAAAATTGCGAAAAAATCGCTGTCCCCCGCCTTATCTCGAAGAGTACTTATCAAAAAATTTTGAAAAAATTCTGGAATATTCCCCACGGGGTGTAGATTGAACGAAAATTATCACGAGTGCATTACCTTTAATAATTTTTCTGGTATTTAATAAAAATAAAAATTTCGAGGTCATCAGAGTTCAGTAAAGATTGGAAAGAAACGTTGTTGAAAACTCATTTGGGGTGTGTTTTGTGAAGTCACTGATCATTTTATACCTCTGTAACAATTTGTTTTATTTTAAAAGCAATCAACGTACGAAAAACTAATTGTGCAAGTTCAACTTGCACTTGACCGGTTTTATTTAAAATAGAATTGTGCTCTTTGATGATGATGTAATTTTTTTTACTATCTCCAAATATACGCCGGATGCTGGTTGATAAGCTAGATCTATTGTTAAGTTGAAATCGAATTACAAAAGAATTTTTAAACACTACTTTCATGGGAAGAAAAGTTCCGAGACTTTCTGAGAGATGCTGGTTGATAAGCTAGATCTTTTGTTAAGCTGAAATCGAATTACAAAAGAATTTTTAAATACCTTTCATGGGAAGAGAAGTCCTGAGACTTTCCGAGAGATGACTGCACAAGCAAAAAAAAAAAACCATATGATTTTCAGCCAGCCAACTCTCAGAAGATTCGTGTAAAATTTTTATGATATTTTGTCTATTAGTTTCCGAGTTAGAGCTGTTTGAGTGACGCTACTTTTCATTTTTGCAAAACGGTGGAACAAAAATAATTGATTGGTTGATTAAACATTCCTTTTTGATGGGAAAAAAATACAGCTAGAACTCAAGAAGGACCTGAGAAGTATCATGGCACATCTTCTTCGTCGAAAGCAACTATATGTCGATGGTTTAGTCAACTTAAATGCTCTCGTACAAACACCGATGATGTACCACGTTTAGGACGTCCAAATGAGGCAGTAACCCCAAAAAAACACAAAAAAATCCACCATATTGTTATGAATGACCACAAAGTGCAGTGAGAGAGATAGCTAGATAATAGAACACGTGGGGCGTATTTTGCATGAATATTTGCATACGACAAAGCAAGGTGGTCGATGGGTGCCGCGCACTGTCACGATTGATCGAAAACAGCATCGTTTCTAAGATTCAGAACGCTGTCTAACACTGTTTCGGCGTAATCCAAGGGAGTTTTTGCATCGTTTCGTAACAATGAACGAAACTTGGATTCACCACTATACGCCCAGGCAGTCCGCAGAGTGGCTGGAATCGCATAAAAGTCGACCGAAGCGTGCAAAATCACGAACATCAGCTCGAAGGGTTTTAGCTAGTATTTTTTGTGATGCTCATGAAATAATATTGATCAACTATCTTGAGAAGGGGCGAACAATCACCGGAGACTATTATGTTGGTTTATTGAACGTAACATCAAGAAAAAAGGCCGCATTTAGCGAGGACAAAAGTGCTGTTTCACCAAGATAATACACAAACTCACAAGTCCATAAAATCGACGATGAAATTGGACCAATTGGGCTATGAATTGCTTCCTCGCCCACCGTATTTACCAGATCGGACCCCCAGCTTCCAGGGAAAGAGATTTGGATCAACTGAAGAAGTCGAATGGGAAACTGACCTTTATTTTAGGGAGCTCGAGAAATCGTATTATATGAAAGGTATCCAAATGTTGGAAGATCGCTAAGATAAGTATATAGCTCTTGAAGGAAGTTAGGGTGAAAAAAAAATAGTAACTACATATAGACGCAGTAGCCAAGTTTTGGTAGAAAATAGTATCATTTTCACGCTAAAATCCTTCTATTATAAAAATTTTCAATTAATGAGCTAATTTAATCGTAGGTTGGCCGGACATACAATCTATTTTAAAATAATTTATGATCATCTAAGCCTATTAAACCGTATTAGCCATTGAATGGGCTTATTTCCATACTAGACTTCCGAACTGATAATATGCAAAATGGAGCTTGTGAGTCTGATTAATTGCTAACAGACATGCATATCTTACATGTTGCTGCGGGAAGCTATCAATCACAAATGTCATCGTAATTGAAGCGTAGAAATCCCAATTTATTCCCGTAAAACAGATCAAAAAATAGATGTTGGTAATACGTGGTTCAGAAATGAGCTGTTGCACATCAGCACGATAATGACAGGACTTGTTGCGTTTGGTAAATCGTGGACCGAATAACATATAACAATAAAATGTTGTAGGATCTAAAAATACCTTATGTCATCGTGTCGTAGGATGGTGACTAAAATAATTTTTAAACCGACCCTGTATTAGTATGTGGTAGCGCATTGACCGATCATTAAATATTAGGGCTAAATTTACGAGGACCACTTTTTAAATTTTTACAAACGACCACTAGATGGCGCTATTGAGATGTGACACTACTATTGTTGTAAAATTTGACTTTTGTAATTGTTAAAACAGTTTTGTGAACAAATGGAAGCTAGGTTTTCTACATTGGCAAGGGTAATACTACAAACTAGGTGGTTTATTTCCGATTTGTAACAAATTTCCGGTACAATTTGGAATTACCCATTATTAAATTTCGGTTTTGTCTTTTACATTGACAAAAAGGGAAGGAAAGTTTTTGGGATGATTTAAAAGCGATATTTATGTTGTCTTTTGCGAGTATATATGCAATTTCAATACAAAAGACAAAACTCGTAAATACAAAGACTGTGGAGTTTATAAACTGTCATGTAATAAATGTAATAGCTGTTATATAGGTCAAACAGGGAGAAATTTAAAGAACCTCAAACATCTTTTAAATTAAACAAAGAAAACTCCAACTTTGCTAACCACTTCCATCAAACAAATCATATTTTTCCAGACATAAATCTATAAATATTACATAAAGCACAAAAAGGGAGAAAATTAAATATTTTAGAAGCTCTACAAACACAATAAAAATAAGGATATAACCCTCTCGCCTGTTTACCGTATTTTAGAAGAGCGTTTTTTAGATATATTTTCGAAGAAGGAATTTTATAAAAAATTTTAAGAATAAACTGAAAAATACTTCTTGTTCACCAAAATTTAATGATGGGTGATTCTAAATCGTACCGCAAATTTGTTATAAATCGTAAATAAACCACCTTAGTTTGTAGTATTACGCTTGACAATGTAGAAAACCTACGAAACTACAGAAGCAGATAGATAAAAAATAAGTGACAAAATAATTCGTTTCATTTCGTTTAAAATGTACTGTCACAACGGACACCTCGATTATACAATTGTTATTGTTAAAACAGTGGCAGCTCCAAAATAGGCCAAATAGTTTGTTTACAGTGAGCGTTAAAAAAAACAGTTTTGTGCACAAATGGAAATTTCACGTGAAGGTTTACGTTGGATGATTTTTTACGATTTTAGTAAAGGTCTAACTAAACAACAATATCTCGAATCGCTTTGTTCAGGTTTTGGTAATGAATGACTATCAGAAAAGTCTGTTTACAATCGGTTTGCAGAATTTCGTCATGGTCATGCTTCCGTCAGCGATGAATTTCGTGAAGATCGACCAAAATCGGTTGTTGTTCCAAAAAACAGCAATGCTCTGCACAAGATGATTGAAGATGATTAGCATGTGACTTACCGTGAGACAGAAGCATCCTTAGGCATATTGAAGACTGCAGTAGCTTCGATTTTATAAGGACATTTAGCTGTGAAAAAGATCTGTCACCGATGGATTTCGCATAATTTGACCGAAACTCAAAAACAGGCTCGTGTCAATTGGTGTAAAGGAATGTTCACAAAATTCGACCGAGGATATGAAAAATCCGCATACAACATCGTAACAGGAGACGAAACTTGGATATATTCGTACGAACCGGAAACTAAACAATTAACTATTTGGGTATTCCAAGATGAATCGAATGCAACAAAAGAGATTCGTTCGCGAAGCACTTCCAAGAAAATTCCAAGGGTTCCGAGGGTTCACACTGTGGACCTCTCCTTTTTAATTAGTTCATTAATGATATTGGTGAGATGTTCAATCATTCTGAATATCTTTTATTTGCGGATGACTTCAAATTGTACAGAGGAATAGAAAATGTAAACGATGTTACGCGTCTGTAGGAAGATCTGCGTCGACTCTATTACTGGTCAGAAAGAAATGGCTTAAGTCTAAATGTTAAAAAGTGTTTCTGCATTTCCTTTGGTAGTAAGCGGAATGTTGAGCGTCACTGGTATAGTTTGAACGGCGCCCTGCTTGAGCCGGTGTTGGAGATTCGTGACTTGGGTATGCTTTTGGACAGTCAGCTTAATTTTCGTGGCCATATTAATAATATTCTGAGACTGGGTCTCAGAAATCTTGGTTTTGTTACCAGATATAGTAAGCAATTGTCGGCTAGCACGTTTAGAGTGTTGTATTTTTCAGTGGTCCGCTCTGGTTTGGAGTATGCTTCGGCAGTGTGGTCATCATCTTACCAGTGCCATATTGCTGAGATTGAGTCAGTGCAGCGTAGATTTCTACTTTTAAAGCTGAAATAAATATTTATCTCGATCATGCTACATAAAAAATATAAAAATAAAATATCTGATTTCGATGCAGTGAGTGAAAATATTATTCGGATCAATTTGACTGTAAACCAACAGCCAATAACAATTCTTGGGTTATATGCAATATCTGATGATGAACCAATAACGAAAAAGGACGAATTTTTTGAACGGGTCAGCGATGAAATTCTAAAAATTGGAACATCAAGAGAAGTAATAATACTTGGAGACCTGAATAGTAGAGTTGGTCAAAGAAATGATGACGACGTAGTAGGGCCCCATGGAGAAATTGCTATAAACGACATCGGCCAGAGATTAATTGCATTGTGCCAACAACATCAGCTAAAAATAACCAATGGATTCTACAAACATAAAAAAATTCATACATACACCTGGGTTCAATACACAAGAAGCCTTAAATCTGTAATTGACTATGTAATGGTTAAACAGAAGACAAATTTAAAAATTAATGATGTAAGATCCTATAGAGGTGTGACATGTGGATCAGACCATTATATGGTCAAGGCAAAGTTTATAGTCCCATTTAGATCCAAACAACGTGCAGATAAGAGAGAAGAAACTGACCAGACAGAAGAAGTATCAACAAAACAATATAAAATAGATAGCTTAATTAATGAAAGTACACAAAAGTTATACCAACGTAGACTGGACGAAAAACTCTTCGGAACAAGAAACCGACAGCCACTAGAAATTGTATATGAAAATATAGTAAACAGTATTAGAACCGCTGCAGACGAGGCAGTTGGATTAAAAACTAAAAAGCATAGTTACAAACTCTGGTGGAATAACGAGATTGAAGAATTAATAAGTCGGAAAAAAACAACTATATCTTAAATGGTTAAACACCCAACAACAAGAAGACAAAGAGCAATATTTAGACTTGAAAAGGACAACAAGGAGAATAATAAACGTAGCAAAGAAGGAGATATGGGACAAAAAGTGTATGGAAATCAACACATATTTAGGAGGAAAAAAGTGTTCAGAATCATGGAAGTTCATAAAAAACGTAACATCGAACTCTAAAAATAAAGCAAACATTCAAACTGTATCAATAAAGAAATGGATGGACCACTACAAGATACTATTATCAGAAAACAGAGATGAATACCTGGTGAATACACCAACGGATATACTCATAGAGGGAGAAACAATCGTGGTTTACGTTGATACAGTTAAAAAAGCAGTTAGTAAATTGAAGAATGGTCGAGCTGCAGGACCAGGAGGAATTTCCGCTGAACTGATTAAATGTGGGTCAGGAAAGCTGTTTGATCAGCTTACCTGGTGTATAAATCAGTATATAAATGGCGCGAGTGTGCCTGAGGAATGGAAAGAGGCTTACATATCATCCATTCATAAAAAGGGAAACAAGCTTGACTGTTCTAACTATAGAGGAATATCAGTGACCAGTACTCTGAGCCGTCTTTATGGAGAATTATTCGGGATCTCATTGAAGAGGAATATAGAGCTAAAGAAGAAGAAGAGCAATCTGGATTTCGAGCTGGAAGAACCTGTACCGATAATGTCTTCACCCTAAAACAAATAATAGAAAAAAGGTCAGCTACCAACCAAGAAACCCACCTTATGTTCATAGATCTTCAGAAAGCCTACGATACAGTCCCGGTGAAAAAATTGTGGAAACTCTTACAGGAAACCAATGTTAACCAGACAATTATAAGAGCTCTTAAGAATTTATATACAGGAGCCTCATCACAAATAAAGGTTGGCAACAGAGTGTCAAAGAAATTCCTAGTGGATAAAGGTTTGCGTCAGGGATGCTGTATATCACCTACATTATTTAAAATATATGTAGCGAGGGCCTTATACCAATGGAAGAGGAAATGTAATGGGATGGGTATTGACATTGGCAGAACATGCCTATACACTCTTCAGTTTGCTGACGATCAAGTCATCATAGCAAATGATAGGGACGATTTAGAGTATATGGCTCGAAAATTGCATACTGAATATAAGAACTGGGGACTAGAGCTTAACACGCAGAAAACTAAATACCTCCCTATAGGAACGGAACCATCGAATATCCAGCTAGACAATCAAGAAGAAATAACCAGCTGCCTCTCATACACGTATCTGGGTGTAGAATTCGACACGTCATGCAAAGATGATAGCGAGATTAACAAACGAATAACACAAGCTAGAAGAGCAATAGGATGCCTAAACGGTATACTATGGAGCGATAACATCGGAAAGAGACGCAAATATAACATATATGAAACTTTCATTAAAAGTAGTCTAACCTACGGCTCAGAGACGTGGAGAATATCAGACCAGAATCGCAGGAAACTTGAGGCAACTGAAATGGACGTATTTAGAAGAACATTAGGTATATCACGAAGAGATAGAATTCGAAATGACGAAGTAAGACAGCGAATGGGGATAGATGGATCCATTATAACAGACATCGAACAGAAACAGCTGATATGGTACGGGCATGTACAACGGATGGAAGAAACCAGATTACCCAAAATCGCCATGCAATGGATACCACCGAATCACAAAAAACGAGGACGACCTAAAAAAAACATGGAAGGAGAGCATTAATAAAGCTATGAGTGCTCGAGACCTGAGAGAAGATCAATGGATGGATCGATAGGAATGGAAGTTGGGCATCGGACAACGACGAAAGACGTTTTAAACCGATATATTATTATTATAAATATTTATAAGGATGCGAGTTTTCATATTGACTATGGGGTGATTATGAACGCTTTTGGTGTGCCTACTTTGGAGAAGCGTAGGGATCTTGCAGATGTGTTATTCCTATATAAACTCCTGAATGGCTTTGTTTCCTGTCCACCACTTTTGGAGAGCGTCCAGCTTAATACTATTCATAAGACTCGTGACAGTGTACTTCTCAGTATTCCATTTCACAGTGCTAATTATGGCTATTACAGTCCTCTCACGAGAATGTGCCGATTATTTAATACATACAGCCTTGATCCCTTCAGTTGTAGCGAATTTAAAATGCTTGTAAGCGCGATCGGGATCTGAGGAGTTAAACTGTTGTAGTGCATTGTGTTTTAACATTATTTTGTTTTTATATTACTATTGTAATTTTGTTATTATATTACTATTGTAATTGGCTTGTCCGTTAAAACAAAAAATAAATAAATAAAAAAAAAAAATTATCGCTTGTTTCTTTGGTTATACTGGATATGTTGCAACCATTGCTTTAGGACATCGAAAAACAGTTAATGCTGAATGATATACAATAGTTTGTTTTGCCAGAAGTCGTCGATGAAATCAGGAAAAACAACCGAAAACATAGCATCATTGCTCAATATGACAATGCCAGCTTTCACACAGCACGTCAAAAAATTGATTATTTGACGGAGAAAAGCATCGAAATAATGTTTCATTGCCCGTATTCACCTGATTTAAAGCCTAACGACTTCTTTTTGTTCCCGAATGTCAAAAAAAAATGCGTTGATCGCGATCTTCATCACCTCAAGAAGCTGTTGAGTCCTTTCAAAACAATGTTTTTGAAATATAAACTTCAGAGTAGTAAAAATGCTTCGAGAATTGGTTCGAACACATGCAAAAGTGTATAAACCTTGAAAGCGAATATTTTGAAAAACAATAAAATGATTTGTAGCAAAAAATTTTTTTCTATCCTTAAACTTAAAAGGTAGCCCTGGTATAAATTAATTTTCATCAAACACTTCTTAAACTGGGGTTAAAAATCCCACTGTATGTTGGTAACTTATAAGCTGAAACTTACAAACACTATATTCTATTAATAAATTTAAAATCAAATAACAATTGAACAGAAAGCACGTGTGGCAGTCGACGGATTTCTTTCTAACACCTTCACTATCAAGGTTTCATACTGTCTCCTACTCTCTTTCTCATTTACATTAACGATCTGCCGAAAAGAACCAGGAATCCAATGTATATCTTTGCAGATGACAGTACGCTAATTTCTTCATTTATTTGGAACGCTCGAAAATTAGCTACTCAAGCAAATATCTGCAAACAGCAGGAAATCGTTCAACTTAACAAACACCTGGAGAAAATTCTATTTTAAGGTGACAGTAACCAAGTAGAATTTAACGCTACAAAAACCTAGGCCAGGGGTCGGCAACCTTTTTACTAAGGGGTGCCAGTTTTCATCCATGCAACATTTTGCGTGCCGACATAGGTACTTACTACAACTAAAATTAACAAAAATTAACTTAAATTATTAAAATATTGCTTTTAGAAGGTCTAATTACAAAAAAATGTTAACATTTAACAAATAATTTTATTATATTAGTCCTAGGGCCTAGTGTGAACCCTGTGCTTGAAGTTCTTTAGAGAGTTTTCTTATATCCGGTTCATGTCTGGTTATTTTCAGTGTCACACATGCTTCCGACTTGTCTGTTGTCAGCCTGCTTCGGTACGGCTTTAAAATCACTCTCATATGGGAAAAAGTTGTTCACAGATATAGGATGATCCGAAAGCTGTAAGCATGGCAAACGCTACTTTCTTAAGACAAATAAATTTCTCTGGTAAACTCATCCAACAACTGAGTATCTCGTTTGAATGGTTCTGGCAGTCACCTTCTAATCCCCTTCTTAATTCTACAAATTTCGTGTTCCATAACTCGGAGCTTTTAAATTCAATGTATTGAAGATCAAAATCATTAATGTCCATCCATGAGAAAAGAGATATGTCAAAGCAACTGCTGGAAAAATCCATTAAATCTGGTTTGATTAAAAAAGCGAACATAGGACCATGATTACAAAATCCTGACCCCTCTCGATTCCTGACCCCTCTCGATAAATTCCTCTTTTAAATTAGTCATGTATTTAAAAATTTCGTCTATTAGTGCACCATCGTCGATACTGGATATATAAGTTTTTAAATTTTGAAAATATCGCTGATAAATAAATCTATTTTTAATTTGAATGATTTCCAGGATTCGTATAAATCCACAACTGTTTTGCCTGAATCTTGTAACTTTAAGTTGAGTTCACTGAGATGGTTTGTAATATCAGTAAGAAACATTAACATACAGATCCAGTTCTTATCTTCTAGTTCAGGATAAGCATCCACTTGATTTTTTTTCCAACAAGAACGATTTAATTTCGCCCAGACATTGCACAAATCTAGAGAGCACTTTACCACGGCTGAGCCAGCGCACATTATTGTGCAATGGTATATCTGAATATACACTTTCTAATTCCTGCAGAAACGCCTTAAATTGTCTATGGATCAGTGAAGAACGACCGACAATGTAGTTAACTATTTTAACCACCCTATCCATCACGGATTTTAAACTTCCAGCGGAGATTTTAGCGCACAAACTCTCTTGGTGAATTATGCAATGAAAATTCAAAACTGATCGACCTATGCGTTCAATAAGAAGGGAACAAATCCTTTATGTCTCCCAATCATAGCATGAGTGCCATCTGTCGTTACGCAAAATTTTTTATTCAAATCAATGTTCCGCTTTCCAAAATGTTTAACAAATTCTGAAAATATATCCTCTCCTCTTGTAGTTCCCTGCAATGGGAGCAGACAAATTAGCTCTTCATACACACTGCCATCATCGAAGTATCGCGCAACGATTGCCAGACGGGCAATGTCATTAATATCGACACTTTCATCCAATGCTACACTAAATACAAAACTCCGTTTGATAGCGTCTCTCTGCTGTTTTTAGACATTTTGTGTCATTTCGGTAATTCGTCTCTCGATGGTCCGCGCTGATGCCGGTATATCCCTAATCCTGACCAATATCGTATCCTTATTGGGCAAGTCGTCGAATAAAATCTTGCCAGTACTCAAAAACGTTTGCTTCATAAATTCTCCGTCAGTGAACGGCCTACCCTTTTGTGCCAACGATTATGCAATTTTGAAACTGCATTCAGTTACCCGTTTTTGTCCCTGGAAAACTTTGCTAAAGAATGTTGACTGTTTTTCGTATTGTTTACTTGCTCTTTGTATTGCCTCCCTTTTATCAGCGTTATCTTTAAATGACGATTCATGTTTTATCTGGAAATGTCGTTGAACACTAGATGTCCGGAAAACTACGCTTTCCCGACATAGGACACAAATGACCCGATCGTTTTGCTATACAAAACCGTAATCTGTTGTCCATGAAGTTTGAAATGATTGAACGTCTACTTTCTGTTTCTTCGCGGCCATAACGCAAAGTAATTTTAATTTTTAAACTTTTCGACGACTATTGACTGGAACGGATGTTACTTCTATACTAAATGATCCAAACGTGTAGCCGCATGCTATATATAGAAAAATAATGTTTCCAGAAAATTTCAATAATTACGTTCATTATTTCTTAGAACAAAAATTATGATCTACAGCGCGCCCTAAAGTTTGGCAATATAAAAAGAGTTGCGGCGCGTGTAGGAACGATTGAAGTCAAGTCAAACAAAAACCGCTTTATAGCGGCTCTTTTGATCTGAATTGAGGACGTTTATTTGTGTTTTTGCCTAGGCTTATATTTTGAGGCTTGCCGTCTTTAATACTTGCCGAAATTAAAGCCAAACCAATGCATTCAGTAAAATTATAAATTACAAAATATATATTTTGTAGTTTTTGGTAATAATACCTAGTGACCTATATAATATATCGTTTTTGTTTGTGTTGTTAAAGTAATACTATCTTCGATTATTTACTTAATTTCGAAACATGTCACAGATTACAGAATTAATGTGTAAACTTTGAATAGGTACGTATGCCACTCAAAATTGCTTGGCGTGCCAGAGATGGTACGCGTGCCATAGGTTGCCGACCCCTGACCTAGGCGGTAGTTTGTTCTAAAAAAAGTTAAAGTTGCTGAATTCTACGTAGTTATGTAGTTTCTCAAAGATAAAAAAAGATATCCTCACAAATCCAAATGCGTTTTGAAGAGGAAGAGCAGTTCTTTCAGACCCCATTAATGGTTTCATAAAAGAAATTACCTTTCGATATAAAATAACCTCAAATATCTTGAAAAACCGTGATTTTAGGTTAGAATATCTTGAAAACCGGAGCCATCAGAGAAATTCTGACCTCGGATTCGAATTTAGCGCGTCAAAAATCTTCGAAAAAAGTATATTCTGGTAAAAAATTTGTCGGCCTGTGTAATTACTTTACATTGATAGCAATAATTTTCAGTTATTACTGTCACAACTGCAACATTCTCACAATTATTTATATTAAGGCGAAGCAAAACAATAAAAATAGCTTATTAATAATGTAAAATATTTGCTGTACTTATCGTTAAAAGTTATATATTTTTAAGACGCCTTTGTGTCTTATGTTTGATAAATAGAATGAAATTAATGCAAAGGCGTATAATTACTTCCACATTAGCGAAGACATTAAATATTTATAAATCGATAAAGATAATATCTTTAATTTTACGTTACCTCTTTTAGTGCAGTAAAAAAAAGGTAAAAATAATGATGAGGTAGGCGTAGTTTAGATGCAGCAACATTACGATTTTATCCTCTCTGGGGTATCAACAGGAATACTGTGCTGAGTTTTGGACCTCGAAAGACTTGTGTTTTTTGTATATAAACAATTTAAGTTTTTAAAAACGTTTTTTGAGCTTAAAATGTAAATAATTCCGGTTAGATAAGTCAGATCGAGTCAAAAGAAACCAAAATCGTCGCTCAAGTACGTACATACATATCCTGCAAAATTGAAAAATAGTCAAAAACGGTTTTTTTTTTTAAATTTTATTGTACAGGGTGATTCAAAGATAGAGTAAAGTTCATTATCTCATTTGTTTGGGGAATGACGAAAAAATGTTACATACAATAGTTTTAGGGAATGTTAAAAATTATTTTTGAGTATACAGGATACTTCAAAAAAGTGTGGCCGATATAACATATGTTTTTTTAAATGGAACATTCTATTTTCTAACTTATTTTTAGTAATGTTTTATACCTAAACCTAGTAGTTTTTCTAATATTTCAATTTTTTTAAAAAAAAAATACTAGTTTTCAGTTTTGTAAAAAATTGCCGGTAGTGCCATTGTTTCTGAAGGTGGAATACTCATAATTAGTACGAGCGTTCTATAGAGATAAAAAAAAAATATATGTAAAGAAATTTTAGTTAGATGCTACAGGGTGTTCTATATAAAATTATACATTTCGATTATTTTAAATTGAAAAATCTGAAATTTTTTAAATGGCCCATCCTGTATATTATTATTTTCTCTGATAGATTTTACAAAACACTCCAACTTTTATTATGTAGGTCATATACCTATTTCTAATAATTTTCGATTTATTTTGAATTTTTCAATGTTTACCCTTGTTTTTAATACATTTACGCTATAACATCATAGTTACCAAGACAAAACAAAAACGTAGGCATTGTCAAATTTTGACATGTCTATTAAGCAAGTAAAAATAGTTTAATTTGTTGTAGAACGTGACATATAAAGGTAATAGTTATGGATTTTCCTAAAAATTAATTAATTGATATGGTTTATATACTTTGTGAGGCGGAAAAAAAATTACCTTTTGGCAGTAAGGCTTTACGGAGTGAAGTACCCTAATAGACGTATACCATCTATAAAATCTTTTCAGTTCCTAATGGAACGGTTTGATAGTAGTGGTAGCGTTGAGTATACGAAACGGAAAGTAGTAAACCAGAATGCTACCAATGAGGAAAAAGAAATGGAGATTTTACTTCATGTTGAAGATAATTCCCAGGCCAGCAGCAGTCAACCAGCTGACTTATCTGATACATCCCAATCTACAGCTAATTACACCACGAGAAAATACAAGTATCATTTCTTTCATATGGAACTACACCAAGAACTTCAAGACCGTGATTTTGAACGACGAGTAAACTTTTGTACCACCATGAATGGAGCAATAGAGGCCGATCCAAAGAAGTTGATAACTTGAAAGGGAACAAATGTGGATTCAACAAGACGGAGCTCCTGCTCATTATCACCGGGAAGTTCGGGAATTTTTAAAAGATCGTTACCCACAAAAATGGATCGGTAGGGATGGATTCATTTAGTGGCTCCCTCGATCATGTGACTTAACACCTTTAGACTTCTTTTTGTGGGGCTGCATTAAAGAGGGTGTTTATGTAAATCCCCCTACAACACCAGTAGATATGGAAAATAGGATACGGGGTGCGAGCAGGACAATAACGCCCTTTATGCTAAGGAAAGTGAAGGAAAATATAGTACACGATTAAACATGTGTATTCAAGTACACGGGCATATTTTTGAACATTTATTACGTCATAATAATTAATCATTAGATAAGTTAAACTATATTAAAATTATTATTAACTATGTGTTTATGTTTTGACAATAACGTAAGTGTACTAAAAACAAGGGTAAAAATTGAAAAAATTCAAAATAAATCGAAAACTATTAGAAATAGGTATATGACAGACCTAATAAAAGTTGAAGGGTTTTGTAAAATCTATCAGAAAAAGTAATAATATACAGGGTGTGCCGTTTAAAAAATTTGAGATTTTTCAATTTAAAATGTGTAAATTTATTTTGAACACCCTGTAGTATCTAACTCAAATTTCTTTACATATATCTTTTTTTTCATCTT
Organism: Pachyrhynchus sulphureomaculatus; assembly: GCA_019049505.1. Classification (NCBI taxonomy): domain Eukaryota; kingdom Metazoa; phylum Arthropoda; class Insecta; order Coleoptera; family Curculionidae; genus Pachyrhynchus; species Pachyrhynchus sulphureomaculatus. The sequence continues at coordinate 16,859,150 of CM032453.1, read as the reverse complement.
TATAGACCGCTCGTACTAATTATGAGTATTCCACCTTAAGAAACAATGGCGCTACTGGTAATTTTTTACAAAACTGAAAACTAGTATTTTTTTTTTAAAAAATCGAAATATTAGGAAAACTACTAGGTTTAGGCATGCAACATTATTAATGAATAAAATTTTACGCAAAATAAATTAGAAAATAGGATGTTCCATTTAAAAAAACATATGTTATATCAGCCACACTTCCTTGAAGTACAATGTATACTCAAAAATATTTTTAAACTGTGCACCTTAACATTCCCTAAAACTATTTTATTTAAGATTTTTTCGTCATTCCCGTAACAATTGAGATAATGAACTTCACTCTGCCGTTAACTCACCCTGTACAGGTCGACTAAGTGAACTGATCAGCTTGAAACTTTCAGAAAATATGCCTTTTATTATAGCTAAAATACCCGGAAATTTTGGTACAAAAATATTGAACCCAGTGGGCATAATTGAATTTGTTATTTGAAATTTGAATTGCTCGCCATTTTATGCCATTTGGTCGAAAATGGATCTTTTTTTTTTCAAAATTTAGGTTTCAATGATGCCATGATAAATTTTTTTTTTGGAGTCATTTTAACCGTTTTCAATTATTAATCAGATAACAACAAATAACACAAATATACTTGGATGCAAGAAACACGAAACTTAAAATCAATAATAGACTACATTATAATTAAAAACGATACCACTATCAAAATAAAAGACGTAAGAGTAAAGAGAGGGGCAGAATGTGGAACAGATGATAGACTATTAATAGCAAATATAAAAGTACCGTGGTACAAGACAATAAAGCAAAAAGAAACAATAGATAAAGAAAATAGAAATACTAATGAGATAACAGAAAAAGCAGACAAAGAAATAAAATACAAAGTACACTTACTGCAAGACGAAACGATAAGAGACCTATACAGATGACGATTAGATCAAAAATTAAATGAATTTAACTACGACAACCTCCAACAGATATATGACCACATAAAAGAATGCTTCAAACAGGCGGTCCTAGAAGCATTAGGTAAAGAAGACAACGAGAATAAGAAACATAAAATTAGAATCTGTGAAAAAACCAAAGAATCTATAAAGGAGAAAAAATAGTATACGAAAAATGGCTGAATACAAAATTAGAAGAAGATCTACAGAGATAAAAAGAGAAAAATGCAGAAACGCGGAGGATGATAAACAAAGAAAAGAACGAGAGATGGGAAAAATCGTGCGAACATGTAGAACAGTATATAGGAGGAACTAGAAGCACAGAGTCATGGAGAATAATTAAAGCATTAAGGACCAACAATAGAGAGAAGATGTATATAGAGTATATCCCAGAAAGCGAGTGGGAAGAATATTATAAGAAGCTGCTAACAGAAGACAGACAAGAATTCCAGGAAGAGAACCCTGAAGAAGAACAGAATAAGGAAAAAAAAGAGATAGAACTAAGCTATGAAGAAGTAAAGAAGACAATAAAAACACTCAAAAAAATAATAAATCTGTAGGGCCTGGGGGTGTGGTAAATGAAATGATTAAGTACGGGTCTAATAAATTACATCGAATGCTGAGAAACATGTTCCACAGAGCGATAAATGGAGAAAAAATACCAGAGGAATGGTCAAAAGCCTATATAGTATCTATATTTAAAAAGGGAGACCGCAGAAAATGCACAAACTATAGAGGCCTAAGCATAATATCGAGTATGGGACGTTTGTATGGAAAAATTATTAAAAATATCATAGAGGAAAATATAAAAGGAAAAATTGGAGAAGACCAAGCAGGCTTTACGGCCGGAAAATCATGTCTAGACCACATATACATTATAAAACAAACAATGGAAAAAAAAAAACTGGCAAAGAATAGAGAAGTTCATCTAGCCTTCATAGACATAAGAAAGGCCTATGACCCAGTACCAAGACAAAGATTATGGAACGCAATGAAAGAAATAGGCATTGACAAAGAACTAATATACGCAGTAAAAGCTCTCTACGAAAACAACACAGTGAACATAAAAATAGGACATAAAATAGGGAAGAGACTCCAAACATCAAAAGGCAATGATGCTCTCCATCCCCCACACTATTCAAAGTATACCTCGAACAAACATTAAAAAAATGGAAGCAAAAATGTAGTGGAATGGGAGTCCCAATACGAGAAGATTACTTATATACTCTAAGTTTCGCAGACGACCAAGTAATCATAGCGCAAGATGAGGAAGACCTCAGTTATATGGTAAGAAAACTGAAAGAAGAATACATTAAAGCAGGATTAGCAATAAACTTTGATAAAACGGAATATCTAACAACAAAGGAGGGAAACGTGGAGAATCTAGAAGTCGATAACGAAACAATAATCAAAGGAACCGATATATTTAAATATTTAGGAACATCAGAAGAAGAGATTAAAGCTAAATTAGGACAAACATGCATAAGTCAATTAAATTCGATCCTGTGGGACAAGCACATTACAAAGAGAAACAAAACACGCATATACAAATCAATAATACAAAGCATAATGACATACGGGGCAGAAACATGGACGATCAGCAAAAGAAATAAATCTAAAATTAACGCGATAGAGATGGAGTATTGGAGAAGATGTTGTAGAGTTACACGTATGGAGGGAATAACAAATGAAGAAATAAGAAGCTGAATGAATATCAAAGAGAACGCAATAAACACCATTGAAGAAAAACGATTAAAATGGTATGGACATATAAGACGGAGCGAAGATAATAGGTGGATAAAGAAAATAACGGAGTGAAGCCCTATAGGGAGAAGAAAAAGAGGAAGACCCAGACGATCGTGGAGAGACGATGTGGACGAGGCTATGGAGGACAGGGGCTTAACAGATGGAGATTGGGAAGATAGAAACGGATGGAATCAAAGGCTGAGAGAAGGAAGACAGCGTCAGCTGTAGAAAATCCTTGATATATATATATATATATATATATATATATATATATATATATATATATATATATATATATATATATATATATATAACAACAAATGCGTTTTTTTCTGTCATTTTGAAAAAAAAATTATTAATGAAAAATTTTTCAATTTTTTTTTGAAAATGACCGAAAAAACGCATTTGTTGTTATTTGATTATTAAACCAATGTAAAAAAAACCGTTTTTTAAATGGCATCGGAAAGCTGGCATCGAGACCTAAATTTTGAAAAAAAAAGTCTATTTTGGACCAAATTGCACAAAATGGCGAGCAATTCAAATTTTAAATAACAAATTCAACTGTGCCCATTGGGTTCAATATTTTTGTACCAAAATTTCAGGGTGTTTTTGCTATAACAAAAGGCATATGTTCTGAAAGCTTTAAGCTGATCGATTTACTTAGTCAACGGGTGCAATAAAATGAAAAGAAAAACAGTTTTTTACTGATTTTTTTCAATTTTGTAAGGTATATATGCACTTGAATGACCTAAAACCCACGGAGGTTTGTTGGAAATTTCATTACGAAGAGTTTGGTTTTTGTTTTGTCTCAATCGGACTGTTATATGTAACAAACTTTGCATTAGAAGAAAATTGTTAGTAACAGATTTTATAATATAGTTTACCTTATTGGAATTCTGGTTTTTCGTTTTAAATAAACTTTAAAAGTTGTATTACACGTAAAAGACAAGAACTCTATTTGTTTTAAAAATAAAAAGCTGCTATATTTTGAATTTCAAATTTTATTTACTTGACTCTTACCCCAGTGGATTCAGCTTTTGGGAAAGTGGAAAGTCAATATAGGTGCAAACGTGTATTATGTTATATCTGCTAGAGTCTACACTTAATTTATTATTTATAGTAGTATTTTCAGCAAACAATAAAGCAGGTTTTGCCGAAAACGATGATTCTAGAGAGCAGAGTAAAGAACATTACACATCTGCTATTGTTTGTTTTGTACGCATACTAATGAACTAAATTTTAGGGAATATTACAAATCATGAATGTTTCGGATTATCTTATTAAGTTGTTTCACTTCTTCTTAAAGAAAAATCTGTAAAAAAAATACGAGAAAAATGTATTCGATCTCCACAATTTACAAACTAGAAAAGTGCAAAGAAGGATATCAAAGTGATGACAGAAGATATCTACTTTCTGAACAAATACATCCGCTGAAAATAATATGGTAAGTGTATAGTTTAAAATTCAATATACTAAATCTAAAATTCTAACTGTAGATAGGACCAACATATCATAATAAACCGATTCGAATGTCGAACTGTGATGTGGTGAACAATTGCTTTACCTGGGATTATATATTATTAAGAATGGTAATTACAAACTCGAGAATAGGTTTACAATACAACTAGGATGTTCTACTCTCTACCTAAATCAAACTGATCTACTCTCTTGTAGTTGCTATCTTCAGCTTGCAGCTTCTAAGACGTGAGTAATTCGCCAAGCAAACCGAAGTTGCATTGGTGCCTTTTCACACATGATACTGGCCGAACCTACTACTTATTCCATGGGCAGAGAGAAGATGTCAGAAGTAACTAAGTTGCTAATTTCAGATGGACTGCCATCATTGTTAAACTGCTGGATATTTGATTGGAGGTCATTGAACAGCAAAGAGAGGAGGGAAATAAATGGTACAACACATTACAGAGGATAAAGATAAAAAAAAGATCAAGGTGAATAAATACAAGCTAAAATGTATTAAGGACAACCAACCAACAGATAGATTGACATCATTAGGAAACTCCTGGAAACATCACCTAAGTAGGTTGTACGATAGACAATACACAACATAATATAAATATAAACTATATTTTCAAAATGACTAATTTGTAGTAACTTCTTACCGTCGTCCCATCATGTTGCAAAAGGAAAGATGATCTCTAACTACTGTTATTACATGTACAAAACTCTTAAACAGCAATGGCTGATTTAGTCATAAAAAAAGCCAGCTCTTTGTCAACGAAAAAATCTAACAACAAAGGTTACAACTAAGAGAAACGAAAATAATTACTCGAAAAGGTACCAGTGAGTTATTAAAATAAATTCTTACATTTATTTTAATCCTCTAATATTGCTGGACCAAAATCGCTAGACTCATGAAACAGACAAGTTAATCTGAAAAATATTAGGCTTGTGTTAACAACGCAACCAAATAAGTAATTTGTATAAGTATAAATTATTATTGCTACTAAAATTTACATTTATGCAACTTTATTCCATTCTTACTTCGTCTCTCCCTACTTAATTCGATCACAAGTTTTTTTGTGTGGTTCATATAATCGCAATAAAAATTTTGATTATTTGATACTTCCTAAATTCTTTTGTAATATCCGATTTAGGCTTTTTCCTTATCCCAAAGCCGCTTACACAGGCTATACTTTATAAATTATTAGATCACCTCGAAACTTTGTGGGGAAAACCAAGCTAAAATATTGGTTCTTTTATTTATGATAACGATGGAGCGGGTATTTTCACCATAACGGAAGATATGGAAGATTTTATTGGTAATAACGTTATTTATATCGTATTTTTCGTACAGTCATATTAATGGTTAAAACAATGAAATTAGTTATGTATAAATACAAGAATATAAAAATAATCTATTTATTAAACAGAAAGTGCATCATACATCTGTATGTTATAAATAATTTGTAATAAAAAATGATGAATCATACTCACGATATTGTGAGGTAATTTGTATGTAAAAAAAATGACATTAATTATGAAGAAATTATATATATATATATATATATATATATATATATATATATATATATATATATATATATATATAATCAAAACAAAACTGTCATGTTAAATGTGTGATGTGCCAAGAAGGAACAAGTACAGCATAGACACGTGATAAGAAAGAACAATAATTATGTTGAGATGAGCTGGAGGAAGTGGTTAGTACGTAAGACGAAGGTGGGAAAAAATAGGCCAGAAATATGAGAGTAAAGTGATCTTACGGAGAAGAGTTTAACAGGACAGGGAATTTTAGGCAAAGACACATGTTATAAAAGCTTAGTCTTTTTGACTGTTGACTTTGTTCTAAAATGGAAAAAAAAAAAAAAAAAAACCGGCCAAGTGCAAGTCGGACTTGCGCCATTAGTGTTCCGTGCCATGATTGCTTTTAAAATACAAATTTTTGTTGGGAAGGTATAAAATGAGCAGTGATTTCTCAAAACATTCCCCAAATGAGTTTTCAACAAAGTTTGTTTCCGATCCTTGATTTTATATACAAGATAAATTATCAAATGTAATTCACACCTGATAATTTTCGTTATGAAGAATATTCCAGAATTTTTTTGATTAGTACTCTTAGAAATAGGGTGGGGGGATAGCGATTTTTCGCAATTTTTAAAAAATGATATAATGAAAAGTTTTGCGCGAGTATTACATCATATATGTTTTTGAACTCGTGTTTTTACAAGCTTTCATTAAACACCCCACTCAGTGACCTTGAATTTTTTTTTATATACCAGATCAAATTATCGAAGGTAATGTACTCGTGATAATTTCATTCAATCTACACTGTATGGAGAATGTTCCAGAATTTTTTCGAAATTTTTAGTTCTCTTAGCGATAGGGCAGGACAGTCATTGTTAGCAATTTTTTAAAAATAATATAAAGGTATTTTTTTAGCGCAACTATTACATTAGCCCAGCCGTCAGAGGTCTTGAGCTTTCATTAAATATTAATAGGCTGAATTTTAGCATACAGGTAGTTTTTTGTACGTAGAATACAACAAAAAAAAAATTGCTGAAGTTTGTAGTACGATAAGCCCACAAAATCCAAAATATAATAATAATATCTCGAAAAATAAAAAAAAATATCGAAAAACTAATAGAAAGACAGGGAAATTTTACAAAAAAAAAATAGTATATAGATTATTTTTTTTAGTTTTACCGTAATTAAAAAAAATTAATTAAAATAAAATGGCTGGATATATTTTTTATTTTTTCGAGATTTTTGCGAAAAACCGAATTTTTCATTTTTTTTCGATTTTGTAAGCTTAGCGTACACTTTAAAGCAGCAAACTACCTGCACGCCAAAATGCAACCTGTTAACATTTAATGAGAGCTTTTCGTCAAAATTTGCCCCTTATGACTGAGCTACATCTCATATAATTTTTCACAAGCTTTCATTTCACACCCCACTTTGCAAATATTTTTTTTAAGATTTCAATTTTATCCCCAGAACTAACCCCTTAAGTCAAAATTTAAGTTTTAAAAACTACACCCTTATGATTGGGCCATTAAGTCCTATATTTGTGACAAATTTCGAGTTCCTATGTATATACATAAGTTAGCTTCAGAGAAAATCGGGTGTGACAGATAGGCAGAAAGATAGACACCGAAGTGATCCCATAAATGTTCCGTACGGAACACTAAAAGCACGTAGAAGAGAGCTAAACTTTGAACTGGTAACAATAATCGATTTGATTTCATGATATGTAAATGGCGGAATAGTGCGATTGCAGAATTGTGGAAAAACCTGATGAATCATGCAATAGACAATTCGAATAATTAATTTTCAGCTATTATTTCAGAGTAATCACCAAAATATAATAAAAGCCTAGAATGTCTCGAAAATTACTGCTCATAATAATCCAACTGGCATCTATAATTAATAGCTTCTCCCAGCAACATGTTAAGTTATTCATGTCTGTTGGCGATTAATCAAGGGCATGATATATATTTGCATATCATTGAGGCAGGAACAAACACAGTCAGTTGCCGGGCTTTAATTGGACCCTTTCTTGCCCTTAAACTTACTAAAGTTACAACCAGGAAGTTAATATTTATTGGGAGGCTTAGAACATGTACACATTAAAGTAAGAACTAAACTTCTCTGGACGTAAAACAATACAGCCTAGCTTTATTTTTAAACGTCTATAGTTCTGGAAGGATTAAATCGATTCTTATAAACTTTCAGATTATGAAAGTATATTTTCATTAAATTATAGATGAAGTTTCTCCATCTCGACAAAAACTTTAGAATATGGTATACAGGCTGTCGAGATAAATCAGGAAAAATCGAGTTATACTTGATTTTTGGTATTGAATTCAAGGTGGCCAGCACATTCTCGCTCTCTATAACTTTCATAGATTTAAAAGGATGTTCACAGATTTGCAATTTCAGCTTGGGGAACAAGAAAAAGTCGTACGGTGCCAGATCTGGCAAATAGAATACGTCTGGAATGGCCGTTGCACTCTGGGAAAAATAAGGCATTTTTTGGACAAAAATCAAGACGTGGCTTACTTTTTGATCAATTTGAATAATTCTTTTTTAAATACTCGTGAACATTTCTAGTTTACTCTCCAACTGTTAAATTTTAAATAAATTGAGTGTATATATATATATATATATATATATATATATATATATATATATATATATATATATATATATATATATATGACAAATAGATGCTTATACTGCACTCTGTCGGCGACTTACAAAGTCTATTCAAGCAGAGCGGCACAGCACGGCTGGCACCTATTGCAGAAACGCACCTTTCTCGAGCTTACCGCTCGAAGGCATAGATGGCAGCATTGGTATGACAACTAAAGACGAATCGAAAAGACTCGCATTTTTAGAAGTCACCATAAGTGTTCTTCGTATTTGCTGAACCATCCCAAGACGCGTTTCGCCGTATCACGGCTCATCAGCTGAGCTAGGTTCAGCAAATACGAGAACACATTTTTAGTCCTTATCCAGGTACTAACGGGAAACTATGACAAATAGATGCTTATACTGCACTCTGTCGGCGACTTACAAAGTCTATTCAAGCAGAGCGGCACAGCACTGCTGGCACTTATTGCAGAAACGCACCTTTCTCGAGCTTACCGCTCGAAGGCATAGATGGCAGCATTGGTATAACAACTAAAGACGAATCGAAAAGACTCGCATTTTTAGAAGTCACCAAAAGTGTTTTTCATACTTGTTGAACCATCCCAAGACGCGTTTCGCCGGCTCATCAGCTGGGCTGGTGACTTCTAAAAATGTGAGGCTTTTCGATTCGTCTTTAGTTGTTATACCAATACTGCCATATATATATATATATATATATATATATATATATATATATATATATATATATATATATATATGTATAAATAAATTGACATATTATGATTATATCTGATCATATATCGGTTATACGAAAAATACATATTTAGCCCATATTAGGAATAGTACAAAATTCGACTAGATTTGATATTTTAACGTATATATGTTATTTAGATATCAGAATGCAGATGATATGGTTATTATAGCAAAAAACGAGGAAACTCTTAATAGGAACATACGGATATATAAAGAAGCGTTAAAAAAAATAAACATGGAAATTAATAAAGAAAAGACAAAGACTATGATAATAGGGAAGCAAAAGCGACAACATGAAATAAAGATAGGAGAGGAAAGGCTGGGCCAAGTAGAGAAGTTTAAATATTTGGGATGAACAATAATGGAGGATGGAAGAATGGAAGAGGAGATCAAGGAGAGATTAATAGCAGGATTATTTAATAGTATAAAGAATACCAGGAAAGAAGGAGATACCAAAAATATTAGAGCCCAAGTATTCAAGAAGGTTGCTACACCAATATTTATATGGAGGAGAAACATGGACAATGACAGAGAGACAAAAAGGAAGGATAACGGCTACAGAAATGAGATTCATAAGGAAAATGGAGGACAAAACAAGGATGGACAGTATTAGGAATGGTGGAAAGAGTTGAAGAAGCACAACTGAGATGGTATGGTCATGTCGAAAGGATGACTGAACAAAGAATAGTTAGACAAGTGTTTGAAGCCAGAGTGAGCAAGAAAAGAACAAGAGGCCGACCTAGGAGGGGATGGTTGGGGGATGTTAGAGAAGCAGTAGCCAAGAGAGGAATAGAATGGGAACACCCAAGACGGGCCACACAGGATAAAAAGAGGTGGAAGGAAATATGGAAAAGATAAATATAGAATAATTCAACTCCACGGGCCTGACACCCCTAAAAGCGTAGAAAAGCATAAGGATTAAGTAAGTAAGTAAGTATACTTAGATATATTAACCTTCTCAATTCGAATTCGAAGATAAAAAGATTAAAAAAAAAAAATGTGATACTCTAACCTCAAAAAATAGCTTCCAGTTGCAAACATTCTTAATCGTAAGGTTGGAACAATTCTTTACTGCACAAATCTATCTAATTTTGTGCATTTTGATCTAGCATAAATAAAATAACTGCATTAAAGTTGACATATTTTATATACTTTATTTTTAACACAAATAGTCTCTATTACGAATAAGTTTTGTCACAAATACTTTTTAGCACAAACACTATTTGTCACAGATAATATTTTATACATGTAATGTTAAATTATTTGTTCATTTTCACTCATATCACAGGCCAACGATGAAAAAATTTTTTAAATAATTTTACCTGATTCCTATGGTTTTTGGTGTGCTGAGTTCGAAAATAATAACAAAAAAGTCGTATTACCCACCAATTTTTCACATTTTAATATTCAAAATGTGAAAAGTTTATTTTTTATCATTCGAATGTTATTAGGTTGGCAATAAAATCAGAATTTTATAAGGTTGGTAGTAAAATCGAATGTTAATAGGTTGGCAGTTCCGATAAATGTCACAGCTGTTTGTTTTCTTCCAGTTAATATAACCTCGCATTGCAGTGTTTAACCCATGTGCTTTAATTCACACTCAAAGTATAGCTAATCGTGGGTGTAAAAAACTCTCCCAACACTTTTTGTTATATATGTGGTGAGTTTGTAGTTAAAAAACATCAAAGAAACATTACTGATTTTGTAAAGAAAGTATACTTTGCATATTTTGGTGTAGAAATCGGTAAACAAGAAAAATGTTGGGCTCCTCACAAAGTATCTTATGTTTGATGTGTAAGAAAGAAAAGAAAGCTTTTAGATTTGCAGTACACATGGTACGGAGAGAGCAAGAAAACCATTCAAATGATTGTTATTTTTACAGCGTTGAAGTTTCTGGATATAACTCCAAAAATAAGAAAGTAATTGTCTATCTTAACTTTACTTCAGCTAATCGGCCGGTAGGACATGGACCAGGACTTCCTGTCCCTGAGCCACCTCAGTCTATTGATGACGTTTTACAGTCCAGTCCCGAATTTAATGAAAGTCGACCGGGTGATGATGAGTTTCAATGTTCTCTAGAAAATTTAAAATCATAGTTGTTTACACAAGGTGAGTTAAATGATTTAGTGAGAGATTTGGGTTTGACTAAGGAAAAATCAGAATTGCTTGATTCTAGGCTGAAAGAAAAACATTTATTGGAATCTGGAACATCTATTTATCATTATAGAACAAGAGATCAAAATTGTAGCCTACGGTTTAAGTTTTTATTTTTTATGTTTCAAATTTTCCCTATTTTGAAATTTAATCGATGTCATACTGTGACAACACTGTGAGTGATACAAAAAAATTGATACCAGATATGGTTTCAGCACCCAAAAATACATAACACTTAGATGTATTGGTTTAAAAAGTTTTAAAAATACTTTTTTGTTGGCCTGTGTAATTAACTAAATCTGAATTGTATATTAGCATATATTTTGCAATAAGAAACTAAAGAGAAAATCAGGTTATTTTATTAAATATACTTGTAAAGATAGATTCACATTCACTTGTAGTATATGCCTCTCTGCTCACTTATGACTTGATGCATTAGGTTATGTTAGGTTTAAAGCTTGTAGTATATACCTCTCTGCTTGTTTATGACTGGACCTATTAAACTTACCATACGTAGCTTTGTGTTTTCGCCAATCAGTCAGTCTCCATATAAAAGCTATTGTATTTTAGATACTTTTATGAAATATTTAAAAGAAATGTCCTACTTATAACCAAGAATGTTTTTAAGCGTTTTGAGGTTAGAAAGTTATTTACAGAGACAATTTTGATTTCAGCCCTTTATCAGCTGGATCAAAATGCACAAATCATATTCAGTTAGATTTGTACAATAAAGAACTGTTCCATTTTTACGATTAAGAATGTTTGCAACTGGAGCTATTTTTTGAGTATCACATTTTTTTTTTAAATTTCGAAATTTTCGAATTCGAATTGAGAAACTTAATATATCTAAGTACATACGTTAAAACACCAAATTTAGTAGAATTTTATACTAATCCTAATATAGGGCAAATATGGAGAACATCCTCCTTATATGGAGAACATCCTCCCTTTGGAATAATTTGCCCAGCGCCGTGTTTCCCACTGAGTACAATTTACAGACCCATAAAAAAAAATGTATAACCGATATATGATCAGATATAATCATAATAAGTCAATTTATTTAAAATTCTGCAATTGGAGAGTAAACTCGAAGTGTTCACGAGTATTTAAAAAAAAATATATTCAAATTGGTTAAAACGTAAGCCACGTCTCGATTTTTGTCCAAAAAATGCCTTATTTTTCTCGGAGTGCATTTCATTTTTACTTAAAAAATTGCAAATTATCGCATGGTGAAATAGTGTGTTATCATGATACAAAATCCATTCTTCTTGCAAACTGACTAACGTAAATACTCATAACACCTGAATCATAATCTTTATTCACCGTTTGAGCAGTTAGGAGGAACTGTTTTTACACAAAACCACAGTAAAGAAAACAGTTAACATGCTTTGACTTTTAACCGAATTTGACTTGTTCTTTTCCAAATCCATCACACAATAATAACAGAATGGTATTTAGGAATATTTTAAGATTATCGGTTCTCCTTTTCCGTATTTTAAGTAATAGGATGCTTATTCCTTCGAACAAATACAGGCATTAACAGTTACTAGTGAGAAGATCCTTATAGTATGAATTCACTACTTTTTTGTATTAAGCATTTTAAAACAATTAATAATTATACTAAAAGGTACTATATTGTAATACCGCCAATATACAGTTTGCTAAATTATCCTCCAGAGAGAAATTGATAAGCCTTTATAAATGTATAGTAAATATCCCAGATTACGCAATGCAATCCAATAACGCCAGAATGCTCAATAGGCTAAGAGGATTTAATTAAACGCCAGTGGTCATACATATGTAACATATTAGAGCTGATGGTTGAACAGAACCAACAGTTCAGTTTTAAATTCACTAAAAATAATTCATTTTTGTTCTGATTCTTTTTTGAATTTATTTTAAAGAAAAAAACCAGCCAAGCGTAAGTCGCGCGATTAGTGTTCGGTATCGTGATTGCTTTTAAATTAAAAAATTTTGTTACGCAGGTATAGAATGATGAGTAACTTCACAAAACATACTCAAAGTGAGTTTGCAAAAAGCAATATATAGGATACAGATATAAACTTATTTGTGATGGGTAAAAAAATTTTTAACAACGTGAACTTCTACATTATTAGGAAAATTGCAAAACACATTTTCCATCAAAGTTTTATCTCTTTTTCATATCCTAAGGATATCGGCGAGGATGTTGTAACACTCGTCAACGTTGTCCAAGTGTTGAAACATACATTTTTGTATTTCACAGCACCCTTCTGGAAGAGATATTTTTCAGGGGAAATTTATTTTACAGCATGACAACAACCCTAAAGATTTTGCTAAACAAATTAGAGAACTTTTGGACCAATGAAAATCAGATGACGTCCTGGAAATGATGATCTGGCCTTCACAATCACCCGACTTGAATCCCATCGAATTGTTGTGGGACCATTTGGACAGGTGTGTTCGAAAACTCAATCCAACATCAGAAAATCACTTGTGGGAACTTTTACAAGCAGAATGGGTTAAAATAACCGAAGAAACTACTGGACAGATGCCGAAACTCTGTAAAGCGGTAATTAAAAATAAAGGAAGTCACATAGATGAGAAACATCCTGGAAAATCATGAATATTTGTCTGATTTTCTAGACCGTAAATAATGTGAAAATAAATAATGATTTAGTAAAATTTAAAAAATATATATTATCTGGGTTTTGGTTGTCTTGGGATTGAAATAACTAGGTGGGCAAATACTTTCTAACGGTAGTGTATTATATATATGTATATATATATATATATATATATATATATATATATATATATATATATATATATATATATATATATATATATATATATATATATATATATATATATATATATATATATATATATATAGTTAATCACTTGAGAGGTTAAAAGTATACGGAAAGGTCTAAGAAATTTGTTTCGATTAAATTAATTTATTTGTCCTTTTCGATGTTTTTGGAGTCCATTAATTAGAAAATTATGTTATTTTCTCAATATTTTCAATTCTAACAAAAATAGTATGTCAAGCTATGTAATTATAAAGAGACTTCAAAAGAAATATATTGACTTGATATTTTGTATTTGAAAATTAAGTACTGGAGGGTACAAGGAAGCATCGATTTCGTCTAAAATTTACTTGAAGAGATCTTTGCTTCTCTTCTCTATTTCTGTCCATCTGTTTGTTGATCTGCCGGTTTGTCGGTTTGTTGGCATTATAACTCTTGAATAAAATGAGATGCAAATATCAAATTTAGTACACATATAAAACTTGAAATAAGGATAAAACTTACAGTTTTCAGAAATATCACTTTCGAGGATGGGGGTGAAAGAGGGGTCGATAAATTTTGTAAACTTTCAATAACATTATGAAATTTTTGTTTTTGGGATGAGGTAATGAACTTTTTTTAATCTGTTCTACTGTAGGGCGCCTACAAATTATACCATTATGATAGAAATAGTCTTAAATTATTTTCTACTACTCTTAATAGGAAAATAAATGTTTTAAAATTTAAATGTTAACAATAAAAATTCTAATAAAATTTTACGATTCCTTGCGTGCGAATTTAATCGCCTAAGAAAATAACATACATCACTTTAGGTGCACTAAAACACATTTTACGTTGAAAGTAATATATTTTATCTCAAAAAACGATGAAAATAGGTCTGTAACAGAGGAAGTGCGTGTTTCCATATAGAGTTTATCTCTCATGCCTCTGTTTCTTGATAAAATGTGTTTCAATTGAGCCATTATCGTTTCTTTTCATCAGTTCGTGAAAAAAGAAATAAAATTGTTTTTAGAAAGGAAACAATGAATGTCGTGTACGGAGTAATTAATGGAGGTATATTTGCTAATATATTAAGTCGGTTCTATAAATAAATATATCACTAATGTATGTTCTATAGTAGATCGATTTATCTTAACGGTTGAGTTTAGTTTTCTTCATAATTTGTTTAGAATTAACACTATATATATATATATATATATATATATATGTATATACCTAGATATATATATATATATATATATATATATATATATATATATATATATATATATATATATATATATATATATATATATATATATATATATATATATATATATATATATATATATATATATATATATATATATATATATATATATATATATATATATACACTCCTAGACAAAATTAACGCAACAATATATTAAATCATACAGATCTCTATAATGAATTAATTTTAATATTTTTTTATGAACATTGGTTACACTAAAAGTTAGAAAAAACTTATTCGGATACCTTAAAAGTGAGTTAGCTACCAAATTTCTCTCTAAGATTCGAATTAAAATTATTCTTAAGACTTAATAACAAAATCGTTGAAATTATGTAATAAAGAAAAAAACAAACTGAGACACTAGTAACAAAATTAATGGTGTAACTGGGACACTAGTAGCGTGTGTTGCCTCCTCTACTTCGGATGACAGCGTTTATGCGCCTAGGCATGCTTCTAATTAAATTTTGGATAAAATCTTCAGGAATTTGCTCCCATTCTGTGATAACTGCATTTTCAAGTTCCCTCAGGTTTCTAGGTACAGGTATATGACGTTTCACATTTTTCTTAAGGTGATCCCATACATGTTCTATCGGATTCAGATCCGGGCTTTTTGGTGACCATTGCATAACCGGTATATCAACTTGATTAAGATAATCGAGAACCTCCCTAGCCACGTGAGGTCGAGCGTTGTCTTGCATAAACAGGAAATTGGGATCCACAAAATGACCGAAAGGCATCACATGTTCTATTACAATATTCTCAAGATAGTAGTCAGCATTCATGGATCTCGTACGGACAGGAACTAACTCTGTGCGAGCATCAAAGCAGATGCCACCCCAGAACATAACAGAGCCACCGCCGAATGGAATCCTTGCGGAGATATTGCAAGGAGCAAACCTCTCTCCTGGTCTTCGCCATACTCGCTCACGACCATATGGATGTTTTAGACTAACCCTAGTTTTATCTGTGAAGAAAACTTGTTTCCAATCATCCACAGACTAGTTTTCGTGATTTCGAGCAAAACGTAACCTGGCAACTCTGTTCATTTAACCGTCTTCTAACTGTTTTAGAAGAAATTGTGACATTGCGAACAGCTTCGAGTTCGTTTCTTTTTATAGAACTAGTGACAGTCCTGTTTCTTAAAGCATATTGTCTTATAAAACGTTCATCTAGGTCGCTAGTGCATCGTTTTCGCCCTTGCCCTAGCCCTCTAGAATAAGTTCCTACTTCATTCAAGCGTCTTACCATACGACTTATTGTGGAACGATGTTTGCCTAACAAATTGGCAACATAACTCTGACAATATCCCTCGTCCAATAAAACTGAGGCTCGCACTACCTCGTGTTCAATTAAATTCCTTGTTCGATTCATTTTTCTAATTCTTCGGGGTCAAAAAAAAACAGTCTACCACAAAAACGTACTACTTTGAAAAATGGAACAATTTATAAGCTTATTTTAAAGTAAATCTATCGCATTATTACAAAAAATTGTTTATCTTCTAAAAAATTCTTTAAAACTGTAAATCTAAACGAATTGTTTTGATTTCTGTCATGAACAATGAAACAAAATATGCATAGCCTATTATTCAAATACTCGATAAACTTTAAAACTTACATAAGAAAAAGATAAATTAATTTTCAGATTGTCGCGTTATTTTTGTCCAGGAGTGTATATGTACATATATCTTCTTCTTGATGGTGTTGACGTTGTAGCCACAGCATGGAATGTGGACGTCATCCAAACAAAAATCCACAATTGTTTTAGAAAATCCGGTTTTGAAAAAAGAATCTTGTATGATGAAGAAGATAAAATTCCATTAGCGCAATTAAGAGACAAAATTATCGGTGAATAACGGGTGTTTTTGGCTGTTGAACAGTCATTTAATAAATGTTTGGAATTGGGTAATGCAAATCTATCTATACATGTATCTATAAATGATTTTATAATTCTTCATAGTGACCTTATTACCAGCGAAATTCCTACAGACGAAGAGATTTATAGCTACTAATGAGAGCGACACTGATGAAGAATTTCCCAGGGAGAAACCTTCTCGCCAGGAGATGATAAAAGCATTTGAAACAATTGAATTTTTTTTTTATATCAATTTCAAGGAAATAGAGAAATTTTATGAGCATGTTAAAGAAAACAAAGCATCAAAACTTAATTGTTGAGTTATAGAGGTTCGAATAAATATATATATATATATATATATATATTTTATATATATATATATATATATATATATATATATACATATATTTATATATAATTTATCCATGAAATATATATATATATATATATATATATATATATATATATATATATATATATATATATATACATACAACGAATTGTACCAAATTTGAAGCGTATCCTTAATCATTGTTAGTTTAATAAACTTTAAATTTTCTAGCGAAAAATATCATTTAACGCCTATACGACAACAAAAGAGCTCAATAAATTAAAAGGAACTAAATTTAGACATCCCCTTTTGAAATCTGGGAAAAAATTCAATTACTCAACCCTAAAACAAGCTGTTATTTTAATCAATCAGGACGTTTTTTTGTTCCGACTTTTTCCCCATGCAAATTTTTCAAAGTCTGTCGGAAAATACACTGATTTGGTAAAAAGTTAATTTTAAAATCTTTAAAGGTAACCTGAAAGTGAATTTGAAGCTGTTGAGGTAAAGTTTTAGTAATATAGCGGTCCATGGACTCCGTGGCGTGGTACTTGCTTGCGGTGCAGAAGGTCTCAGGTTCCAATCCCGACAGGTCGGTATACTTTTATTTAAGTATGGTGTATATGGTCTGGCCAAGTACATAAGTAATAGTTGTTTGCAGAAATGTAATAACGTTCGTCTAGAAAGGTGCCGTGACATACAAAAGTGTATGTTTCGGCACTTGGACAACGTTGACGGGTATATTACCCGACATCCCGGCCGGTATCCTCAGGATATGAAAAAGGGTAAATTCCCTACTCAGGCGGAGAGGTGAACGATAACAAAAATCATCAGCGATGTTTAAAAAGTGTTAGTCTAGTACTCTTAAATAATTACTGCATGTTGTTTTTTCGATATTCCTGATTCACGTTAAATATGTGTCACCGCTAATATAATATAATGCTAGTGCCAGACAGATTCACATTATATTTAAACTAAATCGAGAAATAAGAGCTTGGGAACCTGAAGGAAAACCTAGTTAGAATATATACTTGTGTATGACGAAAAACCGCAAGAAAATTATTATTATATTCTTTCACATGTTATTTCCGGACGTATATGCATACCTTAATTTTCGTTTCTTATGAGAAAGAGGAGAAGATAAAGGGGAGGTGGAGAATTATAAATCCATAAATAGTCTTCCACGTCAAATATATAAGTTATTCATGAAAATAATAACTACAAGACTAACAAACAAATTCGAAATACATGAAAACAATGAACAAGTAGGTTTCAGAAAACAATATAACACTTTGTAACACATAAAATCAATTTAAAATTTCATTCATATCAAGCCCTTTGAGTCAGTTGAGAATTGCGTTATAAAATTACAGTGCGGATTCAAGATATAACGACCTCATCGAAACTATGAGGGCGTATTGATAAGTTTCTCCTCTAGCATAGAAAGGGCGAGCAATCTTCTTCCACGTACTGTAGGCCTCAGGCCTGTAGTTTCCAAATCATCAGTTTTCTTGAGATGTTGATGTCCTCTTTACAATAAACCAAGTCCCCGTCTTGAGAAAAGTATGATCTGAAGTGTTGATCACGATTTCGAAAATAGCTGATTTTAGTTTCATGATGTAGCAAATTCTATCCTTTTAATCGAGATCCTAATAGTTCTAACTGCTTTTTTGACAAATTTTAATCACGAACCAAATCGTTTAGGTCCCCTTGAGTTATCACGTATGGCTTGGTTCGAATTTCTTCAAACTCAGAGTCATCGTCCTCATCAACACATTGGCTTGAAGTGGAGGATTGTGTGTCGTCAATCTCAACGGACGCAGATGCAACTGGCAAACTAGGCATCTTTTTGGAGGTCTTCCCAGGGGTCGTCGTGTCCGTGGTTTACCATCTCGCGCGATTCTCGCTAGTCTCTCCTCAGTCATTCTCTCCACGTAATCTCTCCAAGCTCTTCTACGTTTACGTCTCCATCTGATTATGTCTTCCACTTCGCATTCATGTCTTATGTCTGTGTTTCTTTTCCTATGTCTTAGTGTGTATCCTGAAATGTTTTTTGTTCTTTTATTGTCTGCTCTTGTTACCATAGCGTATGTTAGTGTGGGTCTGACACATGTTTTATATATCCTTACTATTGCCTTTTTATTCATAGAGGCATTGTTACAGATGATGTCCCGAAGTGCGCCTGATATTCGGCTGGCTTTGTTTGCTTGGTCCTTCACTTCATTTGTTCTATTTTGTCATGAGGTGATTTGTATGCCTAGGTAGTTAAATGACATGACCTGTTCTATTGTTTTGTTTTCCAGAGCAAGTTTACATCTTATTGGCTCTTTAGATATGACGAGGGTTTTGGTTCTGGTGTTGGATACCTGCATGTTGAGGGCTTTAGTTTTTGTGTAGAATGAGTGCAGAAGCCGCTGTAAGTCGTCTTCGTTCTCTGCCACGATTACAGCGTCGTCTACATAACAGACAATGTTGATTTTACCCGTTGTACGTGAATATCCTTCCTCTATGTCTCTGATATGGGTTATTATCTCGTCCATTATTAAGTTGAACAGTTGCGGGCTTAAAGAGTCCCCCTGTCGGATTCCGGTTGGCGTTTGTATTTCCTCTGTCAGTCTTTGATTAACTAAGATGTAAGTGCCTGTATTGTGGTTTAGTCACAGTAAACATATTACAGTAGCGAAACTGAGCTCCAATTTGGTGACGAGATTTTGACGGCGCGTGCGTCGATGAGTCCTTTTTCAAAATGGCCGCTCAGTGTTTACATCCGATCTCGGAATGTATCTTTGGAAATATATTGTCCATCGTTTCTTGATGTGACTGCAGTTTATATGAATATGAAGACAGAAGGAAAAGAGAGTTAGTAAAAAAAGATAATTAAACACGTTTGTAAGTGAAAAGAATCGAAAAGGTTGAGAAACAATTTATATAATCATGGAGAAAGGAGGTTATTGTTGTGCCGTTGAGAATTGCAATATTCCATATAATTATTTGCTCAAGTCACACTTTTTTTTTGCTCTAAAATTTGCAAATAAGAAATTTCTAACTCAATCAGGGCGCGCTAAGACTATTATTCTAGATCATAACTAAATTTAATTATGCTTTATTTACATCACATGTAATCATCAACAGTATTATCCGTCAAAGTTTAAGTTGCTGCATTAATGATTTTTTTTGCAGTTGAAACAATGATTTTATAGAAATCATGGTATGCGATTAAAGTTGTTGATTATTTTAATAAATCTCTATTGCTTGCTTTCACAAGACAACTTTTCACTATCTTAAATGCATTTTTGAAAAAATACATATGCATGAAACAATATTACATTACTAATGTACATTTTGTTTAGGCATATTTGTTCAAGAGACAGCCTTCCAGGGAACCTTGATTGATTTAATAAAATGTTCGTATTGGTAGAGTCATTTGGTCATTAAAGCTTGAAATTTATTTTTAAACTTAGTTCGGCTGGTTATTTAAAAATCTTGACGTGATTGCTCAATTCTGACCTCGGATTCCCAAAAATACATATAGGTATAGGGATCTGTTCGGTAGTGAAAAACTTTTTTTGTGTGCCTGTGTAATTTTTTTGTGATTAATAAATAATCCTCCAAATTCTGGTTTTTAGAAAGATTTATTTTTGTGTAAACTAGTATTCAGTTATTTAAAACTATTTATATTTGATAAATTATAAATAACACATATTACTTTTTTCTAAAAGATGTATTCTCAAGAGGGTTCTAGTTTTCAATAACTTCATCTGAATTAATTGTTTGACACACCTTTTCTAATAATAAACCTGGTAAATTTAACACTGTTTAATTGCAAGTACAATTAATACTCTGAAAGTGACTTTTTTTTATATTTTTCTCTATAAATTACATTGCTCCTTTTTCATGCCAATCCTTCAAATGTTTCTGTGAATATATTGTAAGGAATACAGAACCTATAACAACATATTTATTATTTTCAAATTTTAGACAGTATATTTTATTTTCTTATAAGCTGGGTTTGAAAGTTTAAATATTAAGTGTCATGTTGAGATCACAAAACCACTGGGGAATGGGATTATTGAAATAACTGATATAAATGGATTATTGAATCAAATATGCTATTAAAATAAGAAAAATTTTAATGTGATTCCAAAGAAATTTTTGTAATATGATTTTGTCAGACGATGTGTGCCAGAGGGTAAAATATCTTGAAAATAAGTTCGTTAAATAGACAGTACACCTAATCGAAGTCCATTTTGATAGTAATTATGGTTACTATTAAAATTTTGAAGATTTAGTTACCTGTTATTAATATTCCTCCTATAAAGAACTTATTTTTATTGTTGTATACCTATACTATAAATTAAATATAGTTATTTTCCTTTTAAACTGTAATTGACAATACTCAGTATATATGAGTCAACCATTTCTCCCAATGAAGCTAATATGGTTAGCGAAACGCGCGTCGAGTGTAAAAATAAAGCGTTTGGTGTAGTGGTGATATATACTGAGTAGTGTCATTGTGTCAAAGATTCCACATTCCCAATATAGTAATTGACAAGTCAGCTTGGTCATAACTAAGTATTGTATGTAACTATAATTAGGAAATTACCGTATTGACTCTCTGAACTAAATATTAATTCATTTGAAATAAAAGCAAGCGTTAATTACATTATCAAAAAGCAATACAGGTAACAGAACACAAAAAGGTATAGAACTTCTAAGAATCATTCACATAGAAAATAGAGGTCTATACATATACGTTCATAATTCATTAATAATATTATAATAACCTTTCTCGAAGTTACACAATATAGTTTTGTAGTTTAAGAAAAAATAAGTACCAAAAAAATAGATACAGTGTTTTTTAATTAACGAGAGATCTATCACACCAAACAACACAACACTGCTTAGAAAAAAAAGCTCTTATTTTAGAAGATGTTGACATCTTAGTAATGACAATTAAAATTAAATTAATTAAGTCATCAAAAAACATCTTTAATCACAAATTTACTTGAAAAATGATGTAAATAAAACTTTAACCTCAAACAGTGACGTTTAACTTTGATAGACTTTTGAATTTTTGGATAAGGTTATTAAAAACTGAAGTTGAATATGAAGAATTCCATCAAATACCTTCCTATCAAGTTTTTGACCTGTATTCATTCATTTTCTAACAAAGTGCTCCATTCTTTTTGTTTTTTTTTTTTTTATGTTACTCATGCTGCATTAACTTTTATATTACTCATGCTGTATTAAATAACAAATCAAAAATTTTCAAACATTTCTATATCTATGATTTTGAATGATAAAACTTTGCACAACTTTATTTGTATTTCAAATCTCGCGTTGGTCCACTTTTAACATGGCGGATTGCCACGTGACCTTCTGAAAACGAACCTGATTTTCCTATGCGATTATCCTTGAGTTTCGCTACTGTATAGTGGGTTTACTGTGGTTTAGTTGTTTTATGATGTCTATTATGTTTTTTGGCACATGTTTTCTTTTTTGGATATCAACTATATGTTTTAGTCTTACTTTGTCAAATGCTTTAGTGAGGTCTATAAAGCACATAAATGCGGGTTTTCCGTATTCTATGGCCTCCCCTACTACTTGTCTAACTATGAAGATGGCATCTACGGTTGGCCTATTTTTTCTGAAGCCTTGTTGTTCTTCCGATATGTTTACATGCTTACTTATTATTGCTTCTATGAACTTTGTAAAGAGCTTCATGATTGAACTTAACAAAGTTCTACCTCTATAGTTTTCTGGTAATTTCTTTTCTCCTTTCTTGAATATAGGAATGGTTATGCTTTTTCTCCATTCATTAGGGACTTCTTTGATTAATAATATTTTATTGAATAGCTTTCTAAGTTCAGCCATTAATTGTTGCCCTCCATATTTCAGTAGCTCATTTGGTATGTTATCTAGCCCGGGTGCTTTCCAGTTTTTAATCTTTTTTGCGTGTTCTATCGTTATTTCACCCGGTATCTCTAAGGGTTCTTCGATTTTCTCATCTTCCTCCTCATCCTCGTCTTCTCTTTCGGGTGCATCTGCGTACAACTGCTCAAAGTAGATTTTCCAGCGGGTCTCATCGATTTGTTTTGTTTGTGTGTACTCCACGACTTTGAGTTTCTTTCTTCTTATCATTCTCCACACTTTCTTTTGTTCTCCGTATAGGTCATGTTCCATTTCGGAGGTGAATCCTTCCCAAAAGTTTCGTTTTATTTCTCTAATTTCTGCGTTGACTCTGTTTCTTGTTTAGGTGTAATGGTTCTTTTCTTCTGGTGTTTTGTTGTTCCTGTGTCTCAAGTATGCCTCCCGCTTCTCCTTAGCCAGTACTTTCACTTCTGATGTATACCATTGTTTGTTTCGAGGGTTTTTATTGACTCCTACTTTTCTTAGGCCCAACGTCTCAACAGCTGCATCGGTAATATTTGTCTTTATTTTTTCCAGCAGTTCTCTGTGTCATCATGTTCTTTAATGTTGTTTGTTTCGATTTTTTGTGTTAGTCGAGTCTGATACAGTGCTTTTGTCGTTGAGTCTCTGATGGACTCTATGTTGATTTTTTCTTGGATCGTGTTTTTTGGTATCTTCTTCTTCTGTGTGTTTTTTCGCAGTTTACAAACGACTAAAAAGTGGTCGGATCCTATATTTGCTGAGGTCAGGCTTCTTGTGACTAGTATTTGGGTTGGGTGTATGGCTCTATTTGATATTATATAGTCTATCGTTGAGTTTTGTTCTCGAGAGTTCTGCCATGTAATTTTATGCTGGGGTTTTAAAGAAGGTGTTGTTTATTCTCATGTTGTAGCGTGCACACACGTCTACTAGTACTTCTCCGTTCTCATTGATGTGTTTCTCGTCAAAGTGGTGCTTTATTCCAGGTAATGTGTTATTTCCAATTCTGGCATTTAGGTCACCCATTATAAGTAATTTCTCATTTACTGGTATGCTTCTCAGTTCGTTTTTCAGGCTTTCGTAAAATGTGTCTGTCTCTTCTCTGCTTTTGCCAATATCCGGAGCATATATACTTAAAAGGTTGAGGTTTCCTGTTCCTATGTTCAATGATACTTTGAGGATTCTCAAAAACTCGAGAAATCTCAAAAACGAAAATTGGTTGTTTAACTTGATCTCCTTTTAAATTTGTACACTTAATACAACGGATATAAAGTAACTCTAAACATTTCGCTAACGCAAGTGTTGATTGACTCTTCTTCATTTGAATGAAATTTGAGTCCTTTAAAATGTTTTTTTTTTAAATTTTGAGAATAGGCGATAGACCGAGGAAGCTAAATTAGAGAAAGATGGATGGTAACCACTCAGACTAAAGCCTAATTCGCTAATTTTTGAAAAACTAACGGCGATTTGTGAGCAGGTGCATTGTCTTGCAAAAAAACAGCTTCCCTATAGACACGTTTTTTCGGCATTTTTCCACAATTTTTTGTTGAAGTTTAATTAATAAAGAAGAAAATCATTCACCAGTCTCTGCTATGCCATGTTCAAAGTGCAAGTTTAAAGTATTCTATAGTTATCTAAAATAACGGAAACGACAACTTTTCCTGCTGATTTTTGTAGGCGAGGTAAGCGAATATGTTTTCACTCCATTGACTAGTTCTGAATCATAATGATGGATTCATATATACTCCGCTACATAGCAGGGCTAGGTGAAGAGGCAAATGGGAAGCACCCAGTATCAACGAGCAAGATTTCAAAGGTATACACCCAAAAGTGTCAGTAGCACACAAACCTGTGCTACCCGGTGTAAAATTGCCAAAGCGTTTCAGTCAAGAGCGAAACCCATAGGTAAAATAAAACTTTGTATCTTTGTTATTATAAGTCAATAGGTATTAATACCGCTGATAAATAGATAGCAATAACTGAAAAAATACACAATCGGATCTACAAAAAGCTTGAAATGGATATTAGTGAGACCCAAATGGGATTCAGAAAAGGAATGGGCACACGCGAGGCCCTGTTTGCGATAAACGTGTTGTCACAGAGATGCATGGACATAAATCAGGAGCTGTACGTTTGCTTTATAGATTTTGAAGAGGCATTCGATAAAGTTCGACATGATCAATTAAAGAGAATCCTCAAAAATAAAAATATCGACGATCTAGATATCCGCATCATATGCAATCTATATTGGAACCAAACAGCGAGAGTAAAAGTAGAGAACATGATTACGGAAGAGATAAAGATCCGCCGGGGAGTACGTCAGGGCTGCATACTGTCACCCCTTTTGTTTAATATCTATAGCGAGAGTGTATGTCAGGAAGCTCTGTCTGAGGCGGACGAGGGCATAACGGTAAACGGTGAAACCCTGAATAATGTAAGATACGCCGATGACACAGTTCTGCTAGCAGAAAGTCTAGAAGACCTACATCTTGTTGAGCGGTTAAATAACAGCTGCAATAAATTTGGTCTAAAGATAAATCTAAAGAAAACAAAATTTATGGTGATGGCAAAATCTCAAAATAACCAGGATCGTCTTCTGGTTAATAACATAAGTGTTGAGAAAGTCAATTGCTACAAATACTTGGGAACATGGTTGAACGAGAACACAGATCAGGCAAAGGAGATTGAAACCCGAATAGAGATATCAAGATCAAGCTTTAATAGAATGAGAAAACTCTTTTGCAATCGAGATCTAAGCCTGCTACTGCGGTTACGAATGTTGCGTTGTTATGTCTTCTCTACGCTTCTTTATGGAGTGGAAGCATGGACTTTGAGGCAGGACAATACTAAAAGTATTGAAGCTTTTGAGATGTGGTGTTATCGGCGCATTCTGAAAGTGTCATGGATTGATAGGGTAACTAATAACGAGATTCTCCAAAGACTAAACAAAACCCTAGAACTAATGAACACTATTAAAAAAAGGAAGCTGGAATATTTGGGACATGTGTTGAGGGGAGAAAGGTATTCACTGTTGCGGAATATTATGCAGGGCAAAATTAAAGGGAAGAAAATGTTGAACGAAGAAGAATATCGTGGTTGTGTAACTTGCGCGACTGGTTTGGCTGCAGTTCAATTGAACTGTTTATAAGAGCAACAAATAAAGTGAGAGTAGCTGTGATGATTTCTAATTTCTGATAGGAGTGGCACTCGAAGAAGAAGAACTGTAAAAATAAAGTACTAATACCACTATTAGATATTTAGCGGTAACTCTATCAAGTAAAGACCAATATAAAAGGGAACACTGCTGAGCCCGGTATAGTACTTCACTGTCCTTATGAAGTCTCTTTTAAATCTCTACTGATGTCACTAGGTGTTTGCTATGTGCCTCTTCACTTAGGCTTTGATATGGAGCGAAACATGTATATCCTAGTTTGGGGATTCATCGATGGCACGTCCGGAAGTTCTACAGGTTTATATGACGCTTGTAATTATGATGCAGAGTGCGTTTTTCGTTCGGTAAAGCCGATATATATATACTTTTCATTTTCTTTATACTGGGTTGTCGAAAAATATTGAGCCTTTTTCTGGTTAGATAGGTTTACCGTCATATCTCAGGTAATATAAGTTGCATTGATTCATACTTGGCGTCAATTGAAAGCTGACATTTGACAGTAATAAACGTACAAAAACAGTTGGAATTCTTTTCATTAATTTGGAGCGTCTTGAAGATGAGTGAAATTTCTGAAAAAGTTTGCTATACTTTAAATTTTATATCGATGAAGGTGTAAATGCTGATCAGGCCAATAAAGAAATTTGTGCTGCTTAGAATCAACATACATTACTAAAAGCAATAGCCAAAAGATGATTCAGTCGCTTTATTTCTAGAAATTTCGATGTTAAAGATGCGGTTCGACCAATGGCAGAAAAAATTTTGGTAAAAGTCGAGGAAAATAGGCATGAAAGTATCCATAACGTTGCTGAGGAATTGGATATCCATTATCAAACACTTTTAAACAATTGGGAGAAAACTGACTACGAAAAGAAGCACGATGTTTGAATGACATACGATTTGAAATTAAAACATTTCATCGATCGAATTTCCATCTCAGAATCTCTAGAGCAGGGGTGCTCAAACTTGAACTGCTGGCGATCTACCTCAATATTGTTAGACTACGATCGATCAACTCTGAGAGGCTGCAAGTAAGTGTGATGCAGGATTGTCGTCTAGGTAGGGTGTATCGTGGCATAGATATTAGTTTTCCGCACAGTATGCATTTTTTTAGTCAAGGTAAGTGTAGGTCTGTTCTAAAATGTCAATGAAAAACTCATAATTATTCAAAATTGCGAGTTTATTGGTTCTTACAAAACAAACGAGTTCTAGTGTCTAAACTTAACTAAAGAGTGACTTTGGATGGTGAAGCGTGGCACTGCATGTCCTCAGCATACTTTTCATAAGATGGTACGTAATTACCGAGTGCTAATCGCAAGCATGATGACATATGTTCGTCAGTTAGTCGATTGCGATATTTTGACTTAACTATCTTCATTTCAGAAAATGCAGACTCGCACAAGTAAGTTGACCCAAACATTGCCGTCAGTTGAAGGGATTCGGATATTTATCTTCAGATATAAAACACCAGAATTTTGTATCAGATGCTGTGGCTTTGAGATGTATATCTGATATAATCTGCACTAACTCATTTTCAACAGAACATGAGTCCATGTTAAACTGACTTGCTATTTCAGTAGCTAATTCCTCAATGTTTTTACACGAAAAAGGATAACTCATAAATGATGCGATATTTGCCAATTTACTGAAATCATAAAGACGTATTTCGAATTGGCCCAAAATATTTGATAATTCTGCCTCATAAATATCATAATTCAACTGAGGAATCCTTGCTTTCAAAGACGGAAAATTTTTCAGATCCTTTCTTTTCAGTTGATCTATCATAAGTTGCAATTTACTTTTGAATGCGTTTATTGCGCTAATCATCTCAATAATAGTTTTTCCTTTACCTTGAAGCTCCAAATTAATGGTGTTTAAATGCATTGTGATGTCTATCAAAAATGCCAAATCAGTCAGCCATTTTCCGTTTTTCAGCATCATTCAGTGTCATCACCTCTTTCGTCCAGAAAAGCTGTTATTTCGGGCAATAATTCTTGAAACCTTTCTAGGAATTTTCCGCGAGTCAACCACCTGACGTCTGTGTGAAGAACTAAATCAGTGTGTTCAGCTGACTCACTATCTTCCAACTGCAATTTAAAGATCCGTCGTTGCAAGCTACGTGCACGGATAGAATTTACAATTTTTATTGCAATGCCCATAATCTCCTCCATGTTTAGAACTTTTGAACACAAAACTTGTTGATGTATAATGCAATAGAAGGAGAAAAATGAAGGGAAATCATCATTAGCTCGACACAATGCCACAAAACCGTTTTTGTTTCCAGTTATTGCTGGTGCTCCATCGGTTGTAATACACACTAGTTTATATATTGGTAGTTTGTTGTTTGTTACAAAATTGAAGAAAACGTCATATATATCTTCGCCACGGGTCTTTCCTTTCAGAGGAATCATTGTCAAAAATTCTTTCTTAGTCGACATGTCATTGAATACCATTCGAATAAAAATACACAGCTGGTCAGTGTCTGTCATATCGGTGGATTCGTCGAACTGTAAAGAAAAGTATTTACATTCCATGATATCATGTTTTAGTTTATCTGCCATGTCCTGACTCATGACTTCAACACGCCTTGTGACAGTCGGACGAGATAACTGAAGTTCTCTAATAGCAGACATAATCTCTGTTTTATTTTTAAAATCTCCAAATAAAGTCTCATCCGCTTCAATAAATGCTTCTTTCACAACCAATCCATCATCAAATGGTTTCTTGTGTTTCGCCAATACATGAGATATTTTAAATGCCGCGATCGTTGCAGCTTTTGATTGTTTGGCTGGTCTTGTGAACATAGTTTTTTTCTTTTTTCAAACAAGTTATCAAATCTCGTACTTTTTGTTTTCTTAATTCACTCTGTAACGGAAAATCCTTTGCATAGTTTTTATGAACCGTTTTATGATGCCTCTCTAAGTTCTCACGCTTAGGTATTGCAACTGACGCACGGCAAATGAGACAAATGCACTTATCCTTTACCATACAAAAGAAAAATTCTTCCTCCAATCGTTATTAAAATGATAAATTTTACTTTTCTTCGCCGCACTCATTTTGGACTATTTATTAATAAACTTTGTATCGATGTATCGCCTTCAAGTTACAACTCAGACTGACTCCTATTCCTGCAGGCGCAACATTTATATCGGCGCGAACGGAGTCTCGAATGGTTTCGTCAAACACGCCGCCCGAAGTTTCTAGAAAAATCGGCAGGAATCAAAAACGCGGCTTTTCTTTGACAAGTACCGCGCGTTCCTTTGATAAAGCCGCCTTTTGCCGCTAGCAAGGGGTTATTACGATAAAAGAAAGTGACGAGGGGGTATTCTGGCCTAATTGTGAATCGAATAAATTTTAGTAGTTTATTCATTACATTTTGTTTTAGTTACCTAAAACAAAATCTGTGAATATCGGAATTTTTTTCTCAAGATCGACTCAAAAAGCACTTGCGATCGACTTGTCGATCGCGATCGACCGTTTGAGCACCCCTGCTCTAGAGAAACGTAACGAAATCGAGCTATTTCTGAAGAGGTTGATCACAGGCGATAAAACGTGGATCACGTACGACAATAATAAGCGAAAAAAATCGTGGTAGAAAAAGGATGAAACTTCATAAACGATAACAAACCCTGGATTGACGCCGAAAAAGGTGATGCTCTGTTTGGTCGAACTGGAAGGGAATCGTGCAACATGAGCCGCTGCATCCTGGTCAGACCATTGATTCTGTACTTTACTATTAGCAACTGACAAGACTGAAGCAAGCGATTCAAAAAAAATCGGCCAGAACTAGTCAACAGAAAGGATATTATGTTCTACCATGATAACGCAAGACCATCCCCATCTTTGATGACCTGGCCGAAATTGAGAGAACTGGGCTGGGAAGTTTTAATGTATAACTCGGACTTTGCACCTTCAGACTAGCATTTGTTTTGGTCTCGGCAAAATTATCTGAATCATATTAAGTTAGTTTCAAAAGAGGCCTGTAAAACGACTTGTGCCAATTTTTTACCCAGAACCGTAGAAGTTCTACGGTGACCTGATTATGGTGTTGACAGAAAAATAACAAAAGGTCCTCGAACAAAATGGCGTATGTTTGGTTTAATAAAGTTCTTTCAAAATATAAGAAAAAATTGTCTCAATTTTGACTTTCAAGGCTCAATACTTTTTAACAAGCTCTTATTTTTCTCGAACGATAAATATTTAATTTAGAAAAAAAAATGTTTGGAATCAAAACTCAGCCAAGTAAATATTTTATTATCAAAAACTTTCCTTCAAACCGTCAAGAATGTTTAAAATATTTTGCAGCTTTGAATTTTTTTGTTCCAGAAAAAAAATGATTCACGAAACTGATTTTTTGCTTAATTCCCTTAACAACACTTCTTGTTTATAAGAAAATATAAAAAAGCCCACTTCTTGCGCCTCATAAATGCGTGAGCAAAGATTAGGTGTGTTGTTTAGAAAGTTAAATCGGTCTGAGAATAAAAGTCTCCGAAACAAGTAGGAAATTTTTGTTTTAAAGAACACTAAGGTAAGCCACCGCCCGGAAAAGAAGAAGGAAATAAAGTGATAGTAAGAAATATGGGATCTGAAGAAATTCCTGATGAAATAATGAACGTCCTACAACATATGCACAACAACAAAGAATCAGGGGACGATCAGATAACTATAGAAATGATAAAGTATAGAGGGGCATCGATAATACAATCTCTTCAAGCTTAATTTAACAGGTGTCTCATAGAAAGTAAAATACCAACACTTTGGGTAAACGCCTTGATTGTGCTTATATTTAAAAAGGTAAACAAATTTAAATTGGGGAATTACAGACCTATCAGCCTGCTATCGGTTCTATACAAAATCCTCACTAGAATCATAACATATAGATTAACGAACAAATTAGATAGTTATCAACCACATGAACAACCGGGATTTAGACGGGGATACAGCATTTTGGATCATCTTCAAACAATTAGATGGATGGATGGATGTTATGGGATCAGGGTGCATCGACTGCTAGGTCATATAGCGCCCCTATATATGTTCGAATAATTATACAATGAAGTTAATCTCTTTTAAATAATTTTTAATAGTTGCATGAAGTAAATGATGTTATTAAAAGCGATAGGTTGGATGGAATCGCAATAGAGGCATGTAGGGGCTTGGTCATTTAGTAAAAGGTATCTATGGATACTATAGATATGTCCTATGGCCAATCTACGCATGAGAACATTTTCCTTTTTGGTCATGTTCAAGGAGTTTAAGGGAGGGTAGACCAAAGGTTTGATGGACCATAGTTTATTATGAGAGGGTATTAGATCTCAGTCAAGTTGGAATAAGGAACGAAAAGTATGTTTAAGGGGGGATTTGAAATCTCTAGGGTGATTTTCACCTCATCCTGTGGTACCTCTCTCTAATGCTAGTTATGCATATATATATATATATATATATATATATATATATATATATATATATATATATATATATATATATATATATATACAGTAATACCCCGCTTAGCGCGACCCCGTTACGCGCGGTTTCACTATAACGCGAATTTCAAATTTCGCGCTCATGTAGTCATTAACTTCTCTATGGTCGCGGGGGGATCCCCGCTTTCTCTGAATATTCTCTTTGAAGAATTGGGAATTCCCTGTCCTTCGACTTTGTTCTATGGGGATTTCCTCGTTCGTTTCGTGTGTTCATTTGTTCCGTAATGTTAGTTCGGTCGGCTGGCAGTTTTGTTTTAATATTTATTGGAGATACATACATACATAATTTAACCCTACGTTAAAAATGCCGCCTGTAAAGAAAAAAGAGCGTAAAAGCGTCACTTTGGAATTGAAGATGAAAGTGTTAAGAAGAATGGAAAATGGAGGCAAAGCAACAATTGTTGGGAGAGATTTTGGACTCTCAGAATCGACTGTGAGAACGATTTATAAAAATCGGGAAAAAATTAAAATCTCCAGCGAAGGTTCAACACCTATAAGTGCAACAAAACTTTCTCGTTCGAGATCATCTATCTTAGAAAGAATGGAGAAATTACTGTCAGTCTGGATCGAAGATTTGAATAAGAAGAACACACCACTAAGTCAAGATCTCATATGCACAAAAGCAAAATCTTTGTATGAGATGCTGAAAACAAAAGAAGGAGAAGGGAGTGCCACTCCGACTTTTGCTGCCAGCAGAGGCTGGTTCCATCGGTTCAAGCAGCGTTCTAATCTTCACAATATCCACATAACAGGCGAGGCGGCCAGCGCGGACATTCAAGCTGCAGCTGAGTTTCCAGACAAGTTTCAAGACTTCGTTAGACGAGAGAAAATTCCTGCTTGTCTCATCTTCAATGTTGATGAGACCGCACTTTACTGGAAAAAAATGCCATCTCGAACATTCATTTCTAAGGAAGAACGTCAAGCCAGTGGTTTCAAAGCTGCGAAAGATCGACTAACACTTCTGCTGGGTGGTAATGCCACTGGTGATTTCAAACTGAAACCTTTACTAGTGTACCATTCAGAAACACCCCGTGCAATGCGAGGCACAGACAAGACAAGTCTACCAGTTGTGTGGCGATCAAACAGAAAGGCGTGGGTTACACGGGAAATTTTTCAAGAATGGTATTCTAATAGTTTTTTTGCCCATCAGTCAAATCATACTGTGACAGAAATGGGCTTGAACCTAAAGTTATATTACTCTTAGACAATGCCCCAGGACATCCAACCTCACTTGATACGCCCAGAGACTTAAAAGTGTACGTAAAGTTCCTTCCACCAAACACTACGTCAATATTACAACCTATGGACCAGGGAGCAATAGCAAACTTCAAAGCTTATTACCATCGCCGCACTTTTAGCCAACTAATTCATGAAACTGACGGGGAAGGAAGACAGTCTATGCGAGAGTGGTGGAAGTCATACAACATTATGAAGTCTATTCACAACATAGAAGAGGCTTGGAAGGAAGTTAAAATGAGTTGTATGAATGGGGTGTGGCGTAATCTTTGGCCAGATGTAGTGGAAGCACCTAGAAGAATTGTCCAGATGCAGAGACAAGGGCTTGAAGACATTGCTGCAATGATTGAGGGGTCTGAACTTGAAGATGTCACGGTAGAAGATCTCGTAGAACTTGTAGCAACGCACGACGATCCTATTAGCAATGAAGATCTGATCGAGTTACAGAATAATCCTATCTACGATGAGGAAGAACAAGTAGAAGAGAAAGTTTTATCTTCAGGGGAAATACAAAATGCACTTTCAAAAATTTATTCAGGTTTGGACATATTGCAGAGTATAGACAATAATGATGACCGTGTCTTGACCGTGTGTCAAACAATTAAAAACAGTGTTGGGTGTTATGAACGTATTTTACAAGAACGTAAACAAAACGTTACCCAAAAGACAATAGATGTATTTTTCCGTAAAAAATAAGAGTATGTATTGCATAAAGTGTTCTTAGAATTAAAGTGATTGATTAAAATGATTTGTATTTTTTTGTATTAAATTTTGACTATGTTTAATCATAAACCTCGATATACGCGAATTTCAGTTAACGCGATTTTTTCGGAACGTATCCCTCGCGTAAAGCGGGGTATTACTGTATATATATATATATATATATATACGAGTATATATATATATATATATATATATATATATATATATATATATATATATATATATATATATATATATATATATATATATGCTTTATCATTACCTCTGATGCCAATGTGTTTGAGGATCCAGTAGAACGCAATTTTACGATGTTTTAATTTTGCGGTATAACATAGGTCCAAGATCTGGCGAACATAATTGTATTTTAGTTTTTGAGATTTTATGGAGGTAAGAGCGCTGTAGGAGTCAGAGATGATTAGTAAGCGCGTAGCAGATCTGAGAGTTAGAGCGTGGCATATGGCCTCTTTAAATGCTGAGAGCTCAGCGGTAAAAATAGAAGTACATGATCGGAGTTTAAACATTTTGTTAGTTAGAGAAGTAGTGAAAGAAGCACCTACCCCCTTATTTGTTTTACAACCATCGGTACAGAGTAGAGTATAATTGGGATAGTGAGCTACTATTCTTTCCAGAAATATTTGTCTAAGTAATGCGTTTGAAGTTTCCGTTTTCCTTAGTGAGTGCATGAAAAGATAGATAGGGGGACAGTTTGAGAGCCATGGAGGGAAAGATGAGTGTAGTGGATAGTCGTATTTGGGGGGAGGAATATTATGTAGAGATAGTAGGATGGATTAGATTACTAGTGGAAAAAGCAAATGAATATAAGGTCACCTTGGGGATAGCAGTGGTTGACTACCAAGAAGCATTTGATTCGATAGAGATATGGGCACTCCTTCATGCCTTAAGTAACAGCAGAGTCGATGAAAGATGCACAACTCTTCTTGAATACATATATAAAAATGCCACATCACAAAAAATGCTTGAAGAAAAAACAAATAAAATCAAAATTAAAAGAGGAATTAGACCAGGCGACTCGATATCTCCAAAGCTGTTCACTTTGACTCTAGAAGACATGTTCAAATCGCTAAAGTGGGAAAATAAAGGAATACTAATGGACGGTGGTACGATTAAATCACTTAAGATTCGCAGATGATATCACTCTGATCGCCAATACAAAAGAAGAAAATTAATTACCAAGTGTCGAGAAATAGGTCTAAAAATAAACTTCACCAAAACCAAATATTTGAACAACGAAAGTGAAGATAACAGCCAGAAACTATTAATAGAAGGTGAAAGAATAGAAAAGGTACAAACATTCATATACTTAGACAAAAAAAATCGAAATGCGTTCGGAAGGTTACAATCTACATTCAAATTGGACATCTTAAATACAATAAACGCCAGGGTATCCGATCAGTATGTACTACCGGCATTAACATATGGTACTGAAACGTGGGCTTTAAATAAAAGTGTAATAAATAAACTACAGGTAACCCAAAGAGCAATGGAGAGAAGAATACTAAATATTAGACTCCAAGATCATATTCCTAACATCGAGATACGAAGAAGATCAAAAGTGAAAGATGTAGTGCAACGAATATATATATTAAGGTGAAATTGGGCGGGGCATATCGCAAGGCTGAATGATAACAGATGGACACGCCGTATAGTTGAATGGAGGCCTAGATAACAGAAAAGATGCAGAGGTAGACCACAGAAAAGATAGACGGGCGACATAAAAAATTAGCAGGATACGATTGGATGCAAAAAGCAAACAAAAAAGCTCATTGGAGACAACTTGGGGAGACTTACATCTGACTATGGATGGAATCAGCTAATAATGATGATAATGATGAACAGGAAAAGTTAGTTTACCATCTACGACGCCATGTAAGGAAGGGAAACGAACAGATAAAATGTTTTGTATTTTAAGGCGATTCTTACAAAACGTCGACTCCAAAACGAAACATTTACGATTGCAAAACATTAATACGCATTTGCTGGAAGATAGAGATATGGTCTATTTTGAGTTACTGAATCCTAGGGAAACAATCACAGCCGAAAGTTATGAACAATTAGAGCATTTGAATGACAATTAGATGTAAAAACAATCGTCATTGTATCTATTCGTCGAAAAGTGATTTTTCTTCTCGAAGACGCCGAACTTCATGTAGCTTTAGCTGTTAAGTATAAACTGACGAAGCTTGAATAGGAGGTTGTTTCACAGTTGGTGTATTTTCCACCTGTCTCTATCTGACTACTACCTCTTCGGTTTGATGCGGCATGCTTTAAAAGACATCCAGTTCGATAATTATGAACGTCGAAACATTGATTGCTGAGTAGATAGCTTCAATAGCCGTGATATTCAACTTCTCTTCGACAAGTAGTGATAAGTCAACGTGATAGCTTTCACTAATGTAGTATATGTTTGGTTATAAAAATAAATGACCAAAAAACAGTGGTTCTTATTGCAACCTCCTAATAATATACGGAATTTGAATTTAATTTTTATAAAATTATTTTAGTTTTTGTCAAAATGTACAACACTACTGGGATTTCTCTTACTTGTTGCTATAAAAGTAGCCGTTTGTTTAGCACTGACATAAAATTTAGGGTTATAAATAAAACAAAACATCTGGAAACGTCGATATTCAGGCTTTCAGCCACATTTCTTTTTTCATTTCCCTTTCATGTAATTTTTATTTATTAAAAAACCAAAGAAACGACAGGAGCCACCATAATATTTAATTTAAATCGGAGGTTGATTTATAGCTGACTAATTAAATTTACCCGGGGTTTTGGAAAGACCTCTAAATTTACTTCCCCCAGCTTATTTACCATTTTTTGTATTTGTTTGGGACATTTCATGACGGAACGACGAGTGTCGAATGTTGTTTTTTTAATTTATTGGTTTGGCTTCTAAATTTAGAAAAGGAAGTTTAAGACGAATCTTTATTTATTTTTACTGTGGAAATAAACTTCTTAACTTCGGTTGTACAAACTTTTTGTCTATAAAAAGAGGGAAAAAAAATAAAGTTCAGTGTTGTTAAATAGTGATGTATATACATATATATACAGTGACTCACAGCTTAAATGATGCAGTCGCTATAAGAAAAGACTAACTGGTCTCAGTGCCTCTTTATTTATTTGGAAAAAAAAAAACAACTTACTGAAATTAAATTAGTAAAGAGTCTTCTAAAAAAGTATGAATTACTTTTTATCTTAAATATGCCTTACTTAATTAACAATAAATAATTAATCAAATCATATGCAGTGTTAACGTCACAGCTTAAATGATGCAAAATACCAACAGGGGTCAAAACTTATCGCATTTTGAAATTTACGAAGGTGGCGTTGCTTTGATTTCTTAGTGCAATTGTTTTTTGTTTAGTTTGACATTTTTTCATTCATTTAATAAAACGAAATTGTTTAGTAGTCGAACTACAATTTCTGAGAGAAATTTAATTATTACTCATTACAGGAATGGATACAGCCACAGAGACATAGCCAAAATGGTAAATAAATGTCCGTCAACTGTTCAGCATATCATTGAACGTTACCGGAATGAAAATAGAGTCGAGAATAAGTCAAGGTTGGCTCCAAATAAGATCTTCAATGAACGTGAAGAAAGATAGATTTTAAGAGAGGTATCAAATAATTAAAAAAAAAGTGCGCCCAAGTCGTGCGCCGAGGTGGAAAGACAGTTTGGAAAAAGGTGTAACCCCGAAACAGTTCGACGGATCTTGCGAAATAATAATTTACATGGTCGAACTGCTAGAAATAAGCCTTTCATTAGCCAAAGAAATAGGCGCGTGAGATTGGAATTTGCCAGAAAGCATATCAATAAAGACTTGAACTTCTGGAATTCAGTAATATTTGCTGATGAGACAAAAATAAACTTATTTGGGTCCGATGGAAAAATATCAGTGTAGCCTAACGAAGAATTAAAATTGAAAAATATGAAAGCTACGGTAAAGCACGGTGGAGGTGGCGTGATGTTATGGGGCTGTATGTCATCTGCAGGAGTACATGCATTTCGTCGAAGGGAACCAATATGTGTACTTGGATATACTAAGGCAGCATTTCGTCGTTAGTGCCCAAAAATTAGATATTGAAAACAATTATCGGTTCTATCACGACAATGATCCAAAGCACACGTCATTTCGAGTCCGCAGTTGGTTGCTTTATAACTGTCCAAATGTTATTAAAACACCAGCCCAGTCACCAGACTTAAATGTAATTGAAAATTTGTGGCTGACATTAAAAAATAAAGTAAATAGTGCCCCAATATCAAATAAAACTGAATTAAAAGTAAAAATTACTGAAGCATGGAACACTATTTCCCCGGAGTATACTAGAAAGTTAGTTGAATCAATGTCCAGAAGATTACAAGCGGTTATTGATAATGAGGGAGGTCCGACCAAATATTAGCAGGCTTATTTCAAATTCTACAGTTTGTTTTCTCTAATAATTTTGGTATATTGAATTTTTCATCATTTAAGCTGTGACGTTAAAATCGCATATAATTTAATTAATTATTTATTGTTAATTAAGTAAGGCATATTTAAGACAAAAAGTAATTCATACTTTTTTAGAAGACTCTTTACTAATTTAATTTCAATAAGTTGTTTTTTCCAAATAAATAAAGAGGCACTGAGACCAGTTAGTCTTTTCTTATAGCGACTGCATCATTTAAGCTGTGAGTCACTGTATATATATATATATATTTATATATATATATATATATATATATATATATATATATATATATCTATCTATCTATATATATATATATATATATATATATATATATATATATATATATATATATATATATATATATATACAGGGTGCCTCATATGTATGGAATAATGATTCCCCAGCATTTATTAATAAGTGTATCAAAGAAATGTTTAAATAAAAGTAATGTGGTGTTACATGGCGCATATGCTGGCGTTGACAATAAAATGTTTTGAACTGTCAGTTCAAAGAAATTACGCCATCTTAATTTTTTTTTAATTGAAAGCCCTGTATATTATTTTATTCTTGAGTCCTACTAAAAATTTGTCTAACATACCATATGTCTAAATTGAACTGTTTTGGAATTATTGTCATTTGAAATTCAAAATAAAAAAGAAACAAAAAAAACTATTAATAAATACTCCAGGTTTATTTTTAACGTAACAATTGCTCAAAACGACTACCATTAACAGCGAGGTAATGACCCAATCTGTCATAAACAGCCTGAACAGAGTTTTGCAAAGAGAATCCGGGGTGATTTGGGCTGAATTCTTTGTTGTAAATCTTCTACAGTTTCAGGTCGATTTCGGTAAACTTTGGTTTTCAAATGACCCCATAAAAAAATCGAGTGGCGTAAGGTCGGGACTCCTTGCAGGCCATTCTACCTGAATTTTTTCAGCATTATTTTTAGGACACAACTTTCGTGTACGTTTCCGTTGTAAAATTTCCTGTAAAACATGATCCCATCATAAGATTTTTAAAATTTTTAAACGGGTAATCATCAAACTTAACCTAAGTACATTTTTTGAGTTTTGTGATTACCCGTAAAAAAAATTTGAAAGATTATGATAGGATCGTTTTCTACGAAAAATTATACATTGAAAACATATATGAAACACATTTTTTGCTCTGAAAATTAGGTTTTTGTACAGGCAAATTGTTTTAGAACAAAAAAACGTAAAAAATATAAGTCAAAATAACGAATTGTTAAAAAGTACGTCAAATATTCTGAAAAAATTCACCGTAGTTCTACGAATAAAAACAAGTATTTTTGTCTCGCAAATAATTTCTTTAAAAGTTTTATTTTTTGAGTAAAAAATTGTTGAATATCCAAAATATGGCAAATAGATTGTAATAAATATCTCTGAAAATTAAGACCGTAAAAAACTTTTCCTACAAAAGTTGTAGGTTTTTTGGGGTAGAATAAGATTATCAGAGAAAAGTTTTAGTCATATTAGGAAATTACATTTTAGTTTTTCTGAAATTTTTTGAAATCCATTTTCAGATTCGGGTCGATATTGAGCCCAAATCAGCACAATTTCTTAATATGCCACTCAAAATTCAAAACAACATATCATAAGCTTTCATCTGGACCAGATTGTGTCCTCATAAATTGTGTCAATTTATGGACTAATGAGGGGGTCCGGTTGACGAGGAATGATCCATATATATATATATATATATATATATATATATATATATATATATATATATATATATATATATATATATACCATATTTATATATATCAAGGATTTTCTACAGCTGACGCTGTCTTCCTTCTGTCAGCCTTTGATTCCATCCGTTTCTATCTTCCCCCCTGTTAGACCCCTGTCCTCCATAGCCTCGTCCACATCGTCTCTCCACGATCGTGTGGGTCTTCCTGTTTTTCTTCTCCCTATAGGGCTCCACTCCGTTATTTTCTTTATCCACCTATTATCTTCGTTCCGTCTTATGTATCCATACCTTTTAATCGTTTTTCTTCAATGGTGTTTATTGCGTTCTCTTTGATGTTCATTCTGCTTCTTATTTCTTCATTTGTTATTCTCTCCATACGTGTCACTCTACAACATCTTCTCCAATACTCCATCTCTACCGCGTTAATTCTAGATTTATTTCTTTTGTTGATCGTCCATGTTTCTGACCCGTATGTCATTATGCTTTGTATTATTGATTTGTGTATGCGTGTTTTGTTTCTCTTTGTAATGTGCTTGTCCCACAGGATCGAATTTAATTGTCTTATGCATGTCCGCGTTTGTCCTAATCTAGTTTTAATCTCTTCTTCTGATGTTGCGTTTTTTGAAATGATGGTTCCTAAATATTTAAATATATCGGTTCCTTTGATCATTGTTTCATTATCGACTTCTAGATTCTCCACGTTTCCCTCCTTGGTTGTTAGATATTCCGTTTTATCAAAGTTTGTTGCTAATCCTGCTTTAGTGTATTCTTCTTTCAGTTTTCTTACCATATAACTGAGGTCTCTAGTATATATATATATATATATATATATATATATATATATATATATATATATATATATATATATATATATAATTTGGGTTGAATTCTTTCGTGAACCTTGGAATAATGAATATATATTTTTTTTCAATTTTTTGGGCTTTATGGTTCTTTTGTTTTAAGGTTAGAGAAATTACATCATGTGCTAGTTAGAAGTTTATTGAAAACCTTTCGCCTAATTTGTAGGCTTCTTCAGTTCATCTAAAAACTGAAATTTTCAATCAGTATACATTTTCCTCCCTTTTTTATATTTTTTACGATTTTAAATTTTGATTTTACAGGATTGTTTTGGATGCACAAATTTTTTAATTATGAATATATAAAATTGTTAAACTTATAATAGAATGTAGAATGTGAAATAATAAAATACACACAAAAATATACATAAAAACTTACATGTGGAGGTTGAAACGAAGGCACACTTAACATTCTTTAAAAGGTATTACTAAGACGGTCACATTTTTTAAAATAACTTTAGATATGTATAGGGAACGAAAGTCATTCTTTGGTTTGTTTATGTGTTTTTATTTATTAACTCTTATTGAGTTATTATGAGAAGAGTCCGAAATAAATATGACTCGGACCCCTATCGTATAAAACTATAACTACATAAATATAATCTTTAAAAACAATTTCTTTCAGTACCAAAACTTATACTACCTTCAAATGAAAGGTTGTGCAATGGGAGCTCCTATTTCTGCTACCCTTGCCCAACTGGCATTGGAATATTTGGAGGAGAGGGTTATTGATAGCTTAAACAACAAACCTATTTTCTTCAAAAGATACGTAGATGATTGCATTCTAGCACTACAAGAAGACCAAATAGAAAACACAGTTAAAGCCTTCAATCAATTCAACAAACAATTACAATTCACCATCGAAACAGAAGAAAACAACGCCATAAACTTCCTAGATCTAACTCTAATAAAAGAAAAAAACTAAATAAATAGCAAATGGTACACAAAACCAACAAGTTCTGGAAAATATCTAAACTACCACTCACAGCATCCTTTAAATTTTAAGAAAAATACCGTTATAAATTTAATTGACAGAGGCTTAAAACTAACAAGTCCTAAATATAGAGCAGAAATAATAGAAAAAATAAAAACTTCAGATCTTAACCAACAACAATTATCCGGTCAATCTAATTAACAAAGTTTTAAAAACCAGAATTCACAAATTGTATAATACTCTAGATAAACAACCAAAACAAAGAACAGCTACAACATACATATCCATGCCATATATTCAAGGACTCAGAAAAAATTAAGGCAGACTTCAAAAAACATAATTTAACTGTTTGCCACAAAACGCATAACTCATTAAAGCACCTTTTTACCCCCTTAAAATCCAAAACGCCCCTACTGAAACAATCAAACCTGATATATTCCATTCCTTGTCAAAACTGCAACGGCTGTTATATCGGCATGACTAAACAACATCTAGAAATTAGACTGAATGGTCATAAGTATGATAAGAATAACCCAACAGCTCTATCAAAACACGTTCAACAAACCAAACACTCTTTCGATTTTAAAAATACAAGAATCTTAAAAAAATAATCAAATTATTTTAAAAGATCAATCCATGAAATGATTTGTATTAATAAAGAGAAAAACAATATAAACGACAAAAGCGACGTTAGGGCTCTGAGTCATATTTGTTTCGAACTTTTCTCATGATAATTCAATAACAGTTAATAAATAAAAACACAAAAACAAACCAAAGAATGACTTTCGTTCCCTATACATGTCTAAAGTTAGTTTAAAAAATGTGACCATCTTAGTAATACCTTTTAAAGAATGTTAAGTGTACCTTCGTTTCAACCCCCACATGTAAGTTTTTTTGTTTATTTTTATGTGTATTTTATTTTTTTACCTTCTACATTGTATTATAAGTTTAACAATTTTATATATTTATAATTAAAAAATTTGTGCATCCTATTGAACATCCAAAACAATCCTGTAAAATCAAAATTTAAAATCATAAAAAATGTAAAAAAGGGAGGAAATTGATTAAAAATTTCAATTTTTAGATGAATTGAAGAAGTCTACAAATTAGGCGAAACGTTTTCAGTAAACTTCTAACTAGAACATGATGTAATTTCTCTAACCTTAAAACAAAAGAACTATAAAGCCCAAAAAATTGATATATATATATATATATATATATATATATATATATATATATATATATATATATATATATATATATTAAAATTCCGAGTCTCAATCCGTTCGTCTAACAATGAATTTGCACGACGTTTCGCCAAAATCTTATTTGGCATTTTCAAATGCTCCCGCTGCTGCTGCTACTCGATACTGTGATCTTGCTGCTGCGGCCGTTCGAAGCTAACCTAGAAACCGACATGCGGTCGCCGTCTTTTATAGGTCGGCGTCTACGCAGATTGTAGGTGCAGGGGTTCTTTTCGATGTCGTCAGAAAGCGAATGAGTTGGTAATTCCCTAAATTTGAAAAAGCGTAGATATTGTTCAGTCAGTTCAAGTTAGGAGTACCTTCGAGATTATACAACTGAATATTCAGTGTTCTAATCTCAAAGATTAAACATCTCAAAGGGTGGTCTTTGGAAATTCTAGGCGAAACGTCTTTGAACATAATCGTTTAGTAACATTAGTTTATTTAAGTTTAATTAAAAATATATTAGATAGGAAATTATAAGTACCCATTCCCTAGAGTCTTCTGTATTAGGTTACTTGACCGAAAATAAATCGACTTAGATGATTCGTCAGTTTTGCCCGATTAATCACAATCTTGGTATAAACAGTCTAGTTTTTAATTTTATATTTAGTTAATCATAGCTCTTGATGATGCTAACACGATTAGCAAAACGCGTGTCGATTGCGAAAGCTATTATGTAGTTATCATTGCAACGAGCAAGAAAATAAATTTCATAAGCTAGAAACTACATTTCATTTATCAAATCTGAATTTGCTTTTGGATACCAGCATACATAGCATTCAGAGCCTGGACTTTGTTAATAAA
Source organism: Pachyrhynchus sulphureomaculatus (assembly GCA_019049505.1). Classification (NCBI taxonomy): domain Eukaryota; kingdom Metazoa; phylum Arthropoda; class Insecta; order Coleoptera; family Curculionidae; genus Pachyrhynchus; species Pachyrhynchus sulphureomaculatus. The sequence continues at coordinate 16,815,140 of CM032453.1, read as the reverse complement.
CGCTTTTTGTTTTAACAAAAAACAGGCATGCGAATTTCTTCTCCGTTCCCGATTTCCATTATCTCGGTGTGTTAGTATGCATGTTACGCTAGCAGAATCCCGTCTTAAGATTGTTGTCTTGAATGTTAACTTGCTTTGGGGCTTGAAATTTCTGACGTAAAGAAAATTAGGATAAACGAAAGGGATAAGGATAATAGTTAAATGAATAATTATTTAGGTGGAACATTTTAAAGATGAAGTGATGGCTGCGTCAGTATTTCCTTGGGCAACTTAAAGTAGATTTCGGAAGGTACAATTGTGTCGTTATCGTAGAATATTTAGGTGCAAGCGAAATTTTTTTAATGCAGAAACAGAAACTATTTATATAAGTAGATGTGGTTCGCCGAGCATTTTATGTCTGTTCCAAGTTAAAGTCGAACATTCATATAGGACGTTGGTTCCCAACCGGTGGGTCGCGACCCACAAGGGGATCGCCTTGGCTTTTTTTTTGGGGAATCGCCGGTTATCAGTTTTAAAAATCAAAATTAAATTTCAAAATTTAAAGGTAAGTGTCAAAACGTTAATAATTTATTTATGCCTGGCGAAATCCGACTGGGACAAGTTAGCCGGGTAGTCCGCAGCGATCGCGACACTCCGTTGCCTCTCGAAGAGAAACGTGTAAAAGAGAGAAGTTTCGAGACGAATAACTTGACGTTCCGCCGAGCTAAGAATAATCGGGAAAGTACTTCCAACTGATATATAAGCAACGAGCAGAGCCGTAGGGGACAATCTTCAGTTATTCAGCCACGAGTTTCAACTTTCGAATTATAAGTGTACAATACCTCAATTTTGGTGTGCTATGCGTCATTCGTATCCTAAAGTTTCCATGTTTTCTTTTCGAATATTAGTGCCATTTGCTTCTACTTACTTCTGTGAAAATGGGTTTTTAACTTGTAACATTCATTTTTTCCTAGATTTTAAGATCATGTTACGACACTGTTTTTCTCCCTATAATTTATATTTTATTACATTTTTATATTTATTGCAGTGATTTCAACTTTTGAGCAGTGTAGCTTAAAACAGTGTTTTAAATTTTTCAGCAGTTTAATTTAAACCGCCAGAGTGTGTAAAGCGTGTTTCCGACTTGATTTATTTAGTTGGCATTGAAAGCGTCGAGATTTGCATGACGGAAAATGACTCAAGGAAGGGACAAAGATTTTAAGCGGTCAGATGGAATTTTTAAGGGCTTTTTTCACCCTGAAGCAGTAGTGGCTTTTTTCACCAAGAAGCAGTAACGGCTTTGTTCGGCCAGTAGGCCGTAGTGGCTTTTTTCTCCAGCACGCCAGAGTGTTTTTTTAGTGATGCAGTAATGCAGTAACGGCCTTTTTCCTTTCTTGAAATATCCTCCTCATCCTCAGCCATTTCGGGTCAAAAAGTGTTTAGTAACCCAAATGAAACTAGGATGGTAATGGCTGAGACAATATTTTTATGAGGATCTCACCAGGAGAGGCCGAGTAACTTATGGAAAATCCACAAAGAGAAACCAATCCGTAAGTCATAAGCACACCAGTCTAAAAATATCACTTCCTGTCTACAAGTGTAATTCGCGGAGTTAATTTCACAAACTTTTAACATCGTGTTTTATGAAGCCTTTTATTAAAAACTTAATAATCCTAATTTAAAGACTCTATGCCATAGTATACACTCTCATAACATAAGGGATTTTTATTTAGTAGAAGTAATTTTAAGAGTGTAATAAAGGTAGGAATTTTTGTTTTGTTAATAAATATACCCTTTTTTATTTAAATGTGTAGTGTCTCACTAAACTCCTGCTCTTTCTTTCAGGACGCAACGGTTGTACATAAATTAATTTTATTTCAACAACTGATTAACTCTTCAGTATTTTTTTTTTTTTGAGCTGAAGTTAGATTCTTTTTATTCTAAAATGAACAATTATAGAGACTATTTTCAAAAGGCGTATAAATTTTTTTTTTAGTTCTTTCAGTATTAATATCCACTCAAATCATTCTCAGAAATTAAGATATACATAAAGGGCAAATAACGGCTTCTATTTAAAAAAAAAAAATATTTATTAAAATTAAAGAAAGCTGGGGCTATACAAAATAACGCTGCAACGAAACGTTACAAAAATAGCGTTCCAACATGAGGCTATAAAAACGGCCCCCGCTCCGCGAGCATTATAAACTCTTCTGAAGATTAAGACAAGAGCCAGAAATAAGCTAGATGTTCAAGACAACATGAGTCTGGCCTTGACAAAAACTCAACCAAGAATTATAATACATGTTAAGCAGATGCAAACTCAATCATCACATTAATCATTAATACTTAATAATTAATACTTTATAAAAAATATCACTGTTAAGTCCTAAAATATATTTGTCAAACCCTTTATTTTTTGTTTTATTGATCCAATATGGCGAATGGGAAAGGGAAGTCGCGAACATTTTTAAAAAATCTAACAAGGGTCGCGGCTAAAAAAGGTTGGGAACTATTAATATAGGATGTGCATAGAGGTTTCTTACTCTTCACCATATAGTCTGCGTTAGTGGAATCACTGTGGATACCCATTTTCAAAAACGTTTCCTCAGCTATCAGTGGCCGCTGATCAAGCCCACTACTACTTTGGGCTGGGCCCTTGTTTAACAAAGGTCGGCAGTTGTTAGTTTCGTAGACACAAACAATAGAAAAGGTACTAAATCCCATTTTCCCTATGTGTTTCGCCTTGAATTAAATGTTTGGGCTGCTTTACACTGGATGACTTTGAAGTATGTTGGTTATCTGTACCTTGCGGGTGTATACTTTTTAAATCTCTCCTACTGTTACCGAGTTTTTGCGATTTGCCTCTTTATCTAGGCTGGCTGATAAGCTCTAATATGGAGCGAAACATATATGTCTTAGTTCGGTGAGTCATTGATGGCACGCTGGGGTAGTCCATAATTTTGAATTCCCGTACTTTTGAAGCTAGGGTAAAAAGTACTTACTTGAGGAATTTGGTTCCCTAAACGGGCATATTTTTTTCTTTTATGTGTAAGTTAGTTGATCTTCTTTGTTTATTAGAACTTCATAGGTTATGACAATTACAATTCAAGTAATGTAAATATCAAATCACACTCTGAAATACAAATTTCAAGACAACCATTGTGATACAATCTGGAACATATTGTATATAAATTTTACTACTCAAGAGAAATAACCCAAACAAATACGATAAAAATAAATACATTCTAGAGGAGTCTAATCTTATACGAATAAATCTTATGCTGTCAAGGAAGTGCCTGAGAGCACAAATCCATCCAACTTTCTTTGAGATAACATCTGATGTTGGCGAAACCACCAAAGTCGTTCACCCAACTACAGAGCGGAGGTTTTTGCCCGTTTGTCGTCTGACCTCAATCGATTAAAAGTTGTAAAGTTAAATTATAATATTTTTTTATTTCAAAATAAATGCGACGAAAATTGCGCCAATAGTTCACATCCGTATGAAGTTTAGCTTGTCACTCCTCGTAAAACCTTTTTCAAGCAGTCTTTTATATGGAGAACCTCATCCTTTTGAAATGATTTGCACACGATTGGTTCCCACCGAGTTCAATTTACAGCGATTCAAGACCAACCTGAATGATTTTTTCCGCATAGACGTCGCTCCTGTAACGCTTTAGGAATTTCCCCGCAGCTCGTGTGACTTGCACAATTAGTGTTCCGTACGTTGATTGCTTTTAAAATAAAAAAAATTGTTACGGTGGTATAAAAGGATCAGTGACTTCACAAAACACACCCCAAAGGAGTTTTCAACAAAGTTTGTTTCTAATCTCTACTGAATACTGATGACCTTGAAAATTTTTGTTTTTTTATATACCAAATGAATTATTAAAGGTAATGCACTCGTGATAATTTTCGTTCAATCTACACCCCGTCGAGAATATTCCAGAATATTTTCAAAATTTTTTGATAAGTACTTTTCGAGTTAAGGTGGGGGGACAGCGATTTTTCGTGATTTTTTAAAAATAGTACAAAGAAAAGTGAGCCCAAGTATTACATTATATATATATTTTTAGTGTTCTGTACGGAACACTTATAAGATGACTTCGGTGTCTGTCTATCCGTCTGTCTGTCTGTCACACCCGATTTTATCCGAAACTATTTCTCATAGAAAGTTGAAATTTGGTAATAATATAGGAATTGATGGCCTCATCAGAGCCATGTAGTTTTGAAAGTTAAATTTTGACTTAAGGGGTTAGTTTTGGGGGGTGAAATCGAAAGTGAAAAAAAAATTTTTGTATTAGGTAATCGAGTGTGATGTCAAATGAAAGCTTGTGAAAACACAAGTTATATATATATATATATATATATATATATATATATATATATATATATATATATATATATATATATATATATATATATATGTATATATATATATATATATATATATATATATATATATATATATATATATATATATATATATATATATATATGTATATATATATGTATATATATATATATATATATATATATATATATATATATATATATATATATATATATATATATATATATATATATATAATGTAATACTTGCGCGCACTTTTCTTTATATTATTTTCGCTGTCCACCCGCCTTATCTCGAAAAGTACTTATCAAAAAATTTTGAAAAAATTCTGAAATATTCTCCAAGGGGTGTAGATTGAACGAAAATTATCACGAGTACATTGCTTTTAATAATTTATCTGGTATATAAAAAAAACAAAAATTTCAAGGTCATCAATTTTCAGTAAAGATTAGAAACAAACTTTGTTGAAAACTCATTTGGGGTGTGTTTTGTGAAGTCACTGATCTTTTAATACTTCCGTTATAAAATTTTTTATTTCAAAAGCAATCAACGTACGGAACACTAATTGCGCAAGTTCAACTTGCACTTGACCGGTTATTTACTCGTGTTTTCACAAGCTTTCATTTGACACCACACTCGATGACCTAGTAAAAAAAATTTTTTTTTCACTTCCGATTTCACCACCCAAAACTAACCCCTTAAGTCAAAATTAACTTTCAAAACTACACGGCTCTGATGAGGCCATCAATTCCTATATTATTACCAAATTTCAACTTTCTATGACAAACAGTTTCGGAGAAAATCGGGTGTGGCAGACAGACAAACAGACAGCCGGACTGACAGACACCGAAGTCATGTTATAAGTGTTCCGTACGGAACACTAAAAAAATGAACTACCAAACAGAATTTAATGAACTAAACGCACAAATAACCAACAGTCTATTCATGACTACAAAACAAATAGCAAGCAATAGCAAATTTAACTTTCAAAACTACACGGCTCTGATGAGGCCATCAATTCCTATACTATTACCAAATTTCAACTTTCTATGACAAATAGTTTCGGAGAAAATCGGGTGTGACAGACAGACAGACAGACAGACACCGAAGTCATCTTATAAATGTTCCGTACGGAACACTAAAAAAGTCGTATATAGTATCATTATTTAAATCTCTTTTGTGCATTTTTTCAAGACTGAAAAAGTAGGTAGGAAAAATAGGCTCTTTCTGTGATTTTTTTTATACCCTACCATCATCATCATCATCATCATTAGCTTATTCCATCCACAATCGGATGTAAGCCTCCCCAAGTTGTCTCCAATGAGCTTTGTTGTTTGTTTTTTGCATCCAATTGTATCCTGCTAATCTTTTCATGTCGTCCGTCCATCTTGTCTGTGGCCTACTTCTGCATCTTTTGTGTTCTCTAAGCCTCCATTCAACTATACGGAGTGTCCACCTGTTATCATTCGATTTTTTGTCCTAAATATATGAATATTTGTAGCTTTCCTATTCTTTCACCTTCTATTAATAGGTCTTGGCTGTTATCTTCACTTTTGTTGTTCAAATATTTGGTTTTGGTGAAATTTATTTTTAGACCTATTTCTCGAGACTTGTTATTTAATTCCATCAGCATTTCTTGTAATTCCTCTTTTGTGTTGGCGATCAGAGTGATATCATCTGCGAACCTTAAGTGATTTAATTGTTCATCGTCTATTAGTATTCCTTTATTTTCCCACTTTAGCGATTTGAACATGTCTTCTAGAGTCAAAGTGAACAGCTTTGGGGATATCGAGTTGCCTTTTCTAATTCCTTAATTTTGATTTTATTTGTTTTTTCTTCAAGCATTATTTATGATGTGGCATTTTTATATATGTATTCAAGAAAAGTTGTGTACCTTTCATCGACTCTGCTGTTACTTAAGGCGTTAAGAACTGCCTATATCTCTACTGAATCAAATGCTTTTTCGTAGTCAACCATTGCTATCCACAAGGTGACGTTATATTCTTTTTCCATTAGTAACCTAATTGTTTGAAGATGGTCCAAAGTGCTGTATCCCCATCTAAATCCCGCTTGTTCTTGTGGTTGATAACTGTCTAATTTGTTCGTTAATCTATACGTTATGATTCTAGTGAGGATTGTGTACAGTACCGACAGGCTAATGGGTTTCTAAAAGTTTGAAGAGATTGTATTATCTATGCCCCTCCATACTTTAACATTTCTATAGTTATTTCATCGTTCTTTGTCGTTGTGCATATATTGTAAGGAATTCATTATTTCATCCGTTGTTACATCGGGAATTTCTTCAGATCCCATATTTCTTATTATCACTCTATTTCCGTCTTCTTTCCCGGGCGGTGGCGATATTTTCGTGTCATATAGTGTTTATAAGTTTTATTATTGGATGCCTCCCTTCATTCATTTGTTTGTTTAAGTGTTTCAAACTTTTCCCGTCTTTCAATGTTTCTTCTATTTTCGAGTTTCTGTACTGTCTTTTTCCATATTTTTTTTGTCTATTTCTGCCAGTTCTAATCTGCAATTTGTAGAATCTTTTCTTAATAGTCGTCTCTGTTTCAGGAGATTTTTTCTTTTTTCGATGTTGCTATTTATTTTGTAGTCATGAATAGGTTATTGGTTATTTGTGCGTTTAGTTCATCAAGTTCTGTTTGGTAGTTCATTTTTTTAGTGTTCCGTACGGAACACTTATAAGATGACTTCGGTGTCTGTCTGTCCGTCTGTCTGTCTGTCTGTCACACCCGATTTTCTACGGAACTGTTTGTCATAGAAAGTTGAAATTTGGTAATAATATAGGAATTGACTTAAGGGGTTAGTTTTGGGGTTGAAAGCGGAAGTGAAAAAAAAATTTTTTAGTAGGTCATTGAGTGTGGTGTCAAATGAAAGCTTGTAAAGACACGAGTTATATATATATATATATATATATATATATATATATATATATATATATATAATGTAATACTTGCTCACACTTTTCTTTGTACTATTTTTAAGAAATCGGGAAAAATCGCTGTCTCCCCTTATCTCGAAAAGTACTGATCAAAAAAATTTTGAAAAAAATTCTGAAATATTCTCCACGGGGTGTAGATTGAATGAAAATTATCACGAGTGAATTACCTTTAATAATTTATCTGGTATATAAATTTTTTATTTTAAAAGCAATCAACGTACGGAACACTAATTGCGCAAATTCAACTTGCACTGGACCGGTTATTTTTACTGTACAAGCAATAAAAAATCTGTTTTGACATTTTAATACGTACACATTAAAGTGGACAAAATAATTTTTAGTGTTCCGTACGGAACACTTATAAGATCACTTCGGTGTCTGTCTGTCTGTCTGTCTATCTGTCTGTCTGTCTGCCTGTCTGTCTGTCTGCCTGTCTGTCACACCCGATTTTCTCCGAAACTATTTGACATAGAAAGATGAAATTTGGTAATAATATAGGAATTGATGGCCTCATCAGAGCCATGTAGTTTTGAGAATTAAATTTTGACTTAAGGGGTTAGTTTTGGGGGGTGAAGTCGGAAGTGAAAAAAAAATTTTTTTACTAGGTCATCGAGTGTGGTGTCAAATGAAAGCTTGTGAAAACACGAGTAAAAAAATAAATATATAATATTATTCTTGCGCGCACTTTTCTTTGTATTATTTTTAAAGATTCGCGAAAAATCGCTGTCCCGGGCCTTATCTCGAAAAGTACTTATCAAAAAATTTCGAAAAAAATCTGGAATATTCTCCACGGGGTGTAGATTGAACGAAAATTATCACGAGTGCATTACCTTTAATAACTTATATGGTATATAAAAAAAAAACAAAAATTTCAAAGTCATCAGATTTCAGTAAAGATTGGAAACAGACTTTGTTGGAAACACATTTGGGGTGTGTTTTGTGAAGTCACTGATCATTTTATACCATCGTAACATAAATTTTGACTTAAGGGGTTCGTTTTGAGGGGTGAAATCGGAAGTGAAAAAAAATTTTTTTTTACTAGGTCATCGAATGTGGTGTCAAATGAAAGCTTGTGAAAACACGAGTAAAATATATATATAATGTAATACTTGCGCACACTTTTCTTCGTATTACTTTTAAAAAATCGCTGTCCCCTACCTTATCTCGAAAAGTACTGATCAAAAAATTTTGAAAAAATTCTGGAATATTCTCCACGGTGTATAGATTGAACGAAAATTATCACGAGTGCATTACCTTTAATAATTCATCTGGTATATATAAAAAAAAAACAAAATTTCGAGGTCACCAGTTTTCAGTAAAGATTGGAAACAAACTTTGTTGAAAACTCATTTGGGGTGTGTTTTGTGAAGTCACTGATCATTTTATACCACCCTAACAAAAATTTTTATTTTAAAAACAATCAACGTACGGAACACTAATTGTGCAAGTTCAACTTGCACTTGACCGTTTTTTTTTTATTTTATGGTATTGGACAAAATGAGGGCGCACTAACACGCAGAACAAAGGCAGTAAATTAATTAATATTTAATTCTCCATCTAGAGCAAATAAACATTTTTTTTATTATTTACATTAGTTTTGCTAGAGAAGTACATACGATTATTGAAAAATATCAATTTTTCAAAAAATTGTGGAAATTTAAAAAAAAAATTCATTTTTGTCCTAAAAATCGACCTTTAATTGTTTATAAAAAAAAGTAATTGATGAATCGTAATAATCGTGTATACCTCCCTAGATAATCTTATTAAAAAGCTCAAGTTAATCGGATGAAAATTGGAGTTATGGTGTCGGCCGATTTAAAAACGTGTTTAAAATTTCAAAATTTTAAAATTTTGGGATACCAATTTTTTTACCTTCATATGTTAACTATACTTAATTTAAGAAAGTAAAGTAGTAGTAATACACTAAATATACAGACTAACCCAAATCGTTCTAATAAGCTGCGCGCAAAGTAAACGCCTTTTCGTGCTCTACGATTTCTTTCAGAAATTGAGTACTAGAAGCTAAAAAAAAATTTTCAATCTAAAATAAGGCTATGATATGTTTTTTATCATTTAAGAAAAAAAAAAGTCGATTCTTTCAAAAATTGCTGGTAGATAAAAACCTCTTAAAAAGTAACTTCATTCTAATCTAATCTGATCTTAAAAACTATAATTTATATGGTAAATAAAAATTCCACTCCCTATGGAAACATTTATAATCAATATTATCCCCTAATAAAGCTTCTGTGTTATGTTAAACTTGTATCCATTAGTATTACGTTGTGTTTGTGCTGACATTGCTGACAATAATAGACTAGGCAGCTGTCCAAATATATTGTTTCCGAATTATCGAGTCGATAATAGCTAAATCATAATTTCGGCCATAGAAATTGAGTTCAGTCAGGCTTGAAATTCAAATTTGATCCTGCTGTGTCAATTAGTCGCTTATATAGGTTTTAAATATTTAAAAACAAAGCTACTATTTTTTGGGACACGGGAGGCATTATTCTTATTAATTACCGTCAAAATAATTAAGTTGAATTGATTGGAGGAGCTCGCGAAACCTAAAAGAGGAACGCCCTAAAAAATTGGTAGCGGTGATTTGCGCTGAATTTCTAGAAGTTTCACTCTACAGTCCTGATCCAAGATCCAACAAGTAATATATGTTCAAGAATTTTGAAAATACTATTAATCTTTAAAACGGGAAAAACAGGGATTCAAGAAATCACTGGGAAATTAGCTTCTTAAGCTCACTCCTGAAACTGCTGTCCAAAATTATCTCGGAAAAAGTAGTATCAACTGGAATCTACGAAGAGAAAGAATCCCATAAATGTAATTTTTATAATCCGTTAAAACTTATTAAAAAAGTACCCACCAGTACTGGTATTAGACAAGGAGCCAGCTTAAGCCTCTATTTAACATCATAATGGACTAAGTAATCAAACAGATAAAGTAAGGCGAAAAAGGATATTAGATATGAGATGGGAAATAAAGATCATTTGTTATGTCGACGAGGCAGTCTTGATGAAAAGATTTTTATACAGATTTGAACAATCGGCAACAAAAATTTGACATATAACGCCCCTACAAAAACACAATGTCTCATGGTGTATAGGGAACTAAAATGAAGCAAACTCGCAGTTTACAATCAAAGTATGGAACAAGTCATGGCATTCAGATACCTTGAAGCAAACATGACCAGTAATAGAGACTTGAAAGAAGAAGTAAGAGCCCAAACAACAAAAGCAGCAATAATATCTGGATATTTATGTGATATAACCGTCACCATCAAAGCCTGTATCCATCTCTGGACACAGACTTCCCTGTATGCTTTTGTGCCATCTCTCATCATGGCACCTCGCAACATTCCCCGCGAATCTCCATTTCAGTTTGGCAGAGCTTCTCCAACTTCCTTTATCTTTGTTATGGCCCTTCTTAATTCATTTATTTTTCTTTGTCTTAAGGATACTCCGGGCATCTGCATCTCCATAACTTTTTGGGTTATTCCAAGCACTTTCATCGATGTGTTCATGATTGTCCAGGTTTGACAGCCAAAAGTCATTACAGGGAGTATATACTGATCGAACAGACGGGAACCGAGACGCATTGAAATATTTTATTTGTCATTGTGTTCTTCGGTTTTTTCGAGTGCTGACCACGTTAATCGTCTCGTTCTAATTATCGCTTATGTTTGATTTTCCTTTTCCAAGGATATTATATGTCCTAAGCAAACATAGTTTGATACGTTTTCTATGACTTGGTTTCTTATTATTAAATGTGGTTCATTCGAAGTTCGATTTTTGCTGACTTTTCTTCTAATTCCGCTAACATATGTCCAAACTGTTTTTTTTTTTATTTTTAGATATTAGAACAATATCGTCTGCCTGTCTCAGAGGACTGAGTCTTTTTCCATTTATATATATTTCCTTATCCTGCCATCTTAAACACGTCGTCGCATGCTAATGTAAGGCGATAGAGCATCACCTGGCCTTATATAGTACCGCTTTCTATCTTTATCGGATTTGTGATTTTATTGAGTTGTATTTTAGAAGTGGCGTTTGAGTATATATATATTTCAAAATTTGTATGTAGTGGATAGATTTCATTATTACCAATTAGTCTACGGTGTCAGACGCTTTTGAACATCAACAAATGCCATGCAGAGGTTCAAGTTATACTCGATTGCTTTTTCTATTAGAATCGTCATTGTTAAAAGATGATCGAAAGTACCGAACTATTTTTTAAAGCCGGCTGGTTCCTTTGGCTGGTATTGATCTAGTTTATTGGTAAGGATTTTTGTAAATAATTCGTATATCTATAATAGAAAGCAGATGAGCCGCTAATATTCTAATTTGGTTTTGTCTCCTTTCTTATATGAGTATCACAGCGGCGTTATTCCAGTTATTAGGGATTCTCCCTTGATATATGCATCCATTGAATAACTTGCATAGCTTTGTCAACAGTATACTTCTGACAGATTTAAGCATCTCTCATCATTTCCCGGTGCTTTGTTATTTTTGATTGATTTTAAGGCATAACTAATCTCATCTTCTGTGATCGCTAGAAAATCCTCCAAGCCCACATTCATTATATGTTTTTTATCCCCTTGGTAGTAATCTTGCTGAACTTTGGAACTGTATAGTTCATGTGATACAATATGGAGAAACAAATTCATAAGTACTAAAAGCAATATGACAATCTACAAGATAATTATCAGACCAATAACAACTTATGTGATAGAGGGAAATGCGAATCTTCAGAACAATATTAGGTCACACTTTATATAACGAACAAAATTAATAGTCTTACTTCCTTAGAATATGAACAACAAGGATTCATATCAGGCAGATCCTTTAGAGATGCCGTTTTTGTCCTCGGACAAAGTCTATTGAATACAACAAGCCTGCCTATATGTTTCATTGACCTGCAAAAGGTATTTGACCGTGTCCAACTGCAGGATGTTATATATCTCCTATACAACAGACAAATTTCATATAACATAATTAAGATTATAGAGAATGTATACACAGCCAACCAAATCCAAGCGAAGATAAACTCACTGAGCCCCCTTCTCTTCGACATCATTACGGACGAAAAGAAAAGTGCGGACCATGAGAGGATATAAAATGGGAGACAATGAGATTAACATTTTATGTTATGCCGATGACACAGTACTATTTGCAGAAAATGAAAACAGTCTACAGCGACTCCTACACCAGCTTAATTGCACAGCTAAATCCTTTAATATGGCAATATCTGCCTCCAAGACAAAATGTATAACAACGTCAAAATCGTAAACTTGAGGTGGACGGAGAAGTTATTAAGCAGCGAATGAAGTTTAAATATCTAGACATAGAAATATCTGCTGAAGCGGAGGTAAGAGAACAAACGACGAGAGTCGCAAAAATAACGGTGCCTAAACAATACAATATGGTGTAATAAAAACATAGGAATCGAAGCCAAATCGAGAATTTACAAAACAGCTATAAGAAGGTACTTCGCAGAATAACCGGGAAAACACTCTTGGATGAGAACAGAAGTGAAGATATAAGAAACAGATGTGGGGTAGAGGATATCACCGATTGGGTGATGAGACGGAGAAGACAGTGGAATGAACCCATGGAAGACGGAAAAATAGTGAGAATTGCTCGTGATAGGTCACCATTAGGACAGAGTGTGGGCCGCCCCCGGAAGACGTGGTGTGAGGGTCCGAGTGTGGCGGAATAGTGGCAGCCAGGCTGTTGAGATTGAACAGGCGATAAGCCTAAGTTAGAGAAAGAAGAAGAAGACGACTTTATTTTATCGAAAAAAGAATGAGGAAGTAAAAGACATCTTTGAAATCTAAGACTTAGTAAGATGAGCTTAGAATAGGAGAAAGGAACGGGAAGAAAATAAATCACACATACAGACCTACAGGGCGGCCTCTGAAATTTGTAGTTCAGAATCCCAACTATTACTAGCTCATTGTTAAAAGAGGACATGACTTACTTTTAACTTAAAAAGAAGAAGAAGAAATAAACACTAGAGGGGTTATCGATTTATGGATTAAGAAGAGAAGATTTCTGTCGTGCAAGATTATTTTACAGGCAAATCACCAAGTTACCCTTCTGAGGGAATTGAAAAATTATATGAATGATGAAAGAAAATGCATGGCGGTAGATAGAGACGTTAGATTTTATTTGTGATCAATATCTCCGTATAAAGTACCTATCAATTAAAATACTGAGTTCTAATGCAAAGCTTAAATTTCTTTTTAGTATGATAAAGTCAAAATCAGTATATATTTTAGGACTACGTCTAATAAAGAAGAATTTATTTTACTGCCTCTACTATTTAATATAAATAATAAAGAAAATTCCATGATATACACATTTCCAACAAAATAAAAAATATCTACAAATTATAGTAACATTAATTTAACCAAGTTGATTAATGACTTGCTATTTACAAGAATGGTAGAATACGCCTTAAAAATATTAGAGATACAATGGCGTCTGTAAGTTAATACAGTATCGCCGTCGCACCCTTCTAAAGCATTTCATGCAATTCCCAGTGGAAAATCGCCGTAATCACTGTAAAATTCAGAGAATATAACATGCAACCGCTATATCGGAAAACCACTTAGTAAAATGGAATCACATTTGTGTTGTCATTGTTAAGAGAATTATTTTCTTTTGATATTATTAAGATTTTTCTGCCAGCATTTTAAAATTGTATGACAATTGAGGAAAGTAATATAAAATTTAGTATAGTATACTGACGAAAATAAATATTCTACATATTTAGATTATACGTAAAAATCAAAAAGTACAGGGTGAATCAACGATAGAGTCAAGTTCATCTCATTTGTTTCGGGAATGATGAAAAAATGTTAAATACACTTTTAGAGAATGTTAAGGTGCACAGTTTAAAATTATTTTTGAATATACAGGGTACTTCAAAAAAGTGTGGCCGATATAACATATGTTTTTTTTTTAAATAGAACATGCCATTTAAAAAATTTGAGATTTTTCAATTTAAAATAGTCGAAATGCATAAATTTATTTTGAACACCCTGTAGCATCTAACTCTAATTTCTTTATATGTATCTTTTTTTTCATCTCTATAGAACGCTCGTACCAATTATGAGTATTCCACCTTCAGAAACAATGGCTCTACTGGCAATTTTTTACAAAACTGCAAAATAGTATTTTTTAAAAAAAATTGAACTATTAGAAAAACTACTAGGTTTAGATATACGAGGCTGGTTTGAAAAGTCCGTGCAAAAATAAAAACTACTTATGTGTTTGGGGTAAACCTTTTTTATTTTTCGACATAGTCTCCTTTTAGGCTTATACACTTCGTCCAACGATGTTCTAGTTTGTTGATCCCTTCCGAATAATAGGATTTGTCCAAGTCTGCAAAATATCCATTAGTGTCTGCAATCACCTTCTCGTTTGAATAAAATCTTTGTCCCGCCAGCCATTTCTTCAAATTGGGGAACAAATAGTAGTCCGAGGGAGCCAAGTCTGGAGAATAGGGGGGATGTGAAACGAGTTGAAATCCTATTTCCATTAATTTTGCGACCACAACTGCTGAGGTGTGTGCTGGTGCGTTGTCCTGATGGAAAAGGACTTTCTTGTGGGCCAATCGCGGGCGTTTTTCTTGCAGCTCGGTTTTCAAACGGTCCAATAACGATGAATAATATTCACCTGTAATAGTTTTACCTTTTTCCAGATAGTCGATGAGGATTATCCCTTGCGAATCCCAAAAGACAGTCGCCATAACCTTTCCGGCCGAAGGAACGGTCTTCGCCTTTTCTGGTGCATATTCTCCCTTGGTAACCAATTGTTTAGATCCATGTTTCATCCACAGTGACGAAACGACGCTTAAAGTCCTCCGGATTCTTCTGGAACAGCTGCAAACCAACCTTGCAACACTTCACACGATTCCGTTTTTGGTCAAGCGTGAGCAATCGCGGCACCCATCTTGCGGATAGCTTTCTCATGTCCAAATGTTTATGCAAAATATTATGTACCCGTTCAGTCGAGATGCCCACAGCACTAGCAATCTCACGCACCTTAACTCTTCTGTCATCCATCACCATATCATGGATTTGATCAATGATTTCTGGAGTCATAACCTCCACAGGCCGTCCAGAACGTTCAGCGTCACTTGTGCCCATATGGCCAGTCCGAAAATTTTGAAACCACTTATAAACTGTTCTAATCGAAGGTGCAGAGTCACCATAATGTTTATCAAGCTTCTCTTTAGTCTCCTGAGGCGTTTTGCCTTTCATAAAGTAATGTTTAATCACCACACGAAATTCTTTTTCGTCCATTTCTTGAAAATCACTCAACTTCCTTGATTCACACGAATTCCAAACACAAAGAAATAGACCAATATGGCTGAAACTCGGTGTGCGTTCATTCAAGAGATGCTACTAACTAAACATGACCTCGATACGCGCCGGTGGTGCCATCTCTCGGACTTTGCACGGACTTTTCAAACTAGCCTCGTATAACATTACTAATAAAAAAGTTACAAAATTCTACGCAGAATTTAAAAATAAATTAGAAAATAGGATGTTCCATTTAAAAAAAAAACATATGTTATATCGGCCGCACTTTTTTGAATTACCCTGTATACTCAAAAATAATTTTAAATTGCGCACTTTGAATTGATGAGGCTGTTACTTGATGGAAATTCATAACGAATGTAATGAAAGACTGATTTTGTCAAATT
Source organism: Pachyrhynchus sulphureomaculatus (assembly GCA_019049505.1). NCBI lineage: Eukaryota > Metazoa > Arthropoda > Insecta > Coleoptera > Curculionidae > Pachyrhynchus > Pachyrhynchus sulphureomaculatus. The sequence goes on along the minus strand of CM032453.1, from coordinate 16,799,124 downwards.
TCCACTCTATTTAGTTTCACTGAAACTGTATGACGCGTTTCGCTATACTATAGCTTCTTCTGATACAAAATGATATTTGAATATTAGTGTTGTTACATTTATATAAATAGGTAATAAAATTAATACTATATGCTAATGAATATTGCTGGGAAATCCATTCTGAATATTAATTGTATAAATTGAGTAAAGGGGAGTTACCATGGGCCAGACAGGTATCTTTTTGTTTGTTTAAAATGATGTCTGAATTTTTAATTCTATTTATTTCTAAATTTTCTAATAGGTTTAATTTTACGCCTTTGTTTTGTATGTGTAGAATTTTAAATTTATTGTCAAAAAGATGATTTGATTCTGTTAAATGATTACTGTACGCTGAGTCAGTTTTGTTTTTTAAATAGCTTCTTTTATATTCTGAAATCCGAGTTTCGAATGAGCGACCTGTCTGACCTATGTAACTTTTATGACAAGAACCACAATTCAACTGATACACTCCAGATTTTTTTGATCTATTTTGTTTTTCCCTTTGCGTTTTTAATGAATTTTCCTAATGAGTTGTTTGTTCTAAAAGCTATGTTGATATTATATTTGTTTAAGTGGTTTTTAATTTTCTCTGACGTGTTACCAAAATAGGTTAAAAGATTATATTTTTTTCCTGTGCTTTCTTTATTGGGGTATACTAACGAAATAGTTTTATTTTTTAATTTTTTGTTTAGAATTGACTCTATGGTGTCAGGAGAATATACGTTGTTAACAGCAATTTGTTTTTCGTCTTTCTACCAGATAATTCAAAACTAGTCTCATTTGACGTCCAAAACCTTTTCCCTAGCATACTCCCAGATGAAACAGTAAAAATCATAAAAACATTCCTAATCAAAAATAAAGTTAATATCGTTATACAACAAGACATACTAAATTTATTAAACACGAGCCTCAATCAAAATTATTTTTACTTTAATAATACGTTTTATAATAGTTCTGAGGGTCTCATAATGGGTAGTCCACTTAGCCCGCTTTTAGCAGAAATATTCATGGATAACCTAGACAAACAAAAACATCGACAAGAATTTAGCAAAATATTTTTGTATTGGTATGGATATGTAGATGACATCTTTGCTTGTTTTAATGGTACAGAGCGTCAACTTGACATTGTTTTTAACTATATAAACTCAATACATAAACATATTAAATTCACTATGGAACTAGAAGTCGACAATAAAATTAATTTTCTTGACTTAACGATAACCAGACATTACAACAAACACAAATTCTCTATTTTTCACAAACCCTCACATACAGATACTACAATAAACATAAAATCAGCTCACCCCCTACAACACAAATTGGCAGCTTACCACAGTATGTTGCATAGACGTGTAAGTGTCCCCTTATCTGTAAATGATGTTAATAAAGAATTAAATCTAATAAAACAAATTGCTGTTAACAACGGATATTCCCCTGACACCATAGACCCAATTCTAAACAAAAAATTAAAAAATAAAGCTATTTCTTTAGTATACCCCAAGAAAGAAAACACAGGGAAAAAATATAATGTTTTAACCTATTTTGGTAACACGTCAGAGAAAATAAAAAATCATTTAAACAAATGTAATATCAACATAGCTTTTAGAACAAACAACTAGGAAAATTCATTAAAAACGCAAAGGGTAAACAAAATAGATCAAAAAAATCTGGAGTGTATCAGTTGAATTGTGGTTCTTGTCATAAAAGTTACATAGGTCAGACAGGTCGCTCATTCGAAACTCGGATTTCAGAACATAAAAGAAGCCATTTAAAAAACAAAACTGACTCAGCGTACAGTAATCATTTAACAGAATCAAATCATGTTTTTGACGATAAATTTAAAATTCTACACGTAGAAAACAAAGGCGTAAAATTAAACCTATTAGAAAATTTAGAAATAAATAGAATTAAAAATTCAGACATCATCTTAAACGAACAAAAAGATACCTGTCTGGCCCATGGTAACTCCCCTTTACTCAATTTATACAATTAATATTCAGAATGGATTTCCCAGCAATATTCATTAGCATATAGTAATAATTTTATTACCTATTTGTATAAATGTAACAACACTAATATTCAAATATCATTTTGTATCAGAAGAAGCTATAGTATAGCGAAACGCGTCATACAGTTTCAGTAAACCTAAATAAAGTGGAAATTTGACAAAATCAGTCTTTCATTACATTAAATTGTGCACCTTAACATTCCCTAAAACTATTGTGTTTAACATTTTTTCGTCTTTCCCGAAATGAATGAGGTAATGAACTTTACTCTGTCGTTGACTCACCCTGTGCAGGTACAGCTTTTTGGCACGAAATTCCTTTTTAAAACTTTACTTACTATTTACACTATTCCAACTTTCTTTGGTAATATTATCTGCATACGTATTTTAAATTTATAAAAATTACATTCGTATCTTCTTCTTCAGTTTTCAGCGATCCATTGCTGGATATGGGCCTCCCTGATATCCTTCCACCTTTGACTTGTGCTTAACTCATCTATATAAAGCCAGCCGTTCGTTTGATGTCAGTAGTCCCACGCTCAGAAGGGCTTCCTTTCGATCGCTTACCCACGTATGGTCTCCATTTCAATATAGATTGGGACCATCTTCCACCTGTATGTCTAGCAACATAGCCTGCATAGCTCCATTTAAGTTCAGCCACTGTCTTTGCTACATCTCTGACCTTAGTAATTTGCCTAATGTAAGTGTTGCTTTTACGATCTCTCAAGGTTTTATCCAGCATTTGTCGTTCCATAGCTAATTGTATTGTGTTGTAAGTGTCCAGGTTTGGGCTCCGTAAGTTAGGACTGGACTTCTTAGTTGAAGAGCCGAGTCCGCAGGTATATAGGGATAGTTTTGTTTAATAGCGTTTTACTCGTTTTACCAAATGCAACCCAAGCTAATCTCTTTCTTCTATAAATCTCGGTTATTTGATTTTGTAGCCCAGTTTTATTGTATTGTATTGCACTATTCTCCAGAGAGGTATTTTCGGCCATGATGTTCGTGCTTTCTTTACATATTACCTTGATTTTTTGCAAATTCATCTTCGATTTCACAATTGATAATTCTATCTCCAAGTCCGTCAACATTCCTTGCAATTCAGCGGGATTATCTGCAATAAAGATAACATAATATCGAAGATAATTCAGTCTTTTCCCATTAACCAGGATACTTCGATTGTCCCAGTGGAAGTTCTTGAATGCGTCTTCTAGAATTAAGCTTTGGAGAGATAGCATCATCCTGCCTTCTGCCTCTTTTTATGGCAAAAGGCTTCGTAGATTTTTCAGCCTGAACAGTGGAAGTTTGATTATTTATATACAGGGTTATAGGGAAAGTCGTCCTAGATAATTAAGGACGTAGTTTAGGTCGTTTCTGACCGATTTGACTCTATGACATGATGTCCCAAACTTAACCGTACACAGAATGACACCTAAAGCGGCTCGGGTAGCAAAAGGTAAATTTTTAGTTCTAGGTGAAAATACGAAAAGTACACAAATAAAACAAAAAACCTTGCAATTTAATATTTTTTATTAATTATAATTCATGTTCTATATGGTCGCCCCTATTTCTAACACAAATTCTCATTCTTTTTCTTAAATTACTTTTCACAACGCTGGTTGTGAGGTGCCGCCTCATTTCGTCAGCCGCATCAATTATTTTTTGTCTTCGGACATCCACGTTTTCGATAGGAGTCATCTGGTCGTATACGAGATTTTTCATGTGACCCCACACATAAAAATCCATCGGTGTTAGGTCTGGGCTTCTCGCCAGCCAAGGTATGGGCCCGCCTCTTCCAATCCATTTGTTGGGATAATTGTCATTGAGCCATGCACGAACACTTCCTCTGTAGTGAGCTGGGCAGCCATCGTGTTGAAAGTACATGTTTTGTCTCAAACCAATAGGTAGGTCTTCCATCAAATTAGGTAAATTGTTCCGCAAAAAATTGTCGTATGCCTCGCCATTTAAATTATCTGGCAGGAAGAATGGCCCAACCAAATAATTTGAAATTATACCCATCCACACATTTAAGCTGAATCTTGTTTGTGATCCTTTCGTTCTTTTTTTGTTTGGGTTGCCTTCCTCTTTAGAAGCCCAATAGTGGGCATTGTGGTAGTTTGTAAGACCGTCTTTGTCGAATTTCGACTCATCAGTCCATAGTATTTTCTTAAAAAAAGATGCATCTTCGACATCGGTATTGAGCATAAATCTGCAGAATTCTAATCGTCGCAACGGATCCCCTTCTTCAATGACTTGCACGGGCGTATAGTGGTAAGGGTGTTGCCCAACAGTATGCATTACAAACCATACCTTCCACTGCGAAATACCAAGCTGTTGTGCGACAACATTTGTAGATGTGGTTGGGTCCACCTCAAAGAGACGTCGTATTTCGTTTTCTTCGTCTTCGTCAAAGATACGTGGTCGTCCCATGTCAGTCCGCCGTCTTTGTAGGGAACCAGTTTCTCGTAGTCTTCGATAAGTTCCATCAAATACGCTAACATCAGGTACACGACGAGTAGGATATCGCAGTATGTATTCATCACGTGCACGCGATGACACTCCTTCGCAAAATCCGTAACACATTAGGATGTCAGCATATTCCTCGTTGGTATACGTTGCCATATTCACAAGCAGAGATCAAAATCCAGTTACAAGCCAATTCACACAGTCAGAAGATGAAACACAGATATTTTTGAAAAGCACGGTATAGCACATCTACCACGGACGAATCGCAGGAGCAGACTAAAAATCATTCAATAATGTTTAGTGAACAGAAAATGTCACTGGCACAGAGAGTGCCCCGACCGGAAAAAATGCTTACACAACCCTTTTTATTGTTTGAAGGTGCAGGTAGTAAACCGGTAATTGGTAGTATCTAAATTCTATTATCATGTTACTCTACATTTGGGCCTATTGAAATCTCATTTTCTTAGAATTTTCAATAGATCCAGTAGATATTATACCGTTTTAGATAGCTAAAAAGATGTAAAAGTTTTTAAAATAATTTGCAGAATAACGTCCATACATTTTTTTTCTCTTTATTGATTTAAAGTAGGAAACGCTTGGTAAAAATTCGTAATTTAGAAACATTAACAAGCCGCCATTTGAAACTGTTAGTAACTAGTTCAAATTTGTTTGATGATTTTTAATACTTGACATACAGACTAACTAAAAACAACCAAGAAATCGCACTCGAGAAACTCTAATAAAAAAATCGATATAAAAGCAAAAAAAGCATGTTTTTTTAGAAAATCTTTAAACTTCAGTATCTCGAACACGGTTAAGTTTAGGACATCATGTCATAGAGTCAAATCGGTCAGAAACAACCTAAACTATAACGTCCTTAATTATCTAGGACGACTTTCCCTGTAACCCTGTATATACTTAAGTATCTATGTATATCTATGATCGATTCTGGCATGATTAGCTGCATTTCTCATTGTCTAATGTTCCACAGTATTAAATGTATTATGAAAATCCACAAAAGCCCACAGATGTCTAAATGATATTCCAGTGATTTCTTCGGTAACACTCTTATGGTCAGTAGGGGTTCGCATATACCACAATCTTTCCTGAACCTAGTCTGCTCAGGAGGTTGGTAACTATCCACTTTGGGAGTCAGTCTATTTATAAAGATTTATAGATTTGCGAGAGTAGACTGATCAATCGGTAATTTTCTAAATTAACCTTGTCTTTGTTCTTGTGTAGTAAGATAACGATGGCATTGTTTTATTTATTTTGGGTTTTACCTTAAGTTAAACATATGGGGTTATATACACCAGGAAATTAAAAGAATTCGATTTTTTTACAGATTTAATTTTTTGTACTTCCAAGAATTATTCAAATAAAAAAAATTAGAAAATTCCATTCCGTTACAAAGTTATAGTAAATGTGACCTGGCGTCGGATTGGGACCGCTACCTGTCTCAATGCACTCTCTGCAATATTACTGAGACAATTTTTAATATTTTTTAACTTTTTCTGTAATCTTAATAATTACTTTTTCTATAAAATATCGAGAGATTTTTTAAATTTTTCTAATAGGCAACTTTTAATAAATATGACAATGCGTTACAAATTTTAAAAAAAAATTAAGTACCCACTTAAATTTTTCCTGTTTACACCACTTATTAAGAATACATAAGTACTTTTTGTCTATCACGTACTGTTTTTTAGGTACGATAGTTAACAATTTTAAGTAAAATAATTAAGGAGTAAAGTACAGTGTACATGTAGCTTCATTAAATTTTCCAATAATTCGAATAAAACTGCTAAAAAACTTATTATTAATACATTTGGACACAACTAAATATAAAATATATGGTAAAAAGTTTATATTGTACATTAAAAGTTAAAAATATTTAACTTTTTCTCTTATGTTGGGAAATATCTTCTCGTTTTAAAAGCCAGCAGTATTGTCCCAACATAGCTACGTCTCAACGACCTTGAAACCGTTCCTCAAGCCCTTTCACATCCTGATGAAATCGTTCCCCTTGTTCATCACTCACTGCTCCAAGATTTGATGGAAAAAAAAAGAGAAATGGGAATGGAGGAAATGAATTTTTAATGACATTCGGCAACCAACTTTTTGTATGCTCTTAACAAATCGTTCACTAACAGTTCTGCATTCTCGGCTCTATGATTTCCTAAAAAACCTTTTATCACGGTTTTTAATGATGTCCATGCGCATAATTCTTCGTCATTTAGTGTTTGATCAAATTTGTTGTTTTTCATTAATAGGCGTATTTGTGGACCAATAAAAAATACCTTCTGTCAACTTTGCGTCACTTAATCTTGGAAAAATAGATTTTAAATATAAAAATCCTTCGCCATTTTTGTCCATCGCTTTCACAAAATTCTTCATTAAGCCGAGTTTTTTATGTGTAGAGGAGGTAAAATGACGTCTTCGGGGTTGATTAAAGGCAAGTTTTTTACATTTGACTTCCCACACACAAATTCCGTTCGTTTTGGCCAGTCTTTGATCAAATAGTGCTTATCAGTAGCTCTACTGTCCCACATGCAAAGAAAGCAGCAGTACTTAGTAAATCCACCTTGCAAACCAAGTAACATAGCTATTACTTTGAGGTCAGCACACACTTTCCACTTAAAATTTTTGTATTTAATTAAATTCAATATTGATTTCATATTTTCGTATGTCTCTTTTAAAACAGTTGAATAAGCCACTGGTATTGACGGATATGTATTACCATTATGAAGTAAAACTGCCTTCAGACTTGTTTTCGAATCATCAATAAAAAGACGCCATTCATTTGTATCACAGGGAATTTCCAACTCACCCATCAAAGATACAATGTCATTACAAAAACATATGTTTTCTGAACTAGAGTAAAAAGTTGCCATTTCTTTACTTCGTTTTCGTTGTACAGATATTTTTGTACCTGGTGCCAACAAGAGCCATTCCTGTAGTCTTGATCCAAGTAATTCGGCTTGTCTAACAGACAAATTCAAGTCCCGTATCAAATTATTTAATTCCCGTTGTTGAATTAAATGCGGTTGGCATAGATCACTTGAAGAGGATCTTGGTTGTTAACTTCCATGTCTTGTCCATCGTTATTTTCATCGCTTGGTATATCTAACTCTTCAGTTTGACTTTTCTTAGGAGGCAAAGGAGGAGTCATGTCTTCACTATATGGTATTGGTTTTGATACAGAATTCACAGAAGGGTACTCGATATTATGCTTAATTTTCTTTGAAAATCCTCGTACATCAGTCATGCAGAAGTAGCAATCGTTAAAATATTTACTAGGTTCGCGTCACACTGTCGGTACTGCAAATGGCATAGATGTTTTGTTTCCGTTCAACCACGACAGGAGAGTAGCATAACATGATACACAAAACAGTTGCGGAATCCAGGGTTTATCTTGATGTACGGTACGTCTAAAATATAGAAAATACACAGTACATACTTTCTCAGATATTTTTTTTTTCTTGAGACTTGAGAATGTACTGTACACACATGTAACAAAACTTGTTTGGTGAAGTTTTGCACGGACGGTGACTACTTTTTTCAGTATTCATCTTTAAAACTGTATTATTACACTCTTAATCAGGTAATCTCAAAGAAACTAACAAGAAATGAACATATCCTCTCAATAGATTATCTAGCGATTACATCTATTTAATAATGCGACGTCTCTCTGTCTGTCTGTCTGTCTGTCCGTTAGTGCGCTTATCACTGGAGAACCACTTATCGATTTACGTACTTTTTTTTTTAAAACATACATATGTTCTCTGGCCAATAGGCTATATTTTATTACGATAGGTAGCATAAGGAATGAGCAGTGACGTAAAATAGTGAATGAAGTCGGAAAAAAAGTTTGCCGCTAGCGCGTTTGTTTGCAATACACAGCCTAAACCATTAAATTTGGAATCATATTATCTAGTAGAGAATATCTATTATCTATAATCTATAATTTATATAAAATGCAATGTCTCTCTGTCTGTCTGTCTGTCCATTAGGGCGTTTATTCACGGGAGAACCATTTATCCGATTTACCTGTCTTTTTTTAAATTCATACATATATTCTTTGGCCAGGTTATATAATAATAATAATAAAAATAATCTATATCTATATTATATATAAAATGCAACGTGTCTCTGTCTGTCTGTCTGTCCGTTAGTGCGCTTATCCCTCGAGAACCACCTATCCGATTTACGTGATTTTTATTTAATTCATACATATGTTCTCTGACCAGGTTATAGATATATATTTTATTACATCTATAATATATATAAAATGCAACGTATCTCTGTCTGTCTGTTCGTTAGTGCGGTTATCACTGGAGAACCACTTATCCGATTTTCGTACTTTTTTTTTTAAACATGCATATGGTCTCCGGCCAGATTATAGGCTATATTTTATTACTATAGGTAGCATAAGAAATAAGCAGTGACGATAATAGTTAATGAAATCGGAAAAAAAGTTTGCCGCTAGCGCGTTCTCTTGCAATACACTGCCTAAACCACTAAATATGGAACAATATCATGTAGCAAAGGATATCTATAATATATATAAAATGAAACGTCTCTCTGTCTGTCTGTCTGTCCGTTAGTGCGTTTATCACTGGAGAACCACTTATCCGATTTACGTGCTTTTTTTAAACATACGTATGTTCTCTGGCCAGGTTATAGGATATATTTTGTTATGTTAGGTGACATAAGGAATAAGCAGTGACGATAATAGTGAATCAAGTCGGAGAAAAGTTTGCCGCTAGCGCGTTCTCTTGCAATACACTGCCTAAAGCATTAAATATGGAACAATATCATGTAGCAAAGAATATAATATATATAAAATGTAAGGTTTCTCTGTCTGTCTGCGCTTATCACTCGAGAACCACTTATCTGATTTACGTGTTTTTATAAATTTATACATATATATAATTCGATATAAACCTAGATAATGGGAGATAAGGTGAGATAATAGGAGATAAGGAGAAATAATGGGAGATAAGTCGAGATAAGCCTTGATAATGGGATATAAGATGAGACAATGGGAAATAAGTATTATGGGAGATAAGGAGAAGTAATGGGAGATAAGCAGAGATCAGTCTAGATCAGAGATGTCAAACTCAATTTTGCAGAGGGCCATATATTAAATTAGAATGTGTAGGCGGGCCAGATTCAAATAAAAAAAATGTACTGAATTATTATAACATTTTATTTATTTAATTATATAGTATATAATATATGGTTGTTAAAAATTATGATTCTTCATTGCGATCGCGGCCTTATTGATACGTCCCGGGGGCCGGATGCGGCCCGCGGGCCGTATCTTTGACATCCCTGGTCTAGATAATGGGAGTTATGGTGAGATAATGGGGGATAAGGAGAAATAGTGGGAGATAAGGAGAAATATTGCGAGACAAGTCGAGATAAGCCTAGATAATGGGAAATAACGTGAGATAAGGAGAAATAATGGGAGATAAAGAGAAATAATGGGAGATGAGCAGAGATAAGCCTAGATAATGGAAATTATGTAGAGATAATGAGAGATAAGGAGAAATATTGGAAGATAAGGGGAAATAATGGGAGATATTTTATTACGTTAGGTAACATAAGGAATAAGCAGTGACGATAGTAGTAAACCAAGTCCACGCGAGCGGAGCCGCGGGTCCGACTAGTTTATTAATATGAACAATATGAGGGTAGGGTAGGAAAGGTTATCGGTGTACCTAACGTGATAGAAATAAAAGACATCCACTGCTTAAATACTATAACTAATAGGAAACTATAATAGCAATCAGTTTTTCGGGTACCAAAATCATGTCACGCAGTGTAATTAAACATAAATTTTTTGGTCGAAAATTGCAACTTGAAACACTGTAAATTTTTTATTTTGAAAAAAAAAAACCTTAGACAATTTTTAACTACTGCATTATTTTACAATATTAATTTTTATTTTTACGAAAGAGAATTATTTTTTGTGAAATTATCCTGCAGATAAGGATATAGTTTTCATTAGTGGTCCATTAAACCTGATAAAAAATAATCTTAGCATTTAAAACATATTAAAAAAAAAAAATTCTTATAATTTAAGGTACAATGAAAGTATATAATTGCCATTCTTTTATATTATTCACTTAATAGCCTTCAAAATATTTTTTTAAGATATACCGGCTTTTTGCAGCGCCCAGGTGTATGTAAAAAGATCGCGGAGTTTCTTCACTACTTTAACATTTCCACCAAATTTGCATTCTCTCCAGGTGATTTATTATTTTTAAGTGTTTTCAGTGTATGATATACTTCTTCGGTAATTTCAGGAAGGTTTTCTGAGCCAACATTAATAACTATTTGGATTTTGTGTGTATGCTGGGGTTCTTTTTTGTATGTGTCATACAATTTATAATATAACTGTTCTATAGCTGTAACGATTCTATCTCTGTCCTTTATCTCCTGTCCCATTTCGTCTTTTAAGTATACGATCTGTTGTTTTCTGTTTGGTTCCAAAATTTTTTATTTCTTTATTGATCTCAATTATGTTTTCCCCTTATATTTCGTAGAATTTTTCCATGTACTTTCTTATCATCCGTCTTATTTCACTTACCTCTCTCTAGCTTTCTGATACTTTCCTTTCCCAAGCAATTTTCTTCTTTGTTCTATTATGCGGGGTATACATTAGTATACCCCGTATAATTAATTATTCCGATTCCCATCTAGCTAAGATTAGCCTTTTATTTCGATTTCGACCCACTCGCTCCATATATCATAAAAATCCTTTTAACAAAAGGTACGAGAAACGGATAGAATGGAATAAAAAGACACAATGACACTGTGTAATTAAATCTTATCACTCTCTACCACTTCCGGTTTTAACATAGGGTGTAAAAAAGATCAGCCACCTAAATCCCTAACTTTTAATCGATAAAACTTCGGAAGTTACCGAAAAAAATTCGTTTAAGGAAGTAAACTTTTCTCATTAAATAGATAACCTATTATGGATGACAGCGCGTTTACCACTTACATTATCGTTAGAAAGTTATATGGATTTTCGCTCTATGGGAAGTAACTTTTACGACAAGAAAACTCTTATTTTTATAAATATTTTATATGACATATCTTTATTATATATATATATATATATATATATATATATATATATATATATATATATATATATATATATAAGATTTGGTGATATGTTATCGACCGTGCATCAATCTGATATATATATATGATTATCGGGAATCGGTCTGGACTGTAAATAAAACTCTTTTCTTCTTTAAAACTCAATATTTCGTTATCGTTTGATAACTTCTTCAGGAGTAACTACAAAATTAATACACCTATATTAACACACTATTCTCTTTCGTCAAAGCATTAAAATATTGAAATATTAACATAATTGTTTGTTTTATATTTCAATATTTTAATGCTTTGACGAAAGAATAGTGTGTTAATATAGGTGTATTAATTTTGTAGTTACTCCTGAAGAAGTTATCAAACGATAACGAAATATTGAGTTTTAAAGAAGAAAAGAGTTTTATTTACAGTCCAGACCGATTCCCGATAATCATATATATATATATATATATATATATATATATATATATATATATATATATGTATATATATGTATATATCGTACATTGATAACTTATAATGGGATTTGTCCCCAAATATTATGTTCTACCAAAAATACATAAACCAGATATACCTCTAAGACCAATAGTTTCATGTGTAGGAGCATCTACACAACCACTTACTAAATATATAGCCTCTATTTTAGAAACAGCTTTTTCTACTTTTAATAAGTTCAGAATTAAAAATACCTTCGAATTTGCAGAGAAGGTTAATGGCTTCATTTTGCCAGAGGGATTTCTACTTGCCTCTTTCGATGTAGTTTCATTGTTTACTAACGTTTCTCTAGACCTTATTATATCAATATTAAATGAACATTTCACATCAATAAAAGAAATATGTATTATTCCTAAATAACAGTTTTTACTAATCATTATTTTTTTATATGAACATACATTTTTTTCCTTCAATAGTACATTCTACAGACAAAAAATTGGCCTCCCAATGGGAAGTGCTATTTCGCCAATTCTGCCGAAATCGTTATGAATAAACTTCTTTATTTTGTCATTTCAAAGGTGGAATTTGAATTTCCCCTTCTGTTTTTAATATGTAGATGACTTACTGGTGACTTTATCTGCCGGAAGTGTACAAAACACTCTTAATATTTACAATTCTTTCAATCATAAATTAGTATTTACTGTTGAGGAGGAGACTGACTGTACTGTTCCGTTTTTGGATACTAGGGTTGTACGCTCTGAAAATAATACAGTCAAACTTGACTGGTATAGGAAAAAATCAAGCTCGGGTAGATATATCCCATTCCATTCTTATCACCCTATGAAACAAAAACTGAACAACATCAGAGGATTAAAAAACAGAATAGATAAGATTTGTCACCCCTCATTCAAAGAAAAAAATGTAAAACTGTTAGAAAACATCTTGTTGGACAATTACTATCCTAAGGCTCTAATTAAAATTTTCAAAGACCACCCCTTCAAATAAATCCAACTGTCACCACTAATGTCGACATTAAAGTAGGAAAGTTACAATACATAGACGGTCTTTCCCAGTCCTTGTCTTCTCTTTTTAAAAATACAAACATTAAGATTGCTAATTACAACATAAAGAAAATGAATTGTTTTTATGCCAGTTTAAAAGATAAAACCGATACTTTACAAAGATCTAATATAATCTATGGCATTCCCTGTCAATGTGGTTTGGTCTACGTTGGACAAACTTCACAAAAGCTGTCTAAGAGATTAGCGTTACACAAAAGTGATAGTAAACACAAACCTAACGTAACTAGCTTCAGCTTATACGTAAATAATACAGATCATAGAGTACAATATAACAACAGCTTCATTCTGGATGTTGAGACTAATTACTTCAGAAGAAGTTTCTTGGAAATGTGTTACATAAACACTTGTAAAAAGAATCTGAGTCACAAAAAAGACATAGAAGGATTGAGCTCCATGTATACCTATTTACTAACATAAAACCATACCAAACCAATGAAAAAGAACGATTTTTATGAAAAAATTAATTTCCAGTTCTTTTCTCTTTCTGTTGTTTCTGCCGTTTATTACTAATTACTTTTCGGTGTCTTCTTGTTAAAATTAAATAATTAAAAAATTAAATATGACAAATAATAAACAACGTCCAGTATTAATATTCTCTTTCAAATATTTTAAATTAGCCTCTGAATCTCCTTGTTATAAAATTAAAGAATTAATATAATTAATATAATTAATAATAAATAACTCGTCTAATAGTAACATTCATCAAATTTAAGTCCTTTTGTTGTAAAATTAAAACTGAAAAATAAATATCATTAATAATAAATAATTTATCTAACAATAGCATCCACCTAAAAAATTTACCACATCCCTAACTTGAAAGCTTTTATGGTTTTTTTGTCGACCTAATGACGACATCGACTACCAACATTATCCGGTTCGGACTCGAATATCACTAAATAGTTACTAAACTCGATGTCAGAAAAAAAATATTAAAATGGAGTACCATTTCAACATCATCGTGTTTCTTACAGTTGTGTTTTTGTCTTAAAAAGTGTTTTTGATTAATGTTTATTGACAACGTTTTATTTTCTAATTCTTGCGTAACTCTCTAAGTCTCTTTTAATCAATGTTTTTGTAATCATATCTACTACCTGGCCAACAAAAATGCAAATTTTATTGTCTTCACCAGAGATGAATTAACTGCTAAATTTTTGTAACTAATTTCTCATACAGTCTTACAATTCATTGCATCACATTTTAAAAAACGAACGTTTTGGTTTATTTTCTGTACCTGGTTTGCATTTTTAGAATCCAGAAGAAGCTACCATTAGGCAGCGAAAGCTCGATAACAAAAATAAAAAGCAGATACTAGAGCCTTTAGATCTTTGATTGCTCATCTCTTCTTCTTATAAGGGCGTTTCCCAGAAGTTAAACTTAGGATTATTTGTTGCCAATGTCTTATTGTTATTGTCCTTCCTTTTTTGTATATTCTTATATATATATTCCTATATATATATATTTATATATATATATATATATATATATATATATATATATATATATATATATATATATATATTTGTATATATATATATATATATATATATATATATATATATATATATATATATATATATATGTATATATATAGAGTGGGCCGAAATTTTTTTTTTTTGAATGTAACTCTATTATAAAAATATTTTATTTTTAGAGTGTGCCGAAATTTTTGTTATTCAGATGGCCTAAATTTTATTAAAAATTTGAGCGCCATCTATGGCTCCAACTCTAACCACAAACAGATTTATTCTTTAAATATCGAAGAAAATATAAAATCTTTAACATATTGTTTGTTGATTTAAAAGTATATATTACATTCCTTGGTCACAGAAATTAGCTATTCATCATTGTTTATGTCATATACGTCACGTTACAGACATTAAGTAATTTTTTTTTCATTTTCAATCTTTTTAGTTTTACGAGTTTTTAGTTTGAAGTTTAGGTCTGTAAGAATTTTTTTATAATATTTGTATCATAATTAAGTAGAATTTTTCATATTTTCTTAAATTTTTATTCGATATTTAAAGAATAAATCTATTTGAAGTTAGAGTTTGAGCCATAGATGTCGCTTAAATTTAATAAAATTTAGACCAGTTGTTATTCACAAAAAATAAAAATTTCTCAGAAGGGTAAATCTTCGACCCACTCTAAGATATATATATATATATATATATATATATATATATATATATATATATATATATATACGAGTATATATAGTATATATATATATATATATATATATATATATATATATATATATATATATATATATATATATATATATATATAATGAATTTTTTTTCTTCGCCAAATGCGTACAACTTTCTTTCACATCATAGTTGAAACAATCCAATAAGTTGACAAAATAGTCTCCATTACGTTTTGCCCTTTTCAAGGTAATCGACGTGGACTATGCTGTGGTCATCCCCAAACACTGGCCATGACTTTGTTGGCTGATAAAGTCGCCTTGGCCTTTTTTGGCTCCGGTTCACCATAGAAAATCTACTGTTTGGACTGTTCTTTGGTCGCTGGTGTGCTGTGATGAATCCATGTTTTGTCAACAGTTAGGAATCGACGCCAAAAATCATTCCGATTGAGTTTTAACATCGCCAAACATTCTTTTGAAGTTGACACATGTGCGTGTTTATTGTCAATTGTGATCAATTGTGGCACCCATCTTGCGGAAAATTTTCTCATATTCAAATCGTGGATTTTTTTCATTTTTTTCAATAATTTCTCCGTGGTAATATATATGTATATATATATATATATATATATATATATATATATATATATATATATATATATAATAAATTCGACCCACTCTAAGGCACTGTTCTCTCCAAAATTAAGCGCAACGAAAAATAACTTTGAAGGTCTCAAAATGTTCGTATGTTCAAGAGTTTTCGAATGAATTATGACCTTTTTCCAAATTCAATATGGCGTCTGCAAAATGGCGACTGGAATCAGAAAATTAATGTATGCAATGGTGGAAAAAACCGAACATTGTGCGAAAAAATGTATAATCGGTGGCAGAATACTCGTTTAACAAGTAGCCTGAAAAGTTTTTGGTCTGACACATAGATGTCGTCCTTTTCAAAAAATCTATATAATTTTTAGGAAGTACCAACCTTCAAACGTTACGTGTCAAAATTTCATGACATTATTAGTTTATAAGTTACAGTGGTTTTAGTGACGTTACTTTTCATATTTTCAAAGCAATGGAAAAAATCGAATTTCGTGTGTTGATTTAAACACTGTTTTTTGATGGGAAAAAATACCGTTCAAGCAAAGCAATGGTTTGACAAGTGTACGGGGATTCTGCACCTGAAAAATCACTCGTCATTTACTAGTATGCTGAATTTAAAAGTGATCGTACAGATACAAATGATGCTGAACGCTCTGAACGCCCAAATGAGGTGGTTACACCGGAAAACATTAAAAAAAATCCATAAAATTTTTTTGGATGACCGTAAGGTGAAATTAAGTGAGATAGCTTACATCCTAAAGATAACAAAAGAACGGGTTGGTCATATTTTGTATGAACATTTGGGCATGAGAAAGCTCTGTTCGAAATGGGTATCAATCACATTTGCTCATAGTGGACCAAAAACAACGTGTTGATGTTTCTGAGCGCTGTTTGGACTTGTTTCAGCACAATAAAAAGTATTTTTTCTGGCGATATGTGACAATGCATAAAACATGGAACCACCACCACAAACCGGAATCAAATCGGCCGGCAGCTGAGTGGCAGCAGCCGGCGAAAGACGCCCGAAGCAACCAAAGACACAACAGTCGGTTGGGAAGGTTTTAGCCTCTGTATTTTGGGATGCGCATGAAATAATTTTCATCGACTATGCTGAGAAGGGAAAAACCATCAATAATAAATATTATTGGTGCGTTTGAAGGCAGAAATCACAAAGAAACGGCCCCAAATGAAGAAAAAAGAAGTGCTCTTTCGTCAAGATAATGCACTATGTCACGGGAAGTTCGTATTATTTCCTCGTCCACCGTATTCTTCAGATTTCGCCCCCAACGACTCCTAGAAATCAACGTACGGAATGCTAATTACGCAAGTCCGACTTGCACTTGGCCGGTTATTTAGATCATACTTTTCATAAAACTTCCGAATTAACAAAGATTGAAGAAGTGAAAAATGAATACTCTTTAATCTAAACGACCACAATCAATCACAGAAGAAAAACAATACTTTCATAGTTATTTTTATTAATTTTATTCAAATCTGAGATAATACTTCCGGTAATATTATAATAACTTCCAACTAGGTAAATCTATTTGATAAATTAAAACAGAAAAGCGACTATTTTAGAGGAATTAAATTCAAATTGCGTGGCAAAACCGAAATCATTAAAATATTTAAATATAAGTGAAATTCTGCGCTGATGACGTATACGATTTCTTTTCTATTATGGTGAAAGCCGTTATAACGGGTATGATACGGTACAACAAGACATTTTAAAATACTTAGTGTAGTTGAAATTCGTACATATTTATGTTGAGTAGTCCAAATACAACAAGATTTATTAAATTTATTTTAAAAGTACAAGTGTTTAACAGAAGAGAAATACGATTTTTAGTGTTCCGTACGGAACACTTATAAGATCACTTCGGTGTCTCTCCGTCTGTCTGTCCGTCTGTCCGTCTGTCACACCCGATTTTCTCCGAAACTATTTGTCATAGAAAGTTGAAATTTGGTAGTAATATAGGAATTGATGGCCTCATCAGAGCCATGTAGTTTTGAAAGTTAAATTTTGACTTAAGGGGTTAGTTTTTGGGTGTGAAATCGGAAGTGAAAAAAAAATTTTTTTACTAGGTAATCGAGTGTGGTGTCAAATGAAAGCTTGTGAAAACACGAGTAAAAAAATATATATATAATGTAATACTTGCGCACACTTTTTTTTGTATTATTTTTAAAAAAATCGCGAAAAATCGCTGTCCACCCGCCTTATCTCGGAAAGTACTTATCAAAAAATTCTGAAAAAATTCTAGAATATTCTCCACGGGGTGTAGATTGAACGAAAATTATCACGAGTGCATTACCTGTAATAATTTATCTGGTATATAAAAAAAACAGAAATTTCAAGGTCATCAATTTTCAGTAAAGATTGGAAATAAACTTTGTTGAAACTTATTTGGGGTGTATTTTGTGAAGTCACTGATCATTTTATATCACCGTAAGATAAATTTTGACTTAAGGGATTCGTTTTGAGGGGTGAAATCGGAAGTGAAAAAAAATTTTTTTACTAGATCATCGAGTGTGGTGTCAAATGAAAGCTTGTGAAAACACGAGTAAAAAAATATATATATAATGTAATACTTGCGCACACTTTTCTTCGTATTACTTTTAAAAAATCGTGAAAAATCGCTGTCGCCTACCTTATCTCGAAAAGTACTGATCAAAAAATTTTGAAAAAAGCCTGGAATATTCTCCACGGGGTATAGATTGATCAAAAATTATCATTACCTTTAATAATTTATCTGGTATAGAAAAAAAACAAAATTTCAAGGTCACCCGTTTTCAGTAAAGATTGGAAACAAACTTTGTTGAATACTCATTTGGGGTGTGTTTTGTGAAGTCACTGATTATTTTATACCACCCTAATAAAATTTTTTATTTTAAAAACAATCAACGTATGGAACACTAATTGTGCAAGTTCAACTTGCACTTGACCGGTTATTTTTATTACTCAGGCACTAAGGATCTTATTGGCTTGACTAGCTAGGTGCAAGCGTTGGTGGTAGATACTAACTAATACATATAAAACCACTGTCAGTTCAGCCTAAATATTCGTAACTATTTTTAATTATTATTTACATACATCTCGAGTTTTCAAAAATTTGATTTTTTTACAGATTTTATTCTCTATACTTCTAAGAGTTACCAGGTGTACAAGTATGAAATGCGGATTTCAGACAACAGATGGTGCACCAATGCAGTTTGTGCTATAAAGATTTGACACTGCGCCATTTTGTTGTGTCATCAACAAGTGTCAGACGCGCAAGAGTGATAAATTGGAAAAGTGTGTGTATAGTGTTATGTTGTTGTGTTCAATATGTCAAACAAACGAACAAAGAGCATTCGCGGACAGCATTAATTTTTTGTTTTCATTTGAAGAAAACTGCTGTTGAATCATACCGATTACTTCGAGAAGCTTATGGTGAACATGCTCCATCGTAAGATATGTGTGAACGATGGTTTCGGCGTTTTAAAAGTGGTGACTTCGATGTTGCAGACAAGGGACGTGGAAAACCGCCAAGAAGTGCGAGTGCGCAGGATAGTTCCATATTCATAAATCAAAAGAAAACAAATTTTTAACATTAATATTCGT
Source organism: Pachyrhynchus sulphureomaculatus (assembly GCA_019049505.1). NCBI lineage: Eukaryota > Metazoa > Arthropoda > Insecta > Coleoptera > Curculionidae > Pachyrhynchus > Pachyrhynchus sulphureomaculatus. Next base: position 16,779,637 of record CM032453.1, on the reverse strand, counting down.
CAAAGCTGTAAAAAAAATTTTTATTCAGAAAAAAAATTACAAACTTGTCCATGTATTTACATAGTAATGAGGTTATTACGTATAAAAAAAAATAAGTCTGCTTTTGACAGATTAGGATCGGCAAAATCGTTATAACATTATAACACGAGTGGAAATGATATTTTAATTATGCCTTACAACGAAACGAATTTTATCAAAATTCTAGGTAACTGTGTGATATTTTTAATACGATGCCTGCGGAATAGCGTTCAATGCGAGGTAACAAATTAGTTAATCTGTTATGGGACGGCACAAGTACTGCTGGAAACTCTCCAAAGCGTTACACGAGCGGCGTGTCCGCAGAAAACGCGTTTTACGTTGGTCTTGCAACACCGTCCTGCTGGGCCATTTATTGCAGAGGGCAGCATTGGTATAACAACTAAAGACGAAACGAAAAGAATCCTATTTTTAGAAGTTACCAAAAGTATTCTTCGTATTTGCTGAGGGATATTGCAGAGGGATAAGGTTTCTCATATAAAAAACTTATTAAGAAGGCTGGTGCAAGTGGTAACAAGCTGTACTTCATTCGGATGTGATGCATCAGCGCGACTTATACCAGGTGTACAAGTATGAAATGCGGATTTCAGAGAACAGATGGTACACCAATGCAGTTTGTGCTATAAAGATTTGACACTGCGCCATTTTGTTGTGTCATCAACAAGTGTCAGACGCACACGAGTGATAAATTGGAAAAGTGTGTGTATAGTGTTGTGTTGTTGTGTTCAATATGTCGAAATTTATTCCGAACAAAGAGAATTCGCGGGCAGCATTAATTTTTTTGTGTTCATTTGAAGAAAACTGCTGTTGAATCATACCGATTACTTCGAGAAGCTTATGGTGAACATGTTCCATCGCAAGATACGTGTGAACGATGGTTTCGGTATTTCAAAAGTGGTGACTTCGATGTTGCAGACAAGGAACGTGGAAAACCGCCAGAAAAATACGAAGATGTGGAATTGCAAGCATTGTTGGAAAGATGATTCGCAAACACAAAAAGAACTCGCCGAGCAATTGGGCGTTAGTCAACAAGCTGTTTCCAATCGGCTACGAGAGATGGGAAAGATTCAGAAGACCGGTAGATGGGTACCACATGAGTTGAACGATAGGCAAATGGAAAAGCGCAAAAACACGTGTGACATTTTGCTCGCTCGGTACAAAAGGAAATCGTTTTTGCATCGTATGATGGGATGAAAAGTGGATTTATTTTGAGAATCCCAAGCGCAAAAAATCATGGGTAGACCCAGTGTACCATCCACATCGACGGCAAGACCGAATCGCTTTGACAGAAAGACGATGCTCGTGTTTCGTGGGATCAGAAGGGCGTGGTTTATTATGAGCCGTTTAAAACCTGAATAAACGGTTAATACTCAACGTTACCAATAACAATTGACGGATTTGAACCGTTCGCTGCTTGAAAAAAGGCCAGAATAGCGAAAGAGGCAACACGAAGTCGTTTTTCTTCATGACAGTGCTCCATCACATACTGTTCGCGACACGTTGGAAGTACTTAGCTGGGCAGTTCTACCCCATGCGGCTTACTCACCAGACTTGGCTCCTTCCGATTACTACTTGTTCGCATCGGTGGGTCACGCACTTGCTGAGCAACACTTTGGTTCGAACAAAGATGTGAAAAAAATGTCTCGATGAATGGTTCGCAGCAAAAGGGGAAGATTTTTACTGGCGTGGTATTCACAAATTGTCCGAAAGATGGAAAAAATGTATAACAAGCGATGGAGCATACTTTGAATAAAGTACTTTTTATCATTCTTCCGAATTTAACATGTTTTTTTAGAAAAAAAATCCGCATTTCATACTTGTACACCTGGTATTCAGAATTTTTTTTAAGAAAATACCATTCCATTACAAAGTTATAACATTAAATGTGACTTGGCGTCGAATTGGGGCCGCTACCTGTTTTCAGACACTGCAATATTACTCAGTCAATTTTTAATATTTTTTAACTTTTTTTTTGAATCTTAATATTTACTTTTTCTATAAAATGTCAAGTGGTTTTTGTTTTAATTTTTCTAACAGACTTTTTTTATAAATAATTAAACATAAAACACCGTAATTTTTTTTTATTTTTGAAAAAAACCCTTCGACAATTTTTAACCACTTACAAGATTAATTTCTGTTTTTGCAGAATGGATTATTTTTTGTGAAGTTATGTTGCAGATAAGGAGGCGCCATAGTTTTTATCAGTGGTTCATTTAACCGATAAAAGATAATGTTAACATTTAAAACATATTTAAAAAAAAAATTCAATAAAAATGTATAATCGCCACTTAACCTATATTTTTATAAATATACATACTTTTTGCAGGGCCGAGGTGTATGTGACTGCTTGTTGTTTTCTCGATAGTTCCGACTCAGCTTAACAAATAATAGTATGAAATCACTACCAACGAGTTTCCCTAAAAAGTATGAAATATAAACCCTAACAGTTGGCATGCATGACTTTTGTCAAGTTTAATGCTGTAAAAGTCACGAACAAACGTTTTGATAAGAAAATTTAAAATAAAATCCTAGAAATAGGATCTTGGAAATATAGTCAAGAACGTGTCCTTTTAATGTACCTAAACGTGAAACAATACGGCATGAAAATCGGGTTATTTTTGGACTAGTTGTACCGTAACATACATACATATATATATATATATATATATATATATATATATATATATATATATATATATATATATATATATATGTATATATATATATATATATATATATATATATATATATATATATATATATATATATATATATATAGACACATATGTGCATACACAATGTGTCTATATATATATATATATATATATATATATATATATATATATATATATATATATATATATGTATATACAGGTATTGTAACTATCGGATACAAAGTACCTGTTACTCGTTCAGATCTGAAGTACTAGTAGTCGACAATAAATGTACTCTGTACTAGCTATCTACACATTGATGGCTAGTAACTGAGTCTGCGGTGTGCGGCTGACAAAACTAAAAGTACCAGTGCCATGCCGGTAGCGTTAAATACCTACTCGTTTCCACGAAATATATCTCGTTTTCATGGCTGGCGTACAGATTCGGTACATTTGGTATCAATAGTAATGATTGACAAGAATGGCTGCGCGTATACAATTATATATTATACATATATATATATATATATATATATATATATATATATATATATATATATATATATATATATATAATTTTTCTGTTGAACCTTTTGTTTACATAAACTTGATTGGTTTTTCTTGGGTACTTAGGTTCTTTTGGAAAATAAAAACTAGTTTATTTGACGTTTTGCCTTATTTTTTTTAGGCATTTTCAAAAATTCTTTATTTTTTAATATTCATTCTAAAATTAGAAAATAAAACGTTAAAATCTTTTAAGTCAAATTACAGGTTTAAAAACATATAACATTTTTACGCACACTCGGACATTTAAAATATTTACATCACAACAAAAATATAAAACAAATTACTCACGAGTATATACCTTGAAATTCAACTATCTGTGTGTTTGTGAAATTTCAAATTCTATATTTCTTTCAACATATCGTGTCTCGTATTTTTTACTGATTTTTTTTAAATGTTATTGTCTATAATGGGTGTCTTAACCAAAAAACTATTATTGATGTTAAGTATATATACCATTTTGTTTTATTGAGAGGATAAGCATGCCACCATGTTTATTTTTTGATTAAATTTTTGTTGATATGACTGATTCCTCTTATGTCAGTCCTATCATTCACAGTGTTTTCATCTTTTTTATTTCAATCATCTCTTTGATCTATAGTTTGGCATAATTCTGCTCTTTGCAGAGGACCTTGGTTTCATTAAATTTAAAGTCATGTTTTCCTTCTGCATCGTGTTTATTAAGGGCAGTGGAAGCATTCCTAGCATATTTGTGTCATTCAGTCTGTTTTTTAGTAACTGAGAAGTCGTTCGCATATATTTCTTCGGAAAATTCGCATATGGCTTTTTAAGTTTGTAAATAATGAACTCAGTTTATTTTGAGTTTTATGGCAAACCATAATGTTATATTTTTTCAAGACCCATTTCAGCTTCTTAGAAAGTCCCTTTGTATAAGGAAGTGGTAAAAATTTATCACAGTTTCGTCTACTATTCTTGGTGTTGTTTTTTGAGTTATTATAAAACTTGTATATTCTCTTTTTTATTGTTCGATTGATGTCATTCTCTTTAAAATTGTTTTGTATTAAGACCGTTTTACTTTTTTTAGTGACGTCAAATAAACTAGTTTATATTTTCCACAAGAACCTAAGTACCCAAGAAAAACTAATCAAGTTTATATATATATATATATATATATATATATATATATATATATATACACCTGAAACTCAACTGGATTATAAATACAAACGGAGCGTGCACAATTAGGAACGCAAGCAAAATTTGCACATGCAAAATTTGATTAAATAGGTATAGGTAAGTACCACATTTTGTCGTTTAGACTAGGGTAGGTGGGTATATTGGCAACTACGTGACGAGATCGGTACTTTGTACCTGGCACAATGTAACGGATACATTTTTAAGAAATACCGGGTACCCTAAATACTTGTAAGAACCGATATTTGACATCACTAGCACACACACATATTCAGAGATATGTTGAGTTTTACACATAGATAGACAGAGACGTATAATTAAATAATTACTTATAAGCTGATAATTTGTCTTTTAGAATTCGAAAAATACCCCGATATCTTTTCAGATTTAATTTTCTTCAATACTAACAACCAATTCGATTCAATTCCGCTAAGTAGTTTTCCAGTTGTTATGTTCGGTGACGTCTTTCCATATTTCCAGCGTAAATCCTGATTTCCTAACGAAAATAGCGTGGAAAGCTTCAGAGGGTGTGACGGCATTACAGTAACCCATTGAATTGGGATTATTTTCCCATTTTAAATGTTTCGCTCTGAAAAGAAAGTCGTTAACTGTTCAGATTTTTTTTAGCTTGTATTTACTTTTTCTGTATTCACTTGAAATTTTCTTAACTAATATAAAAAGTTGATTACCACAAAAGGAAAGCAATATTATATTGGTAGTATTTACCTGAAGTCGTTTGGAAGTAATAGTTGAGAGATAATTAATCAGTTATGAAGCTAATAAAGTAATTCTTATTTAACCTGATGGTACGAGTGTATCACGTTTCATCATCATCAGTAGAACAGGGGGTAGACTGCTGCCCTTTTTAGTGGTTTTACATTGAACTACATATGCATGACGTGGAATCCTTTTCGAATCACGCCGTCTGTATTCACTACAGTTGTAGTGAATTTTTTTACTTACAGTAACTGGATGTGCTGGACAATTGTCTATAAACATCACAATCTTTCGCTTTTCGCTTTTCATTTTCGTGTCCAGTTCTTTAATCGATCTTTTGAAAATCTCAGAAGTCATCCATTATTATTGGCGTAATCTAAGTCCAGAGATTTAACTCCTTTTAAACAACGGGGATTTTTGCTTTTACCTATTAGCAGTAATTTCAGTTTTTCTGAGCCATCCATGTTTGCTCCAACCATAAGTGCCATCCATTCTTTACTTGTTTTTAACACCAAAACATTTATCACTTTTAAAAGCAAAAGTTTTATTTGGCAAACATTTAAAAAAACAAACCGGTTTCATCACAATTGAAAACGTTTTTTGGCTCGTACTTTTTCAATGCACTTTTTAAAACAGTTTCAGTCCAAGTGTCACAGTCCTCCTGACTAACGCTTGCACTCTCGCCAGACACCGTCTTGAAAACAATTGAATTGCGAGTCTTCCAGGCACTGAACCACCCTTCACTAGCTTGAAAATTAACGCAGTTAAATTCTTTAGCAAATTGTAGAGCCTTTTGCTTTATTAAATTTCCCGATATAGGTACGTTTTGATGCGTACGGGCCATTCGAAACCATCCTCGTAAGTACTCACCCGTACTCGTTTTCGACTGCTTGGAACACTAGGTTTCTTGATGATACTGTCGCGACTTTGTATTATCAGAGAGACGCAACTTGGAGAAACACCAAATTTTGCATCAACATCAATTTTTTTGCAGCCTTTATCAACTTCCTCCAAAACTTTAATTTTCTCAGCTAAACTTAAACATACTCGCTTGGACATCTTACTTGATTTTTAAACAAAAAGAAACTGAACTTGAATTTGCGAATTACTAGGCCTCGACTATAAAATGGGTTTTTCCCCGGGTTTCTATAAAATGGGTTATTCCCCGGGTTTCTCACAGAAATCTACCTGATTTATTGCCAACCATTAGGCGTTATAAACGCGTTAAGAACCTTTTCAAAAGAATGCGTCATAAAAATGGAATTCGTGCTAATGTTAGATAAAAATGGGAAACCCAAAATGGCCAAGATCTCAATAAATGCATAAAAATTTATACATAAAGTTCCGGTAAAAATTTTATTATATAGAGTGTTACTATTTTACAGATTCACTATATGCAAGGCTTTTTACATGAAATTTCATTAAAATATTCTAGGTCTTGAAAAAATTGCACTATAAAGAGTTTTTCACTATATAGAGTTTCACTATAAACAGTGTCGACTGTATATATATATATATATATATATATATATATATATATATATATATATATATATATATATATATATATATATATACATATATACATATATATATATATATATATATATATATATATATATATATATATATATATATATATATATATACATATATATATATATATATATATATATATATATATATATATATATATATATATATATATATATATATATATATATATATATATATATATATATATATATATATATATATATATATGTATATGTATATATATATATATATATATATATATATATATATATATATATATATATATATACATATATATATATATATATATATATATATATATATATATATATATATATATATATATATATATATATATATATATATATATATATATATATATATATATTGTAGATGGGAGGGGGTCGGAGGTGTTCGCCTGAGTATCGGTGTTTGCCGGCTAGTTTTAGTTTAGATTTATTTTATCTTACCACAATTTTACGCCATTAAGGGAATAAGTATTCGAAGTTTTGTTTTCTCGGAATTTTATTTGCAGACGGTCTCCAAGGTCTCACTTGGAATTTTAGATTCTGACTCTCTCTGACTCTTAAAAAGATGTTTAAATTTTACAATAACCCTTAAAAGTTACTAGGCCTCGACTATAAAATGGGTTTTTCCCCGGGTTTCTATAAAATGGGTTATTCCCCGGGTTTCTCACAGAAATCTACCTGATTTATTGCCAACCATTAGGCGTTATAAACGCGTTAAGAACCTTTTCAAAAGAATGCGTCATAAAAATGGAATTCGTGCTAATGTTAGATAAAAATGGGAAACCCAAAATGGCCAAGATCTCAATAAATGCATAAAAATTTATACATAAAGTTCCGGTAAAAATTTTATTATATAGAGTGTTACTATTTTACGGATTCACTATATGCAGGGCTTTTTACATGAAATTTCATTAAAATATTCTAGGTCTTGAAAAAATTGCACTATAAAGAGTTTTTCACTATATAGAGTTTCACTATAAACAGTGTCGACTGTATATATATATATATATATATATATATATATATATATATATATATATATATATATATATATATATATATATATACATATATACATATATATATATATATATATATATATATATATATATATATACATATATATATATATATATATATATATATATATATATATATATATATATATATATATATATATACATATATATATATATATATATATATATATATATATATATATATATATATATATATGTATATGTATATATATATATATATATATATATATATATATATATATATATATATATATATATATATATATATATATACATATATATATATATATATATATATATATATATATTATATATATATATATATATATATATATATATATATATATATATATATATATATATATATATATATATATATATATATATATATATATATATATATATATATTGTAGGTGGGAGGGGGTCGGAGGTGTTCGCCCGAGTATCGGTGTTTGCCGGCTAGTTTTAGTTTAGATTTATTTTATCTTACCACAATTTTACGCCATTAAGGGAATAAGTATTCGAAGTTTTGTTTTCTCGGAATTTTATTTGCAGACGGTCTCCAAGGTCTCACTTGGAATTTTAGATTCTGACTCTCTCTGACTCTTAAAAAGATGTTTAAATTTTACAATAACCCTTAAAAGTTCCAGTTGAAGAAAAATAATTGCCAAGGGCGGGATAATCTATATATATATATATATATATATATATATATATATATATATATATATATATATAAATCTTTTTAAGACGCTAGCTTCTTGGTAGAGTCAGAATCTAAAATTCCAAGTGAGACCTTGGAGACCGTCTGCAAATAAAATTCCGAGAAAACAAAACTTCGAATACTTATTCCCTTAATGGCGTAAGATTGTGGTAAGATAAAATAAATCTAAACTAAAACTAGCCGGCAAACACCGATACTCGGGCGAACACTTCCGACCCCCCCCCCCCCACCTACAATCTGAGTAGACGTTGACGTATAAAAGACGGCGACCGCACGTCGGTTTCTCAGTTAGCTTCAAGCGGCAGCAGCAGCAAGATCGCAGTATCGAGTAGCGGCAGCAGCGGGAGCACTTGAAGATTCCAAATGAGATTTTGACGAAACGTCGTGCAAATTCATTGTTAGACGAGCGGATTGAAACCCGGAATTTTAATGTGTAATACATATATTTCCTTTATAATTAACAGTCAATAAAGTATAATTTTAAAGCACTATGTTAAAAAACTAGTATTTTTCATTTTCTTCGCCTAAAACTTATCACATATACTTTGTATTGTGATCTACAACAAAAGAGAATACAAAACATATAAATTTACCCAAAAAGACCGTAAAAGTTGGAATTTATTTCGTTTAACAGTCGTATTTAACTTTATTGTTTTCTAAACTCCTACTAAAGGAGTTAAATTATTTATTGTGTTATTAAATGTGGGTTTCCGGGATAATTTAATTGCTTTGACAATACTAGCTTGTTCAAAAACAAAAATATAAAGGCAATAAAATGAAATCGTTTAGGCGAAAATTCTGTTTATCCCTTGTTGAAAGTTCCTTAATCTAAGTGAGGCAAGTTGTCTTTCATATTTATGAGAATTTAAATAACCGGAAATTTACGTCTAGCTCGGTTTGAACTAAGATATCGTCATATAATTTGAGCTGCCTAAAACTGTTCCTTCATGTTTATGCGACGTCAGGTAGAACCTGAACACCTTTAGGAGCCCTAGTCTTTAATTACATGAAGATATTATTTGGTAGGTAGTTTAGACATTTGATTTACATTACAACATGACTTAAAAATTGATTTCACAAGTCGCACATCGTAGATCGCTTGGATGTTTTATTGGATTTTTTCGAGTCAAGAGTGCTTAAATAGAGGTTAACCTTCTTAAGGCTAATTGAAATCATGTAGTACACTACCTGCGAAACATCAAACTATCCAACATACCCAGGAGTAATATTTGTTCTTTATTTTTACAGTTACTGTTATTCAGTACTCGTACCCTATTCGCTTAAAACACCGAAGGGTTTAAATTTCATTTCCCAACTGCACAAACCTAATTTAAAATACCTATTTTCACTAACTAACGAGGAACTGGACCCTGAAGACTTATGGTTTTTCAGTAGGTACGCGAAAAATTTCACGTTAGAAACAAGAGACGGGTATCTTAATACTAACCTGTTCTGTTACACTGTTGCTGTGCTTACTATTTTTTAGTGTTCCGTACGGAACACTTATAAGATCACTTCGGTGTCTGTCTGTCTGTCTGTCACACCCGATTTTCTCCGAAACTATTTGACATAGAAAGGTGAAATTTGGTAATAATATAGGAATTGATGGCCTCATCAGAGCCATGTAGTTTTGAGAATTAAATTTTGACTTAAGGGGTTAGTTTTGGGGGGGTGAAGTCGGAAGTGAAAAAAAATTTTTTTTATTAGGTCATCGAGTGTGGTGTCAAATGAAAGCTTGTGAAAACACGAGTAAAAAATATATATATAATATTATACTTGCGCGCACTTTTCTTTATATTATTTTAAAAATTCGCGAAAAAATCGCTGTCCCGGGCCTTATCTCGAAAAGTACTTATCAAAAAATTTCGAAAAAATTCTGGAATATTCTCCACGGTGTGTAGATTGAACGAAAATTATCACGAATGCATTACCTTTAATAATTTATATGGTATATAAAAAAAAAACAGAAATTTCAAGGTCAGCAATTTTCAGTAAAGATTGAAATAAACTTTGTTGAAAACTCATTTGGGGTGTGTTTTGTGAAGTCACTAATCATTTTATACTTCCGTTACAACATTTTTTATTTTAAAAGCAATCAACTGCAACGTACGGAACACTAATTGCGCAAGTTCAACTTGCACTTGACCGGTTATTTTTTATCATTATTTAATGTTATAATTAATGAATAGAATTGTACCTACTTCAGTTTAAAAAAGCTTCTGATGCTGTAGAAATAAACTATGTTTGATGTCGTGTTTTAACTAAAGAAATTAATACGAAAAAGAGCCAAAATCTAACTTACACAAATCATCTATACAAAACCGAAAGTTTTGTTATTGCCACGAATCAGTATATTAACGTTAAAAAATTAATTAACTTTCATTGTAGGCTCACTAATGGCACGATGCCGTGTAAACAATCATTTTTAGTGTTCCGTACGGAACACTTACAAGATCACTTAGGTGTCTGTCTGTCCGTCTGTCTGTCACACCCGATTTTCTCCGAAACTATTTGTCATAGAAAGTTGAAATATTGTAATAATATAGGAATTGATGGCCTCATCAGAGCCATGTAGTTTTGAAAGTTAAATTTTGACTTAAGGGGTTAGTTTTGGGGGGTGAAATCGGAAGTGAAAAAAAAAATTTTTTACTAGGTAATCGAGTGTGGTGACAAATGAAAGCTTGTGAAAACACGAGTAAAAGATATATATATATATATATATATATATATATATATATATATATATATACATATATATATATATATATATATATATATATATATATATATATATATATATATATATATACATATACATATATATATATATATATATATATATATATATATATATATATATATATATATATATATATATATATATGTATATATATATCTTCCTTCTTCCTTCAGCCGTTCTCTACCCACTGTCGGGTATAGGCCTCTCTCAAATCTTTCCATTTTTCTCTATGTTGTGCTTGTTGATACCAGTTAAGTCCTCCGACTCTCTTCAGATCGTCGCTCCATCTCTGTTGGGGCCTTCCTATGCTTCGCTTTTCACCCCATGGTCTCCACCTAGTGATCTTGCCACTCCACTTATACGTCGCTCTCGCTACATGGCCGGCCCAGCTCCATTTCAGAGATGTTATCCGTTTGGTGATATCATCCACCTTTGTTTGTTGTCTAATCCATTTATTAGTTTTCTTGTCCTTCAAAGTAACACTCAACATCTTCCTTTCCATTGCTCGTTGGTGGACTTGTAGTTTTTCTATTGTTCTTTTAGTTAAAACCCATGTCTCGGCTCCATACGTTGTAGCTGGTAAGATACATTGATTATAAATTTGGGTTTTTGATCTTTGAGGAATGTTCATATTCAGTACATATTTCAATTTTCCATATGCTGCCCATCCTATACGTATCCTTCTTTCTATTTCAAGCTGCTGGTTTTCCTTTCCTATCGTTATTATTTGGCCCAGATAGATGTATGTGTTTACTTTTTCTATTGTTGAATGTTCAATCACTATATTTTCATCATTGGAGTATTCGTTACTCATGTACTTTGTCTTGGAGAAATTTATGTCCCACTTTTCTTGCTTGGTGGTGGAGATCAGTGATCATCTGGATCATTTCATTCTTATTGTTTGCTATAATTACAATGTCATCTGCGAATCTCAGGTTGTTTAGCCGATCACCAGCTATCAGAAGGCCATTTTCGTCCCAATTCAGTTCTTTGAATACATCTTCTAAGATTATTGTAAATAACTTAGGCGATATTACATCGCTCTGCCTTACTCCTCTGTTCACTGGGACCTTGTTTGTCAGTTCTTGGTTTACCATAACTTTGAGTGTTGCTCGTTCATATATTCTGGCTATCAGTTCGCTGTATCTGTGGTCTATACGAGCATTTCTAAGAGCTCTTATAAGCGCCCATTTTTCCACTGTGTCAAAAGCCTTGCGAAAATCTACAAATGTGAGCCACATTGGTATATTATATTCGGTGGCCTTCTCGATTAGTATTCTCAATGTGTGCAAGTGTTTCATCGTACTGAAGCCTGATCTGAATCCAGCCTGTTCTATCGGTTGGTATAATTCCATTTTGTGTTCCAGTCTGTTTGTTATGATTCGTGAGAACAGCTTGTAAACTTGGGAAAGTAAACTAATTGGCCGGTAGTTTTCTAGGTTTTCGGAGTCACCTTTTTTGTATATTAAGATGACTATAGCGTTTTCCCAGTCTTCTGGTATATTTCCACATTTGAGGCATTCATTAAAAAAGATCTTTTAATTCATTCATTAGGGCTTCACCTCCGCATTTTAGCATTTCAGGTATAATATCATCCTCTCCAGCCGCTCTTCCACTTTTCATCTGTTGTAAGGCTTTCCTAACTTCATCCATTTCTATGTCAGGAATTTCTTCTGAGTTGACATTAATTACTCTTTTGTCTGTTGATGAGTTGTCCTTTTCAACTACTACATTTTGGACTTTTGAACTGTAGAGGTCTTGATAGAAAGTTGTAATTCTGTTTCGGATATTTTTCTTGTCATTGATTATGTTTCCTTCTTGGTCCTTCAATTTAATTATCTCACTTTTACAGGCGTTTGCTCTTCTAAAAACTTTTAATCCTTTGTTTTTCTCTATAAGATCTTTAACCATGTTTTCCTTGTATTTTTTTATGTCTTGTTTAACCGCTTTTCGTACTGTCTTATTCAGTTCTGCATATATATATATATATATATATATATATATATATATATATATATATATATATATATATATATATATATATATATATATATATATATATATATATATATATATATTATATATATATATATATATATATATATATATATATATATATATATATATATATATATATATATATATAATGTAATACTTGCGCGCACTTTTCTTTGTATTATTTTTAAAAATCGCGAAAAATCGCTGTCCACCCGCCTTATCTCGAAAAGTACTTATATATATATTATCACGAGTGCATTACTTGTAATAATTTATCCGGTATATAAAAAAAAACAGAAATTTCAAGGTCATCAATTTTCAGTAAAGATTGGAAATAAACTTTGTTGAAAACTCATTTGGGGTGTGTTTTGTGAAGTCACTGATCATTTTATACTTCCGTTACAATATTTTTTATTTTAAAAGCAATCAACGTACGGAACACTAATTGCGCAAGTTCAACTTGCACTTGACCGGTTATTTTTATCATTATTTAATGTTATAATTAATGAATAGAACTGTACCTACTTCAGTTTAGAAAAGCTTCTGATGCTGCAGAAATAAACTATGTTTGATGTCGTGTTTTAACTAAAGAAATTAATACGTAAAAGAGTCAAAATCTAACTTACACAAATTATCTATACAAAACCGAAATTTTTGGTATTGCCACGAATCAGTATATTAACGTTAAAAAAATTAATTAACTTTTATTGTAGGTTCACTAATGGCACGATGCCGTGTAAACAATCATTTTTAGTGTTCCGTACGGAACACTTATAAGATCACTTCGGTGTCTGCCTGTCCGTCTGTCTGTCTGTCTGTCTGTCACACCCGATTTTTTTCCGAAACTATTTGTCATAGAAAGTTGAAATTTGGTAATAATATAGGAATTGATGGCCTCATCAGAGCCATGTAGTTTTGAAACTTAAATTTTGACTTAAGGGGTTAGTTTTTGGGGGTGAAATCGGAAGTGAAAAAAAATTTTTTTTTACTAGGTAATCGAGTGTGGTGTCAAATGAAAACTTGTGAAAACACGAGAAAAAGATATATATATATATATATATATATATATATATATATATATATATATATATATATATATATATATATAATGTAATACTTGCGCGCACTTTTCTTTGTATTATTTTTAAAAATCGCGAAAAATCGTTGTCCACCCGCCTTATCTCGAAAAGTACTTATCAAAAAATTTTGAAAAAATTCTGGAATATTCTCCACGGGGTGTAGATTGAACGAAAATTATCACGAGTGCATTACCTGTAATAATTTATCCGGTATATAAAAAAAAAAACAGAAATTTCAAGGTCATCAATTTTCAGTAAAGATTGGAAATAAACTTTGTTGAAAACTCATTTGGGGTGTGTTTTGTGAAGTCACTGATCATTTTATACTTCCGTTACAACATTTTTTATTTTAAAAGCAATCAACGAACGGAACACTAATTGCGCAAGTTCAACTTGCACTTGACCGGTTTTTATAACTAACTAGTAAATCCGGTAGCACATAAAACATGGTAAATTTTGAAAAAAGGAAAATGACAACACTTTCTACATACGAGGCTGGTTTGAAAAGTCCATGCGAAGTCCGAGAGATGGCACCACCGGCGCGTATCGAGGTCATGTTTAGTTAGTAGCATCTCTTGAATGAACGCACACCAAGTTTCAGCCATATTGGTCTATTTCTTTGTGTTTGGCATTCGTGCGAATCAAGGAAGTCGAGTGATTTTCAAGAAATGGACGAAAAAGAATTTCGTGTGGTGATTAAGCATTACTTTATGAAAGGCAAAACGCCTCAGGAGACTAAAGAGAAGCTTGATAAACATTATGGTGACTCTGCACCTTCGATTAGAACAGTTTATAAGTGGTTTCAAAATTTTCGGACTGGCCATATGGGCACAAGTGACGCTGAACGTTCTGGACGGCCTGTGGAGGTTACGACTCCAGAAATCATTGATCAAATCCATGATATGGTGATGGATGACAGAAGAGTTAAGGTGCGTGAGATTGCTAGTGCTGTGGGCATCTCGACTGAACGGGTACATAATATTTTGCATAAACATTTGGACATGAGAAAGCTATCTGCAAGATGGGTGCCGCGATTGCTCACGCTTGACCAAAAACGGAATCGTGTGAAGTGTTGCAAGGGTGGTTTGCAGCTGTTCCAGAAGAATCCGGAGGATTTTAAGTGTCGTTTCGTCAATGTGGATGAAACACGGATACATTACTATACTCCTGAGAATCCGGAGATTTACACGGTCAGCGTAAATCCACCGTTAGGTTCTTCCGACCATAAACTACTTTCGACATCGAGTATTCTACCAATCAGTGACAGAGAGGCGCCCAAACCGCGCAAGATTTGGCACTACAAATCTGCTAAATGGGAAGATCTCATGGAATATTTTCGAACTTTCCCTTGGTTGGACGTTTGTTTTCGATCCGACGACCCATCTGACTGCGCCAGGGAGGTTTCCGATGTTATTTTGGCCGGTATGGATGCTTACATCCCTTTTTCGAAGAAATGCCCTTCCAACGGCAAGCCTTGGTTTGACCTAAAATGCAAAGAAGCTGTTGCTTCTAAACATCTTGCATACCGACAGTGGCGTGAAGATCCTAACACCATAAATCGTAACATCTTTGTTCGTGCCAGGAACAGATGCAAAGAAATTATCGACGAAACCAAGGAGGTACACAATCAACGGATTAGAAACAAACTTCTCGCTTGTCCGGCAATTCCAGGTCCTTTTGGTCAGTCGCTAAGGCAGTTAGTCAAAATTTCACCAAATCCACCATACCGCCACTCACACGGCCAGATAATTCTATTGCAACGACACCTGTTGAGAAAGCGAACTTGTTGGCTGAACTCTTTGCTTCACATTCTACTGTCGATTTCCAAGGAAAAACACCACCTACTATTCCCATAGTGCAGTCAAGGATGCCCGATATTGTCTTCAGACAGCGTATCATAAAACGTATTTTGATGAAGCTAGACACCAAAAAGGCTTCAGGCGCTGACGGAATACCTGCCATAGTTTCTCAAGAACTGTGCGAGGGAACTAACACCAGTTTTCTGTAGACTTTTCAACCTATCCTACAGAAAGGGAATATTTCCTTCCTGCTGGAAATGTGCCACAGTTCAGCCGATACCTAAAAAAGGCAAGAAGACCTTGCCAAATAACTACCGACCAATCGCACTACTCTCAATAATATCGAAAGTCATGGAAAAGGCTATCAATCAGCATCTTCTAAAATATCTTGAAGGATTCAACATTATTAGTGATCACCAATATGGCTTTCGTAAAAATAGATCAACAGGAGATCTTCTGACTTACGTAACACATGTTTGGAACAACGCAATGGAACACTTTGGAGAATCTCGAGCGGTTGCTCTTGACATATCCAAGGCATTTGACCGTGTTTGGCACGATGGGCTGTTGGCTAAGCTACGTTCTTATGGTATGTCTGAAAAGTTCTGTTTGTGGCTCTCATGTTTCCTCAGAGAGCGTTCTTTACGAGTGGCAGTTGACGGATTTCTTTCTAACACCTTCACTATCAACGCCGGTGTGCCCCAAGGTTCCATACTGTCTCCTACTCTCTTCCTCATTTATATTAACGATCTGCTGGAAAAGACCGAGAATCCATTCTACAGCTTTGCAGATGACAGTACACTTATCTCTTCATTCACTTTGAAAGCTCGGACATCGACTACTCAGACGAATATCCGCAGACAGCAGGAAGTCATTCAACTTAACAAAGACCTGGAAGAAATTCTATCTTGGGGTGACAGTAACCAAGTGGAATTTAACGCTACAAAAACCCAGGCGGCAGTTTTTTCTAAAAAAGTTAACGTTGCAGAACCCGACATAGTTATGTCGGGGCACTCCATCCCTCTAACATCGTCACTCAATCTGTTAGGCGTTAATTTGGGAGCAAATATGTCCTGGCATGAACATGTTGCAGGCATAGCAAGAAGAGCTTCTCAAAAGTTGGGAATATTGTTTCGAACCAGAAAGCTTTACACTCCACAACAACTGTTAATTCTTTACAAAGCTCAAATTCGACCAACTATGGAATACTACTCCCATGTTTGGAGCTCCGCTCCCAAACATACACTGCATTTGTTGGATTCTATCCAGAGAAGAGCTGTTCGTCTGATTGGACACCCGGAATTGACCGACGGCCTCGATTCGCTGGAACATCGAAGAACGGTTGGCGACTTGAGCCTATTCTACAAGTACTTTCATGGAAAGTGTTCGAAAGATGTGGCCCGTTTGATTCCTCCCAGAGCGGTGCATATTAGAAGTACACGTCGCGCTGATGCTTCACATCCGTATGAGGTTCAGCTTGTTACTCGCTCGTACAACGCTTTTCAAGCAGTCTTTTATATGGAGAACATCATACCTTTGGAATGGTTTACCCAGGACTGTGTTTCCCATCGAGTACAATCTACAGCGATTCAAGAACAACGTGAATCGTTTTCTCCGCACACGTGTCGCTCCTGTAGCGCTTTAGGGACTTCCCTGTAGCACGTGTGCTAGACCCATAAAAAAAAAAAAAAAAAGACCAAACAACAATCTAAACAATGGGTTACCAAGGGGGAATCTGCACCAAAAAAAGGCGAAGACCGTTCCTTCGGCCGGAAAGGTTATGGCGACTGTCTTTTGGGATTCGCAAGGGATAATCCTCATCGACTATCTGGAAAAGGGTAAAACTATTACAGGTGAATATTATTCATCGTTATTGGACCGTTTGAAAACCGAGCTGCAAGAAAAACGCCCGCGATTGGCCCACAAGAAAGTCCTTTTCCATCACGACAACGCACCAGCACACACCTCAGCAGTTGTGGCCGCAAAATTAATGGAAATAGGATTCCAACTCGTTTCACATCCCCCCTATTCTCCAGACTTGGCTCGCTCGGACTACTATTTATTCCCCAATTTGAAGAAATGGCTGGCGGGACAAAGATTTTATTCAAACGAGGAGGTGATTGCAGACACTAATGGATATTTTGCAGACTTGGACAAATCCTATTATTCGGAAGGGATCAACAAACTAGAACATCGTTGGACGAAGTGTATAAGCCTGAAAGGAGACTATGTCGAAAAATAAAAAAGGTTTACCCCAAACACGTAAGTAGTTTTTATTTTTGCACGGACTTTTCAAACCAGCCTCGTAAAATGAGTGTCGCAAAGTTCCTTAATTAATTTTGAGCATACAACATAATAAAATTAGTAGCTATTTATTCTTGAAAAACTTTAAATTTCTTAAAAAAAATTTACCGATGACCACCAAAACATATAAACTTGCCAGCTCTCATGATAAAAGCTGTTGCTTCAGCTGCGTTGTAAAACTAACTTTTCGATGTTATAATATCGCAGCACCTGTTCTTATTCGGATTCATGACGTTATGATTTTTAGTTTTACCATAAAAAGATATAAATATCTTTTTATGTTAAAAATTTAAGATATAAAAACTTTTTATTCGTATGCATATGCAAATTTTTTACAAATACAATTAGATTTCTGTTGACACAAACCTGTAATTAGTTTTTTTTTCAGTCATATCTAAACACCTTCGGCTAGTTATAACTGTAGAATTAAGTAAATTTAGTATAATAATTTTTGAAACATATTTAACAAATGTCGAAAGTAGACAAAGAAAATATATTTGATTCAAATAATTAAGATAATTTTTAGTTTATTATTAAATAGTAGTGTACATTATTGAATAAACTAAGTAATTTTGGAAAATTGTTTTTTATTTTTCTGAATTATATACTTGAACTATATTTTACTCACCACGTTTCATAGTGTTCAGCCAATGATTAACGTTACGATGTTTTCATGAATTCAAGAATCTTGGTTTGCGATAATCACAATTTTAAACGTAATCTTATTTACTGATTGTGTGTGTTGAATTATCTATCTTTTTAATATTCGTGTAAACAGATCTGAAATATCTAATACTGAAGCTTAGGTGGTTCCCTATGTGGACAAATATACTGCATCTCTATATTTTTCATTTACAAAGAAGGCAGTTATGTTTGTCGCTATGAATCATTATTATTCCGTCAACTGATTAGACTAAGTTAGCAGCCTATTATTATTAGTTAGGTCTAGTGCATTTTTAAATTGTTTTTATTGTTATACTTGGTTATTCTAGTTAATACAATGTAATTATTTTACATAATAATAGGAACGAACATTTAAATGCAAATTTTATTTTTATTCTATCGATACTTTAATCATTCCCTGCCTAAGTCTCGCTATTACTAGCCTGCTGATTTATTCACTGTAAATAGTATATCTCAGTATGAGATTACCACTGGATGACGATACTACATTGTACACGCTATCATTCGCAGATGACCAGGTAGTAGTCGCTCAGGACATCGATGATATGGAATACATGACACGAAAACTTATGGAGGAATATGAAAAATGGGGCCTAGAAGTCAATATTAAAAAAACCGAGTACATGTGCATCGGAGGACAACAGCAGGACTTGAAACTGGCCACAGGACACACCATCAAACACTGTGCCAGTTATAAGTATTTGGGAACGAGAATATCTAGGGACGGAACACTGAAAGAAGCAATATTCGAGAGGAATATCCAAGGAAGAAAAGCGATTGCAATGCTTAATAGTATACTATGGGACAAAAACATAACGATTGAAAATAAGAAGAGAATTTACAACTCAATAGTGAAAAGTATAATAACTCACAGCTCCTAGGTGTGGCCATTAAAGGAAAGAACAGAAAAAATACTAAAAGCTACAGAAATGGATTTCTGGCGACGAGCAGCCAGAAAATCCAGAAAAGACCGCATACCAAATGACACGATAAGGCGAGCTTTAGAAATAAAGCACGATATAGTGGACGAAATCAGAACCCAACAGTTGGTTGATATATATATATATATATATATATATATATATATATATATATATATATATATATATATATATATATACATATATATATATATATATATATATATATATATATATATATATATATATATATATATATATAGTATATGTATTATGTATATCTATATGTATATATGTATATGTATATGTATTATGCATTTTTTCTTCGTGAATTTGTAACACGGTACGTAAATCAGGTGTAATAACTCCTTTGCTTTAGTTACTACTTTGTGGCGACGTGTACTTAACAACAGATTTTTTTACATACTTTTAGTGCTTGTTAATAAAGTGTAGAAATCCACATGTACTTTATGTTAACACTGTGTTTCTCAGTGACTTCATAAGGTCAGTTTTTTATTTGAGATAGTAAACATCCTAAATCATTCTTTGAGGAATACATACCACATACATACAACATAAACAATTTGTTTTGGGAGACTTAGCTATTATTAATATATTAACAAAAGTTTTTTGTTTCTTTTAACTTAAAAATCCCGTTAATTTATATAAAAATTTACCAAATTCTAAGTATGTACAAATTGAGAAAAAAAAAAAATTGGACGTTGGTCTACGTGATCCATGGAATCACCCATTGCAATATATTAAACTATTTTTACAACACCCTATATATATATATATATATATATATATATATCTGTAAAAAAACCTTTTTTCTCCTTTAATACTCAATATTTCGTTATCGTTTGATAACTCTTTACTGAGTATTAAAGAAGAAAAAGACTTTTACTTACAGTCCAGACCGATTTCCGATAATCAAATACGCATCTAATGATGTACGGTCGATAACCAAATTATATATATATATATATATATATATATATATATATATATATATATATATATATATATATATATATATGTGTGTTACAATAGAGGTTTTCACGGATGGTGAAATGTAATACATTAAAATTCCGGATTTCAATCCGTTCGTCTAACAATGAATTTGCATGTCGTTTCGCCAAAATATCATTTGGCATTTTTAAGCGCTTTCGCTGCCGCTGCCAACTGGCTTTGAGCGGCGGCAGCGGCAAGATCGCAAAATCAAATCAAATCAAATGAGATTCTGGCGAAACGTCGTGCAAATTCATTGTTAGACGAACGGATTGAAACTGTATTACATGTATATATATATATATATATATATATATATATGTATATATATATATATATATATATATATATATATACATATATATATAAATATATATATATATATATATATATATATATATATTATATATATATATATATATATATATATATATATATATATACATATATATAATATATATATATATATATATATATATATATATATATATATATATATATATATATATATATAAATATAAAATCCTAAGTTATGAAACTAGTTGGGCAACTCGGCAAAAAAGGCATCAACAGATGTTCATACTATATTCATTTAGCTAATATTTCGGTCCTAGGTTGGGACCTTCATCAGGGCACAAAATGCAGTATGAAAATTAATCTAACAAGAATGACCATAAATAACAATTGCCATAACAAAGACCAACACTGACATAAAATAAACACTATTCATTAACATATTAATTTAAAAATATGGCATTTATAGCAAGGATGCTATTAGAAACCTTGGACGCTGAAAAATCAAAATTATTTAACCACCTGCCATCTGAAAAGAAAAGACTTTTCTTTTCAAAAAAGGTTTCTCGTGTTTCGCCAATATATGAACTATTTTAAATGACGCCATCGTTGCAGCTTTTGATTGTTTGGCTGGTCTTGTGAACATGGTTTGTTCTTTTTTCAAACAAGTTATCAAATCACGTATTTTTTTCGTTTTCTTAATTCACTCTGTGACGGAAAAATCCTTTTCATAGTTTCTATGAACCGTTTTATGATGCCTCTCTAAGTTCCCACGCTTAGGTATTGCAACTGACGCACGGCAAATGAGACAAATGCACTTATCCTTTACCATACAAAAGAAAAATTCTTCCTCCCAATCGTTATTAAAATGATAAGTTTTACTTTTCTTCGCCGCACTCATTTTGGACTATTTATTAATAAACTTTGTATCGATGTATCGCCTTCAAGTTACAACTCAGACTGACTCCTATTCCTGCAGGCGCAACATTTATATCAGCGCGAACGCAGTCTCGAATGTTCCCGTCAAACACGCCGCCCGAAGTTTCTAGAAAAAATCGGCGGGAATCAAAAACGCGGCTTTTCAAGTACCGCGCGTTCCTTTGATAAAGCCGCCTTTTGCCGCTAGCAGGGGGTTATTACGATAAAAGAAAGTGATGAGGGGGTTATTCTGGCCTAATTGTGGATCGAATAAATTTTAGTAGTTTATTCATTACATTTTGTTTTAGTTACCTAAAACAAAATCTGTGAATAGTTCTATATCGGAATTTTTTTCTCGAGATCGACTCAAAAAGCACTCGCGATCGACTTGTCGATCGCGATCGACCGTTTGAGCACCCCTGTACTAAAGTGTTCTAGTATAACATTCACGAGGAATGTTAACGTCACTGAACACCCATGCGACATTGAAAAACTTATTTTGTCTAAAACTAATCAAAGAAAAGACCTGGAAGTGACATTAGATTCTAAATGGTCCTTTAACGGACATTTTAATAAAATTATTAATGAATCCAACATGATTTTGGGATTTCTTTAAAGGACTTGCAAGGAGTTTAAGAATTAAAAAAAACTCTTATTCGCTTATATTTTGCATTTGTACACACTAAAGATTCTTAAGTTAGTGCCCTTTAAGGCGAATTGTACTGTAGAACTGGGAGTACAAACTTACAAGTTATTGCCTCCTTCAGACAGAAGGAGAATCTTGGATCTACGTTTTTTTGTTTTAATTGACAAATGCCTTGTTGGATGTACCTGACCTCTTATGGCAAATAAATTTTAATATACCTACAGGAGACTTAAGAAATTTATTTCTACTTAACTTGCCACGTCATTGCACGAATGTGGGACTCGACATCCCTTTAACAAAGTTGCAGTGCACTTATAAAGTCCATCTTTCAGACATAGATATTTTGGAGTAAACATTATGCAATTTAAGAATGTAGCAAGGAGACATTTTACAACTGTTCTTGTTACTGGTTGAATATTTAGATTTTTTTAAATTAGTTTTTAGGTTAGATTAAGTTAGTTTAAATTAATTTGACATTGTAAAGAGTGGATGTGATTCTTTGGAACATATGTTCGGTTCGCACACTGAATGTTTAAATTAATAAATAAATAAAAAATATATTTAATTGAGGAAAATTGATCGGAGTATTTTTGGAGTTTTAAAAGACAAATTAGGATCTTATCAGTAATTATTTAATTGAATGTTTCTATGTGTATATGTATTAAACTTAAGGGGTTATATACGTATTTACGAATTTTCAAAAATACGTTTTTCATTACAGATTTTTATTCTCTTTGCTTCCCAAAATTATTCAAAAAGCATTTTTTAAGAAAATTCGATCCCATTACAAAGTTATAACATTAAATCTGATATGTCGCCGGATTGGGACAGCAACCTGATATATTGTTTGGTCAATTTTTAATATTTTTTAACTTTTTTTTATAAATAACACAACTAAGTTGGGAATGTGGAATCTTTGGCACAATGATACTACTCAGTATATATCACCACTACACCAAACACTTTATTTTTGCAATCGACGTGCGTTTCGCTAACCATGTTAGCTTCATCAGGAACGATGATTGACTAAAGCTAAACTACAAATCTACCCTATTTATACTTAGCCTAACCCTTGAATTACTCAAGCGGAACTAATGACATAGGCAAGGTCATCAATTCCGGTCAAGTAACCAGTAGAGGGGGACTATAAGGAATAGGCCCTCTGTCTTTATTTAAACTACTTTTACATTTTATGATTTCCATACTTTCGTATGCGTTTAACAATCTCCTATTAGATACATTTTTTCTCAATCTTAGATTATCTAATGTTACAGTATGATCAGCTTCAAGGGCATGTTCGGCAATGCTAGACTTTTCTGTTCTATTGTATTTTAAGTGTGCTAAATGTTCTTTAAATCGTGTTTTAATTGACCTTTTAGTTTGCCCAACATACTTTTTGTCACAATCATTACAACTAATTTCATAAATTCCACTTTTCTCACAATTAGGAATCTTATCTTTGGGATTTCCTAAGATATTCCCCAGATTGTCTGATGATTTATAGACTAAGGTGAGGCCTACCTTATTAAATACCTTATTGAGTCCCTTGCTATATTTCGGATTATATGGTATGGAGACATACTTGGTGTTATTTTCTTCGCGTGTAAAAAAGGTGGAATTCTGAATATTAAACCTGAACTTATGTCTATTTATTAGCTTATTTACTAAGTCGTCGTCATAACCATTAACTCTAGTTATATTTCTAATACGATTCCTTTCTTTATAAAAGTTTACTCTATTCAGAGGGAAAGTGATTAAACGATGAACTAAAAAATGTAATGAGGCTAATTTATGTTGTTTGCAATGAAACGAATAATTAGGAATATAGCTATCTGTTACTGTGTCCTTCCTATAGATATCAAATTCTAATCTATTATTATTTTTAATAATTAAAATATCTAGTAACGGCAATTGTCCTTTGTTCTCAACTTCGTAAGTGAATTTAATGGAATCATACCGGCTATTTAATCTAGAAACAAAATCATCAATATTTGCTTTATTTGTATCAAAAATCGCGAAAATATCATCCACATACCTATACCATACCCTTGGGAAATATTCGAATTCTTGACTGGCTTCGATTTCAAACTTACTCATGAATAAATTGGCTATGAAAGGTGATAAGCAATTACCCATAGCTGTTCCTTCTTTCTGAACATAAAATTGATTGTTATATTGGAAATAATTTTGTTCCATACAAAGTTTAGATAATGTTAAGTATTCACGAATAATTTCGTCTTCAAAGTCATTCATTCTAAGTAATTCTTCGAGATATTGTAAAGTTTGTGGAATTGGCACACTTGGGAACAAAGAACTAACATCAAAAGAAATTTAAGACTTCGTCTTCATTAAGAACTAGATTTTTTGTTTTATTAATGAATTCTAACGAATTCTTCACTGCGAAAGTATTTAATGGTAACTTCTCAAGTTCTTTTGATAACCATTTGGATATTAAATATGTGAGTGATACTTCGACAATTTTTAACTACTACATTATTTTGCAAGATTAATTTTTATTTTTACACACTGGATTCTTTTTGTGAACTTATCCTGCAGACAAAGAGGCGCCATAGTGTTAACATTTAAAACATATTTTAAAAAAAAGTTTTCTTATAATTTAAAGTACAATAAACATGTATAATCGCCATTCTATTGTATTATTCACTTAATAACCTTTAAAATATTTTTTTTAAATATACATACTTTTTGCAGCGCCCAGGTGTATATAACCCCTTAAGGGAGCAGGCCTGTGTAAACGACCCTTTTTTCATGAATCATTTATTGAGAAACTATAATATTTATACAAAAATGAACACGAATATAAAAAAGAATAATATTTTGTCTTTAAAAATAGAGTATCAATGTTTTAAAACAATTCAAAAATGGCGGAGCAGCAGCTGCTCAAAGTTGACTCCTTGAATTTTCGCCGTGTAACGTCCAGGTCACTATAGTGCATTAAAAAAAAATGACTGAATTTAAATTTGCCAAAAAAAAATCAAAAATTGCGAATTTGGGACCATTTCGAAAAGTAATGTTTATGAATAATTTGTGTACATTCATTCAATGGACAATAGGTTAACGAATATCTGTATAAAATATCATGTGAATTCGTGCATTACTTTTTGAGCTACATTGAACGGCGCGCGAAACTTTACGTTTTGAGAAAAACGTGTTTAAAGTTTTTGGTAAATTTTTTAGCCGATGCACTTCTCCTTCTTGCTCAGTATATTGAATATCCTTGCACTTATTACTTGAGTAATGCCGACAGCAAGGGCGACTTGGACGATAATTGGGTTCATTTTTATCAATTTTTCGATTTAACATTATAAATAAATGAAAAGCCCAAAACGTGAAGCGACTGAACCGGTCAGTGACGATCTCTTTCATGACATGATAGGTGCATTTAGAGTTCGAGTTTCGATTTAAAACTTGGCGAGAACATTCTTCAGATGTCAAACTAACTTTTTATGAAAATAACCGGCCAAGTGCAAGTTGAACTTGCACAATTTGTGTTCCGTACGTTGATTGCTTTTAAAATAAAAAATGTTGTTATGGTGGTATAAAATGATCAGTGACTTCACAAACACACCCCAAATGAGTTTTTAACAAAGCTTGTTTCCAATCTTTACTGAAAACTGATGACCTTAAAATTTTTGTTTTTTTTTTATATACTAGATAAATTATTAAAGATAAAGCACTCGTGATAATTTTCGTTCAATCTACACCCCGTGGAGAATATTCCAGAATTTTTTCAAAATTTTTGATCAATACTTCTCGAGATAAGGTGGGGGGGCAGCCATTTTTCGCGATT